>CM060953.1:11832471-12432471 GCA_030765055.1 Mantis religiosa | reverse complement strand
AGTGATTGGCAACTGTTGATTTATCTGTTTGTTTAAGTTTTATATTTCTCAAGAGCTCAATTTGACGAGTTTTTAAACTTCGCTTAGTTCTTCCAATATAGTATGATTCACAGCTACTACAAGGTCTTTTATATACTTCAGATAATTTTTATTAGTAGATGGTGTTACTTAAAGGTTTCTTTAGTAAATTCTTGAGACTGAAGTTGTTTTTTGGGGCTAATTTTATATTATGATTTTGAAAAATTCTTTTAAATTTATTAAAAGCCCAAGGATGATAAGTAAACTTCTTATATATAACAATAGTTTCTGCTTTCTTTAAAGTAGTGAGTGATTTTATGTTAATTGTGTATATATGCTCATTAATAATTTTAAGTAGGTTGATTTCTTGAAGCCATTGATTTCGGCAACATATAAAATTTGTTGGTATTCTAATTAATACTCAGACTCAATCATTAGAACATTTATCAGTCTGTGAATTAAACAGTGAAACACCGCTAATTGTTGTTTGATTTGATATAGTTATCCACATGTGTGTCCTTTCTATAAATGCCAAACTTCAGTTTATTATGATGTTTAAAAATCTTCAAATCCAAAAAGAGTAAGAATTCATTTTCTTCTATTTCTATAGTAAATTTTATGGACTTATCTTGATTGTTGAGAATTTTACTATGGAAACAGAAAAAAATGGATACCTACCCTTTTTGGATTTGAAGATTTTTAAACATCATAATAAACTGAAGTTTGGCATTTATAGAAAGGATAACTATATGAATGCAAACAACTACAATGACTGAAATTCAGCTTAGTCTAATAATTTGGCCACCTCTATAAAGCCCGAAAAAAAGCTTTATCTAGATCACTCACCCTAACCGAGGCTCGAACCCTGTAGAGGCGGGAATTATGCATGTTAAAATTGTTGGGAAATACGCATAGAGGAAGTATCGTTGCAAAACATAAATAGTGTCTGACTGGGAAAAGTTACAGAAGCAAACTTCTTGAGTTTTATTTTAACCACTTTAAACAACAGACATATTGAATAGTTAGAGACGGTTTTATGTTCCACCCATAAATGGGAACCATTTTATAATTTATACTGATGGCTCGAAGAACTCAAATGGTGTTGGTTGTGCTTACGTGTGTGGAACCGAACCGTATACATTCGGATTCCACACTAGCACTTCCATTTTTACTGCAGAGCTTTATGTAATATACCGGGCCGTTTTACACGTACGTCGACGAAAGTTAGGGAACTGCTTAATCCTGAGTGATTCCCTCAGTGCACTTCAAAGCCTACGGCAGCTGTACAACTACCACCCTATTGTGCAGCGTGTACAGGATGCCCTCCACGTTTTACACGCTTCTGGCGTTAACGTGGTGTGTGCATGGATCCCTGGTCACGTAGGCTTGCGGGGGAATGAAATGGCGGATTCAGCAGCCAAGATGGCTACCATGAAGCGCAGGGTTCGAGTACCATCTGCGACATCGGAAGACGTTAGGGCCGTATTGCGGAGAGCTGTGCAAACCTGCTGGCAGGAAGAGTGGTCCGCTCTCCGCAATAATAAACTTAGATCTGTCAAAGAACTTCCGATTCCCTGGGTTACCTCCTGTCGGTCATCTCGTCGTGAGGAAGTGAGTCTGGCTCGGTTACGTATTGGGCACTGCTTTTTTACTCATAGTTTTCTTTTTAAAAAGGAGCCTGCTCCACTGTGTCCGTTTTGCAATGAAGCGTTGTCTGTACGACACGTGCTGCTAGAGTGTTTTCACCTAGCAGACCTTAGGACGTCTCTGCAGCTGCCGGCCAGCTTTGCAGAAATGCTAGCGGACGATAACGCAGTAGTGGAGAAGGTATTTAGATTCTTTTTTAGATTAGAGTTTAAGATTTAGTGAACGAAATTTTTAGTAGGTTTTGATTGATATTTCGTTTTATATGTATGTGTGTGTAGTTTTAATAGCTTTATTTATTCTAATATAGTTTTTAGAAATTTTTATATCTGGCTTTTGCCATGACTTGTTTTTTAAAGGGCGCTGATGACCGCCGTAGTTTAGCGCCCTTATACACATCATCATCATCATCATCATCATCATGATCATCATCATCATCATCATCATCATCATCATCATCATCATAAATAGTACGCCCGCGTTCGCCAGTCAGTAGGCTTGCGGACTAACTTGCTGGGTGTTTTAGGGGACGACCCAGTGGCCGTGGTTAAGGCACTGCGGTTTGTTTCCCAAATTGGTTTTTATAAACAAATCTGACTTAAATTTTAAATTTGTTAATTTTAGAGATTTTAAATTGTTAGTTTTGAGATGGGCTTTTTTTATGTACTTTTAGTAGTTGAGTGATTTTATTTTATTTTACCTTTTTAGCCTAATTTGTGTAACTTTTAGGTTTTAGTCTTGACTTCGGGCCCAAATGACCTTGCTGTTGACGGGCCCTAAAACACCACTCACTCACTCATCATAAATGGGAAAACCAGTTGTCACTGGTGATAAATATTTTGTATCCAAGAAAAATGCATTTTTGGAAAAACGTACGTGTGAGTGTCTGGTTCACGAAAAGAATTCAAAATCAGAAAATCGATTACTCCCCCCGACAGTAATAGCGTACATCGAGCTCTTTTTCATACCCCAAAACTCCTCTCGTGGTAGTCAGTTGTACAATACTGAGTAGAGAATGTGATAAGATTGTAGCAGACCTTATTCGGTAAGTATTCCTGAGATGTGTTTTTAAACGGTTTCCTGTTGGATACGGTGAGGTCTGATATAACTGCACTGCCAACAGAAGCTATTACACAAGCTTTGCGGTGATTTTTCTTTTCTCGTGTGTACGTAGCCAGAAGATTTGTTTACCGCGGAATTAGTTCTACCCTCCTACATTATATCCCGCCGGCGGTTGCATTAAATACGGTAAAAGAGGAAGCATAAATCATCTGTGTAATGCGTGATGCTTTATTTTTTGTTCTTCCAGGAAACACCAGCAAAAGGAAGGGAAGCAAAGATCGTAAAGAAAGTTGATTTTATCAGTTCTGTTTCTTTTGCAGCTACGCGGGTAAATGCGCTTGTCAGTTATTAATGCAATAAAATGGCTTTATTTACTCAATGCGCTGCCTGCTGCAACCTTCATTTGTTTTAGTTAAGGAGATATTTCATTTGTTATAGCTAAGGAGAGATTAAAATCTGCACATTTATGAATGCATTTTCACAAAAATTGTTTTAAGGTATTAGAATGAAATGTTCACAGAATATAAATACATCATTTCCTTTTTTTATTAAGAAAAACAAAGTTATTTTCTTAATTATACAATGTTATGATTACAATTTCTACTTCCTCTACAGTTAATCTGTAATGACATCTCTAATTCGAAGGGCATTAACTTCTCTACTATGTTTTTCAAATGGGAAGAGTTCTTGCCTGTAGCAAATCAGATGCGTTAGTCTTCGCCGCTGCCATCTCGTTATCCGCACTTTTTATATTTCCCTCTCTCTCGGACACTTGCGAGTGTTTGTGGTGCTAGATATTATATTATAAGGGAACGCAAACTGAATTTTCCAAAGTTATATAATAATGCAGTTGTTGAAATCACAATTGCAACAAATATATTCGTATATTATGCAAATGGTTTAAATATTTAGTTTAAAGTTAATTATAGTTTATGAATTACTTATTTTTCTAATCTAACGAAAATACCAGCAATACATCCATATAGCTGTGAATGTTACTTACGTTAAGAGATAATTCGTCATTGTCATTATCTTCATCGTCTGAGTACTGCAAATTTATGATGATAGGTTCCAAAATCTCGTCACGTGTTGTTTCCACTTGTAACTTATCTAATGTCTCACGCAGTTTTCCCAGTCTTGTTGGGTTCTTTGTCAATTTCTTGGTGAATAAGTCGTTCAACGTCAGTCAGTTTAAAAGTATTATTTCCGTTTGCAATATAATTTGAGCCTACATTATCACTATTACATTGTTCTAGCAGTAGTAAGGCGGAAGGTAGATCGCGTCTCACTGATCCAGCTGAACAATTTTTCATGGAAGAATAACTGAATAATGCTGCTTTGAACTCTCTTGAGCAAATTGAGATTACGAACCATTCATAAACAAAGATATAATGGGACCTGACAGGTTCTGTCAGACTAGTAAAAAGTGTTTTGTTTCCTCTCATCGAATTTAACAAACACCTTGGCTTATTCATAATAGTATATAATATATTTAATATGCATATATTTAATATATATATGTAATATATATTTTTATATATATTTAATATTTATATATATATTTAATATATAATATATATATATTATATATATTTAATTTACGTCCGCCCCAACGTTAAGTTATATCGGACGGTGAATGAATTGGGTGAAATGATGCTCAAATGAGTCCAGGGCCCATGGAGCTTAGAGTTACCCGACATCCTGACTGAAATTCGAACTCGGGACCTCTTGAACGCGAGGCAGACATGCTACCATCTACGCTACTGAGGCGGGCACATAATAGTATATAAAATTTAGGTTTTATTGAGTCTCCAGCTGGTAAATGGCTGGGCCGCCGCCCTCTGCATTGTTGGAACTCCTTAGGATCGCCTGCCCTCTGTCACCTTCCCATTTGAAACACATAATAGTAAATAAAATTGAGGTTTTATTGAGTCTCAGCTGATAAATGGCTGGGCCGCTGCCCTCTACATTGTTGGAACTCCTTAGGATCGCCTGCCCTCTGTCACCTTCCCATTTGAAACACATAATAGTAAATAAAATTGAGGTTTTATTGAGTCTCAGCTGATAAATGGCTTGGCCGCTGCCCTCTGCATTGTTGGAACTCCTTAGGATCGCTTGCCCTCTGTCACCTTCCCATTTGAAACACATAATAGTAAATAAAATTGAGGATTTATGGAGTCTCAGCTGGTAAATGGCTGGGCCGCTGCCCCCTGCATTGTTGGAACTCCTTAGGATCGCCTGCCCTCTGTCACCTTCCCATTTGAAACACATAATAGTAAATAAAATTGAGGTTTTATTGAGTCTCAGCTGATAAATGGCTTGGCCGCTGCCCTCTGCATTGTTGGAACTCCTTAGGATCGCCTGCCCTCTGTCACCTTCCCATTTGAAACACATAATAGTAAATAAAATTGAGGATTTATGGAGTCTCAGCTGGTAAATGGCTGGGCCGCTGCCCCCTGCATTGTTGGAACTCCTTAGGATCGCCTGCCATCTGACACCTTCCCATTTGAAACACATAATAGTAAATAAAATTGAGGTTTTATTGAGTCTCAGCTGGTAAATTGCTGGCTGCTGCCCTCTGCATTGTTGGAACTCCTTAGGATCGCTTGCCCTCTGTCACCTTCCCATTTGAAACACATAATAGTAAATAAAATTGAGGTTTTATTGAGTCTCAGCTGATAAATGGCTTGGCCGCTGCCCTCTGCATTGTTGGAACTCCTTAGGATCGCCTGCCCTCTGTCACCTTCCCATTTGAAACACATAATAGTAAATAAAATTGAGGATTTATTGAGTCTCAACTGGTAAATGGCTGGGCTGCTGCCCTCTGCATTGTTGGAACTCCTTAGGGTCGCCTGCCGTCTGTCACCTTCCCATTTGAAACACATAATAGTAAATAAAATTGAGGATTTATTGAGTCTCAACTGGTAAATGGCTGGGCTGCTGCCCTCTGCATTGTTGGAACTCCTTAGGATCGCCTGCCGTCTGTCACCTTCCCATTTGAAACACATAATAGTAAATAAAATTGAGGATTTATTGAGTCTCAACTGGTAAATGGCTGGGCTGCTGCCCTCTGCATTGTTGGAACTCCTTAGGATCGCCTGCCCTCTGTCACCTTCCCATTTGAAACACATAATAGTAAATAAAATTGAGGATTTATTGAGTCTCAGCTGGTAAATGGCTGGGCTGCTGCCCTCTGCATTGTTGGAACTCCTTAGGGTCGCCTGCCGTCTGTCACCTTCCCATTTGAAACACATAATAGTAAATAAAATTGAGGATTTATTGAGTCTCAACTGGTAAATGGCTGGGCTGCTGCCCTCTGCATTGTTGGAACTCCTTAGGGTCGCCTGCCGTCTGTCACCTTCCCATTTGAAACACATAATAGTAAATAAAATTGAGGATTTATTGAGTCTCAGCTGGTAAATGGCTGGGCTGCTGCCCTCTGCATTGTTGGAACTCCTTAGGGTCGCCTGCCGTCTGTCACCTTCCCATTTGAAACACATAATAGTAAATAAAATTGAGGATTTATTGAGTCTCAGCTGGTAAATGGCTGGGCTGCTGCCCTCTGCATTGTTGGAACTCCTTAGGGTCGCCTGCCCTCTGTCACCTTCCCATTTGAAACACATAATAGTAAATAAAATTGAGGATTTATTGAGTCTCAGCTGGTAAATGGCTGGGCTGCTGCCCTCTGCATTGTTGGAACTCCTTAGGGTCGCCTGCCGTCTGTCACCTTCCCATTTGAAACACATAATAGTAAATAAAATTGAGGATTTATTGAGTCTCAACTGGTAAATGGCTGGGCTGCTGCCCTCTGCATTGTTGGAACTCCTTAGGGTCGCCTGCCGTCTGTCACCTTCCCATTTGAAACACATAATAGTAAATAAAATTGAGGATTTATTGAGTCTCAACTGGTAAATGGCTGAGCCGCCGCCCTCTGCATTGTTGGAACTCCTTAGGGTCGCCTGCCGTCTGTCGCCTCTCTCCTTATCCCTCCTCTCGAGGATGCCGCGCTTACGTACATTCTATCCTAGGTTCACATTTTAAAGTAAGTTTTTCTGTAATCGCTGAGATGTTGTTCGACCCTCCCCCTTATCGATTTCTCATTCGATTCTGAGTACGTTCTTAATCTCCTCGATCAGACATTAAATGGTTCGCGCATGTAACCAAGTGAGCCCAGAAAATGCAGCTTCGCTACAAGGTTAAAACGGCTAACTGGATTATCTGTTCTCTGAAGTTTTATGTACATGCCCAGTGTAATAGCCGAGCAGTCTCGTTTCCTCCAATCTTGTTTCTCCATTCTCTCCAGGAGGATTTTATCTTGGCGAGAAAGATAGAGACATTCAAAATGTAACATTCACGTGCGTAATAGTCATTGCATTCCACCCACTCCAACTGAGATTTCATTGAAATACATTTTTGGAGATCCCGGAAATAAAGAATATACTTTTAGTTAAAGGTGAACGTGTGCCTTTAGACCTATGCGTTTGTATTTGTGCGTGCGCGCGTGTGTGCGCGCATGTATTGAGCAGTATAACTCAGAAACAAAGATAGATCGTAGACATTTTTGCAAAAGAGTTTCTTATTCAGTGTCTAAAAACGTAGTCCCAGTTATGTACATTTATTACGTACTATTTATTATTTTGAGGATCTTCTGTGGAAAGAAGCCACTGCATCGCTTTCATCATCAGGATATTTTAAGAAATGTTATAACCATAGAATGTATGACTGGATATAATACAAATATCAATAAAGACAATCGCATCACTGAACAAATGACTGTTTACAGTAAATTAAATGTCAGGCCAGAAGATGGCGTGAGTATAGAAAATTAATTGGGTCAAAGAAACGTAACTACTTCCCTTGATGATCAAGCTGTATAGATCTGTGATCCTTAAACTCCAAGTGGAGCTGAACTGAAATCCAGCATCACGATGGTTTCGAGAGGCTCGATTCGAACTTACCGGTACGAAAGCCGACCTCCATTGAGAATGTGGAGCGGGTAGATCCTGTCCTCTCTGCCCAAACGACAGTGAGGAAACGGCAGCTCAGCCCAGCCCAGCCCCAAAGAAAAGGGACAAATTCATTCGACAACCACTGGGCAGATAGTTTGTTTTGCCATGGCAAGTTGATAATGAAAGTGCTAAATTATTATGTCTTCTGGTATTTTATTGCTAATTATAGCTTTTTATAGTTTTTACCCGTTTGGGCTTATTTATTTTATTGTAATTTTTCTATCTTAATTTTACATTTGAGTAAGTTATATCGGGCTATTGTGAAGCAGCCCCTGTCACCTAAGAACACTGACACGACATATGACCTGATAACACGTTGAGTCCAGAGGCTCTACTCCCATTAGCCTTGAACCCGTAGGAACAAGACCCGGGCCTCTTTCAACCAGGGAGTTACCCGAGCTATCCCAAAGGGCAGACGGGATGGAAGTGGATACGCCACTTACGCGCGTCAACACTCAAGGTGAAGACTACCGATAAGACCTCGGTGGGGCCGCCTGGTGATCTAGCACACCTTCTACTAGCTTAGCAGGCTAGTACCCGGAAACTTAATGGCTTCCCTCAACCCCGTCCGAAGACGTACCCGATTCCCACGGGTATCGGGAACACACTGCCCCCTCGAGACCATCCCAAACCGAACAACTCCCGAAGGAGGGGCTCGGCTTTTCGGCCCGAGGTTCCTCTAGTAACGTCAGAGGTACCACCAGTGCTAAGGGTCCGCAGCGCCCGCACTTTGGCAGCTGAAGGGGAACCTGATAACAGAAAGACATTGACACAAACGAATAAATATTGTCACCCAATTAGCGGAAGGTATGACGGCAACAGCTGTGAGGAAACCAGAGGCAGCCGAGCCACGCCTCCCATTAGTCTCTGTCACTAACTGGGGGGTGATTAAGGGAATGTCACTCGTCCCTGGACGTTTCTCTCCCCTTCTCCTATCATCTGGAATCTTCGCCTGGAAACTAGAGAAGCCGAGAAGACGGCGAGATGCCTATAAAAAGGGCTGCAGCGAGTCAGACAGTGAGTCAGTGTTTGACGTGCTAGCGAAGGAACGCCGTGTTAATGAACGAGAAGACTGTGCAACGGAAGACTTTACGTAATTGTGTACGTGCATCTGAACGGTAACGGACGAACTGCTGAAACGTAATTGTGTGCATTACCTAATTTTGTGTAATTGGCAAGTGTTCAACTGTAAGTCGGTGGAAATAAAGAACATTGTTGAGTTTGTGTAATTGGACTTTTCATTTCACGAGCCCACAAAGTCACAATATAAATAAATGATAGATTTACAAATATAAATAAATGACTCATAACAGAACAGACATAGGCCATAATTCTGGCATATACCCTGGAGCCCCCGTAGTGATAAGGCCACCCTACGAAGGTCAGCAAACTCCCTTTGTAACCACTGTAAACAAACATGCCTACTCTATTGTTCGTTTTGCCCCCAGGGAAAATTTGGCGCCTCGCAGTCGGAAACCTACCCATTGTCAAAATCCCATGCGTGCCTCTGACAACAGGCTGTAAGATTTCGAACGATCCGAGAAATCATGTCTTAGAATAAATTTTTGCACGCGGACCGTTAGAGAAAGCGTCTCTGATGCTAGGTCCGAAACTGGAAGTTCTCAACACTGATATCAAGTGGGGATACTTCAAGCCAATAGAAAATTAATGTTTGGTCATGTGATTGTACAAACTCCGAGAAATATCTAGAGTAGGGGTAATTCAAGGGGATGGCGGAAACTAGGTTTTGCTAGTAAGGACGCTTCGATCCTGAGTGCTTAGTGAGACGGACGCGTGTTCGGCGCCACCTAAGAACTATACACCCGCGCTATGTACAGAGACATAGCGCTATGTTTAACAATCTCTCCAGTGAGAATTAGAACAGCAAGTAGCGTATTGTGAGGACGACAAGTATATCCAATCCGACTACGCAGTGCTACCGCCTCCGTGCTTCGCATCGCACTATAGACAGTGACGCTTGACTCAGCAACCATACCGACCACGACTTCACGGTGGCGAGCGTAGGAATCCAAGGACTACAATAAACTTCTATCAACCAGATTTGAGGTGTCATCATTAACCCACAACCTGTCAGGACTCACCAACTCCTGAGGTCCAGATGAGAGTCCTCATGCGGGATTTACATGTCACCTCGAACTGACTACAATCTCCCTTTCCTTGACCTCCTCACGCCACCGATCCTTAATTGTGAGGCGTCGAGCACAAGGGAGAGCTCGACGTGGTCCACAACGGGCCCGACCGCCTCAATTGCCATGAATTTGTTTTTGTAAGGGCACTGATGACCAAGAAGTTGAGCGCCCTTATATAGAAATCATTGTCATCATCCCACATCTCGATTAAGCGTGCTCCTCTCGGAGGAGATAGCCAAAGCCTCCTTAACTCTCCGCTCCCAGTAACTGTTACATTTTGCCAAGATGGTCGTCTCCCGAAAGTTGGCTCTATGCTCTGACAGTCCAGACCTCTCAGGTTGTATTAAACTAATGCTCCTTTCATGTTCGTTCATTCTGGTAGCGATGGGCCTTCCAGTTTGTGCTATATGCGGTGTCCCACATTCACAGGGAATCCGGTACACTCCCGAAAGTTGGCTCTATGCTCTGTCAGTCCAGACTTCTCAGGTTGTATTAAACGAATGCTCCGTTCATGTTCGTTTATTCTAGTAGCGATGGTCCTTCCGGTTTGTCCTATATACGATGTCTCACATTCACAGGGAATCCGGTACACTCCCGAAAGTTGGCTCTATGCTCTGTCAGTCCAGACTTCTCAGGTTGTATTAAACGAATGCTCCGTTCATGTTCGTTTATTCTGGTAGTGATGGTCCTTCCGGTTTGTCCTATATACGATGTCTCACATTCACAGGTAATGCGGTACACTCCCGAAAGTTGACTCTATGCTCTGTCAGTCCAGACTTCTCAGGTTGTATTAAACGAATGCTCCGTTCATGTTCGTTTATTCTGGTAGCGATGGTCCTTCCGGTTTGTCCTATATACGATGTCTCACATTCACAGGGAATGCGGTACACTCCCGAAAGTTGGCTCTATGCTCTGTCAGTCCAGACTTCTCAGGTTGTATTAAACGAATGCTCCGTTCATGTTCGTTTATTCTGGTAGTGATGGTCCTTCCGGTTTGTCCTATATACGATGTCTCACATTCACAGGGAATGCGGTACACTCCCGAAAGTTGGCTCTATGCTCTGACAGTCCAGACTTCTCAGATTGTATTAAACGAATGCTCCGTTCATGTTCGTTTATTCTGGTAGCGATGGTCCTTCCGGTTTGTCCTATATACGATGTCTCACATTCACAGGGAATGCGGTACACTCCCGAAAGTTGGCTCTATGCTCTGTCAGTCCAGACCTCTCAGGTTGCATTAAACGAATGCTACGTTCATGTTCGTGTATTCTGGTAGCGATGGTCCTTCGGTGTGTCCTATATACGATGTCTTACATTCACAGGGAATGCGGTACACTCCCGAAAGTTGGCTCTATGCTCTGTCAGTCCAGACCTCTCAGTTTGCATTAAACGTATGCTCCGTTCATGTTCGTTTATTCTGGTAGCGATGGTCCTTCCGGTTTGTCCTATATACGATATCTCACATTCACGGGGAATGCGGTACACTCCCGAAAGTTGGCTCTATGCTCTGTCAGTCCAGACTTCTCAGGTTGTATTAAACTAATGCTCCGTTCATGTTCTTTTATTCTAGTAGCGATGGTCCTTCCGGTTTGTCCTGTATACGGTGTCACACATTCACAGGGAATGCGGTATACTCACGAAAGTTGACTCTATGCTCTGTCAGTCCAGATTTCTCAGGTTGTATTAAACTAATGCTCCGTTCATGTTCGTTTATTCTAGTAGTGATGGTCTTTCCGGTTTGTCCTATATACGATATCTCACATTCACAGGGAATGCGGTACACTCCCGAAAGTTGACTCTATGCTCTGTCAGTCCAGACTTCTCACATTGCATTAAACGAATACTGCGTTCATGTTCGTTTATTATGGTAGCGATGGTCCTTCCGGTTTGTCCTATATACGGTGTCTCACATTCACGGGGAATGCGGTACACTCCCGAAAGTTGACTCTATGCTCTGTCAGTCCAGACTTCTCACATTGCATTAAACGAATACTGCGTTCATGTTCGTTTATTATGGTAGCGATGGTCCTTCCGGTTTGTCCTATATACGGTGTCTCACATTCACGGGGAATGCGGTACACTCCCGAAAGTTGGCTCTATGCTCTTACAGTCCAGACTCTCAGGTTGTATTAAACTAATGCTCCGTTCATGTTCGTTTATTCTAGTAGTGATGGTCTTTCCGGTTTGTCCTATATACGGTGTCTCACATTCACGGGGAATGCGGTACACTCCCGAAAGTTGACTCTATGCTCTGTCAGTCCAGACTTCTCACATTGCATTAAACGAATACTGCGTTCATGTTCGTTTATTATGGTAGCGATGGTCCTTCCGGTTTGTCCTATATACGGTGTCTCACATTCACGGGGAATGCGGTACACTCCCGAAAGTTGACTCTATGCTCTGTCAGTCCAGACTTCTCACATTGCATTAAACGAATACTGCGTTCATGTTCGTTTATTATGGTAGCGATGGTCCTTCCGGTTTGTCCTATATACGGTGTCTCACATTCACGGGGAATGCGGTACACTCCCGAAAGTTGGCTCTATGCTCTTACAGTCCAGACTCTCAGGTTGTATTAAACTAATGCTCCGTTCATGTTCGTTTATTCTAGTAGTGATGGTCTTTCCGGTTTGTCCTATATACGGTGTCTCACATTCACGGGGAATGCGGTACACTCCCGAAAGTTGACGCTATGCTCTGTCAGTCCAGACTTCTCACATTGCATTAAACGAATACTGCGTTCATGTTCGTTTATTATGGTAGCGATGGTCCTTCCGGTTTGTCCTATATACGGTGTCTCACATTCACGGGGAATGCGGTACACTCCCGAAAGTTGGCTCTATGCTCTTACAGTCCAGACTCTCAGGTCGTATTAAACGAAAGCTCCGTTCATGTTCGTTTATTCTAGTAGCGATGTTCCTTCCGGTTTGTCTTATATACGATGTCCCACATTCACAGGGAATGCGGTTCGGACCCGGAACTTGTAAGTCCAATTGTCTTTCTCTGGTCTCAACAGATGTTTAATCTTCGGAGGTGGCTTGTGGATGATCCTGATATTTGACGAGAATTCTGCTGATTCTGCCGGATTAGTTGCCGCTAAACGGGATGCAGGCTGTAGCGTTAGGCTTATCTGACGCTCGCTGTATTACAGATTTCCCTTTCCTAGCTTTGGTGATCGAGGCTTCAACGTCATATTCGGAGTAGCCGTTTTGACGGAAAGTGAGTCTCAGGTGCTGTTAGGTGGCTAGGATCAGGGAAAGACAAAATTCTGTGGGACAGTATATTGAGAACTCCCAGTCGTTGAGACTTATCATGAAAACTATGAGCGTTCAGATAGAGATCGGTGTGTGTAGTGTGACTTTGTTGGTTCGTGAAATGAAAAGTCCAATTACACAAACTCAACAATGTTCTTTATTTCCACCGACCTACAGTTGAACACTTGCCGATTACACAGAATTACGTAATACACACAATTACAATTCACCAGTTCGTCCGTTGCAGTTCCACTGTACGCTCACAATTACGTAAATTCTTCCGTTGCACGCACACATTCTTCTCGTCCGTCTACTAACACGGCGCTACGACTGACTCAATTCACTCATTGCAGCCCTTTTTATAGGAATATCGCCGTATTCTCGAAGCCTCTAGTTTCCGTGAATAACCGCGAAGGTTCCAGATGGCAGTGGAAGGGGGGAAAGAGGCGGCCAGCGACAAGTGACATTTCCCTAATCATCCCCTCAGTTAGTGACAGACTGATGGGTGGGTGTGGCTTGACTGCCTCTGGCCCCTTACTCAGCTGTCGTTGGTTGTGCTTTCCGTTAATTGGGTGGCAGTAGGCTTATGGAGTGTACTGTTGCTGTTTCTTGAAACAAGAATGTCCAAGAATGGAAGAGTTCCATCCTCCACTTCCATGGTAAACTGTATTTGAGGTTGAAGGCTGTTGAGATGTACAAAAAAGCTACGCAGAGTGTCTGATCCATGTGGCCAAATTACAAAAGTGTCGACCACGTATATATAGAAATGAGATGGTTTAAGTGGAGCTGTGGCAAGTATTTCATGTTCTAGGTGCTCCATATAGAAATTAGCTATAACTGGTGACAAAGGGGAGCCCATTGCTACTCCGTCTACTTTTTAATAGAAAGTACCACCAAACAAGAACAAAGTGGATATCAGGGACATATTCGTCACCAGGAAAGATTCAGGTCTTATTGATTATACTGTTTATTATGTAGTGATGCCATTCAATCAAAACTGTTTGGCACTCTTGATGTTTTTGTTAATGTTTGTAATTTGTTGTTGAAAGAGCTTACTTGGTTATGATTATTGATCATATTGGTTAGTAATATTAAGACCTGCATCTTGTAACAACTTATCACTTGCGCTACACAGGTGTACCGCGGATGGTGTAAACAAGGCGCTGGGCCGAGTTATTTAGCGTTTGAGATATAACTTTCTTCTCCCACCCCCAAATTTGGAAGTACTACTGAAAGGAAGACACATCTGAAGTAATTTACTAATGAAATAAGTATTTTTAGAAATGGTTTTATATCTGTTTGTAGTTATTTGTCCAAGTGCAAGCGCCTGGGTTTCTGGAAACAGAACTGTACATAGTAAAGCCAGTATGAGATGTATCGTTTTCGTGAATTCAAACCGCGTTTCGAATGTGGGCGTGGATAGAGACTGGGGCCAGCCCTGTCCATTTTCGAAATTACTTTCTCTGTTGTATGCCCGGCCTTACGCCAGGCGAAACAACCATTTCTGCAGCGTACGTTGCACAAAAAACAACTGAATGCGATGTTTGATAAATGGCACACGTTACGAAAGCCTGCCTTGGAGCAACGTTTAGAAATATTCTAGTATAAATTATTAAAAGAAATATCAATTACTATAGCTTTGAAACATAAGTATCAGAGTTAATTTTAAAGTGTTTTATTTGAGACGTTCTGAACTGAACTTATTATAAGGAATACTTCAGATTTTATGGTTTCAATTGCATTTGTTTCAGTATATTGCGTTTTATTGCTTTGGATTTTGAAATATTTGTACTTTTCTTAAGTAGGTAGTCACTTGCTGTTTCTTTTCTCTCCTTATCATGCAGAGAAAATGCAAATTATAAGGCATTACTTAGTGAGGAGTTTTATAGTTATCTATGACATAGTGAATCAAGAGTATTTTATCGACAAGTGGAAGGTTTGTTAATTACCACGAGTGTATCAATAAGTCTTGAGTCACTGGTGATGTACAATGTTTTATTCATTACTTACCCTAATTATTAAAAAGGCTTACTACTTGTAACTATGTTAAAATAGCAATATTATTTGTAATTTTTTAATTCATTTATTTAGAGTCGCTTTAACAATTAGGTCATATGACGACTATTTTGTATAATACAGTGTATATAATACATGTGTTAAATTATTTAAAAAAAACACGAAAATAACACTGGGGAACAAGAAAAAAATATTTTTATATACCCGAAACAAAATAGGCAAATTCTTATGTAAACTGATCTGCTGATTCCAAAAATGTCCCTCAAAATGCTGTACCACGTAACGTTTTTTAGGTATTCATAATTTTTTATGAAAACTTACAGAAATGCGATGTGATAACTCATATTTGATTAATTGAAAATAATAGGTATTTTATTGCCAAATACCATTGAAAATAATAATAATTATTAATTATTATTAAAATAAATAAACACAAGATAATGATGAAAACCAATACCTGAATTATCTCAGAAGTGTTTCACTGTTGATTTTCCCGTTTGAGGAACCAACAATAGTCTCCAAACATGGCTGAATCCCAGCGATACCCTGGTAACGTCTTTCCATCTCAGAAATGTCCTGGTGAAAACGCTCACCTTGCTCATCACTTACTACAGCTCCTAGGTTTGTAGGGAAACTATCAAGGTGAGAGTGCAAAAAGTGGATTTTAAGTGACATACGGCAACCCATTTCTTTGTAGCTCCTTAATAGTTCTGAGACTAAAGTTTTATAATTGTCTTCTTTATTATTGCCCAGGAAGCCTTCCAACACTGATTTAAATGATTTCCATGCTGCCAGTTCAACATGTTTAAGCTTTGATTAAAAAACACTGTCTTTAAGAAGTAGTCTTATTTGAGGACCGACAAATATACCTTCCTTCAGTTTAGATTCACTTATTTTGGGAAAGATACTTCTTAAATACACAAATACACTTCCACTTTTGTCCAAACCTTTAGCAATATTCTTCATTAACCCGAGCTTTATGTGAAGTGGGGGGAGAAAAACTTTGTTTGGGTCTACTGGAGGCACATACTTAACATTGCTTGCTCCAGGGGTATAGTCTTCCCTGTTCCCCCATTCTTTCACTATAAAATGCTTGTCAGTTGCCCTACTGTCCCATAAGCATAAAAAACAGCAATATTTTGTGAAACCTCCCTGCAGTCCCGTGACCTTGAGGTCACTACAAATTTCCCAGCCATGGTTTTGATAACTAATAGCATCTAAAATTATGGACATGGAATCGTATGTCTCCTTCATTCCTATGGCATGAAATAAAGGTATTGAAGGTAGTAAATTGCCAGTATGAAGCAACACTGCCTTTAAGCTGTATTTAGAAGAGTCAATGGCTATATTTTAAATTAAGTCAATATGAGTCATACCTCATTTCTGTAATTTTATATAAAAGAATAAGAATATCTCAAAAACGTTACGTGATACAGCATTTTCAGAGGCATTTTTGGAATCAGCGAGTCATTTTGCATCAGAATTAGCCTGTTTTGTTTCGGGTACAAACAACGTGTTCCCTAGTGTAATAAGTAACACATCAATATGACAAAGGTATAATTGGACAAACATTTGAAAGAACGAGTCTTTTGTTTGGAGTAATTAGAGGACGTTCTGTTTATTTTAGGGTGTTTGGTAACCAGTTATCCTTCTACTGTGAATGACCTTAGGTATAGCAGCCTCGTCCATCGCATCCCAGGCGGCGTCAAAAGCTTTCCCTTCTGACCACGCCTCCTCACATGTAAGCAATTATAAGGGTTTTCCACCCTTAAACATATGGGTGGTCCTTCTTAAAACGTTCACCAAGTTAAAGCGCTGTTGCAATATTTTTCTTGTGTCTTCAGAAATTAACTTAGACTGTGCAAACGTGCTTCCTATGTGTGTTAATTAAGCTTATATTTACAGAAGTTACATAGTGTTTTTCTTAGTATAGTTTTATAAATTTATTAGTGTTTAATAGTTATTAACGTTTAGCTCTTGCGTAATTTAATTAAGATGTGGATACCATGGGAATAAACCTAACATGGATATGCTAACATGGATTTCCATAAATACTTGTAATATATATCTAACAGTATTTCTAAACTTTCTCGAGTTCTAAAGCGTTTATGACATATTTAATTATTATGTGGAATGTACGTGATTATTTATTTAAATTGTGTTTAGCAGAACACCCCCCGCCCCAAAAAAATATACTGCTTAACTTTATTCAAACTTATAAAATTAGCAGACATCCTTGTAAAAAGCTTCGAAAATTTAAAAAGAGTAATAGAGTTTCCTTACTAGTTTTTCTTTAATTCCTTGCTTCGTTTTTTAAATTTTTTTATTTATTTCTTTTTTACTTTTGAAGTATTTATTGCTTTGTTAAATCAACAGAAAGTCACCACCTGTACCTGCCATAGAATATAGGAAAATGTTTTAGGATAAAACGACTCACGATTGCAATAAACAAAGCTCTAATGTGCAATCTTTGCTTATAAATTATTATTAACTACCAGAATAACCAAAGTGCTTCTTTAATTTGCAAGTAAATATCCCTCACAAATTCATGCACACTGATGCAATTTAACGCCTTTAAAATTGTAATGATGTTTTACTAAGATATTATGCTAATAATACGCATTTACTTCTTGTACGTAATAGAAGTACTAATAGCATAACAGCATAGGTAACATATCTCTTTTCAGTTATGTTATAAAGAGTTGTAACATTATGTATTATTATAGAAAACATTAATCATTTACAATTTATTTGAAAAGATCAATGACGATTTCCTACAGTGAATTCTGCTTTATTTATTTATATTTTGCCTCTAAACGTTATTTTAAACAACGGCAACACTGGGTTTTCTCAGCTGTAAACACGTGCCTAACATTCTTTACCTCTGACCCCGGTTGGTGTTTCCTAAGATGTTTATGACATTGTGGTTAGGGGGAAGAATAGTTTGTCCCTACAAAGAGAGCCGGTTGGGGATGCTTTAAACGCGGCCACTATATAAGCATATCCTGGAGTTGGAGATCCGTGAGATAAACTTTATATTACTTTGATCAGTTAATTTACTTACAGCCAGCGCGAAGTCTCTGATGATGAGTCCGTCATGGGAGTCAGTGATGATAGCTTCTTCTTTCTTGGGAGAAGTCTGGGTGATTGAAGCATAGCTGAGATATCTTGAAGTGCTGTCATTTATAAAGGTTGTGTTACCGTTGTGAGAAGGTAGACAGCAGTTGCCATTGCTTCAGAACTATTTAGCAATAGTTTGCTGTACAAAATGGCGAGTTTGAGGTTAGCAAAGGATTTTTAATAATGTCTTATTAATCCACTTATTATACTCGTCTACTTTTTAACATACGAGAAAGTACATTTAGTACACTTTTATATATGGAGCACATTTCCCCTTCAGAATATTAATAAATATCGGAGAACGCTGAGAAGTTTAAATAGTTTGCTTGTCACGGCCTCCTGTGAACAATTTGTAGTTTTACTTTCTGGAATATATGGCTATTTAGACCAAGGCCGGCTGCTAATATCTAACATAAGAGAATCGATGTTGGTTAGTCGTTTGTTTTAATTGTTGGTATAGTTTGAATAAAAACTGACGGCAGTTGATCCAGTAATTGAATCATACTAATTAAGGAATTGTCGAATATTGTATGTTTATTCGGTGAACTCCTTGGAGCGATAGGGGCGTCTCTGTTGGTATGTTGTTGAACTTATAGTTCGGGTTGTCTTCACAGGTGGTGTCAAAATAGAACAGTTTTCCTTCATATTTCTTTATATGTTCGACTCAAAATTATATAAATTTTGTGTTTCATTGTATCATAATCCTTACTCATAAGAATAGTGAATAGAACGTCTCTCATGGACGTTTGGAGGTTTTAATTTCTTTTTTCTTTTCCGTATTTCATATCATTCTTATTTGTGAAAGTTCGGTAGAGAAGTTTTCGGCGCAATGTCATACCTATTAGTTAATAGATGCCCAAAAGCACATGTACTTGGTAAAGCAATGATAGGAGGTATTTCTTTTGCAGCGTGGTACATATTGATCTAGTGCACGCGATGAGTGGCGGGCAGGCGGGCGTATGGCGTGTACTGCGTGCGTTGCGAGATTGCGGTCAGCCCACTTCACAGTGGACTACTCAAATTGCCTTTGCACAATCCTTCACTCTCGCCTCACATACAGTACACCACTAAATCTCGAAAGAAAATCGATATTATGAAGGAAGTAGCAACATTCATTGCTCCTACAGCTTCAATAAATGTTATTTAATACACGGAAACAAATGTAAACATGTCAGTTTTATATTAAAAAGGCCAAAATTTTACATTTCCTAGGCACAAAAAGTAATTGTATTCTAGAAATAGTGCACATTATTCCATCGATAATACGGGGATTGCCGACACCTGACACGCTGAAGCAACCTCAAACGAGGTCGGATCCTCCACCATGTGTCACTGTGGGAATCACATTTTTTAGCTCCAGTTGTGTATTTGTTTCCTCCACATTTTGCGGCTGTATAGCCAAACAGGCCCTTACTTTTACCACGAATTACACGATCTTTTCACGGTGCTATTAAGCGAATTCTTTGCGTTTTTTCCTGTTCCCTGAGCTGACATAGAACTTCTTCTACTGTTGTCTCCTTGGTTATTGGAGACATCTTATGGCGATTGTTGAAACAGTAATACAACTCAGTAACAATCTGGGAAGTAGTCATTCGCGTATTCTTTTTAATGGAGCGAAGAATAATGCTCAAATCTCTAGCTTTGAGGATTTTAGACTGACCACTTCTAGGTTTCTTTAGGACAGATTTTCCTGTCTTTGCTGACCTTGTATGCAATTCAAGAACACAATATATACGTGTTGCTCCTGTAGCAGCGACAGCCTAGCGGTAAACAGGGTTACCAATATACACCCGCAAAATTTTAAATACAACTTGTTCAGTTTCAGTTTTTAAAGCCAATGAAAGCGGGTAAAACATTTTTTCTAACCGTCTATAATTTACTATAGTAATTTCAAACAAAACATGATTAATATATTCAATTTTCATTAGGAAAGCACGCCGAAGTTTTATTAAGTGGAAAGCAGTTTGTCGGTGTCAGTACCACGAAAATAAATGGTAATAAAATCATTTGATTATTCGAAACCACTTCAAGGGCCTTGTAGTTCACTCTGGTGAGGGCTGACCAAGTCTAGTGAAGTGAGAGATGATATTGTAGCTATATTGTGTAAGATTTTGTCTTACTCTTACGGTTTGCAGTTATGCAAGCGAATGCGCCTGCAGATGTTGCACTACCGCCGCTCTGTAATTACAGAAACATTGGTTTTACTAATGAGTATCCCGAGGGAATACATGTTTGTGTTGCAGAAATGTTTGTTAATTCAAAGTTTCCGAAAATGTATAGGTTTTATAATACCACATACGAAGTTTAATGACAAAAAATCCTATCGGCGAGTCTCTGTGCTCATTCTAACATAAGCTATACTGTCCAACGATTCATTTGTTTATTTCCTTGCAGAAAGAATAGAAACACGAAAATACAGTAGGTTTTAAGCGATAGTCAGAACTTTAAAGTTGTCATTGTGTGATGAGTTGAAACTCCGTTCTGTTTTTATGACCGAGAGATTAATAATAATAATAATAATAATAATAATAATAATAATAATAATAATAATAATAATAATAATAATAATAATAATAATAATAATAATAATAATAATAATAATAATAATAATAATAATAATAATAATAATAATAATAATAATAATAATAATAATAATAATAATAATAATAATAATAATAATAATAATAATAATAATAATAATAATAATAATAATAATAATAATAATAATAATGCATTCAAAAATGAACCAGCCGGAGTCTGGTATGCGCAAATCAGTGACAGAATGGTAATATCGTGGCGTGTGTAACCAAGTGTTGTTCCGACCAGAGTGTGGAAGTGCATACCCCTCGCTAGAGGGCACGCGTGTATGTCACGTGACTATACAAATCTAGCAGCAGCTTGCATCAATCGTCCAACGCTGCCAGTCGCATTGCAAACAGTGAAATGGTGGCGTCAAAAGAAGAGCAAAGAGGTGTTGTTCATTTTCTGACAGCGGAAGAAGTAGAGAGATCGGACATTCATCGAAGAATGAAACAAGTGTAAGGCGAACACTGCATGTCCCTTGCAAGGGTCAGGGCGTGGCACAAGCCCTTTGGGGGAGGACCGGTGTTGTTAGGCGATGATGCGCGATCTGGAGCACCACACTGCATTACTGATGACATCGTCCAGCTGGTTGATGTACTCATTACCCAGGACCGCAGAATAACACTGAAAGACATAACCGCCGAGGTCGGATTGAGCGTCGGAAGTGTTTACACCATAATGAAGGAACAACTGCTCTTGCGCAAAGTGTGTGCCCAATGGGTGCCCCACAGTCTTCAAGTACACCAGCTGGCCTACTGTCTTGGTCATCGGCAGCGCTTTGCTAGGGAAGGGAATGAGTTCCTGGCACGAGTGGTGGCTGGAGATGAGTCATGGTGTCATCACTTCGAATTAGAACGACAAAGTCTCCAGTGGAATCATCCAGTGTCACCACCACCAAAAAAGCCAAGGCCATCCACACGTACAGAAAAGGTTATGCTGGCATTCGTCTTTGACCAAGATAGCCCCCTTTTGATACACTTCCTGCAGCACGGAACAACAGTGCATGCCCAGCGTTACTCGCAATCCTTGACCAAACTCCGCCAAGTGATCAAATCAAAATGACCACGCAATCTCACCCGTTGGGTCATTCTGCTCCACGACAATGCACAGCCTTATACGGCCAACACAGCCTTATACGGCCAACACAGTCGTGGCACTCCTGCAGAAATTCAAATGGGAGGTTCTCGGCCTCCCTCCATTTAGTCCAGACTTCTCTCCCTGTGATTACGTCATTTTTGGTCCTCTTAGAAAAAGCTCTGAGGGGCAAATGATTCACTTCGGACAACGACGTCCGGCTGTACATGCAGCACTGGCTCACATCACAGTCCCGGGATTTTTATGAGAGAGCCATTCACCGCCTTGTGTCACAGTGGTACATGTGTCTCAATAACCAGGGCCAATACTTCTAACATACAGGCACTGCTTTCTATAAGTATGTCTCCGGCTCGTTTCTTTTTGAACGCACCTATAATAATAATAACAACAACAATAATAATAATAATAATAAAGTCACGGCGTAACAAACCGCAAGCGAGCCAGAGCCTGTCACGCCCACATAACCAAGGTAGAGGTGCGCGGTCATCCAACCGTTGCGCAGAGATGTGATCAGCATCTGGGCATTGCGCCAGATGGAAAGATCTCCTTCTTAAACGGCATTCGCTACCTATCGTAGGTCCTCAGATTTCTCACGATGCTGAGCGTGTACTAATCCAATACCTGGGACTTAAAATCCGCACCACCCATGGGTGTGATCGATCACGGGCGCATTCTGGGGCAGGTAACATAATCCTTGGCAGGGTAGAAAGGATATACAGAAGGAGAATCTACCGAGACGTCTTGAGCGGGCTGCAGGTATCGTCCGAATTCAGAACTAATTTTCGCGAATTGAGAGAAGGGTATTTCCAGCAAGATGGAGCAACGTGCCATACATCTAATGACACCATGGAACTTGTAACCAGTTTCTTTAATAATCGAATAATCTCAAAAGATCTGTGGCTCCCAGATTCCCTTACCTAACCTCACCGGATTTTTTCTTGTGGCGATAGCTGAAAAATACGATGTACAAGAACAGGCCACGGACATTTCGAACCTAAATAAGTATAATCACTCCAGGCATATGGTCCAGTATGTGCTGTATTTATATAAGTTTCATCCATATAAACTATATAAACTTCACTTCGATATCTCCGAATATTTCGTAAATACTTAAGCCTTTTTGCACGTACGGTGCGATGTTCGATTAAAATTTGTCTGTCACGCTTAGTGTTTTTTTTTTTTTCAAATAATCCTAGCTTCAAAAGAACTCTTCTTAATGTTTAGACACTGCCTTGGAAGTCAGTAGAATTTATAGCTTCATAAGCACTTTCTTCAGAGTTGGTCTTTGTTTATCTGTGCTTTAAAAATTATTCATAGTTCGCCTAACTACTTCTGAATTAAAACATCCAATTTAGTTTTGTGTATGTTGTTAATCTTTGTTTACTGGGCATAGAGAAGGACGTTGTTGCACTAGCACCAATGGCTTTTCTTTCCTTAATAACTCTCCTAAACTGCTTTCAGACACAACTGTTGCCTCAGATACCCTTCCCCAGTTTTTTTATAGCTGTCCCAGACCATTGTTTCTTTTTTTTTATATAAATCTATGGATATTGGTTATTACTTCTCGTGTTTTTAAATGTAGCACTTTATTTCCTAATGTGCTGCTAGGAGGCGTCATTTATAAATGCCCTCTTGAAACCAGGAGACAAGCACATTTTGAAACAAGCTGTAGTGTTACCGAGTAGCTCTGCACGTGTTTAGTTGCTCGCAACTGACCTGCCCTCCCCTCCAGTTGCTACCGTTCTGAGGTGGACTCGTCCAGATACCACTGCGCATCGCTCTGTACTTTTTAAGTTAAAAAATACATCTGTAACATTGGCGAGGATACTCTCCGTAAAACTTCAGAGAATATAGTGCGACGAGACCAAACATGTATAGATGCTGGTGGAGGACATTTCCAACATTTTCTCTGATATGTATAATCACCCATTTGTGTGTTATATTCTCCAAAAGTTGCAGACGTGTACTCCTGTTGAAATGGTTCAGGTTGATATGGATCACACTACATTTCTGCGCCTAACTAATGAGCCACACAGAACGATAAAGTTGCCTGAGTTGATTTATTGAAGAGTTTTGCGAGAACATAGATTTTGTATGTTACAGTTGAGGGAATAATTAAACAGTAACCGCAAAAAGCACATATAAGTTAGTTCCAGTAGCTTGGTGAGAGGCAGTATTTCTCGTTTTAATTTTCTATCAGGTTTAGAAATCCATTTAGCTTAGGAAAAACCTCGCCATGTTCAAAAATAACAAAAGCCCATGTAAATTTCCTCAGCGAAAATTAGCGCACGCAAAAGCATTTCATCGGCCTATATTTCAAAACAAAATCTAATCGAGCGTGAAGATCCACTGTGCGTCCGTATATAAACATAAACGTAATATTAAAAGGTTTGTTTAATTTGAAACACAGGAACCGTTGCTGCAGCCCGGGGCTCACGCGTGCGGAAGCATTTCGTAAGCCGATTGGGGATTACGCTGAATAACAGTAATTCGTTATGCTTAATAAAATTCTCCCGGAGGGCACAACAGTGAAGCTGAACACGACGATCCTCCTGCCTTTCTGGCGTCATCATTGTACTCCACTAAAATTAGGTTTGGAGATTTTAGCGTCTTGAATCTTCTAAAAATATAATGTCGACTTTAAAATTCTTTTATTACCCGTTCCGCTGCAGATACAACGAGAATACGATGTTACAAAACCCATTGTAATGTAATAGTTGTGAATTTCGTTTTATTTATGTGGCCTGGAGGAGGGAAAAAAGAAACTTACTCAGCAAATATATTAAATATGATAAAATTCGTATAAATCATATTAAACGACCTTAAAATTCTTATTTTACACAGGTTGTGTTGTTCAATGACGTCTTCTATTTTTGTGTAATATTATTTTGTACATACGAGGCTGAGTCAATTGTAATCCCTACAGATTTTTTTTTAAATATTGAGATTGTGGGTTCGTGAAATTAAAAGACAGCTGCAGAAACTCAACATGTTCTTTATTTCCACGAATTACAGTTGGAACACTTGCCCATTACATAGAATTACGTAGCGTACACAAATACAATTCACCAGTTCGTCTGTCACAGGTCTATGTACCCTGTATTTATTTGAACATTATTTCATTCATCGTCAGATATGACTTAACGTTGGAGGTTTTCTCTTATCCTGAAAGATGAATGTCTGGTAACTCTAAGCTCTATGTACCCTGTACTCATTTAAACATCATTTCATTCAGCGTC
The DNA here is from genome assembly GCA_030765055.1 of Mantis religiosa. Lineage (NCBI taxonomy): Eukaryota > Metazoa > Arthropoda > Insecta > Mantodea > Mantidae > Mantis > Mantis religiosa. Next base: position 12,407,281 of record CM060953.1, on the reverse strand, counting down.
CGATATGACTTAACGTTGGAGGTTTTATCTTATCCTGAAAGATGAATGTCTGGTAACTCTAAGCTCTATGTACCCTGTACTTATTTGAACATCATTTCATTCATCGTCCGATATGACTTAACGTTGGAGGTTTTCTCTTATCCTGAAAGATGAATGTCTGGTAACTCTAAGCTCTATGTAACCTGTACTCATTTGAACATCGTTTCATTCATCGTCCGATATGACTTAACGTTGGAGGTTTTCTCTTATCCTGAAAGATGAATGTCTGGTAACTCTAAGCTCTATGTACCCTGTACTTATTTGAACATCATTTCATTCATCGTCCGATATGACTTAACGTTGGAGGTTTTCTCTAATCCTGAAAGAAGAATGTCTGGTAACTCTAAGCTCTATGTAACCTGTACTCATTTGAACATCATTTCATTCATCGTCCGATATGACTTAAGTTGGAGCATTTTCCCTTATCCTGAAAGATGAATGTCTGATAACTGTAAGCTCTATGTACCCTGTACTTATTTGAACATCATTTCATTCATTGTCCGATATGACTTAACGTTGGAGGTTTTCTCTTATCCTGAAAGATGAATGTCTAGTAACTCTAAGCTCTATGTACCCTGTACTTATTTGAACATCATTTCATTTATCGTCTGATATGACTTAACGTTGGAGGTTTTCTCTTATCCTGAAAGATGAATGTCTGGTAACTCTAAGCTCTATGTAACCTGTACGTATTTGAACATCATTTCATTCATCGTCCGATATGACTTAACGTTGGAGGTTTTCTCTTATCCTGAAAGATGAATGTCTGGTAACTCTAAGCTCTATGTAACCTGTACTTATTTGAACATCTTTTCATTCATCGTCCGATATGACTTAACGTTGGAGGTTTTCTCTTATCCTGAAAGATGAATGTCTGGTAACTCTAAGCTCTATGTACCCTGTACTCATTTGAACATCATTTCATTTATCGTCCGATATGACTTAACGTTGGAGGTTTTCTCTTATCCTGAAAGATGAATGTCTGGTAACTCTAAGCTCTATGTAACCTGTACTTATTTGAACATCTTTTCATTCATCGTCCGATATAACTTAACGTTGGAGGTTTTCTCTTATCCTGAAAGATGAATGTCTGGTAACTCTAAGCTCTATGTACCCTGTACTCATTTAAACATCATTTCATTCATCGTCCGATATGACTTAACGTTGGAGGTTTTCTCTTATCCTGAAAGATGAATGTCTGGTAACTCTAAGCTCTATGTACCCTGTACCTATTTGAGCATCATTTCATTCATCGTCCGATATGACTTAACCGTTAAGTTAGTGGTTACTGTCAGAGATTAAAATCGAAGAAAGACCGTTACATATGTAAAGTGAGGGACACGTGTTTTCTTTTCCGCTGACTGGAGTGTTTCCGAGACGAATGCCGAAGACCTCATCTGCAAGGGAAGTAAGGTAAATATTCAAACCATGTATCTCGAATTTTACAAATCACTCAGCCAGAAAAGACGGTAACAATGGTTGGGCTAACGAGGGGAACTTTTATTTACTGGTTCCACGCGAAAGGGGAAAACCAAAGTAAGGGTAAAATTTGTGAGGCTTTCTCATGTGTGTTTCGGAGAGCAATTGACCAGAAAATTTGAACAGTCATGTTGCTGAAAGTGAATTTAAGGCAGTACCAAATGCACGGTACTTCGTGAGGAACATACGACGGCGTGTAAAAACAGTCATGAGACCTCAATAACGTATAGTTCCTTTACCCACCGTCGTTTGTTTTATACAGTATAATCTTCTCCTTACTCATGTTTATCTTATTAAACATTTGAGTACCTTTATCGATGCTGATCTTCGATACTTAATAAAAAGTGATAAGGGCGATAGCCTCTTTTCTGAATTATTTTGTAATTAACAGTTTCCTGTGTACAAACGCATGTATTATCTGTCTGACGAATGAGTACAGTTTTTATGGGAGATCGCTCGGTTTAGAGAGATCAGAGAAGACGGGAATATAGTACAGTACAGTCTGATCATCAGTACAGCGTACGTAACACGACGTATATTGTATTACCTGTCTGACGAATGAGTACAGTTGTTATAGGAGATCGCTCGGTTTAGAGAGATCAGAGAAGACGGGAATATAGTACAGTACAGTCTGACCATCAGTACAGCGTACGTAACACGACGTATATTATTAATAATAACTAAACACTAGTAACACAACTTCACTTATCTTATTTAAATCCTGGGACCGGTTTCAAAGCAAACATCTGCTTTATCCTCAGCCACTCAGCTTGACACTCAGCCACTCATGCTTCTTCATATTATCCATATTCACAGCACCCCAAACTTTGTTACGGAACCTCAAACAGCTGCAGCAACCGTAAGAATGATTAAGAAACAGCTGTGAAACTTCCACAGAGATTTATAAACTTGTAGATACACTTTCGTTTGTTTAGCATTCTATCGGAGTCGCGCATGCGCAGAAGAACCTTACTACGTCGTGTAACATTTGCTCCATGCTGGCTTTACATGGTCCCAGGCTTTTTAATGTCTATGAATACCAAAAAGTTACAGCGCCTTTGCTCCGGATCAAGTTAGTCGGATTTTAGTGAATTTTTTATATTTTCAGGGCATTTTATAGCTCATTTTCAGAGAATTCTTAGGTCAACAACTTCCGAGTCCTACTTTGATCACTTATCACTTTGATCTAGTGATAAGTGCCCTACTTTGATCACTTATCACTAGATCAAAGTGATAAGTGATCAAAGTAGGGCTCGGAAGTTGTTGACCTAAGAATTCTCTGAAAATGAGCTATAAAATGCCCTGAAAATATAAAAAATGCATTAAAATGTAAAAAATGACCTAACAAAAATTAACAATTTATTTCATAATAAATTAATAACTATCAGAGAAAAATAATGAATATATGGTTCGAATTGCCGTATTTTAAAATTAACTTTCTTAGTAAATAATCCAATTATTGCTACTAAATAATAAATAAATTCAAAATTTATCAGGTCTTTTTCAGTTTTATAAAATATGAAAAAATAAATTACTGTACCCAATAGCCAAAACATACCTTACTTAGCGTTACAGTACACCACCATGTGGTTATCTTCAAGTTATGAAAAATAAAGGAACGGCAGTTGTCAGTTAAAACTGTTTTATACTTTGAGAAACCTCTCTCCACTTCCAGAGATGTTATAGATGCATATTTGAAAAAACCACTGTCACTGCATCCTAAATCCGGTTCAGAAATATCAGTTCTGAAGTTTTCTCCTGAAAAGGTGTCGTTAATCTGACAAACTGGTATACTTTATTTTTGTCCAGCACAAATTTTAGTTTATGTCTAATTTTGTCCCCAATCTCAACTTTTACATTTTGTATTCTTTTTTCTGCAATCCTCCTAACTCGATCGACTTACCCAATGCCATGCCACTTTCTTTAAGGCGGATTATGGTATCCGTAAAATTTGATTTAATGAAGGCTAATTAACCTTGGATTTGATCAGATCCTGTGTGCTCTCAATTGCCGCGTGCTATATATAAAGCCCATGGTCCAGGGTGAGGTCGGCTACCAGAAAATGCATGTAAATGTTGTAAAATTACATTTATTATAAAATGTGGAAAAATGCATTTTGATAACCTATAAAAACCATATACAGGATGTTACAAAAAGGTACGGCCAAACTTTCAGGAAACATTCCTCACACACAAAGAAAGAAAATATGTTATGTGGACATGTGACCGGAAACGCTAAATTTCCATGTTAGAGCTCATTTTAGTATTTCTCTTAAAATGTAAATTGAAATCATTCGTGCAGACAAATGTCAAAATACCCATTGTGGTTCATGCACGATGGAGCTCCTGCACATTTCAGTCGAAGTGTTCGTACGCTTCTCAACAATAGATTCGGTGACCAATAGATTGGTAGAGGCGGACCAATTCCATGGCCTCCACGCTCTCCTGACCTCAACCCTCTTGACTTTCATTTATGGGGGCATTTGAAAGCTCTTGTCTCCACAACCCAGGTACCAAATATAGAGACTCTTCGTGTTCGTATTGTGGACGGCTGTGATACAATACGCCATTCTCCAGGGCTGCATCAGCGCATCAGGGATTCCATGCGACGGAGGATGGATGCATGTAACCTCGCTAACGGAGGACATTTTAAACATTTCCTGTAATAAAGTGTTTGAAGTCACGCTGGTACGTTCTGTTGTCGTGTGTTTCCATTCCATGATTAATGTGATTTGAAGAGAAGTAATAAAATGAGCTCTAACATGAAAATTAAGCGTTTCCGGACACATGTCCGCATAACATATTTTCTTTCTTTGTGTGTGAGGAAAATTTCCTGAAAGTTTGGCCGTACCTTTTTGTAACAACCTGTATATTTAACGTATTTGTTCCAGAATGCACTTAATTTCGAATAAGCATCGTCTGTGACTACTCAGAAAAAAGATTAGTTTTCAACAAAATCGGGACCCTAGTGATAACTATGAATATGGCCCTTAGTGTTTGAGGAGTAGTTTTTGCAAGAGTAGAGAGTGTTATATAAGGGAACTCTCACACAGTTTTGTAATCTGAGTTATTTATTGTAATACTTGCTTTGAATATTATTTTGTGTCAGACATGAACACGATGGCCTCCAAACTAAACTATTCAAAGAGTCTTTGGCATGATTACGGTAAACATTATGAACTTCTCGGGAGCTGAAAGTCCTTAATGTGTGTTCTGTTCTAATGCTTTTTACCACGCAGTAGAAATTAACCAAATTAGTTGTCTGTGAAGTAGTACAGTTCATCAGAAGCCGTTCCCAAAAAGTTTCGCCATTATGTGTATGTAGTGGAGGGGGTTGGGGGTTACGCAGGGAGGGTTATCACTGTCATACGCAGGGTGCCCGTGACGGATGACTCGCTATCACGAAGTGTTACGTGCGAGTCTGCCCTAAACTCCGCTTGCCAATAAATTACTCCCGGGTGGGCGGGCGGTCGGGCGGGCAGGCCTTGCCTCTTGTTGTGCACTTTTTTATGCTTTGTTTTCTTATGTTTTATTTTAAATACACGCGCACTAACGTTCACACCAGTTGCAATGAATAAACTAAACGGCGGCCCAGTTTACTACACCACAGCAAGAAGATATACACAATGTTCGAGATAATGATAAAAGCTGGGAATAAATGACTGTGCTGTTGCGAACAAGTCGCTTTACATGTTAAGATTGAGAAACAAGTGGCGGTCGGCATATAACTTTAGTTACATCAGATTAATGCAGTCCATGACTTTCTCTACGAGAGGCGCTTTTTATATTAAAACAAAAGAAGTTTTGATTGAAAACTGCTTTATTGTTTTTTAAAATATTGTCCTTTTATGATCAATACACTTTTGCATCGTTTTTAACCATTTGTGGAAGCGTTTATTCCAGTCTTCTTCAGACATCTCCAAAACGTGGTTTTTGAAGACATGAACGGCTACCTCTGCCGACGAAAATCTTGTCCACGAAACTTATTCTTGATGTTCCGGAACAAAAAGAAGTCGTTGTGTGCCAAATCATGACTGCATAACGGAAGACCATCAATTTGAATTTTTGAGCCTTTAAATACTCAATGTGAGTACGCTCATATTGTCTTGAAGAACTATCCTACGTTTTTTTTTTTTTTTTTTTTTTTGCTTCTTCCATTTATACCTCGCCTTTAACTACTATGGTCATATCGGCGGCCGTTCTCCTTTGGAACATACTGAAGGTGTTAACTCGTTATCTTTGGTTTTTTTAATCATTACATCACGCACACACATTCACACTCTCATTCATACTTCCAGACTCTGGGGAAGATGGGGAATTATCTTGGTTGAAGAAAAATTCCCACCTCCACCGCCGGGAATCGAACCCGGGACCCCTAGCACGGTAGGCAGGTGCTCTACCGACCGAGCTACGGGGCCAGCCTTTGTACGTTTTACTTCCAGTATGCGCGCGATAAGAAGAGCGATCGGGTTCCAAGTCGTCATTCGCTAGTTTCGTTTAACTCCGTAAACATAGATGATAACTTTGAAATTTTAAATGCGCTATACACTGACTAATACGCTAAGCTGTATCATGTCCGCCAGTTTACAACAATCGTATGTTAGAATTAGAATTTTAGTTCGTCCTTCGCAACATATACATGTTATGAGACACGTCAAAATGTATAAATACAGTATATACATAAAGTCAAATTGATTACATACAATATACACAGTAAGCAGCTTTTCTATGGCTTCATGTGGTATTCGCATAGAGTAATTTACTACAAGAAATGTCATAATATAAATATTACAGGTTTGTGAATGTACTATGCTCCCAGTGCTCATTTACATGGTTATAGTTCTAAAAATTCATTAACCGTATAAAAACAGTGTGCATGCAAGCATTTCTTAACCTTATTCTTAAAGTGTTTTAATGATGCAGCTTGTTTAAATGAATTTGGAAGTTTATTATATAACATTATCACTTTGTAGTTAAAGCTTCCTTCATAAAGGCTCGTTTGGTGCGCTCGAATTGTCAGTTTATCCTTGTTACGAGTGTACATCAGCATTTACTTGAAAATGATTTATATTTGTATGAACATTTGTGGATGTTATGGCTCTCGAAAGGGGACATCTCCGTATAACTGTGATCTGAATGCAATTGAGCTTGCGTGGACAAAACTAAGGAATGTTTTCAGAGGGTGCAACGTTACTTGTGATATCTTCGCTTATCTTACACGCTGTTTTGCTGAACTGTGACTATACTGCAGAAACAAAAGAGCGTTGGCTCTCGCTTTTTCCCCTCTACCCGAGCATTACGCGTGCGAAGGTGATTCAGTTGCGACTGCAATGGGTATTTTATTATTATTATTATCATCATCATCATATTATTATTATTATTATTATTATTATTATTATTATTATTATTATTATTATTATTATTATTATTATTATTATTATTATTATTATTATTATTATTATTATTATTGTTGTTGTTATTATTATTATTAATTATTTATAATGCTGTACACAAAGACAATAGTACAGTCGTGGATCTACATGCAAACGCTAGATCATGCAAGAACACATCGATGTAAGGATCACCGTAACAAAAGAGGCGTACCTGTGACATTTTGATGCTCATTGAAGTGGAGAAACGCCACCTACATAATTTTTCCCGTGAGTTTCTAATTTAGACCCTAATGTCTTTCTTCTTTAAAATACTTTTCTTTCCCAAATCTTAACCTCAATGCCCTTTCTGATACCTACAGCAAGGGAAGTCCTACCAAGGACTTAGAGAATGGAATACTTGACTCCCCTTTCAATTTCTCCTCATCGAAGTATTCTCTCACAGAGCATATTATTTCCCGTGTATGTCCTTTAATTGGAATACCTTTACCAAATACAGTTTTATTTGGTTCCCGAGCACGTTCAGGCTTTCGCTTGTCACTGTATTTAGACATAATTAAACATTTATTAAACACAATTGCAAATGATCACAACACGCGCACAGATACACGAACTCACACACACGTAAACCAAGGGAAATTGCCACAAATAAAATGCAAAGTAACTTGCCAGTACAGGATCTCTAACTGTGAGGACATTTTGTTTATGCAGCGTTGTCAGAAGAGAAACAAACACCAAGGTATTATGATTACTGCAGCGTTTGCGTAACTCGCTCGCCCGCAAGTCATGCTAAGCACGTGATAGAATATCGGCAACCAAGGTTTAGCGTCTAGCGTTGTCATGGAAACGTCTCGACTCTAATTGGTTATTTTAATCGTTACTATGACAACCGCTATGACGTACTCATCCCCTTACATTTATTTAGACCGTTATTCCATGTGGTTACTGTCAATCACATTCTAGTTTAGCGACCAGTATAACGTCACAGACTGTTAAACATCCATGTTAAATACGAGGGTAGAACCTAGTAATGGAGTCGATGTTTTCATGTTTGAGAATAAAATGCGGATTGCATAAAACTCGAGAATAAGGGGCAGCTGACTCACCTGGTATAAAGGTAATTCAGAATAAAGAGTGAGGCAAACATGCTACCACCATGCTGAAGAGGCGAGCTGTCATTAAAAACATTCTTTCTGAAGTAATTATGCAAAACAATGCCTTATTATTTATATATCTAAACATGGTTATTGTAAGCGATGACGAGTTAAGCTATTGCTCAAAATGAGAACAATCTAGAAGTGATCTCTACGCAGCTATTGACTCCAGGGGCAGTTATAACTCTCCGAGGTTGTAATTCTGAAGTAGGTCCACGCCCACATTAAGAGCCGAGTGTTGTAAGTAGTTTGTATCTAAGGGCTCTCCACTAGAACTTCATTATCTCGGCAATGAAATTCTCACTGTGGCATTTATCCATACCTTGTAACAAACGGTCTCTGATTTCGGTTAGTTCCCGACAAATAATTTTAACCATTCTCCTGTTTTAGTATATTCCAAAAATAACAGTCCAATTATCGTGACTTTGTGTGTTCGAGAAATCAAAAGTCCAGGTTACAAACACTAAAAATTGCTTTTTATTTCCGTCCAGAATTAGGTCACATATACAATACAACTTGCAAGGTCAATGACCACAACACAGGGAGCACAGCTGTTCACGCAAGCGAGTTCAATTAACAACTGACTCACTGTGGCGGGTGGGCTCCCTTTTTTTTTTTTTATAAATTACTCACATTCCCGAATATTCTCAATCGAGACGCGGCTAGAACAAAGACGGACTCTCGAGAAATCCTTCTTCTTCCCTCTACCGTTTCGGCGAGCTTTTATCTACGCATTGCACTGCCTGGCTCTTTGAACTAGTGGCCCGCGCCGCCTCTATCAACAATGGGCTAGCGACATTTATAACTTTAAAGTAAAACTTTTGCAAGTAACAATGGACGCAAAATAAGTTCTAATTAAAGCTACTGTGTTTACGCGTAACCCTGTCATAATGTAAGGTTAGCCTTTCTTTTACACAAATGCAGAACGTCTTTGCAATGTTCCTTTAAGGCACTGTAGCACGCATCCTACACACTGACCAACACGGAGGTCCACCTCTAACACGGAGATACACAACACAACTCCGATATTCATACGTAACCTGCTTCCATAGTTCGGCGAACCCTAACCAGGAGCCGCTCTACCATAGCAGTGGACTGCTTCATGCCTGTTCCACGTCCTGCTGACTCCTTATCACGGAGCTACACAACACAACTCCGATATTCACAAGTAACCTGCTTCCACAGTTCGGCGATCCCTCACTTGGAGCCGCACTACCGTAGCAGTGGACTGCTTCATGCCTGTTCCACGTCCTGCCGACTCCTTATCACGGAGCTACACAACACAACTCCGATATTCAACGTAACCTGCTTCCACAGCTCGGCGAACCTTAACCAAGAGCCGCTCTACCGTAGCAGTGGACTGCTTCATGCCTGTTCCACGTTCTGCCGACTCCTTATCACGGAGGTACACAACACAACTCCGGTATTCACACGTAACCTACTTCCACAGCTCGGCGAACCTTAACCAGGAGCCGCTCTACCGTAGCAGTGGACTGCTTCTGCCTGTTCCATGTCATGCCGACTCCTTATCACGGAGCTACACAACACAACTCCGATATTCACACGTAACCTGCTTCCACAACTCGGCGAACCTTAATCAGGAGCCGCTGTACCGTAGTAGTGGACTGCTTCATGCCTGTTCCACGTCCTGCCGACTCCTTATCACGGAGCTACACAACACAACTCCGATATTCACACGTAAACTGCTTCCACAGCTTGGCGAACCTTAACCAGGAGCCGCTCTACCGTAGCAGTGAACTGCTTCATGCCTGTTCCACGTCCTGCCGACTCCTTATCACGGAGCTACACAACACAACTCCGATATTCACACGTAACTTGCTTCCACAGCTCGGCGAACCTTAACCAGGAGCCGCTCTACCGTAGCAGTGGACTGCTTCATGCCTGTTCCACGTCCTGCCGACTCCTTATCACGGAGCTACACAACACAACTCCGATATTCATACGTAACCTGCTTCCACAGCTCGGCGAAGCTTAACCAGGAGCCGCTCTACCGTAGCAGTGGACTGCTTCATGCCTGTTCCACGTCCTGCCGACTCCTTATCACGGAGCTACACAACACAACTCCGATATTCACAAGTAACCTGCTTCCACAATTCGGCGATCCCTCACTTGGAGCCGCACTACCGGAGCAGTGGACTGCTTCATGCCTGTTCCACGGCCTGCCGACTCCTTATCACGGAGCTTTTAATGTACCACGCTGAGCTCGATGCATTACACTGCTCTCACACTTCTCACAGCAGTTGGCCAACTCAATACTGTCCGACTACTATCGACCGTGCATCGCGTTTTATCTAGGTTCTTGCCGGGCGGTAGATCTTTCTTGAATTGCATCCTTCTCGAAACACAGTCTAGAAAAATCTTTGGCGCTTGGCAACACACTACCGCCCCGCCTCATAACTTCAGCTCGTGACTGCCCTTGAAGGCGTGCCATTCTCGTTCCACCAGCCAATAAGCAACAAGATTACAGTTTTATTTAATTGTTGGAAATTAATCATTTCTTCATACTAGCCTTATATAGGCTAAAGTATTTGATAGAGTCAACATGAAAAATTCAATGCCATTGATGGGATTTGAACCACGCATTTCCCGGTTTCCGACTTACGATAGTAAGTCGAAAACAAACGGTGTATCTCGGATGCGAGAGCCCCTAGTGGCCTACCGGGAAAATATATGAGTCAAATGGAGAATTTAATGTCAGGACGGCACGTTGGCCATGGTAGCTCAATGGCTTAGAGCGACTGGATGGAAACCAGGAGATTCGTGGTTCAAATCCCGGCGATGGCATTGAATTTTTCATGTTCACTCTATCTGACAAGATTAGCGTACTCCTCCGTGATATTCGCTAAAATGCAAAACTCGACTCTTTCCTTTCACGCTGTGTAGGGGAGGGGATGCGTCCCCTTCATCTGTGGTGTGAGCGCTGCGGACGCCTAGCACTCGTGGTACCTCTGATGTTACCAGAGGAACCTCGGGCCGAACATTCGAGCCCCTCCTTGAATGGGAGTTGTTCGGATTGGGTTGGACTCGAGTGGGCAGTGTGTTCCCGACACCCGTGGGAGATCGGGTACCTCGGTCAGGCTACGGCCGCCCGGAGGGGGCAGAGGGTTGCCTAATAAGTCCCGCGCACTAGCCTGCAGAGCTAGTAGAAGGCGGCCCCACCGAGATTATTCGGTAGTCTTCCCTGCGGGGTTGACGCGTGTAAGTGCCATTTACACTTCCACCCGTCTTGAGATGGGGGATGAGGGCTTTTTATACTCAATGTATTACCCCAAAAGAAAGAGCTTCGGAGCTATTCATTGCTCCCAGGTACAGCTGTATTGTTTCATCTTGACAGGAATCCTGCGCGGTAGGGATGAGTAGCAACTGTGGTGGGGATAGTGCACCTATCGCCACAATGCGTCACACGCGTAAGATTACGAGAGGGGAGGGTGGTGCATAAGGTGTCTAAAAACAAATTTCATTCTCGAAGCCAGTTTTGCAGCTCTTATAAACTGAGTTGTAAGTCTTACTATGATAGTAATCTCCACACTTTTGTTGGATCTTAAATAGTACATAGACATTTGAAACAAAACCCTGTTCTCCTCCAGCAGGCATGATAAACAACTGCCGGCCTTTCAATATCGCTGCAGAGTCCCTGTAACGTATTTCACTCCAGGCATATGGTCCAGTATGTGCTGTATTTATATAAGTTTCATCCATATAAACTATATAATTCACTTGGATATCTCCGAATATTTCGTAAACACTTAAGCCTTTTTGCACGTATGATGCGATGTTCGATTAAAATTTGTCTGTCACGCTTTTTTTTTTTTTTTTTTTTTTTTTTTTCAAATAATCCTAGCTTCAAAAGAACTCTTGTTAATGTTCAGACACTGCCTTGGAAGTCAGAAAAATCTTTAAGCTTCATAAGCACTTTCTTCAAAGTTGGTCTTTGTTTTTCTGTTCTTTAAAAATTATTCATAGTTCGCCTAACTACTTCTGAATTAAAACATACAAATTAGATTTTGTGCATGTTCATAATCTTTGTTTACTGGACATTGAGAAGGACGTTGTTGCACTAACACCAATGGCTTTTCTTTCCTAAACTGCTTTCAGACACAACTGTTGCCTCAGATGCCCTTCCCCAGATTTTTAAAGCTGACCCAGACCATTGTTTCTTTTTTTATAAATCTATGGATATTGGTTATTACTTCTCGTGTTTTTAAATGTAGCACTTTATTTCCTAATGTGCTGCTAGGAGGCGTCATTTATAAATGCTCTCTTGGAGCCAGGAGACAAGCACATTTTGAAACAAGCTGTAGTGTTACCGAGTAGCTCTGTACGTGTTTAGTTGATCGCAAGTGACCTGCCCTCCCCTCCAGTTGCAACCGTTCTGAGGTGGATACCACTGCGCATCGCTCTGCACTTTTCAAGATAAAATACATCTTGTATGTAGAGGCCGCATTCTTCGGACTCTCTGGTAGAGCTCGATTGAACGTCTTTCCTTTCTCGTCAGGCCGCGTGAACGCCTGTGTGACAGTACTAAGGATTTTTTAAATCAAACTGATTTTGTATCTCTTATTTAATGCATGTTTATTGCGGTTAGAGCTCTTATGTATACATAAATTAGAAACAGAAAAAAAAAACACTGTTGTAAGAATGGAACCAGTTGTTTTATGCCATGGATTGCAAAATCAATGCAAAAAAAAAAATAGTATGTATTTGAAACACCTAAATAGACTGAAAACAGAACTATTACATAATGAATGAAACTCGGATATAAAGGAAAGCATGCACATCATTTCTAGAAGTATATAGAGAAAACGCGAGTAACAGAAGCGATCTGAATCACACATTTTTCCGGTGCGTGATCACACATAAAGTAGGACGTACTTTGAGGGTCGAGTTTGTAGAAGCTTAGAATGATCAGTTTACATTACAAATCTCCGGCTTATCTCACGCCAAGGCTCATCGTTGCTCTGTTAAGTCAGTATTAAACTGGCTATCAGTATATCCTTGGTCACTTAAATTTACATTCTACCCTAAAAAGTCGTACGTGTGCACTCACATGTTTTATTTACACATTCTTGTAAAATCGTTTCTTAAAAACCTTTATTTTTCTTGTTAATTGGTGAATACACTTACCTTAAGTCATAGTTAAACCGTTGAAGAGCTGGTTGCTATGGCTTTCACATTCATTTGTTTTTACATGGCCAGATCATCAAATGAATTGACATAAATTACACTGGGCAACAATGAAAATGTTTGGGGCTTAAAAATAGTGAATTTACATGTATTTCCATCTGCTAAATTCAGAAAGCACCATGAAAATGATAGATTAGCTCTTGTTTTGAAGATAAAGTGACATTTCTGTTTTTAGAGTAAAGATTTTAAATTTAGGGTTTTTTTTTTTTTTTTTTTTTTTTTTTTTTTTTTTTTGGAAATTAGCACACCTGTCAAACAACAAAACACAATCAGAGAGAAATTTTGGAAATTAAGTGATGCAAAAGTGAACGAAAGCATTTTTGTCGGACCACAAATAAGAGAACTTGTAAACGATCGTGCATTTGACCAAATTTTGAAGGGGAAAGAAAAGGAAACTGGGGAAGCTTTCAAGGGTGTTGTTCATGGATTTTTAGGCAACAAAACAGATGATAACTACAAACATTTGGTGACAGTATTCCTGCAAAAATACCTTGGATGTTACATGTCCCTTAAGATCCATTTTCTCCACTCCAACCTAGACTTTTTCCCTCCTAGTTTTTTGTAATTTACGTCCTCCAACGGTAAGTCATATCGGACGGTGTATGAATTGGGTGAAATGATGCTTAAATGAGTCCAGTGTCCATGGAGCTTAGAGTTACCCGACATTCGTCTTGAAGGATAAGGGAAAACCCCGGAAAAACCTTATCCAGGTAACTCACCCTGACCGAGATCCGAACTCGGGACCTCTTGAACGTGAGGCAGACACGCTACCATCTACGCTACCGAGGCGGGCTCTCCGAGTTGTGGAGCTGTTAGTAATGAACATGGGGAGAGATTCGATCAGGACATTTCTGTTATGGAACAAAGATATCAGGGCCGTTGGAATGAAGTAATACTTGCGGATTACTGTTGGTCTTTGTATAGGGATTCTGCGGAACTCCATCACAACAGACAAGCTAGAAGACGACGAAGCCAATAGGCTACCACATGATTCTCTTCAGATACGACTATCTGCGAAGTATTTTTCCAGAAATTTAGAACTCTTAGCATGTAATTACCAATTAAAAAAGATCAAATGCACTTTCATTGTTGTTAGCACGTATCCTTTTCTCTAAATCCGTTAATATGTAATACTTCCACCTTGTGTATATCATAGAAACTAGAGCTAATAAATTTTTTTCATTGGCATGTTTGTTTTTCTCAGCCCAAAATTAGTAGTGAAATGTGTAGTGGTTAACGCCCGCTTTTACTACATACGGCACAGCAGGCGATGACACTGATGATACATGAGATAAAGATGGAGCACTGGTGGAATGAGATGGCGGGGGAAACCGGAGGTCCCGGAGAAAACCCGCCCCAGCGCCGTGTTGTCCACTACAAATCTCACTTTGCCTGGGATCGAACCCGGGCCGCCTTGGTGAGAGCGAGAGCCAAGCGGTCTAACCACTGAGCCACGGCGTGGCCTCAAAATTAGTAGGAATTACCTTATGAAGTGCTCGAAATAATCAAATTTTTTGCTGGTGCCCAGTATTATCTCTGTTTAGCGAAATCATCATTTTCCGTGTAGTAACATATTCTTTATCTCTGACATTTTACCAGTTACATAAATGTCGTCCAGAATGAAAAGCACTCCCGAGGAAAATGTAAATATAATAGTAGAACACGTTATGTAAATGTAATGCTCAGATTTTTATACAATGTGTACAGAATCTCTATTACGTCCATTGCATTTTTAACGGGTTTTTTATAGTTTCCGTAATTTGATTGCATCGGTGCGACCTTTGGCTGAACAGATCACGCAACACTGCACGCAAGGAGATGGTTGCGTGACGGCGTGATCGTGGTCATCATAATCATAGCGACCTTTTTAGTTCGGTTGGCTTTCTGTGTCGCAGGTTTCAGGTTCGACTCGATCTTAATTCACATCGCCTTTCTTATTGAATGATAATTGTTTTCCAAACATATCGTGTGTAGGGTATATTCGCCATGTGCACTTCAAAGCCTACGGCAGCTGTACAACTACCACCCTATTGTGCAGCGGATACAGGATGCCCTCTACGTTTTAAAGTCTGTTTTTTTTAACGTGTGTGCAGTTCCCACTCAAAGGGACCTCAAAGGACCTGACATTTCCGCCCACTAATGACCGCCGTAAATCTATCTCCACACTTCAGAAATGGACCACTGACGTTGGGGACCAATAGCAACCCCGATTTTCTGAAAATGACAGTTGCATATCTACTCCGCGTGGAGTCTCAGTTGCCAAAGTTCCAACTTCCAGTTGTTCTGTTTCATTAGGTGCAAGACGGTAATGTTAAAATGTTGCAACCTTGTAGAGAGGACCGCCGGGAGGAGGGTCCATGTTGTAAAACGATTATGAGGGTTCCTCAAAGAAAGCGGCCGCCGTGCACTTGCGTTGAGTAGACAGACTTTACACGCTTCTGGCGTGAGCGTGGTGTGTGCATGGATCCCTGGTTACGTAGGCTTGCGGGGGAATGAAATGGCGGATTCGGCAGCCAAGACGGCTACCATGAAGCCCAGGGTTCGAGTACCATCTGTGACATCGGAAGATTTTAGGGCCGTATTGCGGAGAGCTGTGCAAACCTGCTGGCAGGAAGAGTGGTCCGCTCTCCGCAATAATAAACTTAGATCTGTCAAGGAACTTCCTATTCCCTGGGTTACCTCCTGTCGGTCATCTCGTCGCGAGGAGGTGAATTTGGCTCGGTTACGTATTGGGCACTGCTTTTTTACTCATAGTTTTCTATTTAAAAAGGAGCCTGCTCCGCTGTGTCCGTTTTGCAACGAAGCGTTGTCTGTACGACACGTGCTGCTAGAGTGTTTTCACCTAGCAGACCTTAGGACGTCACTGCAGCTGCCGGTCAGCTTTGCAGAAATGCTAGCGGACGATAACGCAGTAGTGGAGAAGGTTTTTAGATTCTTTTCTCGTTTAGACTTTAGGATATAGCGAACATATTTTTTAGTAGATTCTGAATTTTTTCCGCTTTCTATGTACATGTAGTTTTAATATACATTAGTATAGTTTTTAGAAACTTTTTATATCTGGCTTTTGCCATGAGTAGTTTTTAAAAAGGCATTGATAACCGCTGTAGTTCAGCGCCCCTATATCCATCATCATCATCATCATCATCATCATCATCATCATCATCATCATCATCATCATCATCATCATCATCATCATCATCATCATCATCATCGCCATGTATTCGTGTTTCAATCTACCTTAACAACATAAGCGTGACGTAATACCGCTTACCATTTGTTTTCTCGCAAGCTTTCACTGTTGATTGTGTGCATTTATTCTTCAGGCAGCTTGCATGTAGTTCAGTATGCTTTTTGAATGTGCCCATATTGGTGCGCTGAGTTTAGCTGCGATAAACTCTGAATGTGTGTATAGGAAAAGCGGTATAGTACCTCATCTTTCCCGTCATCTCACTTCCTTTGCGATTTTTCATGGTTGCAGTGGAGACGGTGATGGAGGACGTGCTTTGAGGAAAGCAAAGAAAAGGGTTGAAAAAGTTCGTGCTTCACAATAAGGTGCGCACATAGAGACCAGGAGAAAGAAGAATCCGTTGGTCGGGATAGTCGATCATTTTGTGGTTTGAGCACAGAACGTTGACAATGAGTCGCCACGGTGTAGTAATTCATGAACGCAGAGGGATAAGTGTATGTGTGATAGCCATTTCTTTGGATACGCTTCCACGCTTTGCCATGCAAAACTGTGTACCCCTTACATCTATCAATGAGTTCTTATGATAACTCTAGGCCTTTGTCCCACATTTATTAAGGAAATGTTTAAATTGGTGTAGGAGTACTCGCTGACTCTCCTGATACGCGGAAGCACGTGATTTTGTTTACATTAGTGTTTACACTGTTTCGGAATTGACAGTACTCACTTTGAAAAACTCAAGCAGGTGAGAACAGAAGAACACAAGGGGAGTCTGAAGAGAGAGAGGAGCTTGAACTGTTTATCTGTTCTGTTAGAGGATCTGTTTACTACGAAATGAGTGTATGAGAGTACATATGAGTCACCCATGCTGTCAGATCTAATGCTCGTTTCAGTAACTGCAGTGATAGGTATTATGTACTGTATACCCACCACAAGAAGACAAGCGAGGCATGAAGAGGGAGAGGAGCTTGATCTGTTTATCTGTTCTGTTAGAGGATCTGTTTACTACGAAATGAGTGTATGAGAGTACATATGAGTCACCCATACTGTCAGACCTAATGCTCGTTTCAGTAACTGCAGTGATAGGTATTATGTACTGTATACCCACCACAAGAAGACAAGCGAGGCATGAAGAGAGAGAGGAGCTTGAACTGTTTATCTGTTCTGTTAGAGGATCTGTTTACTACGAAATGAGTGTATGAGAGTACATATGAGTCACCCATACTGTCAGACCTAATGCTCGTTTCAGTAACTGCAGTGATAGGTATTATGTACTGTATACCCACCACAAGAAGACAAGCGAGGCATGAAGAGGGAGAGGAGCTTGATCTGTTTATCTGTTCTGTTAGAGGATCTGTTTACTACGAAATGAGTGTATGAGAGTACATATGAGTCACCCCTGCCGTCAGGTCTAACGCTCGTTTCAGTAACTGCAGTAATAAGTATTATGTACTGTCTACCCACCACAAGAAGACAAGCGGGATATGAAGAGAGAGAGGAGCTTGAACTGTTTATCTGCTCTGTTAGTGGATCTGTTTACTACGAAATAAGTGTATGAGAGTACATATGAGTCACCCATGCTGTCAGATCTAATGCTCGTTTCAGTAACTGCAGTGATAGGTATTATGTACTGTCTACCCACCACAAGAAGACAAGCGGGGCATGAAGAGGGAGAGGAGCTTGAACTGTTTATCTGCTCTGTTAGTGGATCTGTTTACTACGAAATGAGTGTATGAGAGTACATATGAGTCACCCATGCTGTCAGATCTAATGCTCGTTTCAGTAACTGCAGTGATAGGTATTATGTACTGTCTACCCACTACAAGAAGACAAGTGGGGCATGAAGAGAGAGAGGGGCTTGAACTGTTTATCTGATCTGTTGGTGGATCTGTTTACTACGAAATGAGTGTATGAGAGTACATATGAGTCACCCATGCTGTCAGATCTAATGCTCGTTTCAGTAACTGCAGTGATAGGTATTATGTACTGTCTACCCACTACAAGAAGACAAGCGGGGCATGAAGAGGGAGAGGAGCTTGAACTGTTTATCTGCTCTGGTAGTGGATCTGTTTACTACGAAATGAGTGTATGAGAGTACATATGAGTCACCCATGCTGTCAGACCTAATGCTCGTTTCAGTAACTGCTGTAATAGGTATTATGTACTGTCTACCCACCACAAGAAGACAAGCGGGGCATGAAGAGGGAGAGGAGCTTGAACTGTTTATCTGCTCTGTTAGTGGATCTGTTTACCACGAAATGAGTGTATGAGAGTACATATGAGTTACCCATGCTGTCAGATCTAATGCTCGTTTCAGTAACTGCAGTGATAGGTATTATGTACTCTCTGCCCACTACAAGAAGACAAGCGGGGCATGAAGAGGGAGAGGGGCTTGAACTGTTTATCTGTTCTGATACTGGACCTGTTTACTACGAACTGAGTGTATGAGTGTACATATGAGTCACCCATGCTGTCAGATCTAATGCTCGTTTCAGTAACTGCAGTGATAGGTATTATGTACTATCTACCGACCACAAGAAGGCAAGCGGGGCATGAAGAGAGAGGAGCTTGAACTGTTTATCTGCTCTGTTAGTGGATCTGTTTACTACGAAATGAGTGTATGAGAGTACATATGAGTCATCCATGCTGCCAGATCTAATGCTCGTTTCAGTAACTGCAGTGATAGGTATTATGTACTGTCTACCCACAAAGAGACAAGCGGGGCATGAAGAGAGAGAGAGAGAGAGAGAGAGAGAGAGAGAGAGAGAGAGAGAGAGAGAGAGAGAGAGAGAGAGAGAGAGAGAGAGAGAGAGAGAGAGAGAGAGAGAGAGAGAGAGAGAGAGAGAGAGAGAGAGAGAGAGAGGAGCTTGAACTGTTTATCTGCTCTGTTAGTGGATCTGTTTACTACGAAATGAGTGTATGAGAGTACATATGAGTCACCCTTGCTGTCAGGCCTAATGCTCGTTTCAGTAACTGCAGTGATAGGTATTATGTACTGTCTACCTACCACAAGAAAACAAGCGGGACATGAAGAGGGAGAGGAGCTTGAACTGTTTATCTGCTCTGTTAGTGGATCTGTTTACCACGAAATGAGTGTATGAGAGTACATATGAGTCACACATGCTGTCAGATCTAATGCTCGTTTCAGTAACTGCAGTGATAGGTATTATGTACTGTCTACCCACCACAAGAAGACAAGCGGGACCTGAAGAGGGAGAAGAGCTTGAACTGTTTATCTGCTCTGGTAGTGAATCTGTTTACTACGAAATGAGTGTATGAGAGTACATATGAGTCACCCATGCTGTCAGATCTAATGCTCGTTTCAGTAACTGCAGTGATAGGTATTATGTACTGTCTACCCACCACAAGAAGACAAGCAGGGCCTGAAGAGGGAGAGGAGCTTGAACTGTTTATCTGCTCTGGTAGTGGATCTGTTTACTACGAAATGAGTGTATGAGAGTACATATGAGTCACCCATGCTGTCAGATCTAATGCTCGTTTCAGTAACTGCAGTGATAGGTATGATGTACTGTCTACCCACCACAAGAAGACAAGCGGGGCATGGAGAGAGAGAGAGAGGAGCTTGAACTGTTTATCTGCTCTGGTAGTGGATCTGTGTACTACGAAATGAGTGTATGAGAGTACATATGAGTCAACCATGCTGTCAGATCTAATGCTCGTTTCAGTAACTGCAGTGATAGGTATTATGCATAGGTGAATTGTGACAACACTGTATTTTAGATGAACCTACCATGCTGCTTATATCCGAAAGGCGGGCGTAAACATAGCAAAAGTGATTACGTTACACTGTCCTCTGTTGTCTTCGTATGTTGGGTAGACAGAATGTAAGTAAGCAAAGGTATCATGACGCTTACTCCCAGTAAGCCATACATAAACAATTTCTAGTAGCGGTCGCACTTCCAGAAGTTTTGTAGCTCTGCGTGTCACGAGCTCGCGTTCAGCTAGGGAAAAACAATGGTTACCAACAGTTTTTTTCACTTTCACTTCGCGTGTCGCCTGGCACGAGATGATATTGTGGGGCAGAAGATAAAAACTGGATCAATTTAGGATGCTTTATTCACTGATTCAATTTGCAAACGACAAATGATCCAATGCGCTGTTATATTGAAATTTTATTGCTGGAATGAGTGACAGTTTTTTGTTTTTTTTAGACAACGTGGTAACCTGCCAGCTATGAGAGGCACGGTAATCGAATGTTATTGAATTCTTCACACAATCGTCCTACAACTACGTGCAGGGCTATCGACGTCGCTCAGGAAGGTGTTGGAATCTCTACCATTTGCTTGCTGTCAATTCTCCAACTAGGTAAACAATAACTCTTAACGTGCGACGTCCATAAACCTAAAAAAAAAAAAAAAAAAGAAATAAAAATAGGAGTTTTATTTGTGATGTTTGATATGGTTCTAATTGTTCTTGAAAGAGCATTTAACTTTTTACAGAGCCTATTACAAGGTTTGGGGTTTGTTTATCATAAATAGAGTTAATGTGGGCTCAAATTATGTTACAAACAGAAATAATATTTTTAAACTGGCTTACGTTGAAGAGTTGTCAAATGTTTGCGAATAAATTTTGAAAATATATCCAGAGATAAATAAAATATTGCACGCTTTGCCACTGTTTACTTTCTTTCTAAAGGAAGTAGGTCCAACAACGTTGACCCATCCCTTATTACTGGTTTAAATTTTCAAACACTTTAAACTGTCTCAAATCGAAAGTTCGGTTTTAATGACCTGGGCATGGAAAAAGAGCGACATTTCAGTTCTGCCACATAGTGACCTAGTGTTTATCTTCTCTTATTGTCACTTGGTTTATTAGGAAACTTGTAATAATAGTTATTCAAGTTATTTTTATTTCCTGATATCAAAACGGGACCTTAGGTCAAGACCTAAGAACAAAATTAACTCTCCATTTAACCCATGCATCGTTACACGAGTCAGTTGGAGAATTTAATGTCATGTTGGCACGTTGGCCATAGTAGCTCAATGGTTAGAGCGACTGGACGGCAACCAGTAGATCCGTGGTTCAAATCCCAGCTATGACATCGCATTTATCAGTCTGACTCTATCTTTATACTTTAGCCTACACACGACTAGTGTGAAAGAACAATTAATTTCCATAAATTGACCTAATAGTGGCCCGAACTATAAAGCCCGGGTCTTGAAGTACTTACAGCATAGTAAGTCACTATTAAGGTAGTTGTTTCATGGGTTATGAGAACTCCTAAGTGGTTTACCGAAAAAAACACGACTTATTTGGATAATTTAATGTCATGTTGGCACGTTGACCATAGTTGCTCAATGGTTAGAGCGACTGGACGCCAACCAGTAGATCCGTGGTTCAAATCCCGGCTATGACATTGCATTTATCAGTCTGACTCTTATCTTTCAATGAAACCACGTGTAATATTGAGGTTAGTAGACCCAGTTCACACAATACATGTGCTAATCATGATAGTAGTCATTGAGCTGCGAGTCCTGAAAGCAGATAAAATGAAGAACTGGCCAAGAAGGCAAGACAAATGAAGAGCAACTTGAAAAGAACAAATGAGAATACAGAGGGTCAAGACTATGTAGCAGGAATGTTCTGACTCGTATGAGAAGTCAGTAATAAATGTTTAAACTTTAAAACTGTTTTTCTCAGTTTGACAGTTTTTCAGGTTTCGGTACACTTTTTTTAAGAAAAAACTAATTAACCGAAAGAAATGAATTTTTGTGTCTACTAGGCAGACTTATAAGAATAATAAGAAGAAGGTATTTTTCTCTGAGATGCATAATACTCGTTTAAAAAATAAAATTATCTGAAATTTCAGTGCTTTTTTAAGGAAAACTAAAAAATTATAACAAATTATAATACAGAATTTTCAAGTAATAATAGGTATTGTCGCAGCGAGGCGTACAAAAGGTTCGGTTCAAAGAGAGAAGTGCGGCTTGTGTACACAAAGAGCCTGCAGTTAAAGATAGCGCGAGATAAAGGACTTGCCGGCCCAGATAGAGTTTCCCGTGTGGAAGGTTCTAGTGAAAGAACATTCGATTTCTTGATTATTACAGAATAGTCTCGAATTATGAATGAGATATATAAGAGATTGTTACATGCCAGCGGAGTTGTAAAACAAGAGTCAGTCGTAAACAATTGGTAAACAGGAGTATTGTAAACAGATGTTTGTTATTGTCATCGACCTTGGTGGATTGTGACTGTGTATGTGATGTGATTCTTCTACCGTGAGTGTATTTCTACGCAAATAAAGAACGATTTGAATTTCTGCAACTCGGACACCCACAAAGGCACAGTATTATTCAAGACAAAGGTTTTAAGAACATGCTTGAAAATTTTCATGTACCTATCAATAATAATTTCTTAGTAATTTGGACCCAAAAATCACGCAGATAGCATTACCTTCTCACCATAAGACGATCGTGAAATATTAGAAGGCCGACTTTTACTGTCAAATGTCTCAAAGTATTTTCCTTATAAATTATATTTCAGCATAAAATAGGAGTAGACGTTTTGTATGAATGGTTTTACGGAGAAAGTCATGTAGTTTAGTGGATTGGCATAAAAAATAGTTTTGATTATTAGCAGTAAACAAATTTGTTATTGCCCAGGCTCCTCCGGGGAGAGAGGATGCTCCTTCCGCTAAAGTTGGCGTTCATACATTTTGAAGCAAGTGCTCTACGGAAACTGCAAAGAACATCCTCTCGCAATTATTCACGTGCTTCCTTCTAGTAGATCCTGCAGACAATGAGCGTCCACTGGCACAGGATTCCTCCTCCAAGTTTTGGGATAGGATGTGGATTCACACGGTTGTCGAGCACAACATAAATTGCAGCTACTGGACATGATCTATTGTGTTTCTTGGGGACAATTGTTCCCTCACAATTTGCTTGAATCAAAATTTGCCTCGCATGCTTGCTGCTGAACAAAGCTTTGCGAGGAACGTAGTAGCAATTTGGTATATTCTGTGTAGATTCAATTGAGGCAGAACTAACCCAGTTACTGATTGTAAAAACTGAGATACCCAGTCCTGCATCCCAGATAATGTCACATAGCACAGTTCTCGGTAAAGCTGTACTAAGGGGACAGATTATTGGATTACAGTCAGCCACAAAGTATACTTTACATGTAACGTCTTTCAAAGTTATTATTTTTCTAGGAAATGACGTTATTTATTATTTATTTAAAATGTTATTTCTCAGAAAGTGCTGATCTTCCATTTTCGGAGAATGGCTTATGAAATCCTCTTCACTGGAAAGCATTTTGTATAATCTTCTATTACTAGTAACGGCAGGAGGCAGGGAAAATGCAGCAAAAGAAAATAAAGCTCTCTGCAAAACACACAATATATTTCAAATAACCCTTTTTCTAGCTTAAGCCAATTCTGAGAAATTCGTTATTAATATTTCAAGTTGTGGACTTTACATAATGCCACAACCCAAAGCTGTAGGTGAAGTCTAAAACAACAGTAAAATGAAAATAAATGAAAGTAGCGAATGAACTACATTCCATCTGTAGACAAGGAAGGTAAGTAGATTGTATTTTGTTCATCACGAACGTAGAGTTATAGCTGTTTCCCCTGGGATGTTGACGCAGATCATTGGTTGGTAGTTCATGCTCGAGGGCCATTCAATAAAGAATGATCACTTTTTTTTTTTTTTTTTTTTTTTTTGACAACGTACCTCTACTCATCCTCATAATTTTGATGGTCCTTCTCAAAATAGTCTTCCCTGAACGCGATGTACTTGTCCCAGCGTTTCTGCCAGTCTTCAAAGACATGCTGGAAACCATTTTCTGAGAGATCCTTCAAAATCGCCTCCGCAGCCTTCACCACTGCTTCTGATGATGGATAATGACTCCCACGAAGGCGTTTCTTCAAGTTAGCATAGAAAAAAGTCACATGGGGCTAAATACGGACTATAGGGAGGGTGAGGGATGTACTTCACGCTGATTTTTACAAGATATTCAGCAACAACATTGGCAATATGCAGCCGCGCATTATCGTGGTGCGGCTTCCAGCCTGCTTCATGGAAATGTGGTCTTTTGCGCCTGATATAGGCTTGCAATGTTGTCTAGGACATCACTGTACTATTGTCCAATTACTGATGTGTGTGCAGGTACAACATGCTGATAAACCATTCCATGAATATAAATGAATGCGATGACTATAACTTTCCCAGCAGAAGTAACTACTTTTACTTATTTGGGGGGTTGGTGATGAAGGAGATTTCCACACTGAGCTTTGCTATTTGCTCTCAGGATCAAAATGATGTAGCCAAGTTTCATCAGCAGTGATTACGTTTGAAAGAAACTCCGCATCTTTCTCTAACATCAACTTTAACTGCATGCAGACCTGCATACGAATGTGCTTTTGTTCGGGAATCAAACGTTTTGGAACCCATCGTGCACAAACACGTCTCATGTGTAATGTTTCTGTCACCAATTGGGTGGCATCCAATGAAATGTATTTCAGAAAATGAACTTAAGGTAATTCGTCGATCCTCTCTCACAATGGCAGCAGCAGTGTTGTTTTCTTCCGTAAGATTAATAACTGGAGCACCGGGTACACCTTCCTTTGAAATTGATTGTCTCCCCTCTTTAAACACTTTAAACCACCTTCGAGCTGTGCTGTAGGGAAGAACAGACTTTCCGTAGGCCTCCAGTAACATTGTATAGGCCTCAACTGAAGATCTGTTGAGACGAAAGCAGAATTTGAAAGCCGCTTATTGTTCCTCGCGAATTACGTCCTTGCAGCGGTAGGCGATACTGAACATGTCTGAATTTGGCTGGTTCTCAAAGGCGGAAACCAGAAATACCCACAATGAAACTACTACGGCGTGTTTGTTTCACATTAAGCTAACAGAATATAATAAGATTGAATTTTAGTGCGAAAAATTATGATAATTCTTGATTGAACAGCCCTGGTAGTATAAACTTTCTCAGAAATGCATGTTACTCTATCTTCATTTGCGTGTCAACCGTAAAATTCATACCTATTGTCCTGGCTATAAGCAGCCTAAGCTCTGCTGCCATCTGGTGTAAGCTATTAGCACTCAGATCTCTTTCTTCTGTTTACTTGTTTACATTAGCAGAACATACAAAATGGAACTTGGTTATAGCAGTATCATTGCTTCAATTTGTAGACATTTCTACGTCCATATATAAAGCAATAGAACATATAAGCTATATGGTGACTTTGAGCATTTACTCCCTCCTAAATTGTTGGCTGCAGAGGTTATTTCTGTTAGTTACGTAAATAATAATGTTGCTTTACCAGATTTGAACGTTTTCAGTTCATCGGCGGGGACCTTGTGTACTGAACATACAGGTTATCCAACAACAGCTCGAAATAACACTAAAGTCAACGAAATGAACATGGCTAAATGTATCACAGCAATTTCAATGTCACAGTATTCCTAACAGGTTGCAACTAAGGCAGCTCATCAAAACCTCATCAGATGGAATCTGGTTAGGTCAGTAAGTATCCTATCATCTGCACGAAATCCTGTTGTCTCATCTGCTAAAGTAAATAATTACAGCTGTAACTTCTCCTCCACTGTCCAAGCCAGGTGAAAAGATGATTAGAAATTAGTAGTAATTAAAGATCAGAGATGGCGTGGCGTCTTCTATCTCCCACATCCTCCATACTCTGGGCGATCTTCAAAGGGACGACCAGCTGTACAGGTCTGCTGATGGTGGCCCCATCGCACCTCTGGAGGATGATCGTCGGCGCTATGCTTTCAGTCTCTGCCAACATGGTTCTTAAACACTCTGGCCGACTCAAGATTTACATGACTTTCCTCAAGATCCGCTTGGTAGTGCCCAACAAGTGCCTGGGCATCCCCATGGAATTCGACCAGGGTTGGGAGGATATCTGGGACGAGTGAAATAGCTTTGAAGGTTTTGGCAAGCAGTGGAACATCTTTATACTTAGTAATGCTTTTCGTTGTTGAGAATAAGAAAATTTGTGTGTTCAGTAAAATTTTGCGTGTATACTTTTATATTAAATAACCCTGTCCATTATCTCTTCAGGACGCACATTTCGTGCCAAAATGAGAGGATTTCTAATAGTAAACCTTTATTCTCTTCGTACACCAGGATAACGAAATTAACAACAAAACACTATCAAGATTCATATCCCTCTACTAGGAGAACAAAAGACTGTGGCAATTAAAGACTAGAGATGGCGTGGACGTCTTCAATCCCCTACACTACAGTATGCGCGCCATAAGAAGAGCGATCGGGCTCCAAGTCCTGATTCGGTAAGTTTCGTTTAACTCCATAAACATAGATGACAACTTTGAAATGCGATCTTCACTGACATCTAGTGGCTAATACGCTAAGCTTTATCATGTCCGATATATTTCGTTTTGATCAATTTCGAGGTTAATTAGCTAACCAGTTTACAACAATAGTATGTTAGAATTAGAATTTTAGTTCGTCCTTGGCAACATTTATATGTTATGAGCCACGTCAAAATGTATAAATACAGTATATACATAAAGTCAAATTGATTACATACAATATACACAGTAAGCAGCTTGTTTAATTGAATTTGGAAGTTTATTATATAACATTATCACTTTGTAGTTAAAGCTTCCTTCGTAAAGGCTCGTTTGGTGCGCTCGACTTGCCAGTTTATCCTTGTTACGAGTTGGTACATCAGCATTTACTTGAAAATAATTTATATTTGTATGAATATTTGTGGATGAAAACACAGTTTCCTACACAAAGTTATGGAATTAAAAACATCTGAATCTTCCTAATTCTAAAGAAAACATTTTAATCAAAGAAAACCCACTGACTTTTGAACCAATTAATATTCAATTAGATTTAGAACAAATAGTTACAAAATCTCAAACTTCCAAACCTGTACTAAAAGCACTAGCATTAGAAACTGTGAACAATAGATACCCAACTGAAGAATGGCTACATATCTACACAGATGGATCTAACTTGGACAAGAACTCAGGAGCAGGAATTAAGTGTGCACTGTTCTCATTCTATCAACCAGCAGGATACCACAGAACAAATTTTGATGTAGTAGTAACGGCTATTCATATTTCACTCCAACACCTTCTATACAGATTAAATAAATTCGAAAGTGCTGTCATACTTTCTGATTCTAAAGCAGCATTATGTGCAATAAGTTCATATAAAATGAGGTCAATCCAAATTAAAGAATGTCACAAAATGATCCAACTACTTCAAGAACTACAGAAAAGAATTATATTACAGTTGATACCTGCACATTGTAGAACTGCTGGAAATGAATCAGCTGATTTTCTTGCCAAAAAAGGTGCAAATTTAATTCAGAACAAAACTAAAAGCTTATCCTTTAAACGATTAATAAAAGCAAATATAAAAACAAACAAAACCAATCAATATCTGACAAAGGCAAAGATAAAAAATGGAACATTTTAATTAAAAATCCAGAAATTATTCCAGAAATCCCACGTAAAGCTGCAGTAGCAAATTTTACATTACTTACGGAACATGATTATTTGGCCAAACACTTACACAGAATACGAATTTATACAAGTCCAAATTGTCCTCTGTGCAACAAAGAAGAGGAAATGACTGAAGAATATCTAACCTGTGAAGCCCTACCTGCCGGAGCCACTACACAGAAATATTGGAGAGCAAGAGAGCTAATGGCTTCATTGCCAAAGGC
This sequence comes from Mantis religiosa, assembly GCA_030765055.1. Classification (NCBI taxonomy): domain Eukaryota; kingdom Metazoa; phylum Arthropoda; class Insecta; order Mantodea; family Mantidae; genus Mantis; species Mantis religiosa. The sequence continues at coordinate 12,379,145 of CM060953.1, read as the reverse complement.
TAGCATTTGACAACAAAGAAGAGGAAATGACTGAAGAACATCTTTTAACCTGTGAAGTCCTACATGCCGGAACCATTACACAGAAATATTGGAGAGCAAGAGAGCTAATGGCTTCATTGCCAAAGCCTAGCATTTGACAACAAAGAAGAGGAAATGACTGAAGAACATCTTTTAACCTGTGAAGTCCTACCTGCCGGACCCACTACACAGAAATATTGGAGAGCAAGAGAGCTAATGGCTTCATTGCCAAAGTCTAGCATTTGACAACAAAGAAGAGGAAATGACTGAAGAACATCTTTTAACCTGTGAAGCCCTACCTGCCGGACTCACTACACAGAAATATTGGAGAGCAAGAGAGCTAATGGCTTCGTTGCCAAAGCCTAGCATTTGAAAACAACAACAATTGTGGATGTTATGGCTCTCGAAAGGGGACACCTCCGTATAACTGTGATCCGAATGCAACTGAGCTGGCGTGGGCAAAACTAAGGAATGTTTTCAGAGGATGCAACGTTACTTGTGATATCTTTACTTATCTTATACGCTATTTTGCTGAACTGTGTTTCGTAAGGTTGACCACACTGCACAAACAAAAGAGCGTTAGCTCCTGCTTCTTCGCCTCTGCCCGCACAATTCCGTAAATCCAGCGCTCAAGAAAATATGCGCGTACTGTACGTGATGTTCAAAATTGAGCACGTTCACAAGAAAACAGTTACTACAAATGAAATGAAACATCGACATCAGTAACCTCGCAACTGCCCTCAACGTTCATCTGTTGTTAAATCTCCATGGAACGGTCAAGTTGTGAGTTGAGGATACGTCACACAGACTGTACGGTGTGGTCACTGACCATACAGTTCAGCATGAGGTGAAGCTCGACAAGGCGCGCACAGCGGATATGATGCACGTGCGCTTTCACAACAACATTCCTCGCGCTAGGTACCTCTTTTGGCCTGCTGATTCCTAAACGTACTGCGCATGTGTCTGGAATATTTTATTGTTGGAATTAACTAAGTGTAATAGCGTTTCTCCTCTCCAAGTGAAACTCTGTGAATATACAGGAAGTAGATAGATCATTTACAAACACTATGTGTAAGACAACTTAAGGAGTAGTGGCGTATTTCCCCGACTTCGTATTCTACGACTTTAAAGTGCGTTTAGAAGAGAAAATGTTTTTGAAATATTATATTTATTTTGTATATTCTTATTTGACAGAAATATTTCTTATATTTGCATACGCTAACAACTTATCATATTTAATTAACAATTCCCTGTTACTTTTGGTCATACAGTAAGACTTCTCTTAAACAGAACACGATCGTTCCGGCATGTATTTTCTGTTTACACAGGTTCCCGTCTTACAGAGCGTTGTGTTTGCTTACAAAGATATTACGAAATAGTCGTATAGGTTTATAGTGAAGCTTTAATACAGAATCAAGTATAAATAACAGTATACTTATATGTATTATATACTATATTCTCAACTTACAATAATTGTGGTTTATGGTCTAGTTTCTCTGTCTTTTCATTTTTCTCTTTCCGATCTTCAACTGTGTGCATATCAGCTACATTTGTTTCACCACACACAACATTCAAAACAATATAATGGCGATGTTTGAAACTCTCTTGTCACGTATTAGACGTTCTGAAATTGTCTTTGTCTAATTGTCTTGTTGTCCCTAAAGCTAGAGTCTGAACTAATGGTCCAGACTAACAAATCACTCGAACACATCACGATTTAGCTCGTCATACTCTGTAGATTTTGTAATACGTTTCACATGCCCTGCTGTTCCTTTTAGCCACTCGTCTTTAAGTTTTATTTTTTCAAAATCTCTTAAATTTGAGTTTTCTCGAGTTTAAACAATACAGTTAATTCTTTAGCAGGAGGTTTATTATTTTCGTATTCTTCAATAGCATTAATTTTGCCTTCAGTGATAATATCTTATGTTTAAAACTCATTTTACGAATTTTTCTGCATTCGAACTATGTTTTTAAAAATCGCCAAAGTTTACAGTTTTCTTCCACGCGTGCTTGATCACTTGCAACTGAGAGTGAACACACTACAAAAGAGTTGTACCCTTACCATGTGTATTGGAAGACAGTTGAGAGATATAGCAAGATTCCTCCGTTGTTGTGGATTTTCATGCCCCAAAGTTGTGGCAACATATATAGCAAGATTCCTCCGTTGTTGTGGATTTTCATGCCCCAAAGTTGTGGCAACATATATAGCAAGATTCTTCCGTTGTTGTGGGTTTGGATTCCCCAAAGTTGTGGCAACATATATAGCAAGATTCTTCCGTTGTGGGTTTGGATTCCCCAAAGTTGTGGCAACATATATAGAAAGATTCCTCCGTTGTTGTGGGTTTGGATGCCCCAAAGTTGTGGCAACATATATAGCAAGATTTCTGCGTTGTTGTGGGTTTGGATGCCCCAAAGTTGTGGCAACATATATAGCAAGATTTCTGCGTTGTTGTGGGTTTGGATGCCCCAAAGTTGTAGCAACATATATAGCAAGATTCTTCCGTTGTTTTGGGTTTGGATTCCCCAAAGTTGTGGCAACATATATAGAAAGATTCCTCCGTTGTTGTGGGTTTGGATGCCCCAAAGTTGTGGCAACATATATAGCAAGATTTCTGCGTTGTTGTGGGTTTCGATGCCCCAAAGTTGTGGCAACATATATAGCAAGATTTCTCCGTTGTTGTGGGTTTGGATGCCCCAAAGTTGTAGCAACATATATAGCAAGATTCCTCCGTTGTTTTGGGTTTGGATGCCCCAAAGTTGTGGCAACATATATAACAAGATTCGTGCAGGTATCTCGTTTCCCGTTGTTGGTCTTACTTTCGTCCAAAATATTATGACTTGATGAAGAAGATGTTCCCCAAAGTTATCAGGAAAATCCTTAATTATACCTCGGCTAGCTTTTAATATTCTGATGTTATATTCTTACTTACGAACAATGAAAACTCTAAGTTACAAGGTTGGTAACGAGTCAAGAAATCATTAAGATTTTTAATTTGAACTTCTATAAGGAATCAGTCTTTTGTTTATTTCTTTTAACACCAAATCCATTACAATTCTTATCACAAAACTTTATACTGTGATCGGAATCAATCTAAGACTTCAAATTGAACTAACACTTAAATATTTTCGAGCAATTTAAAAAACGTTCGATCTCTTCGGCGTTCCAGAGAGAAAGACGAATTTTCTTTCGGTTTCTACACCAAGATTGTTTAATCCTTCGTTACTATTGCTACCCATATATTACTTTTATATGATTGGCGGATTTACTACTACGTCACTTCATTACGTAATTACAGCCAATCACAAAATTACATATATTTTTACACAATTTTGTTTCTTTTTCTTTTATAAATTTATAAATTTTTGAAACCTTTTTTAAATATAAATCAAAAGAACTGTTACAGAGAGATAATTGTTTGTTTTGCTCTTTTCATCGAAGGATTACAGTTTATGACTTTATGGCTCATGTATGGTGCAAGTACAATAGCCCTTAAAATTATTGCACTTTTAAAGTACATACGTTGTAAGCCATTACACATAAAGTAATCCGTTTTAATCAAGTTATTTACTCAGGCTATTTCTACGTTGGTAAGTGTTCCGGCTTGGAGTATAACTTTACGTGGGAAATAGCTGCTTTCGGATATTTATTTTCAGTTTTTCCAGATTCTCATTATATATGTCGCCGTTTTAGGCCGAGTTTACTGTATTTGCTCTACTGATGGGCTACTGATGGGATTACTTAGAAGACTTTAGATGCACAGGACGTCCTACTGCGGCAACACCGGATGAAAGCGTAATGACATCAGTATTTGTTACGTTAAAGCAACCATTGTGCACATTATTCAAGAAGCGGTGAGTTACTTAGCAGTGAAAACAATCTTGAAAGAAAAACTTCCCACCAGGAAGTTCTGCGTTAGATCCTCAACACTTGAGAGACAAACATAGAGAGTATATTTGGATTGGTGCCAGGAAATGTTTGCAAGTTTTGATCAAGTTAAGACACCGTAATCTGTGTTGAAAGCTGGATAATCCAGTATGATCTAGAAAGACCGATCCGGATCTCTCCAACAAAACTGAGGAAGAACTTTTGACAAGTAGATGATCTGCTCTTTATCCTGAGCGAGTGAACATAGTTTAAAAGATCCACTTTGGGTGATACTGCTGCAGTATGACGGGGGTACGGAAACATGCCAGTTCTTTTGGTATTTATCTCTGTGTAATGTTTAAAGAACTCAACACAGTTCTTGGTGAGGTAGTCTCCAGTTTTCGTGAACATTTGCTTTCGGACAAAACCAGGGAAAACGTGAACGGCTAAAGGGGAGAAGTATACCTGAGTGGTTGGAAAGAAAGGTTCGTAACGATGATCCAGATCCTGAATGAGTCCGGCTCTTTTTGCTTGATGTCAAACATTAACCTATGAACCCTGTTAAGTGGTTGTTAGAACCACGGAGCTGGTGTAAGAGAGGCAGTTTAATATTTCCTTAGAAACACAAACCACCGAATGTCTACCCTAGGTCCTCAGCGACTCAGAATGAAGTTGTCACCTAGAAACCAAATACGTATTTGCCTTCATCGTTGTAAGACTTGAAGCTTTCACGGCGATGATTATTGATTAAAACTTCTCGGGTTACCAGCCGTGTGATGTTGATGAAATTGCTCGAGCTTTCGGCCATCTTGACTCTGTGGCCTTCTTCATCGTTACTGCAATCCAAATCCCGGCCCTCGAGAATGTTTTTTTTTTTTAATTTGTTTATTTAGAGCCGCCTTAACAACTAGATTATATCGCGACCATTTTCACAAAGGGCAGTGGACAACATCAAACTTGAAGAGCTCCAAACATGCTTCCAACAGTGGGAAGAGAGACTTGACAAGTGCATCGCATGTAATGGAGAACATTTTGAAGGTGACAAGTAATTTTGTAACAAGGTTCATCAATAAAGTTTTTGTGACAACTATCCGGTATATTCTAAATTGGTATCCCTTGAATTATATTTTTGAATACAAGTTTGTACTTTTGAGGAATAGCAGAGCGTGTTTGAAGTTGGATGCTGTGTTCAGAATGGTGGATAAGTCTCCAGTGATGTGATGACGCGTATTCCTTGCATTCTGTGAGGAGATGGTTTACTGTTAACGTTGTGAGACGGTACACTGCTGTACTCAACAGTTGCCATAGCTTCAGAAGGTGTACTATTTAACTAAAGTTTGCTGTACGAAATCAGGAGTTTGAGGTTAGCAACGATTTTTTAATAATGTCTTATTAATCCACTTATTATACTCATCTAATTTTTATCATACGAGAAGGTACACTTGGTAGACACAATCTACTTATCTTTTATGTATGGAGAACATCTTTCCACTTCAAAACATTGATAAATATCGGAGAAACCTGGGAAGTTTAAATCGTTTGCTTGTCACGGCCTCCTGTATGTACCATAGAATTCAAAACAAAAGAAACTTTTATGGTCGAAAATTTGATTCATGTAAATGTGTTAAGACTGTACATGTATCTGCACTATTTTCAAAGGAGATCGGTGTTTAGCATTTACAATATGTTTTTGAATGAACGAGGCACATGAGGAATATTTTGATATATACACATATATTTTTAGATAGGTTAGATGAGTAGATTTGTAAGGTTGTTGGAATGCAGTAATCCAGTTAATTCGTTACTGTAACAAGTAGATTATATCTGCAAAATTTATAAAGCACTTTGATATGACATCGTATGCTGTGACCTAAATTGCTGTTTTATAGTTTGACAGAGGAGAAAGTCAAGTCAGGGAGTATCAGATTGAATGACATACATAGAGGGGATATGACCACAGTCCATCCCATGTTCAGCTCGTGTGACAAAGTGGCTGACTGGGTAATATCTGCATGTTGCGGATGCTGGTCCACTTCAGTAATGCACTTTGTAACTGACGATGTCAGCAGAATCCTTCTGCAGCAGTTTTAACACTAGACATCTGTGTCATTTGACCAAATGTAGTGGAAGATAAAAGAATTGTTTCCATAGTAAAATAAGGAAATTTATATGTTTTCCTTTTGATACGAAGGTGGGTCAAAAAGTAATGTCTCCTATTTTTTTTTTCTCTTTTAGTTGCCAAGAAAATTGAATCCAATTTACATAGCTTAAAAACTACAACTTTTACGATGAATTTGTCACTATTCAATATACTCTCCGTCCTTTTCCACAGTTTTGGTCCACGTTTTAACTAGGGCATGTATTCCAATGTGGTAAAACACATGGTCTTGCTTTCTAAGCCATTGACGCATGGACGTTTTCACAGCCTCCTCATCTTCAAAATGAATCCCACGATGAACTTCCTTTAGTGACCCGAACAGATGGAAGTCTGATGGTGCCAGGTCAGGGCTGTATGGGGGGTGAGGTAAATCGTTAAAGTGTCATTATTGTGTTTCATTGTAGTAAATACCTCATTTCGAAGAACGCGTTTAATTTGTATAATTTTGTTTTGTGTGCATATGAACGATAGCTACGTAAGTGAACTGTTCTCCAGTTCAAGGTTTTAAGGTTCAGATTATGTGATAATCATTGTATATGTTCTCACACACATGCTCAAATATTAAACGAACTTCTCTGTCAGTATCTGTATGATACTTGCTAGGTGAGACAAAGACAGATATATCTTCCATCTCTGTCGCCCCTTAGCCGTGGAACTGGCAACACCAATTCCATAGGATAACTGTATTGGCTCAACCAATGTTCATTCTGGTTATGTAGCTACTCTAATGTGGTTTATGAATGTATTTCTCCTGTTGAGATTAGAATTTACGTGAAGCATAGCCGAGTTAGACCAGCGCCGAAAGTTGAAGCAATACATTGAATAAATAAACAAACGAATAACGTTTCGCAGCTTGGAAGGCGCGCCGAGTGAGAGCGCCACGTACATGGAAACTCATCTCCATTTTGTCTCTTGAGTTTTTTTAATCTCATTTTGCCTCAAAATTTTAATTGGTGTGGGTAAACGGGGAGAAAAGGGATGATTATAGCATGGAGAAAAATTCACTCAGGGATACATCCTTTCATCTCTCATACCGCGGGGATTTTTATTTCTCTTTGGGATGCAAATTCTTTGAAGAAGACAAGTAGAGTGCGGACACAAGCTGTCTATGGCGTCACAGAGCCGCCTTTTATACAGTTTATTGGTTTAACGTGTGTGATGATTCATTTGCTGGAAACGGTAAGCTATTTTGTAATATATCGTGTGGAAAGTGTTTTATAAAACTTCTGCATGAAAGTCACTTACTCATTTCTGTACAACATCTTTAAAGATTGGGCCTCAAAATGATTCAGCTCATTCCTTTAAGAGATATCCAATGTAGCATTTTCTTGTACCCTTCTATTGCATTGCTGGTTTTATTATAATTTTAGCAGACATGATCTCTCCAACTCTCCGCACTGACTGTAAGTTGTGGCAGAATTGTATCATCCAAGAATTATATACCTGAATAAAAAAAAGTGCAAGTTGCGAACAAATTACAACACATCAATTTTTTTTCAAGACTCATACCAGATAAGAACTTCTGTTTTTCTTAAATACACGTGAACTCTTTCTGAATGCGAGACAGATAGCAGCACTGTACAGTGCATAGAACTAGTGGCTGCGACGAGAGTAAGGAGAGTTTTTTATACTTAAAATGGCGACGTTTTCATTTCAAGAACAGCGTGTAATCATTGGTTTTCTCCATTTTCGTGGTGTGTGAAATTCTTCGCCAGTTGAGTAAGGTATGTGGTGATGTTACCAAGGATGTGTCTAATGTACGTTCCTTGGTGTGACAGTTCAATGAAGGCAGAACATCGTGTGACAACAAATCAAGACAGTAAAGTGAGGCATGTGGTGATGGTACCATGGATGTGTCTAATGTACGTTCCTGGGTGTGACAGTTCAATGAAGACAGAACATCGTGTGACTACAAACCAAGACAGTTAAGTGAGGCATGTGGTGATGGTACCATGGATGTGTCTAATGTACGTTCCTGGGTGCTACAGTTCAATAAAGGCAGAACATCGTGTGACAACAAACCAAGACAGTTAAGTGAGGCATGTGATGATGGTACCATGGATGTGTCTAATGTACGTTCCTGGGTGTGACAGTTCAATGAAGACAGAACATCGCGTGACATCAAACCAAGACAGTTTAGTGAGGCATGTGGTGATGTACCATGGATGTGTCTAATGTACGTTCCTGGGTGCTACAGTTCAATAAAGGCAGAACATCGTGTGACAACAAACCAAGACAGTTAAGTGAGGCATGTGGTGATGGTACCATGGATGTGTCTAATGTACGTTCCTGGGTGCTACAGTTCAATAAAGGCAGAACATCGTGTGACAACAAACCAAGACAGTTTCGTGAGGCATGTGGTGATGTACCATGGATGTGTCTAATGTACGTTCCTGGGTGCTACAGTTCAATAAAGGCAGAACATCGTGTGACAACAAACCAAGACAGTTTAGTGAGGCATGTGGTGATGGTACCATGGATGTGTCTAATGTACGTTCCTGGGTGCTACAGTTCAATGAAGACAGAACATCGTGTGACAACAAACCAAGACAGTTAAGTGAGGCATGTGGTGATGGTACCATGGATGTGTCTAATGTACGTTCCTGGGTGCTACAGTTCAATAAAGGCAGAACATCGTGTGACAACAAATCAAGACAGTAAAGTGAGGCATGTGGTGATGGTACCATGGATGTGTCTAATGTACGTTCCTGGGTGCGACAGTTCAATGAAGACAGAACATCGTGTGACAACAAACCAAGATAGTTAAGTGAGGCATGTGGTGATGGTACCATGGATGTGTCTAATGTACGTTCCTGGGTGCGACAGTTCAATGAAGACAGAACATCGTGTGACAACAAACCAAGACAGTTAAGTGGGGCATGTGGTGATGGTACCATGGATGTGTCTAATGTACGCTCCAGGGTACGACAGTTCAATGAAGGCTGAACATCGTGTGACAACAAACCAAGACAGTTAAGTGGGGCATGTGGTGATGGTACCATGGATGAGTCTAATGTACGCTCCAGGGTACGACAGTTCAATGAAGGCTGAACATCGTGTGACAACAAACCAAGACAGTTGCATACATCGCCTCTAAAATTGGCATTTCGTTGGATCTGTGAACACAGTCGTGCATGAAAATCTGAAAATGCTCAATGCGCGATCGTCCAAAACAACGTTCTTCACTTGCTAAATCATGTCGTCAGACCGGCTGGTGCGAGGCCGTTACTGTATAATACACAATACATATAATACACATTACACTATTTACATCTAAATATGCGGCAGAATAAATAGAAGCCTAAAAGCTAAAACCAGAAAAGAAAGACGGATGAAATTTTATAAAGTAATGACTGTGCCTGCTTTTCTTTTCGGTTCTGAAACATGGACATTAACAAAAGCAGACAAAAACAAGATACAGGCTGCCGAAATGAGATTTTTAAGAGCAGTAAAGGGATGTACTCTTTTAGATAAAATCCCAAATGAAAAAATAAGAGAAGATTTAAAAATAACGTCTTTAGAAGAAAAAATAATAAATTATAGAAATGAATGGAGAGAGCATATTGAGAGAATGCCGGGAGATAGGATCCCAAGAAGAGTTATAAACTATAAACCTAGAGGAAAGAGACATCCGGGAAGACCACGAAAACGATGGTCAGACATGTTTTAAGCCGGAACAGGCAGCATTGCCTAGCCCTTGGAGTGAAGAAGAAGACTATTTACATCTCAAAGAAAATTTTGCAAGTGTCCTCCGCCAGCATCTATACATGTTTGTACTCGTCTCACCATATTCTCTGAAGTTTTACGGTGAGTATCCTCGCCAATGTTTCTTATTTCGGTTCGAATGGATTCCTTAAGAACATCAATTGTCCGTGGCCTATTCTTGTACACTCTATTTTACATACCCCCACGAGAAAAAATCTGGTGAAGTTAGGTCGGCGGATCTGGGGGGCCACAGACCTTTTGAGATCATTCGGTTATCAAAGAAGCTGCTTACAAGTTCCATGGTGTCATTAGATGTATGGCACATTGCTCCATCTAGCTGGAAATAACCTTCTCTCAATTCCATATCATCCAACTGCTTCACAAATGTCTTGAAGATACCCATATAAACTTCAGTGTCTATAGTCCTATCTAAGAAAATGGGACCAACGATCGATATATGCTGGTGGAGGACACTTCCAACATTTTCTCTGAGATGTAAATAGTGTAATGAAATCTCCCAATTGTGTATTATATTCTCCCAAATTTTCACGTGTGTCCCATTATTGCTTCCAAAGTTATTGCCTATTGAAATGGTTCAGGTTTACATGGATCCCAAAATCCTGGTGTTGGAATTTCTTTACGCAGTTCATAATTATCTTAAAAGGTTCTGTTAACGATGCACTGATCGAAATCGTCCATTTGAAACCTCTCTCCGATTGCATTGTTCTCCTAGGTACTCGTGTTTCTGAAACACTAGCTTTTAGAAATGCTTTAACGGTTCTTATTATTGTGTCTTTACTCTTACTTGAAAGGATAGAGTCAGACTGAAAAATTCAATGCCATAGCCGGGATTTGAACCACCGATCTTCTGGTTGCCGTCCAGCCGCTCTAAACCCTTGAGCTACTATGGACAACGTGCCGACATGACATTAAATTCTCCAACTGACTCTGTTTTTTTCCGGTAAACCACTAGGAGTTCTCATAAACACACGAGACAACTACCTTAATGACGACTTACTATGCTGTAAGTACTTTAAGACCCGGGCTTTATAGTAAACCACTAGGAGTTCTCATAAACACATGAGACAACTACCTTAATGACGACTTACTATGCTGTAAGTACTTTAAGGTCCGGGCTTTATAGTAAACCACTAGGAGTTCTCATAAACACATGAGACAACTACCTTAATGACGACTTACTATGCTGTAAGTACTTTAAGGCCCGGGCTTTATAGTAAACCACTAGGAGTTCTCATAAACACATGAGACAACTACCTTAATGGCGACTTACTATGCTGTAAGTACTTTAAGGCCCGGGCTTTATAGTTAACCACTAGGAGTTCTCATAAACACATGAGACAACTACCTTAATGGCGACTTACTATGCTGTAAGTACTTTAAGACCCGGGCTTTATAGTAAACCACTAGGAGTTCTCATAAACACATGAGACAACTACCTTAATGACGACTTACTATGCTGTAAGTACTTTAAGGCCCGGGCTTTATAGTAAACCACTAGGAGTTCTCATAAACACATGAGACAACTACCTTAATGACGACTTACTATGCTGTAAGTACTTTAAGGCCCGGGCTTTATAGTAAACCACTAGGAGTTCTCATAAACACATGAGACAACTACCTTAATGGCGACTTACTATGCTGTAAGTACTTTAAGGTTCGGGCTTTATAGTAAACCACTAGGAGTTCTCATAAACACATGAGACAACTACCTTAATGACGACTTACTATGCTGTAAGTACTTTAAGGCCCGGGCTTTATAGTAAACCACTAGGAGTTCTCATAAACACATGAGACTACTACCTTAATGACGACTTACTATGCTGTAAGTACTTTAAGACCCGGGCTTTATAGTAAACCACTAGGAGTTCTCATAAACACAAGATACAACTACCTTAATGACGACTTACTATGCTGTAAGTACTTTAAGGTCCGGGCTTTATAGTAAACCACTAGGAGTTCTCATAAACACATGAGACAACTACCTTAATGACGACTTACTATGCTGTAAGTACTTTAAGGCCCGGGCTTTATAGTAAACCACTAGGAGTTCTCATAAACACATGAGACAACTACCTTAATGACGACTTACTATGCTGTAAGTACTTTAAGGCCCGGGCTTTATAGTAAACCACTAGGAGTTCTCATAAACACATGAGACAACTACCTTAATGACGACTTACTATGCTGTAAGTACTTTAAGGCCCGGGCTTTATAGTAAACCACTAGGAGTTCTCATAAACACATGAGACAACTACCTTAATGACGACTTACTATGCTGTAAGTACTTTAAGGCCCGGACTTTATAGTAAACCACTAGGAGTTCTCATAAACACATGAGACAACTACCTTAATGACGACTTACTATGCTGTAAGTACTTTAAGGCCCGGGCTTTATAGTAAACTACTAGGAGTTCTCATAAACACATGAGACAACTACCTTAATGGCGACTTACTATGCTGTAAGTACTTTAAGGCCCGGGCTTTATAGTAAACCACTAGGAGTTCTCATAAACACATGAGACAACTACCTTAATGACGACTTACTATGCTGTAAGTACTTTAAGGCCCGGGCTTTATAGTAAACTACTAGGAGTTCTCATAAACACATGAGACAACTACCTTAATGACGACTTACTATGCTGTAAGTACTTTAAGGCCCGGGCTTTATAGTAAACTACTAGGAGTTCTCATAAACACATGAGACAACTACCTTAATGGCGACTTACTATGCTGCAAGCACTTTAAGGCCCGGGCTTTATAGTAAACCACTAGGAGTTCTCATAAACACATGAGACAACTACCTTAATGACGACTTACTATGCTGTAAGTACTTTAAGGCCCGGGCTTTATAGTAAACCACTAGGAGTTCTCATAAACACATGAGACAACTACCTTAATGACGACTTACTATGCTGTAAGTACTTTAAGGTCCGGGCTTTATAGTAAACCACTAGGAGTTCTCATAAACACATGAGACAACTACCTTAATGACGACTTACTATGCTGTAAGTACTTTAAGGCCCGGGCTTTATAGTAAACCACTAGGAGTTCTCATAAACACATGAGACAACTACCTTAATGACGACTTACTATGCTGTAAGTACTTTAAGGTCCGGGCTTTATAGTAAACCACTAGGAGTTCTCATAAACACATGAGACAACTACCTTAATGACGACTTACTATGCTGTAAGTACTTTAAGGCCCGGGCTTTATAGTAAACCACTAGGAGTTCTCATAAACACACGAGACAACTACCTTAATGGCGACTTACTATGCTGTAAGTACTTTAAGGCCCGGGCTTTGTAGTTAACCACTATTAGGTACAGTTAATGGAAATTAATTGTTTTTTTTTCACACTAGTCGTGTGTAAGATGCACTATGAAAGGGTAAGGGTAGAGTCAGACTGAACAATTTAATATCATGTAAAGAACAATTAATTTACTCTTTCTTACTGCCGTAGCCTTTCTAGGCGCTGTCCTGTGCACATAGCTCAAGCTATTTGTCCCGGGTAGGATATAGTCAAGCCTTTGGTTGGAACACTTGTCGCTGACTAACGCAGACTGGCAGTCGCAGGTAGCAGTGGCGATGTGTTTACGAAATCTGTCACCTCTTTCTTGTCACAGGGAGTGGTAGCGCCAAGTAGATCATAATTCAAGTTAAACCAACGAACTTTAAAGAACTTGCTGCGTATATTTAACTCTTTATTTTCAGATATATATTACGCGTTCATTAGCACATTGAAGAAAGGTTTACATTGAGATCGCAGTTAAAGTTTCCATTGGCAAGATGTTGTGGCTGAAGGGAACACGCTCTCCCTGCGGTAAGCAGCACATTAACTCGTATAAATTACGGAGCCAGGCTGCGTCAGTCAGTCAGACTTTTCCCACGTGGGTTCAGCATGTTTCGCCTGCCAAAGCTCTCTGGACTGTTGCGGCAATTCCCAGGAAGAGCGAGCGGAACTTGGATGTAGTCAGCCCTCGATTACCTAATGCTATTTGGTCTGTCTTTACTGATCTCGGCCAGCCACCTGGGGGAATAGTTTCAAGTCTAAAAACACTAACACAGATAAGATAAAACGAATCTATCTACTCATGGACAGAAGGTGTCCGTGGCACTGTCTTTTTTTTAAACAAAACAAACAAAATCTGATTGTTTACTCATTCTTTTATTTGCTTCATATTAATCCATAGAAGGAGTTATAGAATTCCATTAACTTTTGCATCATTTAATTTCCAAAATTTTTCTTTGATTTTGTTTTATTATTTGGCAGGTGTACCAACTCCAGAAAAAATTCCTCCAAATTTAAAATCTTCACTCTAAAAAATGAAATGTCACTTTATCTTCAAATCAAGGGCTAAGCTATCATTTTTATGTTGATTTTTGAATTCAGTAGATGGAAATACATGTAAATTCACTTTTTTAAAGTCCGAAACATGTTCATTGTTGCCCAGTGTTATTGAAGAGTATCGATCCATGGTATTCAAGGTTACAATGCGTAAATACGGAAATATTCAGTATTTTAAGTTAAGGTGTTTACAGATAGGTCGAGAGATCAAGGCATACAGACTTTTGTCTGAACATTCTTTCTCTGCAATGGGTTATTCTGTGTTTCCGAATAGTTGGCTAGAATATAGAGCCTTCTGTACTTACCTTCTTTAAGTGTGCAGTAGAGAAAATAAATGAATAACGTCTTCTTATTTCAGGAACTATACATTGGAAAAGTTAAATGAGTAACAATGAATAAATGCAAAAAAAAAAAAAAAAAAAAAAAAAAAAGAAGGATATCAATTACTGATTTAACGAGATGCTTTAACTTTGTGAACTGTAATACGCTACAGTCCTAATACCTCTTATTGGAGGAAGGCAAATGAAGAAGACGGAAGGAAGCTGGTTAAGAAGAAGAGACGTTGAAAAAGAAGTGATCAGCAGTGAAGTTACAGGAAAAGAGAGTTGGAAAAAAAAAAAATCAGAGGGAGATCTAGAAGGAAGGATGAAAGAGAAGCACTGCCCGAGAGTGGGAGGAGTACAGAAGTAAAATCTGTAAGGACGACGTCATTCTTGTCCTGTTTCGCGTTTATTATAAAGCAAGCATTTTCACGGAAAAAAAAGAGAAGCTATTAGTACTTTGTCGAGCATTTTAATGTACATCACAGTGCTTTCTATTTATGAAGCAGCCTTCCGAAAAAAGGATTGAATCGATCTGCAGCTTATATTACCTCCATGTTAGATGTCTCTAAAATCCAGGAGATTTCGCTAACAATTCTGAGGTAACGGGTATTTCATATAAATACATATAATGCACAATCATACAAAACACTCTTGCGCGCCTCGGTGGCGTTGTGCGAGCATGTCTTCCTCACGTGCAAGAGGTCCCGAGTTCAGTCAGGGTGAGTTACGTGGATAAGGTTTTTTCCGGACGTTTCCCTTATCCTGAAAGGCGTATGTCAGGTTACTCTAAGCTCTATGGTCGCTGGGCTCATTTGAGCATCATTTCATCCATTCCATTCATTATCCGAGTAGAATTAACGTTAGAGAACGTACATAAAGAAAATCACACACAAAACTCTCAGACCTTATTAAATGTTAAAAACAGATTTAGTGGTATACTACACTAAACCTGGCCACTTAACTGAATCTTACTGAATCTTCTCTTGTATATACATTAGATTATTCTAAATTTGAGCTTTAGGTCACAGCTATCAGTGGGAATTTATCATATCCGTCACTGAACCAAAACCTAGGTTAGGTTAGATTGGTTTCTTTCAGAGTTCGCTACTATGAATGAATGAAAATAAATGGGTGGGACCCTTTCGGTCCCTTGCACGTAGGTCGCATGTTGGGCCCATTGTGCCCCTCTTACTGGAGTGCTTATTCAAGTCCCGTGACCTCCAAAGACGACAGGATAAGTCTTGGATGAACACTCCTTATATCATATGGTGTTAGTTTGTCTGAGCCCAGAATGAAGTGCCTAAGTGTTGCAAGTGCTTCACATTCACACAAAATACGGGGGCTGTTCAATAAAGAATGATCACAATCTTTTTTTTGACAACGTACCTTTACTCATCCTCATAATTTTGACGATGCTTCTCAAAATAGTCTCCCCTGAATGCGATGCACTTGTCCCAGCGTTTCTGCCGGTCTTCAAAGACATGCAGGAAACATTTTTTGAGAGATCCTTCAAAATCGCCTCCGCAGCCTTCACCACTGCTTCTGATGATGGATAATGCCTCCCACGAAGGCGTTTCTTCAAGTTAGGGAATAGAAAAAAGTCACATTAGGCTAAATCCGGACTATAGGGAGGGTGAGGGATGCACCTCACGTTGATTTTTGCAAGATATTCAGCAACAACATTAGCAATATGCGGCCGCGCATTATCGTTGTGCAGCATCCAGCCTGCGTCACGGAAATGTGGTCTTTTGCGCCTGATATGGACTTCTAATGTTTGCAGGACATCGCTGTAGTATTGTCCAGTTACTGATGTGTGTGCAGGTACAACATGCTGATAAAACATTCTATGAATATCAAAGAATGAGATGACCATAACTTTCCCAGCAGAAGTAACCACGTTTGCTTTTTGGGGGGTTGATGATGAAGGGGATTTCCACACTGAGCTTTGCTGATTGCTCTCAGCATCAAAATAATGTATCCAAGTTTCATTAGCAGCGATTACATTTGAAAGAAACTGCGGATCTTCCTCTAACATCAACTTTAACTGCATGTTACCTCCATTGCAGCAGTGGGCGATACTGAACATGTTTGAACTTGCCTGGTTCTCACAGGCGGGAACCAGGAGTACCAGCAATGAAACTGCTACGGCGTGTTTGTTTTACATTAAGCTAACAGAATATAATAAAGTTGAATTTTAGTGCGAAAAGTTATGACCGTAAAAAATTATGATAATTCTTTATTGAACAACCCTCGTACGTAGATAAGACTCATTCTCTACACCGCACTTACTCCATTTGGGGTCTGCACTAAGCTTCATCACACGCAGGTGTGCCCTGTCAACAGGCCAACAGCACTTCTAAGTTGTACCCGATTAAAGGTTAGCAGAATCTGCCGTTCTTCTTGCTAGCTCCCTCGATCATAGACCGAGCCTGCCTAGCCGTGGTACATTACGCCATAAACTGCCATGTCGAAGTGATACCCAATAAGGATCTCACATCTGGCCCTTCTTCGTGTAATACCAAGGATAGGTTCTGGACCAATAAACGTGTTGGCCGAGCCCTCCCTGGCTAGCCTATCAGCTGGTTCATTTCCTCCGATCCCAGCATGCCCAGGAGCCCAGCAGAGCTGTACTGGTCGGCAAGAACAGAGAGGGTTCACTACTAGCCACAATGACCTGCGAACTTGAACATGTCAAAGAAGTGACAGTTTAATATCATATATACTTCAATATTACATATAAAGGACATATTATATATGAGCAATATAAAAACAAGTCACGGACAAATTATATATGGCACAAAATCAGACATTCTCCTATAGACTGTCAAATGTTTATATACAAATACAATTTGGTAGTTTCACTTGTCTTTTGTCTCAATATATTATGTTGGATTTGTAATGGATATTCTGTTCATTAATACACGTAGATTAAAATAACTTTTGAACACACATCAAAGGTAAATTGACAATGATTTGGCATAGAACAGCAAGATTCCAGCTAAAGATTATCAGGATCATTTGTCGTTCAGGTAATCTTGTAGACAATAACATGATTTTAATAGTACTAAAATTATCAAGGTCATTAGAAAGACGTTAAATATTTTGAAGGTTTCATAATACACGCCGGTTTGGAAGCATCTTTTTACAAACATCTGAAACGTTAGAGAACATGGAATAAAAAGAAAATAAGGGGAAAGAGGCACATAGTAAAACAGAAACTACTTGAACATTCGTTCAACTCTGGATAAGAGATCAAAGATAGAAAGGAAAAACCGGATGAACTTTAAAGGGTAAGCAGTTTCTCAACTTATCGGAACATGTGGATGTTTAGTAAGAGATAACATTAAGAACTGTTTCGATATGACTTAACGTTGGAGGTTTTCTCTTATCCTGAAAGATGAATGTCTGATAACTCTAAGCTCTATGTACCCTGTACTTATTTGAACATAATTTCATTCATCGTCCGATATGACTTAACGTTTGAGGTTTTCTCTTATCCTGAAAGATGAATGACTGGTAACTCTAAGCTCTATGTACCCTGTACTTATTTGAACATAATTTCATTCATCGTCCGATATGACTTAACGTTTGAGGTTTTCTCTTATCCTGAAAGATGAATGACTGGTAACTCTAAGCTCTATGTACCCTGTACTTATTTGAACATCATTTCATTCATCGTCTGATATGACTTAACGTTGGAGGTTTTCTCTTATCCTGAAAGATGAATGACTGGTAACTCTAAGCTCTATGTACTCTGTACTTATTTGAACATCATTTCATTCATCGTCTGATATGACTTAACGTTGGAGGTTTTCTCTTATCCTGAAAGATGAATGTCTAGTAACTCTAAGCTCTATGTACCCTGTACTCATTTGAACATCATTTCATTCATCGTCCGATATGACTTAACGTTGGATGTTTTCTCTTATCCTGAAAGATGAATGTCTAGTAACTCTAAGCTCTATGTACCCTGTACTCATTTGAACATCATTTCATTCATCGTCCGATATGACTTAACGTTGGAGGTTTTCTCTTATTCTGAAAGATGAATGTCTGATAACTCCAAGCTCTATGTACCCTGTACTTATTTGAACATCATTTCATTTATCGTCCGATATGACTTAACGTTGGAGGTTTTCTCTTATTCTGAAAGATGAATGTCTGGTAACTCTAAGCTCTATGTACCCTGTACTCATTTGAACATCATTTCATTCATCGTCCGATATGACTTAACGTTGGAGGTTTTCTCTTATCCTGAAAGATGAATGTCTGGTAACTCTAAGCTCTATGTACCCTGTACTTATTTGAACATCATTTCATTCATCGTCCGATATGACTTAACGTTGGATGTTTTCTCTTATCCTGAAAGACGAATGTCTGATAACTCTAAGCTCTATGTACCCTGTACTTATTTGAACATCATTTCATTCATCGTCCGATATGACTTAACGTTGGAGGTTTTCTCTTATCCTGAAAGATGAATGTCTGGTAACTCTAAGCTCTATGTACCCTGTACTTATTTGAACATCATTTCATTCATCGTCCGATATGACTTAACGTTGGATGTTTTCTCTTATCCTGAAAGACGAATGTCTGATAACTCTAAGCTCTATGTACCCTGTACTTATTTGAACATCATTTCATTCATCGCCCGATATGACTTAACGTTGGAGGTTTTCTCTTATTCTGAAAGATGAATGTCTGGTAACTATAAGCTCTATGTACCCTGTACTTATTTGAACATCATTTCATTCATCGTCCGATATGACTTAACGTTGGAGGTTTTCTCTTATCCTGAAAGATGAATGTCTGGTAACTCTAAGCTCTATGTACCCTGTACTTATTTGAACATCATTTCATTCATCGTCCGATATGACTTAACGTTGGATGTTTTCTCTTATCCTGAAAGACGAATGTCTGATAACTCTAAGCTCTATGTACCCTGTACTTATTTGAACATCATTTCATTCATCGTCCGATATGACTTAACGTTGGAGGTTTTCTCTTATCCTGAAAGATGAATGTCTGGTAACTCTAAGCTCTATGTACCCTGTACTTATTTGAACATCATTTCATTCATCGTCCGATATGACTTAACGTTGGATGTTTTCTCTTATCCTGAAAGATGAATGTCTGGTAACTCTAAGCTCTATGTACCCTGTACTTATTTGAACATCATTTCATTCATCGTCCGATATGACTTAACGTTGGAGGTTTTCTCTTATCCTGAAAGATGAATGTCTGGTAACTCTAAGCTCTATGTACCCTGTACTTATTTGAACATCATTTCATTCATCGTTTGATATGACTTAACGTTGGAGGTTTTCTCTTATCCTGAAAGATGAATGTCTGGTAACTCTAAGCTCAATGTACCCTGTACTTATTTGAACATTTCATTCATCGTCCGATATGACTTAACGTTGGAGGTTTTCTCTTATCCTGAAAGATGAATGTCTGGTAACTCTAAGCTCTATGTACCCTGTACTTATTTGAACATCATTTCATTCATCGTTTGATATGACTTAACGTTGGAGGTTTTCTCTTATCCTGAAAGATGAATGTCTGGTAACTCTAAGCTCTATGTACCCTGTACTTATTTGAACATCATTTCATTCATCGTTTGATATGACTTAACGTTGGAGGTTTTCTCTTATCCTGAAAGATGAATGTCTGGTAACTCTAAGCTCTATGTACCCTGTACTTATTTGAACATCATTTCATTCATCGTCCGATATGACTTAACGTTGGAGGTTTTCTCTTATCCTGAAAGATGAATGTCTGGTAACTCTAAGCTCTATGTACCCTATACTCATTTGAACATCATTTCATTCATCGTTTGATATGACTTAACGTTGGAGGTTTTCTCTTATCCTGAAAGATGAATGTCTGGTAACTCTAAGCTCTATGTACCCTGTACTTATTTGAACATCATTTCATTCATCGCCCGATATGACTTAACGTTGGAGGTTTTCTCTTATCCTGAAAGATGAATGTCTGATAACGCTAAGCTCTATGTACCCTGTACTCATTTGAACATCATTTCATTCATCGTCCGATATGACTTAACGTTGGAGGTTTTCTCTTATCCTGAAAGTTGAATGTCTGATAACTCCAAGCTCTATGTACCCTGTACTTATTTGAACATCATTTCATTTATCGCCCGATATGACTTAACGTTGGAGGTTTTCTCTTATCCTGAAAGATGAATGTCTGATAACTCTAAGCTCTATGTACCCTGTACTCATTTGAACATCATTTCATTCATCGTCCGATATGACTTAACGTTGGAGGTTTTCTCTTATCCTGAAAGTTGAATGTCTGATAACTCCAAGCTCTATGTACCCTGTACTTATTTGAACATCATTTCATTTATCGTCCGATATGACTTAACGTTGGAGGTTTTCTCTTATCCTGAAAGTTGAATGTCTGATAACTCCAAGCTCTATGTACCCTGTACTTATTTGAACATCATTTCATTTATCGTCCGATATGACTTAACGTTGGAGGTTTTCTCTTATCCTGAAAGTTGAATGTCTGATAACTCCAAGCTCTATGTACCCTGTACTTATTTGAACATCATTTCATTTATCGTCCGATATGACTTAACGTTGGAGGTTTTCTCTTATCCTGAAAGATGAATGTCTAGTAACTCTAAGCTCTATGTACTCTGTACTCATTTGAACATCATTTCATTCATCGTCCGATATGACTTAACGTTGGAGGTTTTCTCTTATTCTGAAAGATGAATGTCTGATAACTCCAAGCTCTATGTACCCTGTACTTATTTGAACATCATTTCATTTATCGTCCGATATGACTTAACGTTGGAGGTTTTCTCTTATCCTGAAAGATGAATGTCTGGTAACTCTAAGCTCAATGTACCCTGTACTTATTTGAACATTTCATTCATCGTCCGATATGACTTAACATTCGGTTTATTATTATTATTATTATTATTATTATTATTATTATTATTATTATTATTATTATTATTATTATTATTATTATTATTATTATTATTATTATTATTATTATTATTATTATTATTATTATTATTATTATTATTATTATTATTATTACTATTATTATTATTATTATTATTATTATTATTATTATTATTATTATTATTATTATTATTATTATTATTATTATTATTATTATTATTATTATTATTATTATTATTATTATTATTATTATTATTATTATTATTATTATTATTATTATTATTATTATTATTATTATTATTATTATTATTACAGCTAAACTATGGATAAGCCGAAACTTAGCAGATATAATTCAGTAGTTAACACATTATGCGGTAATATTCGGAAACAGTTTAATTGTTCAATAATCGATAACTCGCTTCAAATAGATTAATTAATTATTATTAGGTTCCATTAGATTTATCGCCGGCGGCGGCCTGGATTAGTGATTAGACCGCTCGGCTCTCCCAAGGCGGCACAGGTTCGATTCTGGAGAGCGCATGTGGGATTTGTGTTGGAGGGTGCGCGCGGTCTGAAGAGAGTTTCTGCGACCTTGCCCGCCATACGTGCCACCAGCTACTCCGTAATCACCTTTACTTTCAGGTCATCCACTTCTTCACCCTGAAGTTGATTGACTTGCTGGAAGAGGGGGTTGCTCTTTAATGGTTTGTTCTCTCCTTGGCGTCGTGTGACCAATTTGTCGTGCGTGCCAAGCTGCTATAACGTGCCTGACACGCATTTCATCACCAAGCGACCTAACGAGTGCATTAGAAAGCCCAACAAGGTTGACATTAAAAACAAAATGCGGGGTTGCAGGTCGAGTCCGTAATGACTTTTGCCATTGTTCGAAGGGAGCGAAGTGTTTGTTGCAGGAAGCAGGTGAAGTGTCACGAGCATGTGCTATTAAAACCAAGAATGACGTGAAACATATTTCACTTTGTCCGTACTGTGGAAAACCCAGCCACTCTTCTTACCAAAGCATTTCCGTAAAGTTTGTATCTATCTTACATAGTATGTAACACTAAAATTATTCCACTTGCAATCTGGGACTTCAGTACTTACAGCATAGTAACTCGCTACAAACGCTACGTAACTTATCGTACATGAGATCTCCTAGTCTTGTACCGGGAAAATGCGAGACAATTGGAGAATGTAATGTCATGTTGGCACGTTGGTCATAGGAGCTCAATTGTTAAGGGCAACTAGAAGATCGCTGGAGCCGTGAGGAACGCTATTACGCGAGATCTGGCAACACTGGCGTGTAGCTGGGTTCCACCCCTCCAAACCCCCGCCACAATGGCCCGTTACAACCATTAATCTTGGCTGGGCAGCCGTTTGCAATGGAGCTTCCTATCACTTCCGCCGCCAAGTGCAAGTTGCGTGCAGTGATCCGTTTTTTAAGTGCCAAGGACACTACCCCACTAAAATTCATCGTCAGTTATGCAAGTCTAAGGGCCACAGTGTACGGATGTCAAAAACGTGCGAAAGTGGGTCAGAGAGTTCGAAGACGGACGGACAGACGTCCATGACGAACAGCGTTCTGGTCGGCCTTCGGTTTCAGCCGAAACAATTGCAGAAGTGGAGCAAGAAATGCTTAAAGATCGGCGTGTGACAGTTTGGGAGCTGTGAGAACTTATCCCTGAAGTCAGTAAGATACGATCTTGATCGAACATTTGCATTATCGCAAGGTCTGTGCGAGGTGGGTCCCCACAATGCTCAACGAAGACCATAAATGGCAACGTGTTGAAGCGGCCCACATATTCCTTTTGCGCTATGCAGTACAGGGCGAGGAACTGTTCGACTCAAATGTCACTGGCAATGAAACCTGGGTGCACTACACAACACCAGAAACTAAAGAACGTTCTCGTCAGTGGCGGCATTTTAATTAGCTGTAGCCGCGAAAGTTTAAACAGACATTTTCTGCCCTCAAAGTGATGGCGACTGTGTTCTGGGACAGAAAAGGTGTATTGCTGTGCGAGTTTATGCCTACCGGCACAACAATAAACACAGCTAGCTATTGTGAGACTTAAATAAAAATTCGACATGGCATTCAAAATCGAAGGAGGGGAATGCTGACGAAGGGAGTGATTTTTTATTAGAACGCTCGTCCCCATATCGCACATGCAACCGGTGATCTCCTGGTCCAGTTCGGATGGGACAGTCCACACTTAGCACCTAGTGATTATCACCTGTTTCCTGAGTTGGAGTCATACCTGGGTGGAACACATTTCCAGACCGACGATGATTTGAAAAACGGGGTTGAGCTCTACCTGCGCAACTTGGCGGGAGAGTGCTATGACAAGGGTATACAAAAACTGCCACAGCGCATACAAAAGTACATAGATCGCAATGAAGATTACCTTGGAAAATAGCTGTAAGTTCCGACTTTCCATCAATGAAACATTGACAGTAAACATGTTTTCTATATTAAATAAAATTGGAGAACTTATTTTAGAGACACGCCTCGTATGTTCCTATGCTTGCATTTGTCTCAAGTGAAAAGTCGTTATTCTGATTTTTATTTATTTAGTTATTTAACTTTTGATTATGAAACGGAACATAGCGACTTGCGTTGCCAAATACTTTACCTTCACTCTTTTCACATTTCCCTGTTTCTGGGTCCTATCCTAGATCTATGATGTGCTGTTATTGCAGTTGTAGTTTGTGAATGTCCTACCTTTCTTATTCAATGGAATTAAGTAGCTTATCCGTATAGCTGTCAATGTCATTTACATTAAGAGACAAATCGTCACTGTGTTCACTCTCTAAGTCTTGCGAATTTTTTATATTCTCCAAAATTTCGTCATCCGCTGTTTTATTTAAGCACACACTAACTGAATTGAAGTGTTTTGGCAGTGGTAAGGCGGATTCCTTGTTTCTATAGATACGTAAACGACACTTTTGTATTCTGGCCTCATGGATCAGACTGCCTAGCTTTCTTGCGCATCTCAACAGCCTTAAACCTCAAATACGGTGTACCATGTAAGTGGAGAAGGATGGCACTCTTCCATTCCTGGACATTCTTGTTTAAAAACAACAGCAGCTGTACACTGGAGCATGCTGTATACCGCAAGCCTACACACACCGGTCTATATCTGAACGCTCATAGTTTCCATCATAAGTCTCAAAGACTGAGAGTTCTCAATACACTGCCTCACAGAGCTTTGTCTATCTGTGATCTCATGCACTTAAAACAGGAATTACAGCACCTGAGACTCACTTTACGTCGAAACGGCTACTCCGAATATGACGTTGATTCCTCGATCACCAGGGAAACGTGTAATACAGCAAGCGTCAGATAAGCCTGCCGCTACAGTCTGCATCCCGTTTACCGACAACCTATCCGGCACAAACAGCAGAATTTTCGCCAAATACATCATCAGGACCGAGTGTACCGCATTCACTGTGAATGTGAGACACCGTGTATAGGACAAACTGGAAGGACCATCGCTACCAGAATAAACGAACATGAACGGAGTATTCGTTAAATGCAACCAGAGAAGTCTGGACTGACAGAGCATAGAGCCAACTTTCGGGAGTACACCACATTCCCTGTGAATGTGAGACACCGTGTATAGGACAAACTGGAAGGACCATCGCTACCAGAATAAACGAACATGAACGGAGCATTCGTTTAATGCAACCTGAGAAGTCTGGACTGACAGAGCATAGAGCCAACTTTCGGGAGTGTACCGCATTCCCTGTGAATGTGTGACATCGTATATAGGACAAACCGGAAGGACCATCGCTACCAGAATAAACGAACATGAACGGAGCATTCGTTTAATGCAACCTGAGAAGTCTGGACTGACAGAGCATAAAGCCAACTTTCGGGAGTGTACCACATTCCCTGTGAATGTGAGACATCGTATATAGGACAAACCGGAAGGACCATCGCTACTAGAATAAACGAACATGAACGGAGCATTCGTTTAATACAACCTGTGAAGCCTGGACTGACAGAGCATAGAGCCAACTTTCGGGAGTGTACCGCATTCCCTGTGAATGTGAGACACCGTATATAGAACAAACCGGAAGGACCATCGCTACTGGAATAAACCAACATGAACGGAATATTTGTTTAATACAACCTGAGAAGTCTGGACTGACAGAGCATAGAGCCAACTTTCGGGAGTATACCGCATTTCCTGTGAATGTGGGACACCGTATATAGGACAAACCGGAAGGACCATCGCTACCAGAATAAACGAACATGAACGGAGCATTCGTTTAATACAACCTGAGAAGTCTGGACTGTCCGAGCATTGTTTTGATAACGACCATAGAGCCATCTTTCGGGAGAGGACCATCTTGGCAATATGCAAGAGTTACTGGGAGCGGAGAAATAAGGATGCTTTGGCCATTTCCTCCGAGCGGAGCACGCTTAATCGTGATGCTGGATTTCAGTTCAGAACCTCTTGGAAACCGATCTTTAAAATGGAAATCCGTCAAGTTAAGAAGTAAAGATCTATACTGCTGGATAATCAAGTTAAGTAGTTACGTTTCTTTGACACAAATTTCTATACTCACGCCATCTCCTGACCTGGCGTTTTATTTACTGTAAGCAGTCTTTTGTTCAGTAATGCGAATTTTGATATTGGAAATTAATTGTTCTTTCACACTGGCCGTGTGTAGGCTAAATTGTGGAAACGTAGAGTCAGACTGAAAAATTAAGTGCCATAGCCGGGGTGTGAACCACGGATCTTCTGCTCTCCGTCCAGCCGCTCTAACCATTGAGCTACTATGGCCAACGTGCCGACATGACATAGTAGCTCAATGGTTAGAGCGGCTGGACGGAGAACAGAAGATCCGCGGTTGAAATCTCTCCTATGGCATTGAATTTTTCAGTCTGACTCTATGTTTCCAGAATTTTTATAGTGTTTTGTCTTTGTTTACAGTTGTGTTGTATGCAGTGTTTTATTTGTGGTTATAACATTTGTAACGAAAATACTTAGCTGTGTATTTGAGGTTGGTTAAATCCCACGTTGCGTAGACAATATGTATCGAATTTGTGCAGTTCCCTGATGTTCTCGAAGTATTACCTCGTCCACGGCTGCTCTGATGTTCGCATAAGATTCTTTTTCCCAGGACGGGTCGCGGATGTAAAGAAGATGGTGTATTTTTAAATGAAACACTATTTTATCTAACTACTTTTGAATAATCTTTTCGATTTATTGATAGTTTGACTTTTTAACACTTGATAATTAAAGATTTTCACTATAAATTGATAATTGTTACTCGTAGCACAATTACAGTTATACCATAACTTTTGACGATAGCGTCCATTTTAGAATTTGACGAGTACGTCTTACTCACACAACAGCTTGATAGAGAAGAAGGAAACAGCTTCATCTCGTTCTTATATATTAACTGGGTCGTTGCTATGACGACGAATCAACATTATTCAATTTTTACAATTTTGATTGATTTTCTCATACTTTTTCCAGATAATTCCATTTTATAATTTTTAACATTTAAACATTTTTGAATAACCATTTTAAATCGTCTCACATTTAGTAAATATGCTGATGATGAGAGAGATGCACACTCCCGAAACGTCGATATCCAATCGTCTTTTAACCTGGCTTGCTGCCCGAGAAGAAATTGAGGATATTAGTGGACAGGAAAGCTTCAGGTCTTATTTTGAATAATACTAATTTGAACTCTCTATGGTCCCCAATTACGTAGCAGTGATTATTGTATCATTGTTTGCTCTGTCTCAAATTTAACAAACACTTATTCAATGTAATTCTTTAATCACGTCACATCAGTGTGCCAGTTCAGTTTGTACCTATTCTAAGTTTGACGAGAGTGTACAACGGTCTTTGGGGTTGTTACAGTGGGAACTAGGAGCTACTTGAAACATGCAATGAAATAAAAATGATGGAATAAGAATCACCACACGGACACAAAGCTCGCTCGGCTGGTCCTAAGCTGAAAGACCTTTAATGTAGCCCCTTCTCTCTAGAACTCGACGATGATAGATTTAAGGACATTGATTTTGGAGAGTTTCAATAGAGTGTAGGAAATATGCAGTCCTGCATGTTAATCGGGCGGGTACCTAATTCTACATGCAGGGATATCGCCATGTACCAGACATTTTTTCGCTTCTTCTGCAGGAGTGGCGCCGCAGTGCAAATTGGGTTCGTGCCTTGATCGATGTACTGTCCAAGACCCGGCCAAATACCAAATTGATTTTCCCGTCCTTGGTTTGATTTATGACATGACAATAACAGCGCTGAAGTTGCGAATGTGCTGAGAGCATATTGCAGCAAACATGAATACAGACGAGCAGCACCAAATGACACAAAATATTTAGACCAGCACATTTATAAATAGTTTTGTCACAAAGCGCTAGCAGCTAAGACAAAGGAGTTACGTTCAGTTGTTTCTCTCCTCACTATTTTTATTATGTGTTTTGTTTTAAAGATTAACAGCAATGCCCATTACGAGTAATGTTTTGTACTCTAGGTATTGAAGTTATTTCTTGATTTGTTCTTTTTTATTTCCTTAAAGTTTCTATTATTGTTCTTTGATATCACTCTCACTGTCACGACTTTAACTCTTTGTTTTTACACTGCACTGCACTTTACTTCACAGTCCTATTGAGTTGCAGAATTGTTGGAAGTCTCTCAGATATTTGGATACAAGCTGTTGTGCAGTCGCTGGCCAGCTTCCTCCTTTTCCCCTATCTTCTCTTAATGTGTTTCTTTGTTGTAGTACTTCTGTGCATTTATATATTACGTGATGTACTGTTTGGTGTCCTGTGTTGCATCAAGATGTAGGGTTATCTGCGATGTGGAATCTGTGTCTGTATGAATTGCTTTTTCCATGTCCTGTAGTCAAGAGCTGTAAAACAAGGCGTGAGTAACAGATTCACCTTGAGTCTGAAAAGTTCAGTGAAAAGTTTCTGAAAAGTGAAAAGTTCAGTATTTCAGAAAGTGGTCTTAAGGTAATTCGTCGATCCTCTCTCACAATGGCGGCAGCAGTGCTGATGTTTGCTGCCGTAAGAGCAGTAACTGGAGCACCGGGTCCACCTTCCTTTAAAATTGATTGTTTCCGCTCTTTAAACATTTTAAACTACCTTCGAGCTGTGCTGTAGGGAAGAACAGACTCTCCATAGGCCTCCTCTAACATTGTATAGGCCTCCACTGAAGATTTGTTGAGATGAATGCAGAATTCTTCCTCGCCTGTTAACTCTATTGCAGCGGTAGGCGATATTAAACATCTCCGAACTTGGCTGGTTCTCACAGGCGGGAACCAGGATTACCAACAATGAAACTGCTACTTCGTGTTTGTTTCACATTAAGCTAACAGAATATAATAAGTTTGAATTTTAGTGCGAAAAATTATGACCGTAAAAAACTTATGATCATTCTTTATTGAACAGCCCTCGTAGGTTTTGGTATCCTATTGTAACCTGTTGCTTCTCCTGCTTGCTTTGTTAACTTGCCTGCTAGTTCATTTCCAGGAATGCCGATGTGTACCCACTTGAAGTATATTTTCCAGTTTTGTTGACTAAGTGTTGCTCTAATTCTGTGTATATCTGTTGTTATGGAATTATATTTCTTGTTGTTCTCGAGAAGTGACAGTGTGTGCGTGTGCGTGTGCGCGTGTGTGTAGCATAATTTAAAAACGAAAAATAAACGTCATATTTAGGTTCTTAAATTTCCTTGGAATACAGTGAAATATACCCACATGGGAGGATTTTTTAAAATAGTTTTCTATTCAGAAGTCCTCAACACGTGTGTTCTCCACTGAAATATAGTAATTGTTGGGTGGAATGCACACCCCTACCTGTATAGGTACCTACCATATTATTAGGAGCAAAATAGCTCCACAGTGGTTTCAATAGTTTCCTACCAGAAATTCAAATTCACAGGAAACCATACAAAGGTAAAATGCACAAAACAAGTTCTCATTTATTTGTAGAAAAAGAAAGTGCATATTTTCAACATCTCCTCGGAAAGAAGCGAGGTGAAAATACGATTAGAAATCCACGTTTAGATAGCGTACATCTGTCCCATCATCAGGATACTTTAATAAATTTTATAACCACAAATGTATAACTGGACATAACGCAAATTATAAACAAAGACAAAACACTATCAAAATTCGCATTACTGAACAAAAGACTGTTTTCAGTAAATTAAATGCCAGGTCAGGAGATGGCGTGAGTATAGAAAATTAATTAGGTAAAAGAAACGTAACTACTTAACTTTCGTTGCCAGTTCTTTCGTTCTTTAAGTACACAAGAACGTGCTAATAACTGTACCAATATGCAAATAGAAATGTCATCTAAACGTGTTATTCTTGCTACAAAGTATTTAGTAATGTTTCTCCTGTGAGGTGGTGAAGTATTCACAGCAGATTCAGTATTATATCAGTCTCTTTTTTTTTTTTTAAAGAAAAGCAATTATTTGAATGTGTTCCGACAAGCAATTAAGTACTTTTCAAAGCATAGACAGTTAGATTCTATGGTCTTGAGTTATCGTTTAGCGAGCTTTATCACCCCACGATTGCACCAATCTCTGGTTTTCGTTTCCAAGAATTTAGTGACATCCAATTGCACTGTTTCACTGTTGTCAAAATTTCTTCCACGTAGAAAATGTGCCATGGATAGAAAAAAGATGATAATCTAATGGTGCTCGATCAGGGCTGTATGCTTTTTTTTTTTTTTTTTTTTTTTTTTTTTTTTTTGTAGTTTACATCCTCCAACGTTGTCATATCGGACGATGAGTGGAATTGGAGAAATGATGTTCAAATGAGGCCAGGGTCCATAGAGCTTAGAGTTACCCGACATTCGTATTTTAGGATAGGGAAAACCCTGGAAAAAACCTTATCCAGGTAACTCACCCTGACCGAGATTCGAACTCGGGACCTCTTGAACGGGAGACAGACACACTACCACCACGCTACTGAGGCGGGCATGTTATCTTTTGATGAACGAAGTTCTTCTGAAAGGCTACGGGTACTTTTTTACGCATTTTCTCGCAAAACTTGACGTCTATCCTCAATATTCCATACTTTAGATCTTCCAGACATGGTAAATCTTTAGTGTTTTGTCTCCATTGTTGGAAAGCTGGAACCATCGTTGTGCCACACGCTGACTAACGACAACTTCTCCTTCCACTTCAGATATTCTTCGAGCTGTGACAGCGACTTTATAATCTTGTTTCTAGTAGTGTTTTAGAAGACTCTAAGTTCAAACTTTGTTATCTCCATTTTGTTATTGTTTATCAACAACTGAAGACACATATGCTCGCAATTTAGCAACATTAGCCATGGCATCCTGTAAATAACATTTCCAAACTAAAGAAACCCTATAAAGTTTCCAAAACACAAAATAAAAATAGCACTTTACTTATGTGACAGCATAATACATAACGCTTTCCAATTTATAAGACTACAAAGAAGTCTAAAAATATTAATATCTGGTGTTTTTTTGGAATTGATCTCTCCTTTACAATTTATGGTCAGAAGCATACAGGTCAAACATCGTTATACGCAGGCATGCCTGTTGTTACCATTACGATCTGTGGGAAATGGCAAGTGTTATGTGTTAGACCGGTACATTACCCAGGCTCATAACACGTGTTCGATTGGGGACTGCTGCTTCAGAGACATACGAGTGCCGCTCTGTCGTCATTGCTGACACATACTGTAGACAACTTGGAGTATCAAGATAGTAATTATTTGGAAAAATATACTTTGACTAACAGGTATACATTTAATATAATAGAAAATATAATAACAGATCATCCAATTGTTTATGCATTACCAATAGTACCTGTTAGTAATGGCCAGTGGGAAGAAGAAATAGTGGTGGACCTGAGAATCACCTCTCCAAACTACCCATTACGTGGAAAAGAGTTTATAATGGTGCTATTTTAAAAAAATGGTGAACCATTTTAATGTTTGAGACATTTTCAGAGCAAATTAAATAGTCTTAGATGACCTTCTCATAACAAAATCTTGCCCACCAGTTGGGGTAGGTGGTAGCGTTTCTGTTTCAAGAGGTCGGAAGTTCAAATCTCGGTCATGGCGAGTTATTCATTAATATTTCCTCCCCCTCGAGATTTTTCCCTTATCGTGAAAGAGGAATGTCTGGTAATTCTAAGCGCAATGTACCGTGTACTTATTTGAACATCATTTCATTCATCGTCCGATATGACTTAACGTTGTAGGTTTTCTCTTATTCTGAAAGATGCATGTCTGGTAACTCTAAGCTCTATGTACCCTGTACTCATTTGAACATCATTTCATTCATCGTCCGATATGACTTAACGTTGGAGGTTTTCTCTTATCCTGAAAGATGAATGTCTGGTAACTCTAAGCTCTATGTACCCTGTACTCATTTGAACATCATTTCATTCATCGTCCGATATGACTTAACGTTGGAGGTTTTCTCTTATCCTGAAAGATGAATGTCTGGTAACTCTAAGCTCTATGTACCCTGTACTTATTTGAACATCATTTCATTCATCGTCCGATACGACTTAACGTTGGAGGTTTTCTCTTATCCTGAAAGATGATTGTCGGGTAACTCTAAGCTCTATGTACCCTGTACTCATTTGAACATCATTTCACTCATCGTCTGATATGACTTAACGTTGGAGATTTTCTCTTATCCTGAAGGGTGAATGTCTGGTAACTCTAAGCTCTATGTACCCTGTACCCATTTCAACATCATTTCATTCATCGTCCGATATGACTTAACGTTGGAGGTTTTCTCTTATCCAGAAAGACGAATGTCTGATAAATCTAAGCTCTATGTACCCTGTACTTGTTGGAACATCATTTCATTCACCGTCCGATATGACTTAACGTTGGAGGTTTTCTCTTATCCTGAAAGATGAATGTCTGGTAATTCTAAGCTCTATGTACCCTGTACTCATTTGAACATCATTTCATTCATCGTCCGATATGACTTAGCGTTGGAGGTTTTCTCTTATCCTGAAAGATGAATGTCTGGTAACTCTAAGCTCTATGTACCCTGTACTTATTTGAACATAATTTCATTCATCGTCCGATATGACTTAGCGTTGGAGGTTTTCTCTTATCCTGAAAGATGAATGTCTGGTAACTCTAAGCTCTATGTACCCTTTACTTATTTGAACATCATTTCATTCATCGTCCGATATGACTTAACGTTGGAGGTTTTCTCTTATCCTGAAAGATTAATGTCTGGTAACTCTACGCTCTATGTATCCTGTACTAATTTGAACATCATTTCATTCATCATATATTACTTAACATTGAAGGACTTAATTTTTTTAGAAAAGTAGACGTAATTTTACTACGCAGAACACGTAGATGTGTTTAATGTAGACAATTTATGTAAACGTTTTTGGTAGAGATTATTATTTTCCAGATGTTTCTTGATATTTGTCTGGTTTTTAAATTTTTTATATTGTTATATGAGAGTACGTTATTCTTTATTTTATCTCTTGTCTAACAAAGAGAATAGGATGTGAAAGACATTCATATGTTTGAAACAGTTGACTATCACCTATAATCTACTCTATTCCTAAAGAAAATATGCAGTTAAGCAGTTTGTATGAGACGTTTTGAAGAGTAGTTTGTACGAGCTGAGTAGATGTGGATGTACGTTTGCTGTAGTAGCAGAAGGAAGAAGGGGCTTATCTTAGATGGCCACCAGACCGGAATGCCTCTATCTCCGTCTCTCTGTTGTTTATTAAGGGTGGTGTTATTGTCCGGGAATCTCTGGGCGGAACTGTAGTGACGTGGCCAATGGATCTCCATTGTCCCATTTCCATCTCGTCTCTTCTTCTCACGGTCGTTGTCGTTGTCCCCTGGGGTCACTATTGATCCCGAACAATCCAATGGCGGATAGTGAGTACACTTCCCCCATCACAGTTTTTGCTGTTCCTTCCTAAAAGGTCATTACACGAATAAAAGACATTTTAACGGTTGCTCATTTATTTGGTCGTCTTCCAAATCTCGGACTTGTATGAATCCGCTGTGATAGAGTATGAAATAATCTTTTTCTCAGGATATACGTGGTTATGTTTGAGAAGGAACAATACCAGTCACGTTTACTGGAAGTAACAACTGAAGTATTTGAAGTGAGTTGTCAATTTTTTTTGAGGATGTAGAATGAAACTGCTTCAGAATGCTTTCACTAAAAATTGTAACTGTTGAATTATGGAAATTAATTGTTCTTTTATACTAGCCGTGTGTGGGCAGGTATTAGAATGGTAAGGTCTGACTGAAGAAATCAACCTGCAGGCATGACATTAAATTTTTAAGCCTCACTTAGCGCTCCAGATTTAAGTATCAGTAACTCTACTGTTTATGTAATAAAATAACAATTGGAAATGTTAGTTCCGGTGAGTCACTAATTTTAAGCGGAGCAGTTCCCTTTCGTTGACCATTAAGTGTAAGGGTATGTATGACTGAAATTTCATGAAAATCGTGAAAATAACGACTTTTTTATTTTAACTCTGTAAAATAATTTAGACATTCCCGAATGTGAAAAATGCATAATTTGCCTCTGGACGCCATTTTTAAATGCTTATTTAAATGTCGGTGGCCTTTAAACTCTGTCAGAGTCACGCCCTCTTTTGCCTACATCCACATTCTTGGTCTGTTTTCCGTTCTTAAATTTTCAATTCAAGAAAAGAAAAATAAGGCTTTCAGACAAAATAGTTCCTAAAATGTTGCCAATATATCAGAGGCTGGCTTCTACAACATTACTAGAGAGGTGCAAAACAGGAAAAACACAGAATGCCAATGAATCTTTGCATCATGTCATATGGAATAAGTGCCCAAAGGAAGTTTTCATATCAAAACAAAAATTGGATCTTGCTGTTATTAAAAGCATCAGTGAGTTTAACATTGGTAGTCTTAAGTCATTGGAGCTGCAGCAAAATATCAGAGGTGAAAGTGTAGTAGACTCAGCAAGGAAAACTTCAGTGCAGCGAGATCAGACTCGTATCCTGCAAAGCAAGAAGCGAAGTTGTGCAGAAGAAAAGCAACATCTAAAGAAGAAAAAGGTGGAAAAAGCAGCAACAGAGGAGAGGAAAAAGAAATCTGAGGGTCCAACCTATAAGCCTGGTGGATTTTAATGTGAGTTATGCAATCAAATCTTTAATCGCTGTTTTCTCAATGTTCATATTTTCAGCATTTTTCTTCCTGTAAAATGCTCCTTGCGATGCAGTTTTTGTACTACATTCATGAAATTTCCTACACAGGTTCAGAATATCATGAGGAATGGAAATTGCCCTAGGTTTTATTGTGAAATGTATATAAGCATATATTTTTAATTTTCAAACACAAAACTTACAGTTTTTTAGACAAAAAAAGAATATTTGTAAATTAAAAAAAAAATTTGTGACCTAAACTAAAGGAGACACAGAAAAGCCCAGAGCAATTTCAAAAAGTATGTGTATTATGAACATAGGGTTAAAATATTAGACCAAAATTCAAAATATTTTGTCACAATGGACTTTTTTAGTGACGTAACAAAAAACATACAAAATTTATCATAATTTCTAAACTGCTGGAGAAAAATGGTTTAAATTTAGGTTGTAACATGTTTACATTATACTACACCTATGGTGTAAATTTGAAAAAGCTAGCATTATTAGTTCAGAATTTGAAAATTTCAGTCATACATACCCTTAAGCTTGGCAGGGTCTTTAGGCGGTATAGAAAGTTGACAGTCGACTACACTTCCTTCTGCACAAGAAAACACAAATATTATAAATGCACGTTTTTTGAGGGTTCTTAAATCAAAACGAATTACGTGCCACAACGTCATATGGTACGATAAATGATTTTTATTTTATTTTATTCAACTCAAATTACAACTAAGCTTTTTTACAGCCTATCTAGTAATATTTCTTTCTTAGATATTTAACTTTGTGTAGGTTAGTCTTCCATTGAGTACCTCCGGAGCTTACACCTTAGTCTTGCGGTCACACGTTAATTCCAGTGGTTTAATCCTTTTCAGTCGTCGAAAGACACTCTTGCTAAACACTTCATGGTTTTGCGGTCGTAAACGATGTTTCGCTGCGAACTTTCTTATATCTTCTCTGACAGTGTCAATCCTGAGATCTCTATGTATGTGGTCATTTCGCAGATATCATGGTGCATTGACTATTGATCTTAAAACTTTATTTTGGGATGTTATATGCTTTATGTTAGTTTGGAACAGCCCCATAACTGTAACCCATAAGTCCAGACTGGTTTTAACACCTGATTATATATTAATAGCTTATTATGCATGTCAAGTTCAGAATTCCTGCCAGTGAGCCAGTAAAGTTTCTTGTATTTAATATTTAACAAGTACTTCACTTTTTGCACTTGAGGAATAGTTTCGTTGTTTATTTTAATTAGTAGTGATTTTATTCTCTTATTCGTAAAATTAATAGTACAGATTTAGATTCATTTAATTTTACACGCCATTTCTTTGTCCACTCATTGACTTTATTGACAGCTTTCTGTAGCTTCTGTGTAGACAAATGAAATGATGTTCAAATGAGTACACAGTACATAGAGCTTAGAGTTACCAGACATGCATCTTTCAGGATAAGAGAAAACCTCCAACGTTAAGTCATATCGGACGATGAATGAAATGATGTTCAAATAAGTACAGGGTACATAGAGCTTAGAGTTATCAGACATTCATCTTTCAGGATAAGAGAAAACCTCCAACGTTAAGTCATATCGGACGATGAATGAAATGATGTTCAAATGAGTACAGGGAACATAGAGCTTAGAGTTACCAGACATTCATCTTTCAGGATAAGGGAAAACCTCCAACGTTAAGTCATATCAGACGATGAATGAAATGATGTTCAAATAAGTACAGGGTACATAGAGCTTAGAGGTACCAGACATTCATCTTTCAGGATAAGAGAAAACCTCCAACGTTAAGTCATATCGGACGATGAATGAAATGATGTTCAAATAAGTACATTGAACATAGAGGTTAGAGTTACCAGACATTCATCTTTTAGGAAAAGAGAAAAGCTCCAACGTTAAGTCATATCGGACGATGAATTAAATTATGTTCAAATGACTACAGGGTACATATAGTTTAGAGTTGCCAGATATCTTTCAGGATTAGGGAAAATCTCCAACGTTATTTTTTCGCCGTAAAACTGAATGTATTACTTTCGTATCACGATCGTGTTCAAGACTGTTCTGCAGGATATGGAAGTGCAGGTGTTTCTTTTCTGGATGCATCGCCCAGAGCATCGCAGGCTTTCATTTCCAAAGGGGGAACAGCTTCCGGTAAAAATGAAATTTGCAAAGGCTTCAGTAACTGTACGCTGTTCTGCTGCTTACTACAGAGGTGTAAACAAGTCTACGGTGATATTTGAGAATAACTTCATTATAATATTGAAACTTGTTAATTAAAGAGATAATGGAAAAATTAAATTAAAATCTAAAAATCTGGTCCCTACTTATTATTTATTCAATTTGTATTACGCTTATCAGTGCTGAGGAATTGAGAACACTATAAAACATAAAAGAAGATGGCGGTGTAGAGGCATGGCAGTGGCGTGCAGACATATGCCCAAGGTACGACACTTGCATTTCATTTTTATGGTGAACACCCTATTCACTTTAATGAGCAATGAATACAAATTGTATGGCAGGCTCGACACGCTACAACCTCTTGCTAATTATTCAGACGCGCGACATTACAAGTGTGGACAATGTACTTGCTTTATCGCCCTGCTACAATGGGGTCCGCTGCAAACAACAACAGTTTTTACTTTCGTCCTAAATGAAGTGTCATTGTTTTGTCTCTCAATTTATTCTGGCATCGCAGGTTTAGTTATAGTGGAGTTTACTTTCAACTGTTTCTTAATTGTAGACATTTGTTTGCTGGAGAATAGCAGAAACAAATAACTGACCACTTCAGAAATGTTTCAGCGATGTTCTTATTTTTCGATGCTAATTGGAATTGGTTCCTTGAGTTTTGCCTGTTGAACAGCCCACATCATCTTGGAAGACGATTCTTATCGTCAATGGGCAGCGATTTCGATACACAAGTGCTAGTTCTTTCTTTCTTTCTTTCTTTCTTTCTTTCTTTCTTTCTTTCTTTCTTTCTTTCTTTCTTTCTTTCTTTCTTTCTTTCTTTCTTTCTTTCTTTCTTTCTTTCTTTCTTTCTTTCTTTCTTTCTTTCTTTCTTTCTTTCTTTCTTTCTTTCTTTCTTTCTTTCTTTCTTTCTTTCTTTCTTTCTTTCTTTCTTTCTTTCTTTCTTTCTTTCTTTCTTTCTTTCTTTCTTTCTTTCTTTCTTTCATTCTTTCATTCTTTCATTCTTTCATTCTTTCTTTCTTTCTTTCTTTCTTTCTTTCTTTCTTTCTTTCTTTCTTTCTTTCTTTCTTTCTTTCTAGTTCTTTACTATGTCCAATGTTTACTCCAAAAATTATTTTTTCTAATTTTGCACCTTTCTGTCTATTCTTTTCTACTTCTTTTTGCTCGTATTTCATAAATTTGTTTATATCTTCTTTTTGGTGTCTTCAACAGTTTAGCATTTAACTACTCCTACGTCTTCCTAATCTACCTTTCATTTGTTTCATTCCCCGCTTTTTGTCTAGCTTTCACTTTTCTTCTAATCATACAAGAGTTAAATTGTACGTTTCTAATTTTTCTTTATTTATTTCTTCTCCCTTTCCTTTGACTTTTCTATTTCTTAAACCTTGGGACGAGATATTTTAAGGTAATAGTGTTTCTGTTTAAAATATTGATGAATTTACTAACACAATGGAATTGTACAGTTTGTGCAACAGTTAATAAAAACAAAAATCGCCCGTTTATATCAGTCCGCGGCCACGCATTTATTCATTAATAAGCATTGTTCATCATGAAAAGGAGACATTTATTCGAAATAAATATACGAGAGCTGTTCAATAAAGAATGATCACAGTTTTATTTGACAACCTACCTTTACTCATCCTCATAATTTTGATAGTCTTTCTCAAAATACTTTCCCCTGAATGCGATGCACTTGTCCCAGCGTTTCTGCCAGTTTTCGAAGACATACTGGAAACTATTTTTGAGAGATCCTTCAAAATCGCCTCCGCAGCCTTCACCACTACTTCTGATGATGGATAATGCCTCCCACGAAGGCGTTTCTTCAAGTTAGGAAATAGAAAAAGGTCACATGGGGCTAAAACGGGACTATAGGGAGGGTGAGGGATGCACTTCACGTTGAGATGTGCAAGATATTCAGCAACAACATTGGCAATATGCGGCCGCACATTATTGTGGTGCAGCATCCAGCCTGCTTCACGGAAATGTGGTCTTTTGCACCTGATATGGAGTTGCAATGTTTTCAGGACATCCCTGTAGTGTTGTCCAGTTACTGATGTGTGTGCAGGTACAACATACTGATAAACCATTCCATGAATATCAAAGAATGAGATGACCGAAACTTTCCCAGCAGAAGCAACTACTTTTGCTTTTTGGGGGGTTGGTGATGAAGGAGATTTCCACACTGAGCTTTGCTGTTTGCTCTCAGGATCAAAATGATGTAGCCAAGTTTCATCAACAGTGTTTACGTTTGAAAGAAACTCCAGATCTTCCTGTAACATCAACTTTAACTGCACGTTACCTCCATTGCAGCGGTAGGTGATACTGAACATGTCTGTACTTGCCTGGTTCTCACAGGCGGGAACCTGGAGTACTAATAATGAAACTACTACGGCGTGTTTGCTGTACATTAATCGAACAGAATATAATAAGATTGAATTTTAGTGTGAAATATATGACCGTAAAAAAATTATCATCATTCTTTATTGAACATCCTTCGTACATTACTTACAGCACACCAATCACAGAAATTAGTTGCTATTCACTTCGCTCTAATCTGAGCTGGGAATCAGTGTGTTCTTGCCGGATGTCCTAACCTCACTTTGCATGCGCTGTAAATACTAGAAACTGACATAACGTAAACTTGGATGTTAATTTCATCACTTCAGCGATAGAAAGTTCTAGATATTTCTCACAGAACTTGTTAAACTAGTTAAAAATTAATGTATTTTCAGCACTTCGTAACTTGTTTAACAACACTTGCTCGTTCCGATACTGTTTTGTTTTCTCTTGTTGCCCCCTTACCAGTCATGTGTTTCAAATGGGAAGGTGTTTGTCCATGAGCGGTATTAGGTGAGGTGTTGTATTGCATTCCTCCTAAATGGTGTGTGACCAGCGCCAAACTAATCAGTCTCTAATAAATACTATCCGCGCTAAGACAAAAATTCAGATTTTGCCAAAACTGTTCCATGAGGAAGGAGAGAGTAATGTATTTAACTTAACTGAAAAAGCCCCATATTTTTAGCAGAAATAGTTTTTGTAATACAAATAAAGTAGATACCGTTATAACAGTACATTGTGACGTAAGCACTGTAATGAATATCATTATTGGTTGACGTGTATGCGTGAACGTATATTTGAAATTACTCAGAACTGAAACGTAAACATTTGACATGACGTGACAAAAGAAATATGTACTTTGAATAAGCCAAGGTGTTTGTTAAATTCGATGAGAGGAAACAATACACTTCTTGCTAGTCTGGCAGAACGTGTCTGGTCACATTATATCTTTGTTTATGAATGGTTCGTAATCTCTATTTACTCTAAAGAGTTCAAAGCTGCATTATTCAGTTACTCTTGCTTGAGAAAGTGTATCAGCTGGATCAATGAGACGCCATCCACCTCCCCCCACCCCTTACTACTGCCAGAACAATCCAATAGACTTAATGTGGGCTCAAATTATGTTGCAAATAGAAGAATATTTTTAAACTGACTGACGTTGAACGACTTATTCACGAAGAAATTGACAAGGAACACAACGAGACTGGGAAAACTGCGTGAAACATCAGATAAACTACAAGAAGACGACTTTTGGAAAGAAATAGCACTAACGAGATTTTGGAAAAAAATCTGCAGTACTCAGACATTGAAGACAATGACAATGACGAATTATCTCTTAACGTAAGTAACATTCACTGCTATACGGATGCACCGTTGATATGAAATGTGTAATGTTTAACGCCCGCTTTTACTACATACGGCACCGAAGGCGGTGACACTGATGATACATGAGATGAAGATGGAGCACCGGTGGAATGAGATGGTGGGGGAAACCGGAGGTCCCGGAGAAAACCCACCCCAGCGCCGTGTTGTCCACCACTAATCTCACTTTGCGGTCGCCTGTGATCGAACCCGGGCCGCCTTGGTGAGACCCAAGCGGTCTAACAACTGAGCCACGGCGCGGCCTGCACCGCTGGTATTTCATTGGATTAGAAAAATAAGTAATTAATAAACTATAATTAATTGTAAATTAAATATTTAAACCATTTGCGTAATATACGTATATCCACGCTGCCATTGTGATTTCAACAACTGCATTATTATAAAACTTTGCCTTAGTGCCAAGAACTCACAAGTGTGCGAGAGAGAGGGAAATATTAAAGGAGTGGGGGTAACGGGGTGACAATGCTGAAGGCTCTAATGCATTTGATTTGGTACAGACGAGAACTCTGCCCATTTGAAACACATAAAACGTCTGTAACTTCGGATAGTTACAAATTAACTTATAATTGAACAATACTTGGTGCTTTATAACAAATGAATAAATTAATGCTACGTAAAAAAATTGTGTCCGCAATAATATGGCACTCCGCGCCATATTGTATGATGCCGTATTGCACAATACGAAATCCTAATACCATTGCCGACAGATCATAGAAAAAAAAAATAAAATTTCCT
Organism: Mantis religiosa; assembly: GCA_030765055.1. Classification (NCBI taxonomy): domain Eukaryota; kingdom Metazoa; phylum Arthropoda; class Insecta; order Mantodea; family Mantidae; genus Mantis; species Mantis religiosa. The sequence continues at coordinate 12,337,974 of CM060953.1, read as the reverse complement.
TTCCAATTTGTTGAATAGTACTTGAGATAAATTTGTTCATCTGACCAACGGTCAGATCTGTACCTTTATAGTCATTGTTGTCATAAAACGTTTGTTATATACGAACAACGTCAGTTTTATTTTGCCTGTGATTTTATAGTCTTTGTTTTGCATATTCTAAATAGCTCAATACCCATTTCAGTTGTAAAACCTAAGATTCATCACCTTTTTTACAGCAAAAAGCAATTTGCAAACCTGATAGTCTGCACTTCCTTCCTATCTAGTACTGGCAAGTTTTTCTTGCTGTAATTTCAACTGTTAAATCTATATTCGGTTTGTTTTTCCTTCTGGGTAGCTTCTCAGATATTCTTAACTTTACGTGAAATACTTACATGGCACATTGTTGAGGTGTAATTACCTTCACTGACAGCACTGCATTCGCTTGTTTCTTGTTTATAAAAGACCGAAATAGTACTAACTTGCCCTACAGTAAGTTTCAAAACACAAATAGTTTAGCGTAAAGAACTTCCTTACTTCACGTACTTTCCTATAAGCCTCGACGATTTGTCAACCACGTTTCTTTATTCTTGGAAGTCCCAAAAATATGAAGTAGGTAAAGGAACAAGCTTTTGTAAGAATGGTTTGTGGTGATAACGTGGACCAGTGGGTAAACTACTCCTTTCCTATTAAAGCTTCCATCTCCAGGGACTGTATATGGTTTATATAGAGGCCTAAGCGGGATTTATGCGGGTTTCTCCGCCATTCATTCTACCTTCCAAGTTTGTTCACCCACCCTGATTGAGAGTTGAAGGCGATTAGAGGACTTTTATCAATTTAACTCATATTGGTTGATTTTTCAAATAGTTATGCTGCCGAAAAATGGTAATCTACCATTAGTCACTTCACTTAGTTCCGCAAACGATTCTACTATATTTTTTATACCTGCAACTGACTTATAAGTGTAAAAGATAGAAGAAAAAGGTTTTTATAAGAACAATTTTCGGAAAAAATGAGCAGAGAAAGTTCAAGGTAACTTTCTAATAAGAAAACCACACAGTTAAGTCAACCGTACCCGCTTCTGTAGCGTGGGTGGTAGCGTATCAGCCTCATTCAAGAGGTCCCGAATTCGAATATCGGTCATTGTGAATTATCTGGATACCGTTTTCCAGGGTTTTCCCTTATCGTGAAAGATGAATGTCTGGTAACTCTAAGCTCTATGTACCCTGTATTCATTTGAACATCATTTCATTCATCGTCCGATATGACTTAACGTTGGAGGTTTTCTCTTATCCAGAAAGACGAATGTCTGATAACTCTAAGCTCTATGTACCCTGTACTTATTTGAACATCATTTCATTCATCGTCTGTTATGACTTAACGTTGGAGGTTTTCTCTTATCCTGAAAGACGAATGTCTCGTAACTCTAAGCTCTATGTACCCTGTACTCATTTGAACATCATTTCATTCATCGTCTGATATGACTTAACGTTGGAGGTTTTCTCTTATCCTGAAAGACGAATGTCTGGTAACTCTAAGCTCTATGTACCCTGTACTCATTTGAACATCATTTCAGTCATCGTCCGTTATGACTTAACGTTGGAGGTTTTCCCTTATCCTGAAGGATGAATGTCTGGTAACTCTAAGCTCTATGTACCATGTACTCATTTGAACATCATTTCATTCTTCGTACCATATGACTTAACGTTGGAAGTTTTCCCTTATCCTGAAAGATGAATGTCTGGTAACTCTAAGCTCTATGTTCCCTGTACTTATTTGAACATCATTTCATTCATCGTCCGATATGACTTAACGTTGGAGGTTTTCTCTTATCCTGAAGGATGAATGTCTGGTAACTCTAAGCTCTATGTACCATGTACTTATTTGAACATCATTTCATTCATCGTACCATATGACTTAACATTGGAAGTTTTCCCTTATCCTGAAGGATGAATGTCTGGTAACTCTAAGCTCTATGTACCATGTACTTATTTGAACATCATTTCATTCATCGTCCGATATGACTTAACGTTGGAGGTTTTCTCTTATCCTGAAGGATGAATGTCTGGTAACTCTAAGCTCTATGTACCATGTACTTATTTGAACATTATTTCATTCATCGTCCCATATGACTTAACGTTGGAAGTTTTCCCTTATCCTGAAGGATGAATGTCTGGTAACTCTAAGCTCTATGTACCATGTACTTATTTGAACATCATGACTCAACGTTTCCACAATTTAGCCTACACACGGCCAGTGTGAAAGAATAATTAATTTCCATCATTTCATTCATCGTCCGATATGACTTAACGTTGGAGGTTTCCTCTTATCCTGAAAGATGAATGTCTGGTAACTCTAAGCTCTATGTACCCTGTACTTATTTGAACATCATTTCATTCATCGTCCGATATGACTTAACGTTGGAGGTTTTCTCTTATCCTGAAAGATGAATGTCTGGTAACTCTAAGCTCTATGTACCCTGTACTCATTTGAACATCATTTCGTTCATCGTCTGATATGACTTAACGTTTGAGGTTTTCTCTTATCCTGAAAGATGAATGTCAGGTGACTCTAAGCTCTATGTACCCTGTACTTATTTGAACATCATTTCATTCATCGTCCGATATGACTTAACGTTGGAGGTTTTCTCTTATCCTGAAAGATGAATGTCTGGTTACTCTAAGCTCTATGTACCCTGTACTTATTTGAACATCATTTCATTCATCGTCTGATATGACTTAACGTTGGAGGTTTTCTCTTATCCTGAAAGATGAGTGTCTGCTAACTTTACACTCTATGTACCCTGTACTCATGTGAACATCATTTCATTCATCGTCCGATATGATTTAACGTTGGAGGTTTTCCCTTATCCTGAAAGATGAGTGTCTGCTAACTTTACGCTCTATGTACCCTGTACTCATGTGAACATCATTTCATTCATCGTCTGATATGGCTTAACGTTGGAGGTTTTCTCTTATCCTGAAAGATGAATGTCTGGTAACTCTAAGCTCTATGTACCCTGTTCTCATTTGAACATCAATTCATTCATCGTCCTATATGACAACGTTCATCATTGTTTGAAGTCGTTCACTGAAACTTATCTCTTCAATACATTTGGAAATTTTACATCGATTTACCAAGCACGATGTTAAAATCTGTGTACAGTTTATTGACATTCTGTGTTTCTTTCCTCAATATATAGGCGGTCAAGGAATTTGTTTTTAAGTTTGGACTATTTTTCTGCTGCGGAAAAAGCATTTATTGAATGATTTTAAGTATTTGGTATTAGCGTTTGGGCTCTTTGAAAAGCGGTTGGGATTTATTGGATGTTTAACACAGAAATGCATACAGTGGGAGCTGCTTGTCGCATATTTCCATACTCATAAAGTAATATCCTCCTGTTGCGGATGAAGAACCCAGGAATTCGATTTCCAATAGCGTTGGCGGAATTCGTCGATCGTTCATTATAATGCGGAATATCTCGGGCTTTTTAAGAGAAAATATGCATTCAGAAGGATACTGTGTACCACAGAGAAACCTATATGAATGTAGCACCTCTGTGGCATCGAAGAAAAAATATATAATTATGTGTCGGAACATAAATCCAGGGCTGCAGTTTAATTTCCGATAGAATTCGGCTTCCTACAAGCTCCGAGCTGCAAACTTTCAGCGTTAGAGAGGACGGTATAGGAAGAGGTGGGAGTTGGGAGAGCTTTTACAATTATAGGGGACACCTCACTGCGCTATCAACTCAAAGGGGTAGTACAAGACACAGGTATAAATACAATATAAATGACCAGCACCGTGGCTCACGTCACTTGTCTGTTTACCTGCCAGATGCAAGGAAAGAGGTGATTCTATGAGTGGAGTAGCTACAAAATAACAATGAACATGGGTTGAACCAGTACGGCGATCGTACTGTCTTGGCGTTGCCAGTTCCACAGTTAGCGGGCGACATAGATGGAAGATATACAGGATGTTACAAAAAGGTCCGGCCAAACTTTCAGGAAACATTCCTCATACACAAAGAAAGAAAACATGTTATGTGGACATGTGCCCGGAAACGCTAAATTTCCATGTTAGAGCTCATTTTAGTATTTCTCTTAAAATGTAAATTGAAATCATTCGTGCAGACAATTGTCAAAATACCCCATTGTGGATCATGCACGATGGAGCTCCTGCACATTTCAGTCGAAGTGTTCATACGCTTCTCAACAACAGATTCGGTGACCAATAGATTGGTAGAGGCGGACCAATTCCATGGCCTCCACGCTCTCCTGACCTCAACCCTCTTGACTTTAATTTATGGGGGCATTTGAAAGCTCTTGTCTACACAACCCAGGTACCAAATGTAGAGACTCTTCGTGCTCGTATTGTGGACGGCTGTGATACAATACGCCATTCTCCAGGGCTACATCAGCGCATCAGGGATTCCATGCGACGGAGGATGGATGCATGTAACCTCGCTAACGGAGGACATTTTGAACATTTCCTGTAATAAAGTGTTTGAAGTCACGCTGGTACGTTCTGTTGTCGTGTGTTTCCATTCCATGATTAATGTGATTTGAAGAGAAGTAATAAAATGAGCTCTAACATGGAAATTAAGCGTTACCGGGCACATGTCCGCATAACATATTTTCTTTCTTTGTGTGTGAGGAATGTTTCCTGAAAATTTGGCCGTACCTTTTTGTAACATCCTGTATCTGTCATTGTCTCCTAGCAAATATCATACAGACGCTGAGATGTAAAATGATACAGATGCTGACAGAGAAGTTCGCTTAATATTTCAGCATGTGTGTGAAAACATCTACGAGCTGTTCAATAAAGAATGACCATAATGTTTTACGGTCAAAATCTTTCGTACTAAAATTCAATCTTATTATATTCTGTTAGCTTAATGTGAAACAAACACGCCGCAGTAGTGTCATTGTTGGTACTCCTGGTTCCCGCCTGTGAGAACCAGGCAAGTTCAGACATGTTCAGTATCGCTTACCGCTGCAATGGAGTTGACACGCGAGGAACAAAATGTGGCTTTGAAATTCTGCTTTCGTCTCAACAAATCTTCAGTTGAGGCCTATACAATGTTACAGGAGGCCTATGGAGAGTGTTCTTCCCTACAGCACAGCTCGAAGGTGGTTTAAAATGTTTAAAGAAGCGAGACGATCAGTTTAAAAATAAGGTGGACCCGGTGCTCCAGTTACTGCTCTTACGGAAGAAAGCATCATCACTGCTGCTGCCATTGTGAGAGAGGATCGACGAATTACCTTAAGATCACTTTCTGAAATACTGAACATTTCATTGAGTGCCACCCACACGTTGGTGACAGAAACATTACACATGAGACACGTTTGTGCGCGATGGGTTCCAAGACTGTTGATTCCCGAACAAAAGGAAATTCCCATGCAGGTCTGCATGCAGTTAAAGTTGATGTTAGAGGAAGATCAGGAGTTTCTTTCAAACGTAATCGCTGCTGATGAAACTTTTCTACATCATTTTGTTCCTGAGAGCAAACAGCAAAGCTCGGTGTGGAAATCTCCTTCATCACCAACCCCCAAAAAACAAAAGTGGTTGCTTCTGCTGGGAAAGTTATGGTCATCTCATTCTTTGATATTCATGGAATGGTTTATCAGCATGTCGTACCTGCACACACATCAGTAACTGGACAATACTACAGGGATGTTCTGAAACATTGCAAGTTCATATCAGCCGCAAAAGACATTTTCATGAAGTAGGCTGGATGCCGCACCACGATAATGCGCGGCCGCATATTGCCAATGTTGGTGAATATCTTGCAAAAATCAACGTGAAGTACATCCCTCAACCTCGCTATAGTCCGGATTTAGCCCTATGTGACTTTTTCCACTCCCTAACTTGAAGAAACGCCTTCGTGGGAGGCATTATCGATCATCAGAAGCAGTGGTGAAGGCTGCGGAGGCGATTTTGAAGAATCTCTCAAAAATGGTTTCCAGCATGTCTTTGAAGACTGGCAGAAACGCTGAGACTAGTGCATCGCATTCAGGGGAGACTATTTTGAGAAGAACCATCACAATTATGAGGATGAGTAAAGATACGTTGTAAAAAAAAAAAAAAAAAAAAAAAAAAAAAAAAAAAAATTGTAATCATTCTTTATTGAACAGCTCTCGTACAAGAAATAACCACTTTACTGCATGTAAGGTACAAAATGCAACTGCAGCATACCACGTATGTACCTTTCTTCACTGACAGTTAATGATTCTTTTGTTTCTAGTCAGGCGTGTTATCTTTCCATATCATCTGAAACCAGATGTGCTACAAACATGGGATGTGGACAGTCATCCTCAGTAAAAATAGCACTGCAATATGAGAAAAACAAAATAATTCTGTAATTAGCCTCTTTAGAGCGTGCAAGGAAATTAGCCGGTATGCGTGCTTAACTATACAAAGTTGCATGCACCGCATTGGCTAGTAGCGGTAGAACAGCCACGCCTAGCCACGCCTTATGTCCATTCCTATTTTGTAGCTACCTTAAAACATTTCACACTTTGATCTTGCCGGCCCTGCTATAGACGAAGATGACACACAAGGTAATAGAGCAGTGGTGGGTTATGTGGGGTCACCGTGCCAGCAACCACTTTCCCCATAAATCCCAGTTATCACCACTAATGTGCAGCCTGGGTAATTATTTGCTCATCACGACAGCCTAGTTCTGCGGCAAATGTAATTTGGGCCTTTGTAACTCCGCCTCAGACTATCTCAAGGCCTTCCAAATTTTGGTATTCTGTTGCATTTTTACTCTCTTTCTGTATTGTATTACAGTAAAAACTGTCTTCAGCTGAATCGAACGGAACTCTCGAAAATGTCTCTTCAGCGAAGGGTTTTTTCCATTTTACCTGTCATAAAAATACTGAAGCACGAGGTTGGTCTGAAAACTTTCCGACCTAATAAAGATACAAGACATTTTTTCACAATGTTTATTTTTCAACATAGTCTCCTTGTAACTCTACACGCTTCTCCCAGCGATGTTCCCATCTCTGTAACCCGTCCAAATAGTACTCGACGTTTTTCAACGTAGTCTTCTTGTAACTCTACACACTTCTCCCAGCGATGTTCCCATCTCTGTAACCCGTCCAAATAGTACTCGACGTTTTTCAACATAGTCTTCTTGTAACTCTACACACTTCCCACCTCTGTAACCCGTCGAGATAGTATTCGGCGTTTTTTAACATAGTCTCCTTGTAACTCTAAACATTTCTCTCAGGGATGTTCTGTTCATCGCAGATGTTTATCTGCTCTGTTAGTGGATCTGTTTACTACGAAATGAGTGTAAGAGAGTACATATGAGTCACCCATGCTGTCAGATCTAATGCTCGTTTCAGTAACTGCAGTGATAGGTATTATGTACTGTCTACCCACCACAAGAAGACAAGCGGGGCATGAAGAGAGAGAGGAGCTTGAACTGTTTATCTGCTCTGGTAGTGGATCTGTTTACTACGAAATGAGTGTATGAGAGTACATATGAGTCATCCATACTGTCAGATCTAATGCTCGTTTCAGTAACTGCAGTGATAGGTATTATGTACTGTCTACCCACCACAAGAAGACAAGCGGGGCATGAAGAGAGAGAGGAGCTTGAACTGTTTATCTGCTCTGGTAGTGGATCTGTTTACTACGAAATGAGTGTAAGAGAGTACATATGAGTCACCCATGCTGTCAGATCTAATGCTCGTTTCAGTAACTGCAGTGATAGGTATTATGTACTGTCTACCCACCACAAGAAGACAAGCGGGGCATGAAGTGGGAGAGGAGCTTCAACTGTTTATCTGCTCTGTTAGTGGATCTGTTTACTACGAAATGAGTGTATGAGAGTACATATGAGTCACCCATACTGTCAGATCTAATGCTCGTTTCAGTAACTGCAGTGAGAGGTATTATGTACTGTCTACCCACCACAAGAAGACAAGCGGGGCATGAAGAGGGAGAGGAGCTTGAACTGTTTATCTGCTCTGTTAGTGGATCTGTTTACTACGAAATGAGTGTATGAGAGTACATATGAGTCACCCATGCTGTCAGATCTAATGCTCGTTTCAGTAACTGCAGTGATAGGTATTATGTACTGTCTACCCACCACAAGAAGACAAGCGGGGCATGAAGAGGGAGAGGAGCTTGAACTGTTTATCTGCTCTGTTAGTGGATCTGTTTACTACGAAATGAGTGTATGAGAGTACATATGAGTCACTCATGCTGACAGATCTAATACGGTTGTCAGTAACTTCAGTGATATGTGTTGTATTGTCTACCCACCAGTGTCCTAGATAGTTCAGGTAGGAGCAAATGGTTTTCTTTCAACTGAAGCATCATGTACAGATAATGACATTTTTATCCAGAGCTTGAAAATTTTCTAAGGCCTCTAGTTTGGAACAGGACATTTCCGTTCAAATGCCTACTGATTTTCGTTGATAGTTTTTGTTTAATCAAGGTAATTGGGCATGTTTTCTTTGCCGTTTGAGAAAGATTTCATCTTAAGCAGGGTTCCGTTGAATCTAGGTTATACTGTAAATTGCTGCCAAATAATTGTAATTCAGATATTTTACAGGATATAATTTAAGGCTCGTTGAATACAAGAAAAGACATGTTTAATTCAGGGAGCTAAAAGGTCTGTACTTGTCTGAATTTGTGGGTCTACTTACTCTACCAAGTAAGCGAATTCCAACTTTACTTCCCTTAATAATGTTTTTGTTTCTGCTGATCACATGTGTTTCGGAGCCAAAATGTCAAGCTATCTCGAAGCAGTGCCCTACTTTCTCAGACTCAATTAACAAAGACTTCTTGAAACAAACGAACGTTGCATGTCGTAAAGCATTGAGGTAGCGCTCGAATTATTGTCTTTTGGGAGCTGTTCTTTCTGTACGTCAGTTTAGAAGATTGCCTCTCCACGTTATAGGGGTAGTGCACGTTTGGGAATTTGAAAAGCATGGCGCACCACACCCCGTGTAACAATATTTGTAGACGGTTTAGACAGGGCAACCTAATTGTTCTCAGTCACGTGATACGAGAGACTTGTATATTACTTACCGCCGACACAAAAGGTACTTTGTGCGGATGACAGAGTAATTGATTGCTGGCATTAACAACAATATACGCCCTGCCCTGGCTTTCGAGCACTTTCTTGAAAAGGAAATATTATTCCTTGTCACAGAATCGGGTTCATGCAGAATAAGAATATGAATGTGCTATTCCCGCACCTTAAGAAGCTAACTTGTGCTGCATTTATTATTGCAAAAACCTCGTACCTTTCACTCCAGCACGCGCGCATACCTTTATGAACAGCATAAATCAAAAACAAAATACATTTGGCACCTTTCAAGAATGCAAGTACAGTTCTACTCGCTGATGACACTAATGACCTAGTGATCAGTAAACAACAAAACATATGCACGAGGGCTGTTCAATAAAAAATGATCATAATTTTTACGGTCATAATTTTTCGCACTAAAATTCAATCATATTATATTCTGTTAGCTTAATGTGAAACAAACATGCCGTAGTAGTTTCATTGTTGGTACTCCAGGTTCCCTCCTGTGAGAACCAGCAAAGTTTAGACATGTTCAGTATCGCCTACCGCTGCAATAGAGGTAACACGCGAGGAACAATTTGCGGCTCTGAAATTCTGTTTTCGTCTCAACAAATCTTCAGTTGAGGCCTATACAGTGTAACAGGAGGCCTATGGAGTCTGTTCTTCCCTACAGCACAGCTCGAAGGTGGTTTAAAATGTTTAAAGAGGGGAGACAATCAATTTCAAAGCAAGGTGGACCTGGTGCTCCAGTTACTGCTCTTACCGAAGAAAACATCAACACTGCTGCTGCCATTGTGAGAGAGGATCGACGAATTACCTTAAGATCACTTTCTGAAATACTGAACATTTCATTGGGTGCCACCCACACGTTGGTGACAGAAACATTACACATGAGACGTGTTTGTGCGCGATGTGTTCAAAGACTGTTCATTCCCGAACAAAAGGACATTCGCATGCAGGTCTGCATGTAGTTAAAGTTGATGTTAGAGGAAGATCCGGAGATGATTTCAAACGTAATCACTGCTGAAGAAAGTTAGGTACATCATTTTGATCCTGAGAGCAAACAGCAAAGCTCAGTGTGGAAATTTCCTTCATCACCAAACCCCCAAACAGCAAAAGTGGTTGCTTCTGTTGGTAAAGTTATGATCATCTCATTCTTTTATATTCATGGAATGGTTTATCAGCATGTTGTACCTGCACACACATCAGTAACTGGACAATACTACGGGAATGTCCTGAAAACACTGCAAGTCCATATCAGGCGCAAAAGACCACATTTCCTTGAAGCAGGCTGGAAGCTATTCCACTATATTGCGCGGCCGCATATTGCCAATGTTGTTGCTGAATATCTTGCAAAAATCGGCGTGAAGTGCATGCCTCACCTTCCTTATAGCCCAGATTTAGCCTAATGTGACTTTTTTCTATTTCGTAACTTAAAGAAACACCTTCGTGGGAGGCATTATCCATCATTAGAAGCAGTGGTGAAGGCTGCGGAGGCGATTTTGAACGATCTCGAAAAAAAAATTGGTTTCCAGCATGTCTTTGAAGACTGGCAGAAAGGCTGGGACAAGTGCATCGCATTCGGGGGGAGACTATCAGAATTGTGAAAAATTATGACCATCAAAATTATGAGAATGGACAAAAAAAAAAAAAAAAAAAAAAAAAAAAAGAAACAGAAACAGAAAGAAAGAAAAAAAAAAAGAATGTGGTCATTCTTTATTGAAGAGCCCTCGTAGATTGAATTAGGTTCAAAATTCAACCACGAAGGCTATTCAATAAAGAATGATATCAATTTTATTTGAGAACCTACCTTTAGTCAACCTCATAATTTTGATGGTGCTGTACTTGAAGTTCGGTCATTCTGCTTTCTTCTTTTCTGTCTTGGTTCTGCAATAATTTGTGTTTTACAGGTGTGTTCTATCATCGTTTTTCAATTTTTATTAATTTTTGTTACTTCCACTGTTTTTCCTTGGCTACTTGCATTAACTTATATGGCTTTGCCCCTTTTTTAAAATGAAGCCATTCAACTGGTTATTAGTCATATCGGACGATGAATGAAATGATGTTCAAATGAGTACAGGGTACATAGATCTTAGAGTTACTAGACATTCATCTTTCAGGATAAGAGAACACCTCCAACGTTAACTCATATCGGACGATGAATGAAATGATGTTCAAATAAGTACAGGGTACATAGAGCTTAGAGTTACCAGACATTCATCTTTCAGGATAAGAGAAAACCTCCAACGTTAAGTCATATCGGACGATGAATGAAATGATGTTCAAATAAGTACAGGGTACATAGAGCTTAGAGTTACTAGACATTCATCTTTCAGGATAAGAGAAAACCTCCAACGTTAAGTCATATCGGACGATGAATGAATTGATGTTCAAACTAGTACAGAGTACATAGAGCTTATAGTTACCAGACATTCATCTTTCAGGATAAGAGAAAACCTCCAACGTTAACTCATATCGGACGATGAATGAAATGATGTTCAAATAAGTACAGGGTACATAGATCTTATAGTTACCAGACATTCATCTTTCAGGATAAGAGAAAACCTCCAACGTTAAGTCATACCGGACTATGAATGAAATGATTTTCAAATGAGTACAGGGTACATAGAGCTTAGAGTTACCAGACATTCATCTTTCAGGATAAGAGAAAACCTCCAGCGTTAAGTCATATCGGACGATGAATGAAATGATGTTCAAATAAGTACAGGGTACATAGAGCTTAGAGTTACCAGACATTCATCTTTCAGGATAAGAGAAAACCTCCAACGTTAAGTCATTTCGAACGATGAATGAAATGATGTTCAAATGAGTACAGAGTACGTAGAGCTTAGAGTTACCAGACATTCATCTTTCAGGGTAAGAGAAAACCTCCAACGTTAAGTCATATCGGACGATGAATGAAATGATGTTCAAATAAGTACAGGGTACATAGAGCTTAGAGTTACCAGACATTCATCTTTCAGGATAAGAGAAAACCTCCAACGTTAAGTCATATCGGACGATGAATGAAATGATGTTCAAATGAATACAGGGTACATAGAGCTTAGTGTTACCAGACATTCATCTTTCAGGATAAGAGAAAACCTCCAACGTTAAGTCATATCAGACGATGAATGAAATGATGTTTAAATAAGTACAGGATACATAGAGCTTAGAGTTACCAGACATTCACCTTTCAGGATAAGAGAAAACCTCCAACGTTAAGTCCTATCGGACGATGAATGAAATGATGTTCAAATAAGTACAGGGTACATAGAGCTTAGAGTTACTAGACATTCATCTTTCAGGATAAGAGAAAACCTCCAACGTTAAGTCATATCGGACGATGAATGAATTGATGTTCAAACTAGTACAGAGTACATAGAGCTTAGAGTTACCAGACGTTCATCTTTCAGGATAAGAGAAATCCTCCAACGTTAAGTCATAGCGGACGATGAATGAAATGATGTTCAAACTAGTACAGAGTACATAGAGCTTAGAGTTACCAGTCATTCATCTTTCAGGATAAGAGAAAACCTTCAACGTTAAGTCATATCGGACGATGAATGAAATGATGTTCAAATAAGTACAGGGTACATAGAGCTCAGAGTTATCAGACATTTATCTTTCAGGATAAGGGAAACCTCTAACGTAAGTCTTACCGGACGATGAATGAAATGATGTACATATGAACCCGGGGTCCATAGAGTTTAGAGTTACTTGGCATTGATGTTTAAGAATAAGAGAAAACCTTGGATAAAACCTAATCCTCATAAGCCACCATGACCGACATTCGAACTCTTGACCTCTTGAACGTGAGGCCACCAACTAGTATATAGAGGCGGGCTACCAATGTTCATTTGGATTAGGTTGAAGTGAGTATATACATGGTCGTTCTAGGATTAGTTTCTGGAAGTATGTCTAGGATGTGACTGCAGACATCAGATTTTCTTGCAAGTTCCTATACCTTAGCCGCGGCTTCCATATATCAGATTTTGGCCGTAATCCAAAGACTTCCCTTGTAGCTAGGTTGTTGGTTTAAAACTTTCACTGGCAGATATTACTTTCTTCATCTGATGCAGAACGACTGAAGTATGGAATTGGCAACCTTCTCTGAAGTTTCTTTTTTGTATTCCGATAGACCGCAGTTTGATAGCCGATCTTCCGACCCGATAATGTAATGGAGCTTGAAGTAGGTCAGGTCCTTACCTAGCCATAACTTACACTTTTCTCCGGAGCCACGGCGCCGACGACAGTATTAATGGACTGTTCTGTTTGGAGCACCCGTAGCTGATATTTTATACGTTTGAAGTGGCGCCGGTAGGTCACTGCAGTTTCCTTTGGATCCCACGAGGACAGCTAGCTCTTTCTGCAGAGCACTCGTACGAAGTTTTGTATCCTCAGGGATCTGCCCTCAATTGCTTACTGTGCTCCCACGCTTCACTAAAATTTCTGCAAATGTCACGTCCCATTTTCATAACATTTCAAAAGTTGTAATTACAACAGAAAACTGCGGAAGTAACTTCCCACGCCGATATACCAGGTAAAGATTTACCGCTAAAGAAGGCATAGCAAAACTGTTTCTTAAAAGTTTACTTTACGACTTTCCGAAGCACATCAAACGAAGCCAATGGCAAGCTCTACGAGTACACTTCCCACTCAGCACGTAACACCTGATGAAATATCGAGATTTAACTGTATTGAAACACCACAGTGAAGCGAAAAATTATTAAATTTTAGATGAGTCGTATTTTTTACACATCTGCTTCACTTTCGTATTATTTCTTTCTTGTTGCCGAAATGTTCGTTGAAATTTTCAAATGTGAACGATCTTACCTCCATGTTGTCCGGTTTTTAAAGTTTGCTGGATCTAACTTTCGCGTGTTCCTCTTGACTTAACGTCACTTCAATATATCGAGATTTAAGTGTATTGGAACACCACAGTGAAGCGAAAAATTATTAAATTTTAGATGAGTCGTATTTTTTACACATCTGCTTCACTTTCGTATCAAATGTGAACAATCTGTCCTCCATGTTGTCCGGTTTTTAAATTTGGCTGGATCTAACTTTCGCGTGTTCCTCTTGACTTAACGTCACTTCAATATATCGAGATTTAACTGTATTGGAACACCACAGTGAAGCGAAAAATTATTAAATTTTAGATGAGTCGTATTTTTTACACATCTGCTTCACTTTCGTATCAAATGTGAACGATCTTACCTCCATGTTGTCCGGTTTTTAAAGTTGGCTGGATCTAACTTTCGCGTGTTCCTCTTGACTTAACGTCACTTCAATATATCGAGATTTAACTGTATTGGAACACCACAGTGAAGCGAAAAATTATTAAATTTTAGATCAGTCGTGTTCCAATACAGTTAAATCTCGATATATTGAAGTGACGTTAAGTCAAGAGGAACACGCGAAAGTTAGATCCAGCCAACTTTAAAAACCGGACAACATGGAGGTAAGATCGTTCACACTTGAAAATTTCAACGAACATTTCGGCAACAAGAAAGAAATAATACGAAAGTGAAGCAGATGTGTAAAAAATACGACTCATCTAAAATTTAATACCTATGAAATAGATATCCAGAAGAAATTATTTAATAATTATATGGTACGATATATATTTTACTGTACATATTCCAAAATTTTACAATTTACAACTGTTGGCTAAATTTACTTGTCTTTACCTTGTTGCTAGGTTGTCTTACATGACACCGTGGTTTTCTGCTCTGTCAGGTAGCTCTTAACCTACATGCCTCCTTCTTACTTAATTAGTCCCTTTCTTCCCCTTCATCTTCCTTTCTTATATTCTTTACATTTATTTGTCTTTGCCTTGTTGCTACCTTGGCTTACATGACACCCTGATCTTCTGTTCTGTCAGGTAGCTCATAACCTCCATGCCTCCTTGTTACTTAATTAGTCCCTTTCTCTCCACTCATCTTCCTTTCTTATATTCTTTACATTTATTTGTCTTTACCTTGTTGCTACCTTGGCTTACATGACACCCTGGTCTTCTGCTCTGTCAGGTAGCTCTTAAACTCCATACCTCAATGACTTCGTGACTTATAGCTTCAAGGTGACCCACATTGCCCTGTAAACATTAGTGTTTCAGGCTTTAAATAAGTAGAGAAAGAATCTTCTTATTACATAGAGTGTGCAGATTCATAGAGCAGTGCCGTGGTTGATGACAGTCAATGTTTCTATTATTTTCCATACGTCACACACCGACATTGCATTTGCGTCAAACACATGTTTCTCAAATCGTTCCACACAAGCACTCAAACAGTTGAAAGAAATCAATAAAGAAGAACATTTTCGCCCAGCATGTAGGAATGGGATGGGGGGAAGCGAAAGACTTGAGGCGTCAAAAGGAAAAAGTTGGAGACTCTTGAAGAGTCGACAATCCGAGAGAAGTTGGCACGCAGGAAATGGTGTCCCCTTGACCGATAAGTGACTTCCTTCGCTCTTTTGTCTCGCCAACGCCACCTTTCACATCTAACGAGAAGCCGAACTAAGAAGTCTAACTTCTTACATGCAAAACGGGACTTGTATCCCAACAAAACGGTTCATTTACATGCATAATTTAACTGTCAAGGAGTAATGTCGCATCCTGATAACTTATACTGCCCTCTTTGGGCAGGATCCAGTATTAAAAAGCAATATTTCGTTGAGAGCCTGCCATTGTGGACCTTGGTCTTATTTGAATGTAATTTTACCCATTCCGTTCTTGTGCGATACGACTAAACGTTTGAGGACGTACGTTTGAAATAGAATTAAATAGACAAACATGGTGGAAATACGTTGGCAATTTTACTAGAGGTGCAAGGTGAATATAAGAATGAATAATACAGGCTTTAAGGGATAGTCAGAGTTAGCCACAATGTCTTTTCATAAACAGAATTTTTTTTTAAAAAAATAGGAAAGCTATAGGTGTTTGAAAATTCGAACAATGTCAAAGAATCTGAAAACAAAGTATTTGACATAAATGCTGTGTTTGACGAAATGTTTGCCCTAAAGTTTTGCATTATGGTTTACCAGTTAAGTAAAAGTCATCCAGATTGGAAAGAGCTTAGAGGTCTCTGTACGCAGTACTTGATGAAAGAGTATTAATTTTTCTCTTGCTCATAAAAACAATGGAATGTCAAAGTTAACAGATATCGAGCACTTTTAAAAACATTTGACTATCACAGTACACTGCATTCCTATATTTTTGTTTGTTATCGATGCTGTCTACCTCAGGATTACATCAGCACTGCTGGTGTGCATCGAGTTTGAACCTGTGACGTCGAGCTTCCTACCAACTAAGGCACTAGGATCGATCCCTAATTTTGACTTCGATTAACACAAAATAGCTCAAATATAAGCCTACTGAAGAACACCTATTTTGTAGAGAATTGATTAGAAAGTCATGCAACACATCAGATTTTTACGGCTATGTTTCCCCTTCCTTTTTATGTCTTTCCTTTAAGGTTATTGCCTTATTTAAGCATGTCGTTTTTCTTCTATGCTTTACGAGATTTTTTCCTTAAGGGTAGTTATCTCTCACTATTCTAACAATGCTCTGGGGTATCGTCAATGGAACCAGAATATTCCGTTCATCTTTCTTTTCCGATATTTCCGCTGCTAAGTTCAATTCAAAGGTCTTATGTGTAGAATTTTACACCCCGTCTTACAGTTCATCACATACAACATTTCGTTAATAAATCTCCATTTGTTTCAAATATATTACAACCCAGTTTCACATCAACTAGCTGCCTTTAGAAGTCTAATTCACCGGCTATACAACGTCCCACTGAGTAAGGATGAATTTTTGAAAGAACAACAACACATAAAAGACATAGCGGTATTAAATGGATTCAACCCAGCCATCATAAGGAACATGATGAAGAGGAAAGAAAAACTGAAGATAAGATCAAAAAATACCACTCTCACACCACTTAATAACACAAATTGGCAATATAGAAAATTCACCTACCATCCATGGGCTTTTAGAAAATTTGAACTAATCTTCAAAAGACTAAACTTAAAACTAGCACCCCAAAACAAATTCAGTCTGAGGAACCTGCTAAATAAACCACTGAAAAATACAATCCCCAACAATTTGAAATCAGGAATTTATCAGATTGTCAAACCTGTGAAAAAAGCTACATAGGAAAAACTAAGAGAAACTTGTTAACCAGGCAAAAAGAACACCAGAGGAACATTAAGTTGAATCAAACAGAAAAATCTGCAGTTTCACACCATTTTTGTACAGAAAACCACAACATTGACAACATTAAACTGTTAAAATCTGTAAGTACACCCATAGAATTGGATATTTGGGAAAAAATATTCATAAACAAAAACCGTGATAAAGTTATAAATTTTGAAATCCCGGTATTAAATGAAGTATTAAAACTTAGTGCCCCTAACACCAGATGGCAGAGTGATCGGAGCTCCGTAGTAGTGGAAGAAGAGGGAGGTTCATTTAGTCACCAAACAGCTGAGGATGAGATCGAATGATCTTGAAAACGTTTCAATTATACAAGAACAAGTAAGTGAAGACTGAGTGTAAACATAGTGACTCATAAATTCAAACTTAAATATATTAATGGTGTTATTCTGATTTTGTTCATTTAGCTGTGCTATAAATTATTTATGTTTTAAGCTGCTGTCATAGCTGCTTTGTTTTCACTTACCACTCGCTTTTTCTGCACTGACAACCTGTGCAATAGATGAACAAAACGCATTTCATTGCTGTAAAGTTTCGCTGCCTGTTATTGTGAGAAAGCGTCGGGTTCTAAAAGGAAAACAAATAAGCAGCGCGCTCGCCCAGTGAACGTTCTGAAAGTGTATGGAAACAAGTCAGTGATCAAGTGATTTCTCATGTGAATAAAAGCGCTATCCTTGGAGCGAGTTTGTGACGACAGCGCTGACTTACAGTGAGTGTTGATTAGAGACGTCCTGTGTTCGACTCCGTAGTGGTAAATCTTCACGTTAGGCTGAATTAGATTGTTGTGGGACAATGGTAAGATTCGAATGCCAGTGAAATATTTTGTGTCGATGCCTTGTAAAGGGCGCACCCCAAAACGGAGGGATAAGATGGAATATTTAGACAGGAACCACCGCCCCAG
Organism: Mantis religiosa; assembly: GCA_030765055.1. Classification (NCBI taxonomy): domain Eukaryota; kingdom Metazoa; phylum Arthropoda; class Insecta; order Mantodea; family Mantidae; genus Mantis; species Mantis religiosa. The sequence goes on along the minus strand of CM060953.1, from coordinate 12,319,827 downwards.
GAAGTGAGTCGCTTCTTAGATTTGCTACGCAGTATTAATAGTTAACACAATTGTAAACACGCGTTTGCAAGATGAAAATGAGGAACCCCTCGTAAACTGGAGGAGGGTAGCAGATTTTAATTTCTCAGACTTTATCCATCCATGAAGAAGCTTGACAAGGAAGGGTATCGCATTGTCAGCTTAAATTGTAAGTAGATTTCCTTGCATCTGTCTGTCTCCCTGCCTTATTAAAGCTATTAATCTTTCCACGTAGAGGAGGATACTTGTTTGGTTGGCGGATTTATTAGGCATGCAGCTCAGCGCTTATGTACATAGCTCAGGAAGGGAAGCTTTGTTCCAGCTCAGTTTACCAAGCATTCAAAAAACCGTTCGTTCATTGAGCCAAGGTAAACCTCATATTGGAGTATTCATGATGTTTGACTGTTAGCATATCTATCTCTTGCTATATAGCTTTTGCAATAACCCTGCTTTGGTTACGGATTACGGACTTCTCGCTCGCAATTTAACAGTTTTGTTAAAGATATAGCCTCCTTGTGACAACAACAGAGCTATGCTCTTCGAAATATAACTATAGTTTAACTTTATAATATAACGGCAATTAATTGTTCTTTCACACTGGCCGTGTGTAGGCTAAAGTGTGGAAAGATGGAGTCAGAGTGAAAAATTCAATGTCATAGCCGGGATTTGAACCACGGATCTTCTCGTCTCCGTCCAGCCGCTCTAAACCATACTATAGCCAAGGTATCAACATGACATTAAATTCTGCAACTGACTCGTGTTTTTTCCAATAAACCACTAGCAGTTCCCATAAACCATGAGACAACTACCTTAATGTAAGTACTTTAAGGCCCGGGCTTTATAGTTAACCACTATTAGGTACAATTAATGGAAATTAATTGTTCTTTCACATTAGCCGTGTGTAGGACGCACTATGAAAGGGTAGAGCCAGACTGAAAAATTCAATGCCATAGCTGGGATTTGAGCCACGGATGCTCTGGTCTCCGCCCAGCCGCTCTAAACCATTGTGCTACTATGGCCAACGTGCCGATATGACATTAAATTCTCCAACTGACTCGTATTTTCCCGGTAAACCACTTCGGATTTCTCATAAACACATGAGACAACTACCTTAATGGCGACTTACAACGTGTAAGTACTCCAAGGCCCGGGCTTTATAGTTAACCACTATCAGGTCAATTAATGGAAAATCCCGGGTATGGCATTGAATTTTTCAGTCTGGCTCTACTCTTTCATAGTAGTGATTAACTACTAGTGGTTAACTAATAGTGATTAACTATAAAGCCGGGCCTTAAAGTCGTTACACGTTGTAAGTCACCATTAAGGTAGTTGTCTCATGTGTTTATGAGAACTCCCAAGTGGTTTACCGGAACAAACACGAGTCAGTTAGAGAATTTAATGTCATGTCGACACATTGGGCACAGTAGCTCAATGGTTTAGAGCGGCTGGACGGAGACCAGAAGATCCGTGGTTCAAATCTCGGGTATGGCATTGAATTTTTCAGTCTGACTCTATCTGTAATAATATAATTATTTATCTCGTGAAATTATATATTCTGCTTTTTTTTTAATTTACGTCCTCCAACGTTAAGTCATATCGGACGATGAATGGGAGGGGTGAATTGATGCTCAAATGAGCCCGGGGTCCGTGGAGCTTAGTTACCCGACATTAGCCGTCCAAGATAAGGGAAAACCCCGGAAAAACCTTATCCAGGTAACTCACCCTGACCGTGATTCGAACTCGGGACCTCTTGAACGTGAGGCAGATACGCTACCATCTACGCTATCGAGGTGGGCTATATATTCTGTGCGAACATGGCTTGTTGGTTCCCATTTATAATAACTGTTACACACAACACTGCGTCGCCCTACAGTCAAGCGCTTGCTTATGTCAGTCTCCAGTACAATACTGCCGAGGGGACTGCTCACCGCTAGCACCCGCGCACAGCGGCAGCCGGAGAATTCAGCAAGTCGCGGGAGAGGCAAAACGACAGGTCCTCCCTTAGATTTTAAATGAGGAAGCCTGTATATATTGGTAGTTCTTAATCTTATTTGATACTCACATATAACTTACATAGATAATTACATTTTGGCAGCTACTTGAGCTTTTTCTAATATTAGATAATTAGGGATAGGTTGCCAGATTGGTTACGCGGGTGAATCACGTACTCAGATATCTCGAACCCTTATTTATGTTTCGAATGTTGAAATAATAAAGAAAGGGTATCTGCGTTACTTCTTGTGTGTTGCTAGGCAACATTGCAGCACTCTACGTGAAGAAAGAGACGACCTTCACCTATCTTCTTTTAAAAATCACCCTGTAAGCGACTGTTGAATGATTGCCAAGAGAGAGAAACAAACAGATAGAGAAGGAGACAGAGATAGTTCGATTGTTCTCTCGCTGCGACACGATAGGCTTGGAAAAGTCGCCGCGTTTCTAGAAACAATGACTGGGATATAAAAGCCGGCAAAGAGTCGAGTTGCCAGTCAGTTGTTAACGGAGTAGCGAGTTCAGCTGTTAGTTATGTGTGTGCAGCTATTTGCAGTGTACGTTTGTTTACGTGTGGTGAAGCGACGAGAGACTTTCAAGACTGCTGTTGTGTATGACACGTCATTTTTAGAGTCTGTAAGAGGTGTACAAAGCGTCTTTGTTAATGAAATAAACGGCATTTTAAATTTCTGCAAACTAGAGTTTTAATTCTGCGAACCCACAAAATCGCAATACTTTATCTGATTGAGAATTAAAAAAGTTGTACCTATGACTATATTCAAAATAATATCTATTACAAATTATTTTATGCTACTCCTAAATACTTAACGGGATTCTTAATTATGTAATTTAGTAATGTCCTAATTCATTAAGTGGTATTATAAGACTGCGAAATTAAAAAGGTTCACTCATATTTTTCATCCCACTTGGTACTCTACACTTCAGGATTGGTACATCTTACTGATAAAGACGATGGCCGTATTGGTAGTATAAGCTACTGTTATTCACTTGCTGTTGGAACAGAGTTGATGTGTAGGAAACACTGGCACGTCTACGCTGTAGCAAATATTTGGACTGGTGCATGCATCTTGTAAACAAAGCCAACTTATTTCCTGTCTTGTGGCTCACATACACCAGCTATCTTTTCGCATGTTGCTCTCCATAAATAAACGTACGACGGCTCCAGGCAGTGCTTTAATGGGAACGTTCGACTGCACCTCGGATTAATGCGAGAAATTTAAAATGACTATCGCATTAGCTTTGATAGTTTTCGTAGGCAATTGTTTACAGTTTTTGTAAATCTTTTCCTGCTTTTATTTTATTTCCATACAGTTTCTTTATACCCAGACATAGGTTTTGCTTTAATGCATCTATGAAATGGATATAAAAATTCAAAAATAATTCTGTAGAAGCATAAAATTTTAAATGCTTTCTGTATTGAGAAAATGCACTCTTTAGATACGTTGCCAGAATGTTGCCTATCATCTGTGCAATCCCACAGTGTAATTTGTTTCTATGTAGTATGACTGCCAATGGAATGTTTTACAAATTTTTATGTCCCCTGACATAACCTAAATACAAGAATAATATTGTAATAATAACATATTTTATACGGTCAGAGAAAGTCATGTGAATGGAAGACATTCATTGTTTTTTAGTTTAAAATCTACTTAACTCGAATCTCTTTAACTCAGACCAGTTTGGGGAAACAAAGTTGTGTAGCTTAGGAAACCGAAACTATCCTTTTTCAGACGGTAAATTGCTTTTCTCAGTAGGTACATACATTCCTCGAATTCTCTTGCCAGCAGGTGAACTCATTGCACTCACCTCAACCTGCTTGGAACAGTTTGGAAGAGAAACTATTATAAATACATGGAAAAACTAAAATTGAAGAAGAAATTAGTACACAAGAAAACTTTAGTAACATTTTTAAAAATGTCGATGGCTTTTCCGATGATGTAGCAGACAATGACGCTGTCTGAGATTATAAATCGCTTACAGTGGAAGACATTGTTGCATCATGCAGCGCTACTGAAAATAAAAATAAAGAGTATTCAGATTCAGAAATTGTTGAACCAGCTTTGGTTATAACCCACGTACAAGAGGTAACTCGCATAGAGAAATTGATGTTTTATTTCGAGAGTCAAGCCGAAACATTGTCAAATGAACTTCTAATGTTAAAGCGGATGTGAGATAAGTGATGCACCAAACTGAGACAACAGAAGCTCACTGCTGTTATGTCCCACGTACAAGCAGTAACAAACATAGAGAAATTGATGTTTTATTTCTAGAGTCAAGTCGAAACATTGTAAATGAACTTCTAATGTTAAAGCGGATGTGAGATAAGTGATACACTAAACTGAGACAACAGAAGCTCACTGTTGTTATGACCCACGTACAAGTAGTAACAAACATAGAGAAATTGAAGTTTTATTTCGAGAGTCAAGCCGAAACATTGTCAAATGAACTTCTAATGCTAAAGCGGATGTGAGATAAGTGATACACTAAACTGAGACAACAGAAGCTCACTGCTGTTATGACCCACGTACAAGCAGTAACAAACATAGAGAAATTGATGTTTTATTTCGAGAGTCAAGTGGAAACCTTGACAAATGAACTTCTAATGATAAAGCAGATGTGAGATTACGCTACTCGTAAGCGATACACTAAACTGAGACAGCAGAAGCTCGCTACTGTTATGACCCACGTTCAAGCACTAACAAACATAGAGAAACTGATGTTTTATTTCGGGAATCAAGCCGAAACATTGTCAAATTTTAAAAAAGCGGATGTGAGATAAGCAATACACTAACTTGAGACAGCAGAAGCTCAATGCCTTTTTTACTACCGACCAGTTTGTAGTACAGTACAAATATATAGACTATTACATTACATAAAGTGTATGTGTTTTCAGGTGAAGGTGTCACGATAGTATAAGTAATTTATGAACTACATTAAAAATATTTAGCTGAAGCACATTTTGTAAACACCGTTTTTCCGTTGTTCTCAGCCTAACCCAATTGTTTTTTTTTTAAACTTGGATTGGCCCTGGTGCCAGTTGATCAGATTAAATGAGGTTCTACTCTAGTATATATCTGTATGAAACTTACCTCTAGGTGCGTGGTACAGAAGTAAAAAGGACAAAAGAGCAGCCCTCGTCCGGCAAATTGGTCTTGTGAGCCGTAAACCTACCGGAGGACTCGGCCGTAATGACGTCTCATCCCCCGGTTATTTATGTTCCTGTAAACACCTTATCAAGACACCAGCACCACCACCACCCAGAACCCCGTGTCCAGAATTTTAAGCAGTTCTCTACTCCCCCGCCAAATCCCTGACAATAATACCTTCAGTTTGTGTAAGCCGGGTATATACATGACGTATGTGTATGCTACATCTGCCCTATACCCTCAAACCAAAGATGACATTCTATGGAGGAACAGAAGATAAGAAAACAGAAGCATTTTCGGACGATTCCTGAATTTCAATTGCGGAATAAATTGTGGTACGCCCACTGCTGCAAAGGCATTACACCTCCAATGCAAGGAAAGAAGCCGCGTTCTAATTTTCATCCAGGGAGCCATACCAGCTTGACGTTAAGCGGAACGCTCAATGCTACGACTCCTTTGAGATGCTGTGGGGAACAAATGTACCGCCTATACATTGACTCAGACCATCTCCAATGAAATCAGGGCCCTTTCCTCAAACCTCATTGTCAGGGATGTTTCTGAGAAGCTACAGGGATAGCAATCTGAAAGTTTTCTCTACTCAGTCTGGTGCAAATTATTCTTACAAAATGCCAATTGTTTTACCACACAAGGATTGAAAAGAACAACAAAAGAAGATCATTTGAACCATTGATCTTCCGTTGTTTAGGCAGCTACACTGTCTAATAGAAAATCCTTAAGGGTATGTATGACTGAAATTTCATGAAAATCGTGAAAATAACGACTTTTTTATTTTAATTCTATAAAATAATTTAGACATTCCCGAATGTGAAAAATGCATAATTTGCCTCCGGACGCCATTTTTAAATGCTTATTTAAATGTCGGTGGCCCTTAAGCTCTGTCAGAGTCACGCCCTCTTTTGCCTACATCCACATTCTTTGTCTGTTTTCCGTTCTTAAATTTTCAATTCAAGAAAAGAAAAATAAGGCTTTCAGACAAAATAGTTCCTAAAATGTTGCCAATATATCAGAGGCTGGCTTCTACAACATTATTAGAGAGGTGCAAAACAGGAAAAACACAGAATGCCAATGAATATTTGCATCATGTCATATGGAATAAGTGCCCAAAGGAAGTTTTCATATCAAAACAAAAATTGGATCTTGCTGTTATTAAAAGCATCAGTGAGTTTAACATGGGTAGTCTTAAGTCATTGGAGCTGCAGCGAAATATCAGAGGTGAAAGTATAGTAGACTCAGCAAGGAAAACTTCAGTGCAGCGAGATCAGACTCGAATCCTGCAAAGCAAGAAGCGAAGTTGTACAGAAGAAAAGCAACATCTAAAGAAGAAAAAGGTGGAAAAAGCAGCAACAGAGGAGAGGAAAAAGAAATCTGAGGGTCCAACCTATCAGCCTGGTGGATTTTAATGTGAGTTATGCAATCAAATCTTTAATCGCTGTTTTCTCAATGTTCATATTTTCAGCATTTTTCTTACTGTAAAATGCTCCTTGCGATGCAGTTTTTGTACTACATTCATGAAATTTCCTATACAGGTTCAGCATATCATGAGGAATGGAAATTGCCCTAGGTTTTATTGTGAAATGTATATAAGCATATGTTTTTAATTTTCAAACACAAAGCTTACAGTTTTTTAGATAAAAAAATAATATATGTAAATTAAAAAATTTTTGTGACCCAAACTAAAGGAGACACAGAAAACCCCAGAGCAATTTCAAAAAGTATGTGTATTATGAACATAGGGTTAAAATATTAGACCAAAATTCAAATTATTTTGTCGCAAGGGACGTTTTTAGTGACGTAACAAAAAACATACAACATTTATCATAATTTCTAAACTGCTGGAGAAAATTGGTTTAAATTTAGGTTGCAACATGTTTACATTATACTACACCTATGGTGTAAATTTGAAAACGTTAGCATTATTAGTTCAGAATTTGAAAATTTCAGTCATACATACCCTTAAAGCGTGCAATTTATATGAAATGATTTTTTTGCTAGAAATAATTTTCTGAGATATTGTTTGTCTAGTAAGACTTTGTGCATCCCTTAACATGTAGCATTTATGCAAATGCCATTCATAATAAAGGAGTCTTCACTACCTTTTCCCCAAAAAGTTCAGGATATATTTCAATACTCATGTACTGCAGGTAGTACTATGTCCGGCTCACTTTTCAAGAGGTCCCGAGTTCCTATCTCGGTTATTTGCATAAAGCTTTTTCCGACTTTGCGCTTATCTGAAAGATGAATGTCGAGAAGCCCTACCTACCAGGGAAGCTTACAAAAAATATCAACAGCTGGCAGTTGACGGAATACTACCCGGGAGGTCTGTAATAGCCTTCAGTTATTGTAACACCTCTTATATTTCGTTAATTATCCGAAACCTGGTAACCCTTGGATACCTCCCAAGCACAAAACTCGATGAACGCAGATCTTCGCTGGTCATCGATTGCGGATTATTTTGATGCACGTGCCTGTAACGCGTATGTTGACAAACCTCTTGTAGAGGAGTCGAACACACGCTCTCATCACGCAGAGGAATTTGCTGTAGTCCAGTGTATCTTCAACATCATGCAATTACAGGCGTCCCCCGGTCGTCGATCGATGTTCGATGGTACTTGAGTCCTAGCTCTTGACAGTTTTGTGAAGTTATTACATCAGTAGCAAACCTTGGATTGTGTCTCGTATTCGCCACAGTTAGGTCGCTAAGGGCCCGCTCTTCACTTGTACCCTCCTTCTCCACTTCACCATGGATTGGAGATTTCATTATAGTGCGTTGTTTAGGCTGCAACGTGGCATTCCAAGAACGAACTCCTTGCCCGCATCTCTAGCGTGTATGCCTCACGTTCAAAAGGTCCCCAGTTCGGATCTCGGTCAGGGCGAGCTATCTGCATAAGGTTTCTATTCCCTGGTTTTCCCTTATCCTGTATAATAAATGCCTGCTAACTCTAAGCTCTATGTCTGCTGTACTCAATTAATCATCATTTCATTCCTCGTCCGATATGACTTAACGTTGGAGGTTTTCTCTTATCCTGAAAGATGAATGTCTGGTAACTCTAAGCTCTATGTACCCTGTACTCATGGGGAACATCATTTCATTCATCGTCCGATATGACTTAACGTTGGAGGTTTTCTCTTATCCTGAAAGATGAATGTCTGATAACTCTAAGCTCTATGTACCCTGTACTTATTTGAACATCATTTCATTCATCGTCCGATATGACTTAACGTTGGAGGTTTTCTCTTATCCTGAAAGATGAATGTCTGGTAACTCTAAGCTCTATGTACCCTGTACTCATGGGGAACATCATTTCATTCATCGTCCGATATGACTTAACGTTGGAGGTTTTCTCTTATCCTGAAAGATGAATGTCTGATAACTCTAAGCTCTATGTACCCTGTACTTATTTGAACATCATTTCATTCATCGTCCGATATGACTTAACGTTGGAGGTTTTCTCTTATCCTGAAAGATGAATGTCTGGTAACTCTAAGCTCTATGTACCCTGTACTTATTTGAACATCATTTCATTCATCGTCCGATATGACTTAACGTTGGAGGTTTTCTCTTATCCTGAAAGATGAATGTCTGATAACTCTAAGCTCTATGTACCCTGTACTTATTTGAACATCATTTCATTCATCGTCCGATATGACTTAACGTTGGAGGTTTTCTCTTATCCTGAAAGATGAATGTCTGATAACTCTAAGCTCTATGTACCCTGTACTTATTTGAACATCATTTCATTCATCGTCCGATATGACTTAACGTTGGAGGTTTTCTCTTATCCTGAAAGATGAATGTCTGATAACTCTAAACTCTGTGTACCCTGTATTCATTTGAACATCATTTCATTCATCGTCCGATATGACTTAACGTTGGAGGTTTTCTCTTATCCTGAAAGATGAATGTCTGGTAACTCTAAGCTCTATGTACCCTGTACTCATGGGGAACATCATTTCATTCATCGTCCGATATGACTTAACGTTGGAGGTGTTCTCTTATCCTGAAAGATGAATGTCTGGTAACTCTAAGCTCTATGTACCCTGTACTCATGGGGAACATCATTTCATTCATCGTCCGATATGACTTAACGTTGGAGGTGTTCTCTTATCCTGAAAGATGAATGTCTGGTAACTCTAAGCTCTATGTACCCTGTACTCATGGGGAACATCATTTCATTCATCGTCCGATATGACTTAACGTTGGAGGTGTTCTCTTATCCTGAAAGATGAATGTCTGGTAACTCTAAGCTCTATGTACCCTGTACTCATGGGGAACATCATTTCATTCATCGTCCGATATGACTTAACGTTGGAGGTTTTCTCTTATCCTGAAATATGAATGTCTGGTAACTCTAAGCTCTATGTACCCTGTACTTATTTGAACATCATTTCATTCATCGTCTGGTATGACTTAACGTTGGAGATTTTCTCTTATCCTGAAAGATGAATGTCTGCTAACTCTAAGCTCTATGTATCCTGTACTTATTTGAACATCATTTCATTCATTGTCTGGTATGACTTAACGTTGGAGGTTTTCTCTTATCCTGAAAGATGAATGTCTGCTAACTCTAAGCTCTATGTACCCTGTACTTATTTGAACATCATTTCATTCATCGTCTGGTATGACTTAACGTTGGAGATTTTCTCTTATCCTGAAAGATGAATGTCTGCTAACTCTAAGCTCTATGTATCCTGTACTTATTTGAACATCATTTCATTCATCGTCTGGTATGACTTAACGTTGGAGGTTTTCTCTTATCCTGAAAGATGAATGTCTGCTAACTCTAAGCTCTATGTCCCCTGTACTTGTTTGAACATCATTTCATTCATCGTCTGGTATGACTTAACGTTGGAGATTTTCTCTTATCCTGAAAGATGAATGTCTGCTAACTCTAAGCTCTATGTATCCTGTACTTATTTGAACATCATTTCATTCATCGTCTGGTATGACTTAACGTTGGAGATTTTCTCTTATCCTGAAAGATGAATGTCTGCTAACTCTAAGCTCTATGTATCCTGTACTTATTTGAACATCATTTCATTCATCGTCTGGTATGACTTAACGTTGGAGGTTTTCTCTTATCCTGAAAGATGAATGTCTGCTAACTCTAAGCTATATGTACCCTGTACTTATTTGAACATCATTTCATTCATAGTCTGGTATGACTTAACGTTGGAGGTTTTCTCTTATCCTGAAAGATGAATGTCTGCTAACTCTAAGCTCTATGTACCCTGTACTTATTTGAACATCATTTCATTCATCGTCTGGTATGACTTAACGTTGGAGGTTTTCTCTTATCCTGAAATATGAATGTCTGGTAATTCTAAGCTCTATGTACCCTAGGGCCATGATGATGTTTTGTAATAGTGTTTCCAAGTTATTTCGAAAATGATTCTGCTCTGGTTTAGTGTCCCTAAAAGGAAAATATTCTGATATTTAATTTTATGAAAGTTAAAAAATGAAGTAAATATTGATATTTAAGTAGTCAAGTATTCTATAAAATGAAGGTCGAAAAATCGGGATCATTTTATAGATTTGTGCAACTTTTTAAATTTTATGAAATTTAACTTCATCTGTGATATTCGTTGTCTCTAATTACTATTCAGTAATTTGTATCGTATTTTAAAAAATATATTTAATGAAATAACCCAATTTCGTACATAAGAATGTAAATAGTGAACAGGCTTTCATTTGTTCTGGAGATTAATTGCAGCTTCTGATTTAACATATGTTTAAAGCAGATAAACTAAACACAGTCACTTTGTTTTCCTCTGGGCTTCGAGATTGAAGTAAAATATCATGTATTGTTGTAGAACAAGACCTATTTTGTTGTAGGAACATTTCCTTTATGTGACCATTTCTGAGAAATATTTCTGTATATAAAGAATTTCACTCAGGCAGTGTACTGTCGTTTGTTTCTAATTATTGGACGTGATAATCCCTATTATATGGAAACAAGGTATAATCGTATTATTTGTTGGATCGGATTTTAAATGCTTTTCTACGTAATACACGATAATATGTTTGTTTTTTTCTTTATGTTTCCAGCGCTTGGATTTGACGGATTTAACTTGCTTCTCCTTCCTCCGGGAGCAATTTCTGGCGATGTCATGTTGGAGAAAGAAAGAGAAAAAAGAGTATATTGATATGGGGAAGGAAAGAATGGAACTGGATTTGATTAAGTGAGTTTGGATCGTACCATTTCCTCTGTGAGACAGACAGATGGACAGACTAATATACCCGGGGAATGACAGGAAACATGTTTTTGAAGTAAAAGGATCGAGGAAGTAAATCCATCTTCCCTAGGATAGGTTCGCCTAGGTGTGGCCCGGACACGGAGAAGCACAAATCGCACTCTTCCCTACAGTCTAATTTTTAAAAGAAGATACGTGAACGTCATCTGTTTCTCCACGTGGTTACTGCAATGTTGCCCACCAGATCTCCTTTCTTTATCCTCTCAACACTCGAAACATAAACAAGGGTTCGAGTTATCTCACCTCAACAAAAATATGCACAGTTAATCTGTATTAGCCTACTTTAAAAACAGAAATAAGTTGTTCACACATTCACTGAGTTGTAGGGTCTTCACATGTGTGAGTTCTTTTAAATAATTGTTTCTACTATGTAACTAATATTCCATACTTACCGTTATTGTTGCTATACATCGTAAGTTGACATTCCCGCACAGTGTGGTATTTCTCCATAGCAACACATACGCCATGCACGTTCTAAAATCTAACATTTATCTTCAATTATACTTATTATGAGGATGGGTCAAAAAGTAATGCCTCCTATTTTTTCAACTTAAATAAGTAAGTTATATGAAAACTTTGAATTTGGCGTAATTTCTCAAACCTGCTTCTCGAATCCCCTGCAGTAGTAACTTCCTAAGTCAACAGGTGGCAACACTGCATCCTCTTGCAAAATGTCTGATATCGACATTCGTATTAGACAGCGTTCTGTGATTGAATTTTTGACTGCGGAAGGTAAAACGCCAATTCGCATTCACGAAAGGCTAAAAAATGTGTTTGTGATGCAACGGTGGATGTCAGCACTGTTAGACGATAGGTTCGTCGCTGTAACGAAGCTCAAGGGCATACACCATTGGCAAATGAAAGGCGAAGCGGCAGGCCGGTGACTGCAATGACTCCATGCAACATTCAGTGAGTCGATGAAATCATTCGTGGTGATCGCCGGGTAACAACAGGTGAATTGTGTCGCATTACCTCCCTCAGTAAAGGCAGTGTGATGACGATTATCCAACAACTGGGTTAGTAAAAGTTTGTTCACGTTGGGTACCAAGAATGTTAACCGCCCCCCCCCCAAAAAAAAAGAAACAAGGAAAACAATAGCCTCCGAACACTTGCAGCGCTTCAATTTCGAGGGAGAGGCCTTTGTGGAAAAAATCGTTACTGGAGATGAAACGTGGGTTCATTTTTTTGAACCTGAATCAAAGAGGCAGTCAATGGAATGACATCACACAACGTCACCGAAAAAAAAATCAAAACTCAGCGGTCGGCAGGGAAAGTTATGGCGACAGTTTTTTATGATGCAGAGGGTGTTCTTATAATTTTTTTGAGCAGGGATGCACAATAAGTTGTATCCAATACGCCAGAACTCTCAAAATGCTGAAAGCACGTCTTCGCCGATGGCGGATGTTCTTCTTTTGCATGAGAATGCAAGACCACACACCAGCCGTTACACCACAGCAGAATTTGAAAAATTGGGATGGCAAGTCTTACCTCTCCCCAAGTACAGCCCTGACCTGGCACCATCAGACTTCCATCTGTTCGGGCCACTAAAGGAAGCTCATCGTGGGATTCATTTTGAAGATGAGGAGGCTGTGAAAACGTCCGTGCGTCAATGGCTTAGGAAGCAAGACCATGTGGTTTACCACACTGGAATACATGCCCTAGTTAAAAGCTGGACCAAAACTGTGGAAAAGGACGTAGATTATATTGAATAGTGATAAATTAATCGTCAGTGTTGTAGTTTTCAAGCTATGTAAATTGGATTCAATTTTCTTGGCGCATAGCTTGGTTTCACCCCTTCAAATCCCCAGCACACTAACCCGGTGCAACCATTAGTCTTGGCTGGGCAGTCGTTTGCGATGGAGCTTCCTATCACTTCCGCCGCGAAGTGCTAGTTACGTGCAGTGATCCGTTTTTTGAGTGCCAAGGACACTACCCCCACGGAAATACATCTTCAGTTATGCGAAGTCTATTGGTCACAGTGTATGGACGTCAAAAACGTACGAAAGTAGGTCAGAGAGTACAAAGACGGACGTACAGACGTCCATGATGAACAGCGTTCTGGTCACTCTTCTGTTTCAGCCGAAACAATTGCAAAAGTGGAGCAAGAAATGCTTAAAGATCGGCGTGTGACAGTTTCCGAGCTGTGCAAACTTATCCCGGAAGTCAGTAAGATAAGATTTTGACCGAGCATTTGCATTATCGCAAGGTGTGTGCGAGGTGGGTCCCCAAAATGCTCACCGAAGACCATAAACGGCAACGTGTTGAAGCGGCCCACCGATTCCTGGAGCGCTATGCAGAACAGAGCGAGGAATTGTTGGATTTAATTGTCACTGCTGAAACATGGGTGCCTACACAACACTAGAAACTAAAGTGGCGGCATTCGAATTCGCCGAAGCCGCGAAAGTTCAAACAGATATTTTCTCCCGGTAAAGTGATGGCCAGTGTGTTCTGGGTCAGAAGAGGTGTATTGTTGTGCGAGTTTATGCCTACCGGCACAACAATATGCCCCGCTAGCTACTGTGAGACTTTGAAGAATTGCGACGTGACATTCAAAATCGAAGGAGAATGCTGACGACAGGAGTGATTTTTCATCACGACAACGCTGGTCCCCATACTGTACATACAACGGCTGATCTCATGGCCCAGTTCGGATGGGACAGTCCAGACTTAGCACCTAGTGATTATCATCTGTTTCCTGAGTTGAAGTCACACCTGGGTGGAACACATTTCCAGACCGACGATGATGTGAAAAACGAGGTTGAGGGCTACCTCCGTAACTTGGCGGGAGAGTGCTATGACAAGGGTATACAAAAACTGCCACAGCGCATACAAAAGTGCATCGATCGCAATGGGGATTACGTTGAAAAATAGCTGTTTTCTAGATTAAATAAAATTGGATGCGTTATTTTACGGACACCCCTTGTATTGTGAAAACTATTTGACCTAAAAAAAATGCAGGTTAAAGATGAGGCAAGGTAACACGAGTAAAGGTTGCAAAAACTTGTTAAACTGTTACAACAGTAGGATATGTTTGTGTAACTGGATGTCTATCAAAACAAAGAAGCATCAGCTTTTCACTTGTTAAATTGCTAAGACAACAACAGATACCTTTATGTAATAGGATGAAGGTGTCTTCTCTTTGAAAAGGAGAGCAACAGAGTTTTAGCTTTCTTAAGCTTTCAGTGTTTTACAGTTGCATTAAGATTTACTTTGAAGACAGGGTTCTTAGCTGTTTCAAAGGTCACAATCTCTTTCTGATGCATTTATTTTTATTTTTGCAGGTGAGTTTCGAAGCTGTGGTATCTAACTGAGGAGGAATAACCTACACGTATATAGATGTAAGTAGCAACATTTTTTCTGTGTCTAATGTTTCAATTGTCTCTTCAAATTACACTCTATATCGGCATAGGGAGAGAACATTGTAGATGCTTTCATTGTTGAAAAGGCACATTCTTTCAGATGGCCACGGCTATATTATATTTCCAAAAGGTTCAAAACTGTAGTTATAAGTTCATGTTTCATATTTGTCACCAAATTTGAATTCTGTTTCGTTGAACATGGAATTGAAAATCTACACTTTTTAATTTATTGCAAAAATGACAGTTTTTAATAACTGCGGGTGCAAGGGGGTAAGTGCACAGGGTTAAAATTATTTTAAAATGAGGTTTTTGGGACTTTATATGACATGTATCATTATATATTCTTTATACTTAAGTTATGTAATATGTTATTATTGGTATGATTTTGAAAAACAGTTTATAATCGGAATATAATAAAATAATAAACTGCGCTTATATTCATCTCTATTTGCAGGCCCGTTTACCATCATTCTTGTCACACGGAAAGTTTATAACGTCAACCATTCCTCCTGCTCGTGTAGAGATTACTGTATTCTCCAAATTATTCTTGTGACGGCGCCTAGCTGTAGCCATCGCCTCAAATTTTGTCACTAGATGGGGTAAAAACGTGTTGTACTCACTTGACTTTCTCTAGCCTTGTACAAGCACTAACGCTAATTCCTCTACCTACATCATACTGCGAATTCTCTTGTACATTAAAGGGAAATATGGAATTCAATGTGCTCTAAGTGTAATTTACCAGTTTAGCAAAAGCCATCCAGAATAAGGAGTACTTCTCTCTTCCGAAAAAATTCAACATAATATATTTTTATATATTATATATATTCTTGAATGAGATTTCACAAATTTTGTTTCTTAGGATTCGTAAAGCCGATTTTGAGATCCGATCTAGCCAACTTTTTCATACGGGTAGAGTTTGGAACAGTGATGCCCAACCTTGCCACTGTTATATTAACAATGTCACTTTGTCTCTCTCCTTCATTTGTCACCTCCTTCATTTTGCTCATATTCTCTCGCGTGACTAAGCATTACAGAGTTTTCTTCTCCAGTTCGATAACTATGTCATTTATTGGATAAGCATATTGTTGCGTATATAGGTTGAGCAAGATTTGGAAATTTCTGTAATCATTATTCTGTAACATTTATTTTCGATGCCTTGAGTCTGGGCACAGCTGTTTGTAAAAAAAAAAAAAAAAAAAAAAAAAAAAAAAAAAAAAAAAAAAAAAAAACTGTATGATTAAGCGTAAATTCTGCTGACTGGCAAAACATGTACTTTGGACTGGTGAATCATACATCCTGCTGGCTTAGGGAAATAATTCACAGGTGGCCTGTAACAGGCCTCAGCTTGTTCTCCATGTTTTAAACAATAAATCACACATCCTGCTGATCAAGGGAAATAATGCTTAGTTGGTCAGTAACAGGTTTAAACATGTTCTTAATGATGTAAACAATGATTGAACAATATGCTGCAAATTAATAGTTAGCGTGGGAATCGCTGAGTTGACTTTTTGGTAGGACCCCTATTTAAGCTTGGTTGCATTAGCCCCCGGGGGAGAGACTTCACAGAGATTTGAGAGCGGACTTTCTGCTGGTCTCTGTAAGAATCAACAAGAGTTTATTTCAAAGTGCTACCACGAGTAAGATCGGCAGCAGGGCGTACCAGATCGTACACCTTTTGTCAGTCACACAAGGTTCACGCCATACAAACAGCACATCGCCAAAGGTAAAGTTGCATTATGTTATTATGCATTTAAATGTTACCAAAGCGCCCCTGATCTCTTCCAGATCCAGGGAGTGCCGTGTAGAAATACTAGGCTTCTTTGAAATATAGTTATTCGTTCAGTTTGACTTAGATGTTTCTTTCGCTCTACCCTGTCAGTAGCTACGCCCCCAGTTGCAGATTAGGTTTGTAAGTCTTTCACCCCCCCTTACAATGCTGGTCCACAACAATATTGCCCCATTTGACAATTAGAATGACATCGGGACTCGTGATAGTCCGGTTTGTCTTCAAACTTGTGATTTAAAGTACATTATTACCCACGCTGTAGTAAGTAACCCATAGCTGCCTAGTTCTACATCGCAACGTAACAATGTCATAATTTTCAATACTCATTTCTTTATTGACACTTAATACACGTATAATTGTCACAGTACATTACAGTCAACTGTTCTGGAGCAGATTGCATCAAGTAACACGAGTGGTACGTTCGCTGAGTGTAGGAGTTTGTAGGAGACAGAAGAGAACAAAAGTTGTGTGTGCTTAAGAGCACACCACAGAAAGTGAAAACTTAAAAATTATTCATTATAAATTATTTTAAAAATTATTTTCAAAAATTTAATGTTTACACTCATTGTTGCACAAAGAGGACAGTTGCGAGCTAAACGGCCGCGCCGTGGCTCAGTGGTTAGACCGCTTGGCTCTCACCAAGGCGGCCCGGGTGCGATCCCAGGCGACCGCAAAGTGAAATTTGTGGTGGACAACATTGCGCTGGGGCGGGTTTTCTCCGGGACCTGCGGTTTCCCTCGCCATCTCATTCCACCGGTGCTCCATCTTCATCTCATGTATCATCAGTGTCACCGCCTACGGTGCCGTATGTAGTAAAAGCGGGCGTTAAACACTACACATTTCATTTTCATTTGCGAGCTAAACATTTCATTCCTTGCGCTAAGTGTACTCTGAAACAACTGAATGACGACGGACTTGCGACCATGCGAAGAGGGTTATACATAAAGGATGTATAAGGGTAGTAAAATCAAATCATATAATATACTGTTTTACATGTATTTTATTCTTATATTAAATATATGCTATTTCAAAATCATTTTTCATATTTTGTTTCTTGCTGATACCTATCGATGTTTCTTTCCCTATGTTTTGTCTTTAAATTTTCATTTTCCAAACTAAATAATATATATTTAAATATTTTTCTATAAAAATCAAATTTATATATCAAATCTTTGACATTCGGTCGGTCTTTCAGTTTGTGGAAAAACATAACCTATAAGTTGTAAATGAAAATAAACGCAAGACGTCGTTTTAATATGTGATAACTATATTATTTACGTGTTATTACTTTTAATTTATTGATGTTTTACGTTTTACTTCTCACAATAAAGAGAAATTGTCAATAAAAATAACCAGTTCTTAAATGAAACATGACTTTCACGAATTCCTAACACTTTTATTTCCAATTAGGACACTCGTTTTATTTTTAGTTATTATGGTTTTAATTATTCAAATACCGAACTTTGGTGATAGTATCTGTTCCTTTTGACTATTATTATTGTTTAAAATGGAATTAGACATGTTGTCGACTAGTTAAATGACAGAAGGTTATCTGAGCGGATCGGTTACTGACACTTGACAGACGTTTGTAAGAACTGCCCTAAGACAATTATTTTTTTAATGAAACTCCTGTAGGGTTTCTGAATTTTTCATAGTATTTGGAATATGTTAAAACATACCTGGATGCGTGTTGTTGAAACGCTGTTAAGTGCGACAAATAAATAAATAAATAAAATCTGAATATTCTACCCCGGCACCTAGACAACTATACCGGGGCATATATCCAAATTTTCTCTTTATTTTTCCATAAAATCCTTACAAATGTTATAATTATACAAATCTCTCAGAAAGCTACTCTACAAAAATAAAATGAAATAAAATAACAGAAATTAACACAAAAAAGCAAAAAACAAAAGAAAACAACTATAAAAATTACAAAATCCTTATTTCCTAAATCTATATCTAAATCTACTAATTCTGTAGTCCACCATGGCCTCCGCCATGGCCTCCGCCATCACTCTCTCCCTCCGCCGCCCATGCAGACAACTCAATTGTTAGATTATTCAATAATTCTTCCCGTCTTATCCTATTTTGTATTCTAGAACTCCTTCTTGGATCTTGTACTATTCTTCGCCTATTACAACTCTTTCTCCTTTGAATATTTTTACCTCCCATGCTTTCTTCCTTACAAAGTTAGTCAAAACTTGTAATTTATTTACCAATTGTTGATCTCGAATTATGTCATTTACGATATATCCTGTTAGCGCATGCCTCTCTTCTTGTTGGTGAATTGCATATCTTCCACATTCAAATACTACATGTTCAGGATTATCTTGTTTGTTACATAATTCACATATATCATTTTCAGTTTTATTGATTTTCTTCCAATAGGTCTTATAAGGTCCGTGTCCTGTTATATAATGTATAAATCCCTTTGTTGGTTGAATAAAATTCAATTTTAGTCTCTCTTTGACGTTCTGAAAAATTTCAAACACTCTTCTACCTTCTAGACTTTCTGTCCATTCTTTTTGCCATTTATCTTTTAAACTATTTTTAATCACCCAAGATTTGTTTGTTCTGACTCCAGTTATATTATAAACTTTTTCTAAGTTTCCTTTTTTCGCCCAAAATTTTGCGCCCTTCAATCTTATTAATAAATCAATCGGCCAAATGGCCGTTGTTACTAGCAATGCCATAGTTGGTGTTGTTTTTACAGCTCCTGTCAGACGTAATAATACTTTTCTTTGCGTTCTTCTCAACAATCTTCTTATTTGCACATCATCCATCCTTTCTGCCCAAACTGCTGCCGCATACGTCATAATTGAAGCAAAAATGGTGTTATGATATATCTGTATGTTACGCAATGGAAGTACAAAATTTAAATTGGTTATTCTTGCTAGCTTTAGCATTATTTTCTCTGTTTTCTGCCTAATATACTCCGTGTGTTTTCTGAAATGAAATTTTTCATCTATCATGATACCCAAATATCTCATCTCTTTTTCCCGTTTAATGTTCTGATTATTTATCTTCACTGTAGGATCCCGCTTTAAATTTCCCATAAAAAGCACATAATTTGACTTGTTTGGTGCAATTTTTAGTTTTGTTCTGAAACACCAATTTGATAATGTATTTGTAACTTCTCTTGCTTTATTGTCTAGCTCTAGTCTGCTCTGTCCATCCATCATTATGACTATGTCATCAGCATACGCTATTACATCCAAAACCTTATGATCTCTTTCCAGTAGTTCTAATAAATCTTCTGATAAAATATCCCAAAAAAGGGGCCCCAAGATAGAACCCTGAGGGCAACCCTTGGTTATCTTCTTTCTAGTTTCAAAATTTGATCCACCAATGAATACTTCTCTATTGGAACAATAATCCTTTAATAAATTATGAATAGTACTTGAATATTTCTTGTCTTTTAAAATGCCGAAAAAATACGGCCACCATAAATTATCAAAAGCGCCCGATATGTCCACAAATAATCCAATTACATAATTCTTTTGGCTTTTTGACACTGTTTCTTGAATTTTTAATATTGCATCCTCAGTTGAATATCCCTTTCTGAAACCAAATTGTTTATTATTCATACCCAGCATCAACCTATTTTCCATTATTCTTTTATATATTAACTGTTCAAAGATCTTGCCAATAGCATTTAATAAACATACTGGTCTGAAAGATTTTGGTTGCGTTCTGTCCTTGTCTGCTCCTTTGCACAAAATTACAACCTTTGCCTCCTTCCACAAGTTTGGAAATCTCCCTCTTGCCAAACAATCATTAAACAAGAAACACAAAAACAAGACAATTTCTTCACGTAGATTATACAAGACTTCATTTATAATACCATCTGGACCAGGTGCCTTCTTCTTTTTTAACTTCTGCAGAATTAATTTTATTTCTGTAATATCAAAGGGATAAACAGGATTTCCTGTATACTGCAACATCATCTGGTTTCTTTTTTCAACATGAATATCATCATCTTCTTCCTCTTTATCATCTGGCAATAACGTATGTAATAACAATTCCACCGAATCTTTCCCGCTTTCTGTCATCTCTCCATTACCCTTATCTAATGTGGTTAAGATTTCTGGCTTCTTAATTTTATCCATAATAATTTTATACGGTTGTCCCCAGACATCTTGTTTTAAATTATTTTCAACGAACTGTTCCCAATGTTGTTTTCTGGTGTCTTCTAATAATTGTTTATACTTTTGTTTGGCCTCCCTATAATTCTTTAAGTTCTCTTCTCTTTCCGTATGTATGTTTGATTTTTGATATATTCTTCTTAATTTCCTTGCTAACGATCTCAGCTTCTGCAATCTATCTGTCCATTTTATTTTATCCTTATTATTAGAAATTGTTATCTTTGGAACGGATTTTGATACTGCCACTTTGTTAAGTGCGACAGAAAATCTACGTGTATAGCGGTATGGACAACATAAGACTGATATAACGAATGAATGTGTTGGTCAGTTCGGATTGAACCGACTCGAGCCGAGTTCACCCGAATGAGAGTTTACATATTCCAGCGTAACGGCTCAGTTTTAATTCCCTACCCACAAAAAGTGCTAAACGCACCTAAAGAAGTTTTCACTTCAAAAAAGGTCAGACCTGGGCTCGCTCACTGTTCCATGGTTGAAGGTCAATGCTCCAGATTCTTCTCATGTCTCGCCATCGCTATTGTGGCTGACTGGAGTAGAATATTCCATCCAATAGAAATCAATTCATATTTCTTCAGCCACAGAGTATATTCTCCAATTGGAGTTAAGTGCTGGAAAGTTGGTTGTACTTTATTGATGTAAACTGGGATGTCTTGTTTAATTTTGAAATGGACTGTAGTTAAATTTGACCTCTCCTCTTTCAGATAAAGTTGTTGATGAGTGTTTGGGATGTTTTGGTCGGTACATATCATGCAAGGAGTTACTCTGGACTTTGCCGCAGCTCCGTGGGCGGTTACGTAACCTTCGATTTCCCATCACATAGAAAGGGTTCGTGGGGGGGGGGGGGCGGAGTAGGTCTAATGGGAAATGAAGTCCTTAGTACGCTCTGCTCAGATGGTTGGCTTCAGAACGTGCGCCAGCGTGCGTCTTATTTCCCTTGTGGCAATAGCACTTAAAAATGGGACTCACGTTACTGGAGGCGACGTAACCACCATTTTTTGTGCTGCTTCTTCTTTCGAGATAATCCGGTCGCGGTGACCATTCGTTTACAGTGCGGTTCGCGCTTAATGTTTTGTTAAGACCTTCATTCCAGATCCCCAGCGACTTGGCTTTCATAAGCCCTCTACCCACGAATTGCCTTTTTCAATTGTTGTAGTAAGGTTTGTGGGTACAATCCCCTCAGGTCAAGCGAATGTCACTGCAACGGTTTGGAATATTAAAATAACGACAATGAGCGAAGTTTTTAGAAATGCAGCGTTGAATTCGCCTTTTTAATCATTACCTAAGCTTTTCTCATGTACTTTGTAACAAAAAACAGGCAAATATCCAGAAAAATAGAATGGGTTACATTCGCATGTTTTTCTCCAGTTAGAGATGGTTTTATGGTGTATTTACTAATGGATAATAAGCGCTCTTGCACTCGGATCGCACCCGGACCTCCATGCCAAGAGGCTAGCGGTGTACCTACAGGAACAAATGAAAATCAGATATCCACAAACACTGCTTTACTGGTAAAAACTACATAAAATTGCACTTCACTTATCAGAATAATTGAACGTTTCATCTTAGACTGCCAAATTTTAGTGCGAATTGACAGTTACAAATCCGATCTTTGACCAGTAGCAGCGGGAGTTCCGCAAGGATCAATTCTGGCACCACTATTATTCAGTATATTCATGCACGACCTTCCAAATACAAAACCCATAACCACAGTAACTACTACAGTCAAGAGCCTACAAACATCATTAAATATGCTGAGTAGAACAGTAAGATCCATATAACTCTGAACCATTGCAATAGGTCATAACGTTTGAACCAATAATAGGAGACACGTACAACTTTGGTAGAATATAATACACAATTGGGAGATTACATTACACTATTTACATCTCAGAGAAAATGTTGGAAGTGTCCACCAGCATCTATACATGTTTGTACTCGTCTCACCATATTCTCTGAAGTTTTACGGAGAGTTTCCTCGCCAATGTTACTTATTTTGGTTCGAATGGATTCTTTAAGAACATCAATTGTCCGTGGCCTATTCTTGTCCACTCTATTTATAGATACCGTCACAAGAAAACATCCGGTGAAGTTACGTAAGGGGGATCTGGGAGCCACAGACCTTTTGAGATTACTCGATTATCAAAGAAACTGGTTACAAGTTCCATGGTGTCATTAGATGTATGGTACGTTGCTCCATCTTGCTGGAAATAACCTTCTCTCAATTCGATATCATCCAGCTGCCCCAAAAATGTCTTGAAGATACAGTGTCTACAGTCGTATCAAAGAAAATGGAACCAAGGATTCATAGATACTGGTGGAGGACACTTTCAACCTTTTCTCTGAGTAGTAAATAGTGTAATGTAATCTGCCAATTGTGTATTATACCCTCACAAAGTTGCACGTTTGTCCTATTATTGGTTCAGAAGTTATAACCTATTGAAATGGTTCAGGTGTATATGGATCGCAGTGTATAAGCAATGGAAAATACAAACCCATAATTAGGAGTATCTACAAAATAAAATTAACTTACTAAAAACTTATAAATTATGCACATGTTTATGCAGTCATTCAGAATAACGTGGACTTCAAAGACTGTTCCCCCCCAAAAATTCAAGACATACATTTCATTTGTCATTTAATCAAATTTGTTAAGTCCACTTTAGTAATACCCGGAGGTTTCTCATTCCCCCTACCAGTGCTATATAACTCGTATTCCAGTCACAGTTCTAAGATGCTCGAATAAAATGCCCAACCTCACGTAATTCTATGTACACGATATATAGCGAAGTAAAATCCCTCGCCTGTCTCAATCGATCCAATTAAGATGGAAGAGGGAGGACGAGAAAAGAGAAGAATAACAAACGCTGTTAATTGCTTAGTGGTTTTGTATGTTGCACGTCTAGCAGTAAAACTGCCTTTACGCCACCAAGAAACACTGCCTTGAATTTTAGACTAGTTTTTTATTTCACTTGCCTCGTATCTTCACCATTCAAACCGACGTACAGTTCAGTCACTCGTGTTGATTCAACAGTTTACAAGTTATCATTGTTTGGAACATTCCCTGAGCATGTCCTATCTGCTGAAGTTGACAACCATTTTGTGGACAGTCACCAAATCGATCTAACTCCATAATATTCACTATATTTATTTTATTAACTCAACAATACATAGGTTCCTAATGAAGTACAGATCTTGTTTTTTCAAACAATAGCCCTGATAAATAACTACTGAAAAACAAAACACACCACCAAGAAAGAAAACACACTCAACATGACAACTACAGCTTAAATTCTCAACATTACTCCAATCTAACGAAGAATGTCTTTGAGAGTACAGATGGAGTTGATCGTTTTTAATGAACCATGGAGCCTTTGTAATAGTACGGAGAAGTTTTGTATAACCTGGAGTCGATGAATGTGAGTTTTTCCGAGATGAACTAATTAAATTTTCATGTTTACTTTATAATTTAGTAAAACTTTCACTGACACTTAGTTCATAGTGTCAGCTCAATAATTTGTAACAGTTCTGTCACTTCAGTTAGTTGAACGAGTTCTCTAGTTCATTTGAATTTCACATTCACTTTCTAATTAAATGATTTGCCAAAAAATGGTGCAAAGTTAATTCAGAACAAAAGTAAAAACTTACCCTTTACATCCATAAAAAAATTAATCAAAAGCAAATATAAAAACAAACAACACCAATCAATATGTAACAAAGCCAAAGATAAAAAATGGAACATTTTAATTAAAAATCCAGAAATTATTCCAGAAGTCCCACGTAAAGCTGGAGTAGTAAATTTTAGATTACTTATGGAACATGATTATTTGGCCAAACACTTACACAGAATACGAATTTATACAAGTCCAAACTGTCCTCTGTGCAACAAAGAAGAGGAAATGACTGAAGAACATCTTCTAACCTGCCGGACCCACTACACACAAATATTGGAGTGCAAGAGACCTAATGATTTCATTGCCAAAGCCTAGCATTTGACAACAAAGAAGAGGAAATGACTGAAGAACATCTTTTAACTTGTGAAGCCCTACCTGCCGGACCAACTACACAGAAATATTGGAGAGCAAGAGAGCTAATGGCTTCATTGCCAAAGCCTAGCTTTTGACAACAAAGAAGAGGAAATGACTGAAGTACATCTTTTAACCTGTGAAGTCCTACCTGCCGGAGCCACTACACAGAAATATTGGAGAGCAAGAGAGCTAATGGCTTCATTGCCAAAGCCTAGCATTTGACAACAAAGAAGAGGAAATGACTGAAGAACATCTTTTAACCTGTGAAGCCCTACCTGTCGGACCAACTACACAGAAATATTGGAGAGCAAGAGAGCTAATGGCTTCCTTGCCAAAGCCTAGCATTTGACAACAAAGAATAGGAAATGACTGAAGAACATCTTTTAACCTGTGAAGCCCTACCTGTCGGACCAACTACACAGAAATATTAGAGAGCAAGAGAGCTAATGACTTCATTGCCAAAGCCTAGCATTTGACAACAAAGAAGAGGAAATGACTGAAGAACATCTTTTAACCTGTGAAGCCCTACCTGCCGGACCAACTACACAGAAATATTGGAGAGCAAGAGAGCTAATGGCTTCATTGCCAAAGCCTAGTATTTGACAACAAAGAAGAGGAAATGACTGAAGAACATCTTTTAACTTGTGATGTCCTACCTGCCGGACCAACTACACAGAAATATTGGAGAGCAAGAGAGCTAATGGCTTCATTGCCAAAGCCTAACATTTGAATACAACAACATTTGCTTTCTTCACGAGGTAACAAAATGCGCTGGACATAGTTGCTGTGGAATGAGACAGGTTCTCCCTAAGATGTCCTTGTATTTACAGCACTCACTGCATGAGGTCACTTTCTGTTTCCAAAGAAATACACTCATTACGTCATAGTTCGCGAGACTTAACTCTGCCAGATGGGCTCAGTTTTCAGTTTTCTAGAGTGCTCTCTTAAATAACTATTATAGCTTTTCAGAACATTCCCGATGACGAAACATCCAGAAGGTTATAGTTATCTGGCAGTAAACCATATGGTGAGTGAAGGACCTGCTTTCTTTGTTCTGACCACTCGGTGAGGACCTCCTGACAACCTTGTTTATCATATTTATGATATTTATTGACCAAGAATTTCGAAGATGTTAGAGTTTCATTACACGGTCTCGATGCGAAGACCACAAGCTCTCGATTATCTCCTCGACCACAAACATGCTGTATATGTAATCAGGTTTCTCAGCACATTCCATATAGGATGGTGGTCTTTGAGATAGAGTTACACTTGCCAGTGATCTGATGACACTTGAGAGCGAGCTGTACTTCGATGATTGAGTGTAGATTGGAGTATACCAAGGAATCTTTATGCACAATTAGGTAACCTTAGCTGAGGTATTCAATTTCCCATTATGGCCATTGCTTACGTCGAATAATATAACACGCATTCTGTTCTGTAATGATGTGTTTGTAACCTCTTGAAGTACCGTGACAAACTCCTCAGCCTATTCACTTCACAGCAACATATGACTCTTCACTTCATAAAGTGTCATAACGTAAACTGCTTTTCAGTCCACTTTTAAAGCGATTGTCAGCTGTATGGTGAAGAATGTAACTTAAAGGCAGCTACAGCTATTGACAGTCAACAAAAGAGAACAGTTATCATTGGCATATTTTCAGTGAATGCCCTGTATTGTTGCAGGATGATGAAATGACTGAATTGAACAAATTTTCAACCTGATTTTTGGATATACCTCTTTTCTTTTTAAGCGTTTAATGACCGTTTTAAGTATTTTTTACTGAGACAGCGTGGAAGTTTAATAAGTGTTATTTTGCTCAAATGACACTAGGAAGAGCTTGGTGTTGTCCGGCTTTACGAGGATATGGAAAATATCTATAAAAAAGAACCTAGTGTTACGAAATTTCGAACTCGAGGGCTCTTGCCTAGCAGGCAAGCTTAGTTACACCAAGACTAGAGTGCGCTTCTGTCAAAGCCAAGTAATTCAGGTACATCAATATTTATATTACTAAATAAATTCATCACACACTGTTGATTAGTTTATTGTATATGTCTTTTAGCTTTTTACTTATAAGGCGGATAGCAAAGGCAGTTTGTTCTGTGCGTCACACTTGGTAGACCCGTGGCCGTGAGATTGTCGATGGCACCATAGGCTCGCTCGACATGCATCTTTTTTTTTTGTTTTTTTTTTTTAATTTTGTCATGGAAATTCGTAGACAACAATGTCTCACTGGTATAATTGTTAACCTCTTTTTATCAAAGTGGCACTTTGTAAGCTTCAACATACCTTTCCCTCGATTTCGCTGGTAAAAATGAGGTAGATGCTAGATCAGCAGCTTCTTCAACATCAATATCGCTAATTTTTATAAAGTTGTACTGCTTTATAATAACAATGAGAAGCCAAAAGATTCAATTCGGCTACATAAAAAAAATCAGCTAACAACCGAGTCATAGGTTACCTCAATTAATTAATTAAAAGAGTGGAGAAGAACGCTTTGCCCATATATATATTCCGTAGGGGAGGTATCCGTCCACGTCAGCTGCCGTGGTGCGAGTGCTGCGGACCCTTAGACTCGTGGTACCTCTGACGTTACTAGAGGAACCTCGGGCCAGACATTCGATTCCCTTCTTCTGGGAGTTGTTCGGATTGGGTTGGTCTCGAGGGGGCAGTGGTTCCCGATACCCGTGGGAATCGGGTACGTCTTCGGACGGGGTTGAGGGAAGCCATTAATTCTCTCGGGTACTAGCCTGCATAGCTAGTAGAAGGTGTGCTAGATCGCCAGGCGGCCCCACCGAGGTCATATCGGTAGTCTTCACCTTCTGGTGTTGGCGCGCGTAAGTGGCGTATCCACTTCCGTCCCGTCTTGTGCCCTTGGACCAGATGGGGGGGGGCCTTGTTAGTCTCTAGGTTTGCCCTATAGAAAGCCCCACGGAGGAAGCCGGGTGCCGTTTGCGACAGCTCGGATACTCCCTTGTTGAAAGAGGCCCGGGTCTTGGTTTTACGGGTCCAGGATTAATGGGATTAGAACCTCTGGACTCAACTGTATATATATGTGTGTGTGTGTGTGTGTGTGTGTGTGTGTGTGTGTGTGTCTGTGTGTGTGTGTTCTAGACTCTTGACCTGCGCGGGATGAGGTGTGTGGGAGAGGGGAATCGTTGTCCGGTTACGCAGCGAATGAGCAATGCAGTAAACAATTAGCAATCACCTGCAGAAAGTCACGTAGCCTACTTCCCTAGCAAAATACAGAATTTGTTCGTGCTGTAAGATTTACTAGTTTTCTCAACATATCTGAAGATCTTAAAGGAATTTAAGGTTTTGCATTCGGAAGGGCGTGAGATTTGAGTAGCGTTATAGATAAATGAGACGAAGAAGGTTTAGGGGGGGGGACAAAAAGAATATTCATATCCAGTGTCAGAAGCTACACTAAGGGCTGCCACTTGTGTAATAAGTAGGCTACATGTTATCTTCCCAGCGTTTTGTATATCATTACGTCACCTTGTCTATACGCGTTTATGTATGTAGGGAACGCATTCCTTTCAGTGTTCATAAGGCTAGAACATAACAATAACTTAGATGTAATTCATTATTTTTCCTTAATGTCCAATAAAATATAGAAACACAATTTTCATTTATTATTACTTTTCAGGCGTTTTCAGGTATTGTAACAAGTAATTTCATAACCTCGTACAGAAGTTATTTATCAGGTTTTAGTACGCAATATACTAACACGACGATCTGCCGAGTCCCTGGTCTCACATAGAGATGACGCCTTTAGGCCAGTTTGACGGATAGCATCATATAGTTTAACTCTAGACCAACTTGTATCCATAGTTACAGGTATATATGGTTTTCAGCATGTCTTTGTAGACTGGCAGAAACGCTGGGACAAGTGCATCGCATTCAGGGGAGACTATTTTGAGAAGGACCATCAAAATTATGAGGATGAGTGAAGGTACGTTGTCAAAAAAATTGTGATCATTCCTTATTGAACATTCCTCTTATAACTCTGGAACGGCAAAGGTCTATGTTATTCGTCTGTAAGATACATGTCTTTGCAGTATTTTTGAGTTAGACATTGGCTGCATGTCAACATTGGCTGCAAATACCTACCTTCCCCTTGCTCCTTTTTTAATTAAAGTCCTTAAATTTCAAAATCCATGTATCCGTTTCAGCTAACCACGTGTGTTGGCATCATTGTATGATCCAATACACAGCAAGCCACTTTCCGCCCCCTTCCAGTTGCCATTAAATATGAATTAAAATGTATTGATTGTGCCAGCTAGCACACACAGAATTCAGCTTCATTGAAATGCGATAAAAGCCATACAAGTTTAATGAAAAATAATACATAAATGTTGCTGGTACGCCTTTTGGGGAAAACTGAGCAATAATATCGCATCCTTTACATATTTGTTGCCCAGTTATAGTGTATCAATTCACAGTAACATGGAAAAAATTGCAAAGATGATAAGGTGTTGTGGCTTATATGTCGTTAGTTACCAGACATTCATCTTTCAGGATAAGAGAAACCTCCAACGTTAAGTCGTATCGGACGATGAATGAAATGATGTTGAAATAAGTACAGGGTACATAGAGCTTACAGTTACCAGACATTCATCTTTCAGGATAAGAGAAACCTCCAACGTTAAGTCGTATCGGACGATGAATGAAATGATGTTGAAATAAGTACAGGGTACATAGAGCTTAGAGTTACCAGACATTCATCTTTCAGGATAAGAGAAACCTCCAACGTTAAGTCGTATCGGACGATGAATGAAATGATGTTCAAATAAGTGCAGGATTCATAGAGCTTAGAGTTACCAGACCTTCATCTTTCAGTATAAGAGAAAACCTACAACGTTAGTCATATCGGACGATGAATGAAATGATGTTCAAATAAGTACAGGGTACATAGAGCTTAGAGTTACCAGACATTCGTCTTTCAGGATAAGAGAAAACCTCCAACGTTAAGTCATATTGGACGATGAATGAAATGATGTTCAAATAAGTACAGGGTACATGGAGCTTAGAGTTACCAGACATTCATCTTTTAGGATAAGAGAAAACCTCCAGCGTTAAGTCATATCGGACGATGAATGAAATGATGTTTAAATAAGTACAGGGTACATAGAGCTTAGAGTTACCAGACATTCATCTTTCAGGATAAGGGAAAACCTCCAACGTTAAGTCATATCGGACGATGAATGAAATGATGTTGAAATGAGTACAGGGTACATAGAGCTTAGAGTTACCAGACATTCATCTTTCAGGTTAACGGAAGACCCAGAAAAAACCATCGTTGTGACCGGGAATCGAACTCGGAACCTGTAGAACTTTAGCATACCACATTGGTGTTCTTTTCTATTAAATTGGTATATGTGTAGGGGATATTCGCGACAAATATTTGCATGTTTTGATGTTTCTGGGAGTTTCCTCTGCAGTTTTCGTCATTCCTAGTGCCCTCATTGTATGTGATAAACCATTAAAAATAGAGAAAATATATGGAATTTGGAAAATCTGCCTTTTTTATTAATTTGCGGATATCAGAGATATTCCTAGTTATTTGATATTTCCCTCTTGGACATGCAGAGACAGTTGAATCGCAAATATATCACCTAGCAACCATTTCTTTAGAACATTTGAAGATCACTTAAGGTCTATGGTATTCGCATTTTCTGCTTACACCTAGGTATTAGCGCCATTTCAATAAATTTTAGCATTTAGGTGAACATATGTTTGTAGAATTGTCGTTTTAAGTTGTTATTTACTACACTTCATATTATTATTTTAGGAAGTTTGAAAGTGTAATTAACAACGGGTCTGTAGTGACACTGAAGTAGGTAGACACTCAAGTATTGTTTTAAGGACTTCACAGTGAGAGTGGCGTTTTATCTTGGCTGCAAAAAGTCACCAGACATAATTACTGCCGCCGCGAGAGCGTTTCTAAATCCATCTGAGGACTCGCAGCTCAGTCCAGCGCACAATAATTATGCACGAGTGTGGCCACCGATATTACAGTCAGTGGCGGATCTATGCAAGGCTCCCTGTGAATGTGTTTTGTATAATATTGTGACTCAAAGCGTTAGTTTACTGCTAAAAGAATCAGGAGTTCTTTTATACAAAAACAAAATACCACTATGTTTAAGTTTCTGTAGCACGTACCCTTTGTACACACGGACCTATTACTGGACAGAGCGTTGAGACATATGGCCATTCAGGTAACCAGCGCTCTGATCGTCTCTTATCATAATTTTTTACGGAAATAATTTTTCGCAATAAAATTCAATTTTATTATATTCTGTTAGCTTAATGTGACACAAACACGCCGTAGTAGTTTCATTGTTGGTACTCCTGGTTCCCGCCTGTGAGAACCAGGCAATTTCAGACATGTTCAGTATCGTCTACCGCTGCAATGGAGGTAACACGCGAGGAACAATATGCGGCTTTCAAATTCTGCTTTTGTCTCAACAAATCTTCAGTTGAGGCCTATACAGTGTTACAGGAGGCCTATGGAGAGTCTGTTCTTCCCTACAGCACAGCTCGAAGGTGATTTAAAATGTTTAAAGAGGGGAGAAAATCAATTTCAAAGGAAGGTGGACCCGGTGCTCCAGTTACTGCTCTTACGGAAGAAAACATCAACACTGCTGCTGCCATTGTGAGAGAGGATCGACGAATTACCTTAAGATCACTTTCTGAAATACTGAACATTTCATTGGGTGCCACCCACTCGTTGGCGACAGAAACATTATACATGAGACGTGTTTGTGCGCGATGGGTTCCAAGACTGTTGATTCCAAAACAACATGGCATTCGCATGCAATTCTGCAAGCAGTTAAAGTTGATGTCGCAGGAAGATCCGGAGTTTCTTTCAAACTTAATCACTGCTGATGAAACTTCAAATGACAGTACAAATATTTTAATATCTAATGGGACAGTTTTTAAATTGTTTTCTCTTTGTATGATCTAGGGATAAAAAATGACAAATA
Organism: Mantis religiosa; assembly: GCA_030765055.1. Classification (NCBI taxonomy): domain Eukaryota; kingdom Metazoa; phylum Arthropoda; class Insecta; order Mantodea; family Mantidae; genus Mantis; species Mantis religiosa. Next base: position 12,288,057 of record CM060953.1, on the reverse strand, counting down.
ACGTAATCTAATTGGGGAAGAGTATAAGTATTTGAAAATGTAGATACAGTTGAGCCCCGTTTACCCGCATTAATTGGAACCAAGGTGGATACGAGTTAACGAAAATCGGCTTATCCAGAAAATGACGGAAAAAGATAATGTACACATCACCCAAATATTTTAATGGAGTTTGTATATTACTATAGGCACACCCACACCCAGAAAACACATACAATCTATGTACTGTAATATCCCATGTAGTTGTACTGTACTACAAACTAGTCAGAAGTAAAAAAGACAGTGACTTTCTGCTGTCTCACTGTCGTGTATCGCTTATCTCACATCCGCATTAATATTAGAACTTCATTTGTCAATGTTTCGGCTTGACTCTCGAAATAAAACATCAATTTCTCTATGTTTGTTACTGCTTTTACGTGGGTCATAATAGCAGTGAGCTTCTGTTTCTCAGTTTAGTGTATCACTTACGAGTAGCGCGATCTCACATCCGCTTTAATATTAGAACTTCATTTGTCAATGTTTCGGCTTGACTCTCGAAATAAAACATCAATTTCTCTATGTTTGTTACTGCTTGTACGTGGGTCATAATAGCAGTGAGCTTCTGTTTCTCAGTTTAGTGTATCACTTACGAGTAGCGCGATCTCACATCCGCTTTAACATTAGAAGTTCATTTGTCAATGTTTCGGCTTGACTCTCGAAATTAAACATAAATTTCTCAATGTTTATTACTGCTTGCACGTGGGTCATAGCAGCAGTGAGCTTCTGTTGTCTCAGTTTAGTGTATCACTTACGAGCAGCGTGATCTCTCATCCGCTTTAACATTAGAAGTTCATTTGTCAATGTTTCGACTTGCCTCTCGAAATAAAACATCAATTTCTCAATGTTTATTACTGCTTGCACGTGGGTCATAACAGCAGTGAGCTTCTGCTGTCTCAGTTTAGTGTATCACTTACGAGCAGCGTGATCTCTCATCCGCTTTAACATTAGAAGTTCATTTGGCAATGTTTCGACTTGACTCTCGAAATAAAACATCAATTTCTCTATGTTTGTTACTGCTTGTACGTGGGTCATAACAGCAGTGAGCTTCTGTTGTCTCAGTTTAGTGTATCACTTACGAGTAGCGTGATCTCACACCCGCTTTAACATTAGAAGTTCATTTGGCAGTGTTTCGACTTGACTCTCGAAATAAAACATCAATTTCTCTATGTTTGTTGCTGCTTATACGTGGGTCATAACAGCAGTGAGCTTCTACTGTCTCAGTTTAGTGTATCACTTACGAGTAGCGTGATCTCTCATTCGCTTTAACATTAGAAGTTCATTTGGCAATGTTTCGACTTGACTCTCGAAATAAAACATCAATTTCTCTATGTTTGTTACTACTTGTACGTGGGTCATAACAGCAGTGAGCTTCTGTTGTCTCAGTTTAGTGTATCACTTACGAGTAGCGTGATCTCACATCCGCTTTAACATTAGAAGTTCATTTGGCAGTGTTTCGACTTGACTCTCGAAATAAAACATCAATTTCTCAATGTTTATTACTGCTTGCACGTGGGTCATAACAGCAGTGAGCTTCTGCTGTCTCAGTTTAATGTAGCACTTACGAGTAGCGTGATCTCTCATCCGCTTTATTATTTGAAGTTCATTTGGCAGTGTTTCGACTTGACTCTCGAAATAAAACATCAATTTCTCTATGTTTGTTACCGCTTGTACGTGGGTCATAAGAGCAGTGAGCTTCTGTTGTCTCAGTTTAGTGTATCACTTACGAGTAGCGTGATCTCACATCCGCTTTAACATTAGAAGTTCACTTGGCAATGTTTCGACTTGACTCTCGAAATAAAACATCAATTTCTCTATGTTTGTTACTGCTTGTACGTGGGTCATAACAGCAGTGAGCTTCTGCTGTCTCAGTTTAGTGCATCACTTACGAGTAGCGTGATCTCACATCCGCTTTAACATTAGAAGTTCATTTGTCAATGTTTCGGCTTGACTCTCGAAATAAAACATCAATTTCTCTATGTTTGTTACTGCTTGTACGTGGGTCATAACAGCAGTGAGCTTCTGTTGTCTCAGTTTAGTGTATCACTTACGTGTAGCGTGATCTCACATCCGCTTTAACATTAGAAGTTCATTTGTCAATGTTTCGGCTTGACTCTCGAAATAAAACATCAATTTCTCTATCTTTGTTACTGCTTGTACGTGGGTCATAAGAGCAGTGAGCTTCTGTTGTCTCAGTTTACTGTATCAGTTACGAGTAGCGGGATCTCACATCCGCTTTAACATTAGAAGTTCATTTGTCAATGTTTCGGCTTGACTCTCGAAATAAAACATCAATTTCTCTATCTTTGTTACTGCTTGTACGTGGGTCATAACAGCAGTGAGCTTCTGTTGTCTCAGTTTACTGTATCAGTTACGAGTAGCGGGATCTCACATCCGCTTTAACATTAGAAGTTCATTTGTCAATGTTTCGGCTTGACTCTCGAAATAAAACATCAATTTCTCTATCTTTGTTACTGCTTGTACGTGGGTCATAACAGCAGTGAGCTTCTGTTGTCTCAGTTTACTGTATCAGTTACGAGTAGCGGGATCTCACATCGGCTTTAACATTAGAAGTTCATTTGTCAATGTTTCGGCTTGACTCTCGAAATAAAACATCAATTTCTCTATCTTTGTTACTGCTTGTACGTGGGTCATAACAGCAGTGAGCTTCTGTTGTCTCAGTTTACTGTATCAGTTACGAGTAGCGGGATCTCACATCCGCTTTAACATTAGAAGTTCATTTGTCAATGTTTGGGCTTGACTCTCGAAATAAAACATCAATTTCTCTATGTTTGTTACTGCTTGTATGTGGGTCATAACAGCAGTGAGCTTCTTTTGTCTCAGTTTAGTGTATCACTTACGAGTAGCGTGATCTCACTTCCGCTTTAACATTAGAAGTTCACTTGTCAATGAACAAATATTTATTTACTACGCTGTACATTTTTCCCCTAAAACTGATGCGGGTTAACGAAGTTTTACTCTACTTAGATATGCAGACCAGTTTTTAAAATGCGTTCTTGCTTTACAGAACCACACATAGTGTGTTTACAATGAGACTGAAATATTAAACACTTTGTTGAAATGCGATACCTCCTCCACCGACAATGTACATGTGAGTAAAAAGTCCTAAACCTCTTATCTGCTCTCACGGGAAGGTGCTCTTATAAGCTGTTTTCATCTAGCGGAGATATAAATTCTCGAAGTTGCGCATGGCGCTGTTATGTCCAAGTTCTGAAGCTTACCTCGATGAAAACGTTACTTGAGTTTGCGGGATATGGCAGCTTAGCCTAAAATATTTGCATTGAGCCAATATTTATAGAGTGACGACAATTTCTTTGCAAACATCATATGAGGAAAGCAGCGGAAACACTTAGGCATGCGATTTTGGGGCTGACGGTTCGCAATTTAGTGCTGCAATAACGCCTTCGTGTCTCTCGCCGGAAAGGAGTAAACGGCTCGCTGAGTTATTCATAGTGCGGCTGCGGGAAATGAAACTGTGACGAAGAGCCACTTCATCTGTGCTTCATTCGTATCCCAGTGGCGGGCTTTTGCACTCCGCACTGCGCATCCACAATCCAGATATTCTAATATTAACGTAATATAGTAAAACCTCTCTGAAACCAGAGGGTTGTGTTTAAATATAAATAAATTACGAACTAGGTTTACAGTGAAGAAATAATACAGAATGATGAGTAAATAACAAAAGACTGACATGTATTATGTACTATATTTTCAACTTGCATACAATAGGAGGAGGTTTTAATTACACTAGGCAACAATAAAAAATGTTTCGGGCTTAAAAATGGTGAAGTTACATATATTTCCATCTGCTGAATTAAAAAATCACAATAAAAATGATAGATTAGCTCTTGTTTTGAACATAAAATGACATTTCATTTCTTAGAGTGAAGATTTTAAATTTGGCGCATTTTTTTTTTTTTTTTTAGATTTGGCACACCTGTCAAAATACCGTAGACGACAACGGCTAGCATTTGGTGAGAGTGCTCCTGAAAAAATACGGTAACCTTGGATGCAACATGTCCCTTAAGATCCATGTTCTCCACTCCCAGCTAGACTTTTTCCCTATAAAAAGGCAGCCCGCCCGCCGAAGACAGTCACCCCGAAGGCTCTGTACTATCCCCCACCCTATTCAACGTCTTTATGGCAGACTTCCCAACAGAGCCACGAGTCGAAATGCCACAATACGCTGACGACGTGATTCTGTTCTGCAAAGACAAACACATCCTCAGAGCCTTCAACCCCTTACAAAGACATCTCCGTCTCATACAGCAGTGGTGTAGGCGTTGGCCGGACAAAAGGCACGCCATACTTTTTACAATGCGCCACACCCCCGCAGACTGCCCCAATTTCAGCTACCGAGGTCGAAGGATAGAGTGGACCAACTCTGTCCAGTACCTAGGTGTTAACTTAGACAGGGGTCTAACTTTTCGCCAACACATCAGGGACCGAGTGGCGAAGGTACAGGGAGCAATTGCTTCACTGTATCCAATGCTGGGGTCAACCTCAATGCCAGTTGACATGAAGTTATACCTCTTCCGAGCGCTGGTAATCCCGGCTATGCTTTACGCCTGTGAGATCTGGGGCATGGCCGCAGACAGCTGGCTAGCATGGCTCCAACGTGAACAGAATAGAGGACTCAGGTCTATATATTCCTTGGGACGTTATTTTCCTACCCGGTTGCTTCACGAGGCCTCGAATCTTTCATACGTGGAGGATGAAATTAGGCGCCGAGCATCAAAATTGTACGCAAGTTTACCCAATCACAGAAGCGCCCTTGTCAGATCCCTGGGAGATTATGATCCCACTAGACGTCGTTCTAGACAGCACCGGTTACCCCGCATGGCTTGCGGGCCTCCGAGATAACCTAGGAGCAAATCCGAACAACAACTAAAGCTGAGCTCCACATAATCCTTCCAAGCTGAGTGGCATCAAAATTATTTCCTCAAAATTTACACAAATAAAACACCAGGGTGCAAGGTGTTGCATCCTGTCCTTCAACCCCCAGGTACATCTTGTAACCTCGTAAAAATCACCATTCTAAAAACCCACATTTCACCCTACAATATCCCGAAATCTACATTACCTGCGGTAAAACCCTAAACGGGTGCGCACGCAGCAAAAACCTTCTGGCTTTATACAGCCAGTCAGCACCACATGGCATGGCGTGGCATGGCATGGCATGGCAAAGACAGTCAGTCGGTAATTGAACGCGTGCGGGTAAGCAGCTGTGTTTGTTGACCTTGTATGTTGTATTGTGTATATGTACGAAGCGTATTTCTACGGAAATAAAGTACAATTTTTTGTGTTTGTAATCAGGTCTTTTGATTTCACGAACCCACGAAGTCACAGTATTTCCGTTTCCGCTTGGAGTATATTTTTACATAGGAAATGGCTCCGTTTCGACCTTATTTTCCGTTTTACCACGTTTCCAGCCTATAGGTGGTCCGTTGTAGGTAGGTTGTACTGTATATTTAACTATATTTAAATTGTGCAGATGTTTGTGTACGTTTGTGAAATAAAGAGAACAAATAAACATCGCAAAGTGGTTTGACCGTGGCAGTAGATCGAAGTTATTACTGGTACGCGATATTGACTTATTTACAATGGTAAAATTACATAAATACAGTAGTTTTGCAGTAGAACAATGAGATGGAAGGTTGCCAAACCGCCCTCTCGTAAAACATTTAGCCCGAATGCATGGCCATGAACACATGCAGCCACAAACTGCTCTAGCGGACATGTCCCTCGGCGGAATGCGAAAGTGCACGTGCTATGGGAAACGCATCATAATTGAAGATTGGCGGTGTGGAACATATGGCTTTGAGCCTCAAGTGTCCCATACTATAATTAGTTTTGCGCGTAAACCGCGGCCATTCTGTCTCTCTTTTACCTAGCTTCAACCGAATATCTCTGCTTCAATATATACCGAACAATGTTATTATTATTATTATTATTATTATTATTATTATTATTATTATTATTATTATTATTATTATTATTATTATTATTATTATTATTATTATTATTATTATTATTATTATTATTATTATTATTATTATTATTATTATTATTATTATTATTATTATTATTATTATTATTATTATTACTATTATTAATTATTATTATTACTATTGCTATTACTACTACTACTACTACTACTACTACTACTACTACTACTACTACTACTACTACTACTACTACTACTACTACAGTTGGGTAATACAAAAAGGAGAGGAATAATAATAGAGAGAAAACTGACATTTTGGTATAAGTATATTAAAGAGCAGAAAGAGGAATTATTGAATCTGTGTATGCAGCAACAGAAAATCATTAAGATCACAAACAGTTGATAGTCGGAATTGGAAAGAATGGTATCGAAGATAATTATGGGAAAATTATGGAGAGCAGAGGACATATATCTTAGCGGTTTTTGGAAGGAAGTGAGAACTAGAGAACAAGACATACGAGGCATGTTTTTTAAGTCAGTACCGTTTTGCGATTCCGCCGCCGCAACGCTGCGGTCGGCGTTCCGCGCATGCGCGCTGGTTACCTACATCTCTTGTCTACGCACTGACGCCATTACAGTCTTATTCTTCATTGTATACGTTGGTTACTGAGTGTTTAAGATGTCTCCGACAATCGTGAGTCCCGCCGATTGTGAAGTACGGGCTGTTATATGATTTCTTAGTGCTAAAGGCGTAAAACCGATCGATATTCATCGTGAGATCTGTGAAGTTTATGGACAAAACATGAGTGATAGAATGGTAAGGAAATTGGTGAGAGCTTTTAAAGATGGCTGCAAAAATGTGCATGATGAAGAAAGGAGTAGGCGTCCTTCGGTCGTTACTGAAGATTTGGTGCAGAAAGTGAACGAAATGGTGAGAGAAAACAGACGCTTTACAATTTCATCATTGTGCGACTATTTTCCTCAATATTCTCGTAGTGTTTTGTATCGCATTGTGACCGAGAACTTGAATTACCGGAAATTGTGTACACGTTGGTTTCCGAAAATGTTGACGGATTTGCACAAAACCCAACGATTAGGCAGTGCATTGACTTTCCTTGAGCGGTACCACAATGAAGTTGAAGAATTTTTAGATCAAATTGTTACTGGTGCTGAAACATGGGTGGCCTGCGTCACACATCATCACCCACAAAAGTGAAGTTTAAGCAAACAAACATGATTTTCGGGGCAGTGCACAGTTGTGCACAGTCAATCATGTGCACAGTTTTTTTGGGACAGAAAAGGAGTATTGCTAGTGGAGTTTCTGCCTCGTAATGAGACAATCAATGCAGCGTAGTATTGTGCGACATTGAACAATCTGCGTCGTGCAATCCAGAACAAAAGACGTGGCAAGTTGAGTAAGGGTATCGTTTTGCTGCATGACACTGCCCGTTCACGTGTGGCTAATCGGACGAAAGATCTTATCAATCTTTTCAATGGGAAACTCTAGATCATCCTCCATAAAGCCCTGATCTGGCGCCCAGCGACTACCATTTGTTCCTGCACTTGAAGAAACATCCGGGCGGTCAGCGTCTTCAAGACGATAAAGAAGTCAAAACAGTTGTGATACAGTGGTTAACACGTCAGGCGGCAGAATTTTATGAGGAGGGTATTCAAAAACTGGTGCCACGTTATGACAAGTGCCTCAATATTCACGGAAATTATGTAGAAAAGTAGATTGAGGTAAAAATAAAATTATTGCGAAATCTATGCACGTCTTTTTTAAATTCCAAAACGGTACTGACTTAAAAAAAACATGTCTCGTAGATAGGCAGGAGATATGGGACAGTATAGAACGAAAGAAAACTTTGAAATTTTATAAGCAATCGAAGACAGAATGGGGTAGGGATCAATGTGACAAAATTGGAACAGAAGGTATAACATGGATGAGAGTAGGAATAATATATCTAAAAGGGTTGAGAAGTAATGAGGTAGGGATAAGTTAATTTTGTGGAGATCAAGAAAGCACTGTTCATTACCTGATATGATGTAAGGAACTAACAAATGACAGGAGAAAAATATGAAATCATAAATGGGACAGTGTAAGCTAAGAGGTAGTAACGTTACGCTTGCTAACGGTAATGAGTGAAAAGAAAAGTAGATGTATATGAGATTTCTTATATAAGTTAAGAGAAAAGTGGATTACGATAAAAGAAGCGAAGGTCAGGAAGAAATGACATCAAGCTGCTCAGGAATACCAACGGCTTATGGCCAGGGGACATGAGTCAGCGAGTAAATCTTACGTCAGCAATTTTCATGTAATTTGCACACGATGTATAATACTGCATGTTAAAAAAAAAAAAAAAAAATAATAATAATAATAATAATAATAATAATAATAATAATAATAATAATAATAATAATAATAATAATAATAATAATAATAATAATAATAATAATAATAATAATAATAATAATAATAATAATAATAATAATGTTAGATGTTAAAGTTGTTGTAATGAAACTTTACAAATATCTTATCGCTCACTTTCTTCTCGGGCAGCCATCCAGGTGAAATGATGATTAGATACCAACGTTTCGGGAGTGTGCATCTCTCCGACCATCAGGATATTTATTAAATGTTATAACCACAAATGAAATACTGGATGCAACACAAATATAAACAAAGACAAAACACTATCAAAATTCGCATTACTGAACAAAAGACTGTTTTCAGTAAATTAACTGCCAGGTCAGGAGGTGGCGTGAGTATAGACAATTGTGTCAAAGAAACGTAACTGCTTAACTTGATTATCAAGTTGTATTGATCTTTGCTTCTTAATTCAGCATCACGAATAAGCGCGCTCCTTTCAGAGGAAATCGCCAAAGTCTCCTTAATTATCCGCTCCCAGTAACTGTTGCATTTTGCCAAGATGGTCGTCTCCCGAAAATTTGCTCTATGGTCGTTATCAAAACAATGCTCTGCCAGCCCACACTTCTCAAGTTGCATTAAACATATGCTCCGTTCATATTCCTTTATTGTAGTAGCGATGGTCCTTGCGGTTTGTCTTATATACGGTGTCCCACATTCACAGGGAATGCGGTACATTCCTGAAACTTGGAAGTGCAGTTTGTCTTTCACTGCCCTCGACAGATATTTAATCTTTGGTGGTGGCTTGTAGATGATGATGTATTTGGCTAGAATTCTGCTGATTCTGCCGGATAAATTGCCGGTAAACGGGATGCAGGCTGTAGCTGTTGGCTTATCTGACGCTTGCTGTATTACACGTTTCTCTCTCATACCTTTGATCATCGAGTCTTCAACGTCATATTCGGAGTAGCCGTTTTGACGGAAAGTGAGTCTCAGGTGTTGTAATTCTTGTTTTAGGTGGCTGGGATCAGAGATAGACAAAGCTCTGTGGTTCAGTGTATTGAGAACTCCCAGTCGTTGAGACTTATGATGGAAACCAATAATACTATGATATTATAAATCTGGGAGCGGAGAATTGAGGAGGCTTTGGCCATTTCCTCCGAGAGAGGCACGCTTGATCGTGATGTATTCGTGATTTAACAGTCGAAATACATCGGCTCTCTGGTGCTCAAGATTTTCTATTTCTTTATTTATGTGCTGGCATCTTAAAGTCATATCGGTAGCGTTATATCTTTGGTAACAAATGTTCCCTCTTTGGATTGTTAGTCTCTGGGTTTGTATATAGACATTCTTCAGCCGGGAACTGAACCCGGTACGGAGGTTAGCAGCCGACCACAGAGGCAGTGTAGTTTTGAAATTAAAAGCGCCATAACGTTGGGAGTTTTGGTTGTAGCTTAGCAGTGCGGTTTCAATAGAGAAGTTTTCCAAATGTTATATATTGATTTCTCATTAGCACGGACCACTTCTCACTTAAAACTATGTTGGCTAATTCCGAGAGGAGAGCTCTGCTGGTATTTAGTTGATGAACTCTACACAATGGAAACTTTGTGGCTATGAAGCAGTTGTGCTGAAGAATTCATTATTGTTATTATATCCTTTAGTTTTCGTTTTGCTGGAGTTTAATTAATATTTGTTCCTGTCCTATTTAAGCCCAAATGTTGGACTGACAAAACGGGAGGTATACGGTTTTTAAAACTAATTTATAAAGGATGTATATTTCGGGTCTAAATTATTGAAACAAAAGCGACCCAATACGAAGTTTGCCTTAAGACATTTATTTGCCACATAAAGTATAATTTTACACGTAAACACGTCGTGTTAATTCCCTTTAGGTGTCTTTTGCACTGCTTGCTCTGCTTGTAATTTCTTCGACGTACACAGAATGTTTCTTTTTGCACTGCTTTACTTGGTGATTCTCACACATTTGTGTAACTGCTCCTCTCTGCACTGCACTACTCACGGCTTCTTTGCTCTGGACTGTATTCTCGACTGACTCACCGTGACCGACCGAAGTGCTGGCAGGCTCTGTACAGCTTGAGTGTATTTTACTACGTGCCCATCCTCAGTAGGGTTTAACAGCAAATAGGTATATGATACCCCCACTTTTTATGTAGTGTTAAGGAATTTATATCAGTGAACGTTTGTGACATAGCATTATACTCCCTTCGGTGTACTGACAGGTTGGCCAAAACTCGTTATACGCTGGTGGGTCTAGTTAAATCAATGAAGAAATCTTGTTGATTACAGACATAAGAGGGTTGATGAACAAACATAACAGATGTTTATTACTCCAATTCAATGTTTACATGCCCTTTTTCAAAGTAGTCCCCAAAAAATGCGGCCGCGCCGTGGCTCAATGGTTAGACGGCTTGGCTCTCACCAAGGCGACCCGGGTTCGATCACAGACGACCGCAAAGTGAGATTTGTGGTGGACAACACGGCGCTGGGGCGGGTTTTCACCGGGACCTCCAGTTTCACCCGCCATCTGATTCCACCGGTTCTCCATCTTCATCTCATATATCAGTGTCACCGCCTGCGGTGCCGTATGTAGTAAGGGAGGGAGTTAAACACTACTACACATTTTCCTACTTCAATGCACTTTTAATAGCGTCTCTGCCAGTTCTTGAACACGTGCTGCAGACCATTCTTTGTCAGGTCCTTGAGAATCACCTCACTTTTCTTGAGCACTGCTTCAGAGTTCTCAAATCGAATTCCCCTAAAGTTTGTCCTTAGGGGAATAAAAAGAGGTCGCAGGGTTCAAGATCGGGACTATAAAGTGGATGTAGTACATAGGTAATTATGTAAAAAACTGAAGCTGCTGACAGTGAAGTAAACTAGGTTATTAATAATAACTAAACACTAGTAACACAACTTCACTTATCTTATTTAAACCCTGGGTTGACCGGTTTCAAAGCAAACATCTGCTTTATCCTCAGCCACTCAGCTTGACATACACCCACTAACTGACTGACTGACCGTGACCACTACTGGAGTTTGAAGGATAGCTCCTTATCTAACTGCCATCTACCGGGGACAACACAAACTTATTGATGATGTCTATAGGAGGGATATCAAAATTCATTACGCGATCCTTATTTTTCAAAATAAATATCTTCTCCCAAACTATTAAATCTATCGGTTCCTTCAATTGTTTCAATAATTTAACTTCTGGATTTACTTCATGATTATATGACCAAAAATGATCCGCCACTGCCGATTTCTCGGTCTGTCTATATTTAATATTTCTAAAATGTTCTTTCGCTCTGGTTTCCAAATAAGATAAGTGAAGTTGTGTTACTAGTGTTTAGTTATTATTAATACATAGGTAATGTTGAATCGAGCCTGAAACTGCATGACTTGATTTACGACGTGAGGCCGTGCATTGTCATGATGAACTCGCCATCCAGTCTGAGAAAGCTCTGGCTCGTTTCTTTGCAATGTGCTTTCTCAGTGTAGCCAATGCTGATGTGTAGTATGCTGCTGTAACACTACTGTGAGGGGGAACTGCATGCTGGTAAATCATTCCATTACAGTCAAAATATGTGATCACCATTACTTTCCCTGCAGATGGAACAACTTATGCATTTCTTGGTGTTGGAGAACTTGGCGATTTCCACACGTTGCTGGCATGTTTTCCTTCGGGATCTTAATGATGCAGCCATGACTCATCACCGGTGATAATCGATTTAAAAAATGCATCGCCTCCATTAGCAAAGAGACAGAGCACCTCACGGCTTGTCTCCATTCGCACAGCCTTTTGTTTGGGAGTCAACAGACGTGGCACCCAACGAGCACAAACTCGGGTCATATGGAGATGACCGTGCATAATTGTAAACACACTGCCATATGAAATTCTCAACACTTCACTGAGGTTACGTAAGGCTATACGCCGATCCTCTCGGACAATCACAGCAGGGTGTGGATGTTGTCACAGCAGAAGCCAAAACACCAGACCTACCTTGCTTAACACTGAATATAGTACAGTACAGTCTGACCATCAGTACAGCGTACGTAACACGACGTATATTGTATTACCTGTCTGACGAATAAGTACAGTCGGAGATCGCTCGGTTTAGAGAGATCAGAAAGACGGGAATATGGTACAGTACTGGCTGACCATCAGTACAGCGTACGTAACACGACGTATATTGTATTACCTGTGTGATGAATGAGTACAGTTTTTTGAGAGATCGCTCGGTTTAGAGAGATCAGAGAAGACGGGAATATAGTACAGTACAGTCTGACTATCAGTACAGCGTACGTAACACGACGTATATTGTATTACCTGCCTGACGAATGAGTACAGTTGTTATGGGAGATCGCTCGGTTTAGAGAGACCAGAGAAGACGGGAATATAGTACAGTACAGTCTGACCATCAGTACAGCGTACGTAACACGACGTATATTGTATTACCTGTCTGACGAATGAGTAAAGTTGTTATGGGAGATCGCTCGGTTTAGAGAGATCAGAGAAGACGGGAATATAGTACAGTACAGTCTGACCATCAGTGCAGCGTACGTAACATGACGTATATTGTATTACCTGTCTGACGTATGAGTACAGTTGTTATGAGAGTTCGCTCGGTTTAGAGAGATCAGAGAAGACGGGAATATAGTACAGTACAGTCTGACTATCAGTACAGCGTACGTAACACGACGTATATTGTATTACCTGTCTGACGAATGAGTACAGTTGTTATGGGAGATCGCTGGGTTTAGAGAGATCAGAGAAGACGGGAATATAGTACAGTACAGTCTGACCATCAGTACAGCGTACGTAACACGACGTATATTGTATTACCTGTCTGACGAATGAGTACAGTGGTTATGGGAGATCGCTCGGTTTAGAGAGATCAGAGAAGACGGGGAATATAGTACAGTACAGTCTGACCACCAGTACAGCGCACGTAACACGACGTATATTGTATTACCTGTCTGACGAATGAGTACAGTTGTTATGGGAGATCGCTCGGTTTAGAGAGATCAGAGAAGACGGGAATATAGTACAGTACAGTCTGACCATCAGTGCAGCGTACGTAACATGACGTATATTGTATTACCTGTCTGACGTATGAGTAAAGTTGTTATGGGAGATCGCTCGGTTTAGAGAGATCAGAGAAGACGGGAATATAGTACAGTACAGTCTGACCATCAGTGCAGCGTACGTAACATGACGTATATTGTATTACCTGTCTGACGTATGAGTACAGTTGTTATGAGAGTTCGCTCGGTTTAGAGAGATCAGAGAAGACGGGAATATAGTACAGTACAGTCTGACTATCAGTACAGCGTACGTAACACGACGTATATTGTATTACCTGTCTGACGAATGAGTACAGTTGTTATGGGAGATCGCTGGGTTTAGAGAGATCAGAGAAGACGGGAATATAGTACAGTACAGTCTGACCATCAGTACAGCGTACGTAACACGACGTATATTGTATTACCTGTCTGACGAATGAGTACAGTGGTTATGGGAGATCGCTCGGTTTAGAGAGATCAGAGAAGACGGGGAATATAGTACAGTACAGTCTGACCACCAGTACAGCGCACGTAACACGACGTATATTGTATTACCTGTCTGACGAATGAGTACAGTTGTTATGGGAGATCGCTCGGTTTAGAGAGATCAGAGAAGACGGGAATATAGTACACAACAGTCTGACCGTCAGTACAGCGTACGTAACACGACGTATATTGTATTATCTGTCTGACGAATGAGTACAGTTGTTATGAGAGATCGCTCGGTTTAGAGAGAACAGAGAAGACGGGAATATAGTATAGTACAGTCTGACCACCAGTACAGCGTACGTAACACGACGTATATTGTATTACCTGTCTGACAAATGAGTACAGTTGTTATGTGAGATCGCTCGGTTTAGAGAGATCAGAGAAGACGAGAATATAGTACAGTACAGTCTGACCATCAGTACAGCGTACGTAGCGTGACGTATATGTACGTGCTAAATCGATACCCCATGTCTTTGGTTATACTCTAGAATGGTTCCTTATATGATCAAAAAGGATATTTTCTTTCTAGATGTTGAACGTGTTTTCTCCTGTACCCTTTTGAATATTCATTCTCTAATGTGAAGTGAATGGCAATATTTTCATTCAAGTGGCAGTGGTTATTTTTGACTTGATTCGAACCCGAGCACTGAAGGAGACTCAAGTGTTGTACTGCCGAACGGACAGTAATTGTGACGTAATACCGCTAATCTATATGTGTTTACGCAGGCGTTCACTGCACTCATTCGTCAGACAAGTTGTACAGACCAACTTCTTCGGCGTGTTCCCTTATGTAGGCAGCCTATATGTAGACTCCATCATTGTTGATTTTCTTTCTTTCCTCTATCTGCATACGATTTCTGAAGTTTTTTTTTTTTCCCCTCCCCTTAAACTAGTAGGAACCGAGGTCCTTTGGCAGTTAAACTTTCCCTATTCCACGCTCCAGCGGCCGCGCTGCGTTGAATCACCCAACCTCCACATAAAACTGATTTGGAAGTATAATCTAGTATTGTACTCCTTTCAGTCATCGGTCTTTCTCCCTTCTCTCCCAAAGTGATGCATCGCCCGAGGGATGAAGGATCGCAGCTTCCGTATCTGCTTTTATTGCCGTACTTAGGGAAGGCACTGAAACATATTGATTAATAAATGCCATTCTGTATTCCTGCTTCTCTTACTTCGGGAGAATTGCAAGTGTACCAAGCTCGCCCTTAAATTTATCACCTTTTTTATAAAAGAATATTCAAAACCTCAAGAAGCTCAACTATTCTATTTCGGAGGGGAATTATAAATTATTTAATGTGCTTCAAGGGGGTCAGAGGGTAGTGTTGAACTTAATACTGTCACAGCGGCGATCGCTGAACGTCAGCTACTGCTTACGTTACGAAGAGGAAGCAAGTTGTCGTGAGGAATAAATATGCGTTCAAGGACAGCTGACGTCAGGAAGGGACTCATATTATTTCTATGCAAAATGACTGGTTTTAACTGCATTTCCAGATGCTTCTGGTTGCGGCAGATATATACAAGGGTACCGTGAAAAGTACTCGGTCTAATAAAAATGAATTGTTCTTCCACACTAGCCGTGTGTAGGACGCACTGTGAAGGGGTAGAGCAAGACTGAAAAATTCAATGCCATAGCCGGGGTTTTAACCACAGATCTTCTGGTTTCCGTCCAGCCGCTCTAAACCATTGAGCTACTATGGCCAGGGTGCCAACATGACATTAAATTCTCCAAGTGACTCGTAATTTTCTCGGTAAACCACTAGGAGTTTTCATAAACACGAGTCAGTTGGAGAATTTAATGTCATGTTGTCACGTTGGCCATAGTAGCTCAATGGTTTAGAGCGGCTGGACGGAGACCAGAAAATACATGTTTAAAATCCCGGCTATGGCATTTAATATTTCAGTCTTGCTCTACCCTTTCATAATGCGTCCTGCACACGACTAGGTTGAAAGAACAATTAGTTTCCATTAATTGTACCTAATAGTGGTCCGAACTATAAAGCCCGGGCCTTAAAGTACTTACAGCGTAGTAAGTCGTCATTAAGGTAGTTGTCTCATGTGTTTATGAGAATGCCTAGTGGTTTACCGGGAAAAACACGAATGAGTTGGAGAATTTAATGGCACGTTGGCCATAGTAGCTCAATGATTAGAGCGGCTGGATGGAAACCAGAAGATCCGTGGTTCAAATCCCGGCTATGGCATTGACTTTTTCAGGCTGGGTCTACCCTTTCAGTCGGTCTAATAGTGAAAAATGGCAAAAGTAGTTTTGTTTTTCAACATGTCTTTCGCGTAGAACGTCTTTGACGCATTCACGGACACGTTTAAAATTGGCCGCCCAATAGCGGAAACTGCAGGTGAAGAGTCGCCAAACACATTTACAATACGCAGATAAATGTCCGTGTGTGTTAAAGCTTCTTTTACGAAGAATTTTATCACAGCACGATATGAAGAGACCCGCCGTCTGAGTCATACCGCTCGGTGAGGTGCTTTCTGAAAAATCTGATCCTGGCAATTTTTTCTCAGCAGAAACCTATCCGTAAGGTCTGGAAGTATACATCAATGCTTAGATGAGGTGTCTGAATTGCATGTTTATACAGAAAACTCAACAAGATTGATTCAAGTGTTTAAAAAAGTGATATTCGTTTCCGATTGTCAGTTGTTTCAAGGGATATGAGCTTAAGTGGGATGTAGCACCGAAGACTCCAAATCCAGCAATTTTCAACCAATCTTGCTGAATTTTTGACCACTTAGTTCTGATGCATAGTGGTCACAGAATTCAAAATTTTGTTTTTATATCTTCAATAGCTTTTTAGTAATTAATTTGTGAAATTCAAAATTTGAACAAAATTCAAACCGCTCCACGTGATGAAAATTTTGAAAATTTTAATTTTTCTATTTCTAAATATATTTAGATGGTTATGAAGAAAAGATCTATCATATGAATTTCATATACTGCTTTTAGTTCCAGAGGGGAAAAATTAGGTATTGAGCAAACAAAAAAGGCCAAAAAATGGTTAAATCTTTGACTTTTTATACCAATAACTTTAAAAATATAATGAATATTAAAAATGATTTGATAGAAACCTTTGTTTGCTTTCTAAGAACATTTGTTGAACATTTTAGAGGGATTGTATCGTGTGGAACATTTTGAATGACAAAAAATGTTGAAAAAACTATAATTGAGTAAATCAAGTTTTAAAATCCAAAACATTTTTCTTCTCAGCTACATGTCTTGAAGTACACTAAATCCCTCCAGATAGGTAATTTGGACCATCCTGCCTCTTCCTTCACTCATCTGCAGCAGTGTTCTTCAATTTCAGTTACCTTCTGGATGTTTTAGAAGTTACCTTCGCAGAAATTGCTGAGTAAGCGTAATTCGTCCTTTCCTTGGCTAACTTTTTGAGATGCTGGTGAAATATGTGTCCATTATGTCTGACTGCAGCTTGAGTGAGGCAGAACAACCAAAATTGAATTCACTGATGGTTGATGTCACAGTAAGCTGAAGTCTCTTCTTTGAAACAAATATTTCTTTTGGGTAATTATGCCATATCATGTTACGTAAACCTTCATTTGCATTTTGTGTGTTACCCAATGTACATCTCCTTAGGATTTCATATGAGCCAGTCTTTGGTACACAGTCATTGGTTTTCTTACCACGTGAGGCCTCAAGTATGTTCCCATTGTTGTATTATGTTTAGGTGTTTCTTCCCATGTATCTTTTAGCCTATTCATGATCCTAACTATGTACACAGTCAACAAGAGGTCAGTTGTTTCAAAGAATGTTTAACGTATAACCTATATAACAGTTATGTGCACGTTTTGATGTATAAAATACCTTTATAAATGTTAAATGGCACACTAAACTCATCAATTATATATAAACAGTATCTAGTTTAACGACAAACACAAGAAAATCACGACTAAGTTAGAAACTCACACAAAAGCAAGAATATAAACATTATTATTTGCTTTTAATGCTTGTAGCCAGTGTTTTGTTTCCGTGATGCCACAAAGCCTGGTAACTGCATTAACTTTATCACGTGCGCTTTAGATAAGCAGCACGAAGTGTAATTTTGGTACACAGGAGGGTGTGCTCGATAATATGCCAAAAATTTGCGAAAGCAGCAAGAGCAGTTTTTCCGTGAACATGTGTTACGTGTTATTAGTCCGGTATTTGCGTTATTAGCTGACGGGATTGCCCTCGGCACATTTGGGAGTGGTCAAAGCAAATGGAACGCTGTATTATGCAGCACATCAACCAGTTGCAGTATCTATGTTATTAACAGTGTATGCACCGGGATCAAGGGACCACGGCATGCACTTCACAGTAACAACGGGCAACGTTTTATACCTCCCTTCCTCTCTACTGCTTATTGACAGCAAATTGTATTATTAAAAATACTTGCCATTTGAGAAACGAATTGGAAACTATAACATAGTAACAACTTTGTCTGTAAATTATAAGTCATATCGGACGATGAATGAAATGGTGTTCAAATGAATACAGGGTACATAGAGCTTAGAGTTACCAGACATTCATCTTTCAGGATAAGAGAAAACCTCCAACGTTAAGTCATATCGGACGATGAATGAAATGATGTTCAAATAAGTACAGGGTACATAGAGCTTAGAGTTACCAGACATTCATCTTTCAGGATAAGAGAAAACCTCCAACATTAAGTCATATCGGACGATGAATGAAATGGTGTTCAAATGAATACAGGGTACATAGAGCTTAGAGTTACCAGACATTCATCTTTCAGGATAAGAGAAAACCTCCAACGTTAAGTCATATCGGACGATGAATGAAATGATGTTCAAATAAGTACAGGGTACATAGAGCTTAGAGTTACCAGACATTCATCTTTCAGGATAAGAGAAAACCTCCAACATTAAGTCATATCGGACGATGAATGAAATGGTGTTCAAATGAATACAGGGTACATAGAGCTTAGAGTTACCAGACATTCATCTTTCAGGATAAGAGAAAACCTCCAACGTTAAGTCATATCGGACGATGAATGAAATGATGTTCAAATGAGTACAGGGTACATAGAGCTTAGAGTTATCAGACATTCATCTTTCAGGATAAGAGAAAACCTCCAACGTTAAGTCATATCGGACGATGAATGAAATGATGTTCAAATGAGTACAGGGTGCATAGAGCTTAGAGTTACCAGACATTCATCTTTCAGGATAAGGGAAAACCTCCAACGTTAAGTCATATCGGACGATGAATGAAATGATGTTCAAATAAGTACAGGGTACATAGAGCTTAGAGTTACCAGACATTCATCTTTCAGGATAAGAGAAAACCTCCAACGTTAAGTCATATCGAACGATGAATGAAGTGATGTACAAATGAGTACATGATACATAGAGCTTAGAGTTAAGTCATATCGAACGATGAATGAAGTGATGTACAAATGAGTACATGATACATAGAGCTTAGAGTTACCAGCCATTCATCTTTCAGGATAAGAGAAAATCTCCAACGTTAAGTCATATCGGACGATGAATGAAATGATGTTCAAATGAGTACAGGGTGCATAGAGCTTAGAGTTACCAGACATTCATCTTTCAGGATAAGGGAAAACCTCCAACGTTAAGTCATATCGGGCGATGAATGAAATGATGTTCAAATAAGTACAGGGTACATAGGGCTTAGAGTTACCAGACATTCATATTTCAGGATAAGAGAAAACCTCCAACGTTAAGTCATATCGGACAATGGATGAAATGATGTTCAAATAAGTACAGGTACATAGAGCTTAGAGTTAGCAGACATTCATCTTTCAGGATAAGAGAAAACTTCCAACGTTGTCATAACAGACGATGAATGAAGCGATGTTCAAATGAGTACAGGGTACATAGAGCTGCCGGGGAGTTTCTATCTGCACTGCAGCGGCTCTTTGGGACCGCCCTGTTTTGTCTCGCCTCATCCTTCCTCCCTAGGTGCTCCAATTGTAAAGTAAAACACTCTAAGGTAGGGTACATTTGGAATTCCACTATAAAATTGTTTGGAGCAATGTATGGTGGATGTCCGCATTTGAATGGCAGTTTCTCTGCTGCTGTGTCTGCGACGTTATTCCAGTTGGTCATAATCAGGAAATTTCTTTCCGGTTGCACAGTGTTGTACCGAGTAAATTGCTGCTGATTTCCAGAGCTCTTCTCGGAACGTGTTATCCAACGGAAAAAGCTCGTGCTGCGATTGGCTACATTCGAGGCACGTACTGATTTGGAATTCGATCTACATTCATTCTCCATCCAGCACTGGGATTAGAAGCGTCGACTTCTACATGGAAAGTTAAACTTCGTTCTCGATTCCACTTTGGTTTCCCATTTGACAGAGATTTTTTTATTCTCTAGTTTGTCGTCTTCCTAAACTTAACCAAATTGACCAATGTAGTGTTCTCTGCAGTAGTACCAATTACCTTTCCGAAGACGAAAATATTATTTCTGGAACTGGCATCGCCTTCTGTACTCCTAAACAAAAACATATGAAGTACGAAAAAGAAAATGAAACAAAAGGCTGTTTAAATAATGTAATTGAACATTAACCTCTTTTCCTTGCATTACTATAAATTGTGTATTTTGATACCGTCCCTGTTAGGGATAGCATTGTCATATAACCCCGAAAGTCTTATTACATGCATAATTAAGGGCGGATAGATACCACAATATGAATTAAACAAAGTTATAATAAATATAGAGGAACATGATTAAATATACAAGTGCAGATACTAAACAGGCAATCCCGATATATATTATCGAAAGCACGAGAACCCAAATAGCGAGGTGAATGAACTCCTTCCTGACAGGTACTTTCATTGTGTTGCTTGCCGACATAGGTGGCATTGTCCAAGGTTAGACCCTCGTCGCCAGCCACGTCTTGGCCTGCACATGCTACGTGATGATAGAATAGACACCGGGATTTAAGTTACACATTTTTAAACATGCTTATGCATTAATTAGCTTGACTGTGGGAAAGTGAAAATCGCATAGAATACACGTTTCAGACACGAGAAATTGCTTTTAGATTTAAGAGTAGGGATGAAACACAACCTATCAGAAACAAATAACAGGTCACATGTCCTCTAAAGTGTCCAAAGTTCGGCGAAAGGAAGGGGAAATTTGCGCAATAGCGACGTTTGATCTTTGCTAGGAAAAGCTCTCTGTTTCGGCGAGTGAAGGGGGCCACAAGTACTGAAAATTCATCAAAGTCCGTGTTCGCGAAGGCAGGAAGTAATGCCATCGACGTTCACAAACAATGCGTACACAGATACATACATAACATCAAGATAACGGTGACGAGTGGAGAGGACTACGTATATCAATAAACTTGACATTCAACGGTCGTGGTGTCTTGTATATGATCATACCCATACGCTGTCCGGACGCACCCACTCCTTGAAACTCAAAAGAGATAATTCATGCAGATCTACCCTGAGAAAATCCCCGACCTGTTGGAAACCTCCCATTCCTAATCCTCACCCATCACATATCTTCTCATATGAGGTGTTGAGTACCGGGAGGGCTCAACGAGGTACCTAACGGACAAGGACCGCCCCAATTTATTTTAATATCTAACAGGTACAATGCGTTTTGCAAGGCCAGATTGCCTACTGGCTAGCCAAGAAGTCAGGTATAGCAGCCGTACTTACATGAACTCGCTTACAAGGGAACTATCATTATGTTTATACCTGTATCTACTTGATAATTAGATGACTTTATCTCTGCGCTATATGAGGCCTGTGTGCGGAGTATAGCTGGAAATACTCGTAAAAGAGTCTACAATAGGTAAGAATATATATACCCCATCTCACGCTAGTTTAATCCTGTTGTAAACAAGGCGGAGCTGGCTCATCTCGCCACGTGTTAAACGCTACATGCACGCACACAAGTTTTGAAACACTAGCAGCGCTAACTTGTAGACAATAAATGAATATAGTGGGTTACACATTAACTTACTAAATCTATGAGTTGTTCATTTCTGAAAAAATAATCATTAAGTCTACTGCGTATAGCACTTTTCGTAAAAGCTGCCATCTGTCAGGCATACACAAAGAGGCCACGTGTATTTAAAAACACAGAAGTTCTTTTCTGGTCCCATTCTTGAAAAGTAAAGGTGGTGTTATAACTTGAACGACTCCCGTATTGTTGCGAATCCATTATTACCACTGGCGGCGTAGGCGCTAAAAGCGTTCGTGGCGGAGCCATAACAGACAGCTAGCACAGTGCAAGAGCCTGCAAAATTAGATAAAGATGTCCCGGAGATAAAAGACTTGCCGAACACAGTTAAAGTTAGATAAATGCAACATTCTAGTGACATCTTGATTAATAGAGAACATTCGGGTTCTTGTTTGTTGCAGAAAAGTTAAGAATTATCGATGCAGGTGTACATAAGAGGCGACACGCCAGCGCAATGGTCGTCAACGGAGTTGTAACAACTGAGTATCGTGCAAATGTGACCGCTGTTTGTTTATGGTCAATGACCTTGGAAGTTTGTAAATGTCCAAAGGGTATTTATACGGAAATAAAGAACATTTTGAATTTCTGCAACTTGGACGTTTAGTTCTATGAACCCACAAAGTCATCTTTTCCCATTTCGTTGTGTTTCGCGAAATATATCAATTTCTTTTCAACTTTAGGTACATTACTTAACTATTTCCGTATCAGTTTTTTAGAAAGTTGTTTTTATGAACACGTGTTACTGTTGTCTACATTAGCAGAGCTTATTTTAAGTTGGTGTTTTGCTGGGTATGAAGTTTAAGTCTCGCAGACCTACAAGTGCTAGCGTTTTTTAAAGTGCAAGCTCTGCTATATATTAGGGAAGGCTACATAAAAGCAATGTACGGCCACGCTACAGGGGTTTGTTAACTTCGGTCCAAATGCTCACATTCATCTAGCGCGTGCAATTTAGTTTTATGCTTCATAAAACAAGAATGGAAGTGGAGGAGGACAATTTTTCTGTCGTGTAACTCGGGGGGAAGTTAGCAGTCAAATTTACAAAACAACATTACTCGACGGAGCAGTGATCATGAGCGTAAAGGGATTCAAGGATGCACTTGCTCTTTGTCCTGGGGAGGTTTTCATTACGACAACAAATGGAAGAAGGTCCTTAAAATATCCGTGATTTAAAGAAGAAACCTTGTGCCTCTTTCACGTGTGGATGTATGCACGTGTACCTATATATATTTTTCTAGAAACATAAATTTCTTAGTAATAAAAAATCTGGTATTTATGAATTTAATTGTTTAGATTGTGATCGATTTTACATTTCTATGACGAAACGTAATTTGGAAACCAGAATGAAAGAACATTTTCGTAACATTAAGTATAAACAAACTGAGAAGTCGGCCGTAACAGATAATTTTTGGTCGTTTAGTAATGAAATAAATGCAGAAGTTAAAATATTAAAACAATTGAATGGTCCGATAGATTTAATGGTTTGGAAAAATATATTTATTTTAAAAAATAAACATCGCGTAATGGATTTTGAAATACTAGCAGTTCATTCTGTTTTAAGTTTGTTTAGTTTTCAGATTTTGGTAATACTGAAAAAACATAACGTAGTAAATACAATCCTTGACAACGGAGTTTATTGATGGATTGAAGATGCAAGCAATCTGTCAATTAGAAAGAAGAATTAATACCATCTTTTTAAGATAAATGCATTTTTTTGTTACAAATATTTAGATTTGTGTAATACCAGAGAGAATGCAGTTGTCTTATGCAGTTGTGTTTCATCGACAGTCGTTGACAGTTCCATCTCTGTTTTCAAAGGCGTTGACTGTTACTTAAGTAATATGGGTCGAAAACGTCCTGAAACTACAGAATAAGAGAGAGAAAATTGCATTAGGTTACTTAAAAAAGCAAATATCTATTCAAGAAATTGGAGAAACCATTGGAAGATCTACCGGTACAGTGAAGACCATTATATACAGATTTGATGAGAACAAAACTTAAGAAAATCAATCAAGAAGTGGTCGTCCTGCACTTCTATCCGAGATGGAGAAATGACAGAGAAGTCAAGAATAATCCTAAACTAAGTGCTCCAAAACTTGCTATTGCAGTTCAGACACATACAGGAAAGTCCGTTTCAGCGTAAACTATAAGAAACGTGGCTCATGAAGCTGAGTGCGGAGGCCGAACAGCCCGTAGAAAACCATACATCAGTAAAATCAACAGAAAGAAGCGAGTTGCCTTTACAAAACAACATAAAGACGATGGATTTGGTTTCTGGAAGAAGGTTGTATTTACTGACAAGAGTCTATTTGTGCTGTTTAAGTCAAAAGTTCGTGTAATACTGTGGAGAAAAGAGAATTGTAAGCTTCCGGGCGACTTTCAAAACTCTCACCTCTGTTGCATCGCCGTTCCAGCCTCGGCCTACAGTCTTCATTGTTACTCTACAAGTCACTCGTTCGTCCGCTTGTAACTTATGCCTACCAAGTGTGGGAGGCCGCACACACATGTCATCTGCGTCGTCTTCAGGTCATACAGAATCGCTTCATGCGCATCGCTACCAACGCCCCATGGTTCATCCCTAATCAGCAGCTGCATCACGAACTAGGACTGTTACCTCTTCTCGACTACATTCGCAGGATCGCTCGTCGTTTCTTTTCCACGCTGCAAGAAATTCCAGGAGCTGTGCATTATAACATCAGCGTCCGCACGCGCCAGCCCTCACGCTTGAAGAGGAGACTACCACAGGCCCTGCTTCTAAGTGATACCTCTGATTCGAGTGATTCTAGTGCTTGATGTCTGTCTTACATCTTCAATATTGACTTTATTCATCACAGAGTATTATTGGAGTTCTAACTTAATGTAGCTAGAGGGCGGCCTGTTAGCCTACCCCTGAGTGTTATTGTTCCTATTGTATTGTTACCTTCTTTTCACTCTGATCTGTAAAGCACTGTACTGCTGATCGATCAATAAAAAAGTTATAAAAAAATTTGTAAGCTTGTGGAGAAAAATATAACAGCTTCAGTTAAACATGGAGGCGGTTCAGTACTTGTCTGGAGCTGCATGAATGCAAATGGTGTGGGGGTTTTGTGGTTTATCGATGGAATTATGAACCATAAGGTTTATATAAACATCCCAGAACTGTGAACAATTTGGGTCTTTCTGAGGATTATAGTTTCACACAAGATAATGATCCAAAACACACAGCTCTAGATGTAAGGTTATGGTTTTTGTATAATACTCCACGATAGATGCCGACATCACCGCAATCCCCAGACATGAATCAAATAGAGAATTTGTGGAGTATACTGGACAAAAATATTAGGAATCATCAGATATCTAATATAAAGTATCTAAAGAACGCTCTACTAGAGGAATGGCGTAAAATTACAGTGAAAACAACACAATCTTTTGTGCAATCCATGCCAAGGAGAATCAAGAGATTATAAAGAGGAATGGAGGACCTACTAAGTACTAAGTGTAACATTTTACACCATTTCAGTATGCATCATATATTGTATATCTTTTCTTTTGAGTGTTTATGTTTTTGTGAACAAATACTATATGTGTTTCTTTACTGTATTCTCTTTTTCACTAATGAATTAAAGACAGTGTCCCTACTGTAGTTTATTCTATAAATTTTCCCTATCCATACATCCTTAAACATAAACTCTGGCGTTAGACGAATACTTGTCTAGAACTGAAGGTCAGGCAATGACATCAACGACCTGTCGACCTGAGCTGTTACGTTCCGTTTGAAGATAGAGCTTTGCTTTCAGAAGGTACCTACCTGTATACGACGAGCTGGCCAATGAAGCTCATGCCAATGGCAACGCTCCATGCGATCAAGTTAATCCCGTTCATATGGGCGCTGCAGCTATTTGCGGTCTGCCAATGGGATTTAAACGGCTTTTTTGTGGTACATGAACGCCAGGTACATCCAGGTGAGTGCAATAAGCGCTAAAAGCACTACAACAAGTCCAAAAATACGCACCATTAGTAATGAAGTAGGCTCAATCATTTATTTATTTATATACCACTTAAAAACACAGATCAGAGCAGAAATATCAGTACCACAGTTGTATTAAAATTACTAAATTCCACTATTTTATTAATGGAGCGTAAATTCTGCTTCAATACTGATTACGTAGAAAATGAAGTCAGCTACAGTGAAGCAATAAATATTATACAAATATAAATATGTGTAACAAAACACTTCACTTCTTAAAAAAAATTGTGTTAATTCTACTTTCTAATGGAGATCTATTTCACAAACAAATTGTTGTCATCATCAGTCAACTCTGCAGTCAAGGATTCCGGTTACAATGTTATTATGTTTTTTCAGTGTTACCAAAATCTGAAAACGAAACAAAGCTAATGACAGAATGAACTGCTGGTATTTCAAAATTCACTATGCGATGTTAATTTTTTAAAATAAACATATTTTCCCAAACCATTAAATCTATCGGACCATTTAATTGTTTTAATAATTTAACCTCAGGATTTATTTCACGGTTAAATGACCAAAAATGATCTGTTACGTCCGATTTATCATTTGTTTATACTTAATGTTACGAAAATGTTCTGTCGTTCCGGTTTCCAAATTACGCTTTGTCTTTCCAATATAAACTTTATCACAATCTAAACAATTACATTGTTAAATGCCAGTTTTTTATTATTAGGAATTTTATCTTTTTTAGAAAAATGTAAAGTTTTAATACTGTATTTAATGATATTTCTACTCTTAAAAAATAAAAGATGATTATAATTTTAAATAATTTACTTACCATCTTTGTGTTAATAAACATTTTCAATTTTTGTTTTAAAGAAGTTGGTATAACTTTAGTTCGTCAAAATAAATATAGAATTAAAAATTTACTACATTTTTCTAAAAAAGATAAAATTCCTAATGATAAAAAAAGTTAAATTATTAAATCAATTAATTGATCCGATAGATTTTATGGTTTGGGAAAATATATTTATTTAAAAAAAATTAACATCGCGTAATGAATTTTGAAATACCTGCATTTGATTCTGTTTTTAGGGTTGTTTTGTTTTCAGATGTTGGTAATACTAAAAAAATAATAACATGGTAAACGGAATCCTTGACTACGAAGTTTATTGATGATGAAAACATCCTGTTTTTGAAATCGATCTCCATTAGAAAGGAAAATTAACATCATTCTCTTAAGATAAGTGAAGCCTTTTGTTACAAATATTTATATTTGTACTTCTATACATTTGAACTCTTTAATTCATAATTACATTTTTAAGGGAAAAGTTTGTATGTGTATATATTTATGAATAGAGAACTGAAAAACGAAGAAGAAACTCACTTTATTTGAGGCTTTATTCCCTCTCGGTGACAAATAACAAAGCTGGTGCACTTGGGCAGGTATTTGTAGCCGTTGTCACACTACCTCGATCAACTTAAACTGTATAGAAGAAGAAATGCTTGTAAGAATAGCTTGAGCAAGAGTAGAAAAAGTCATGTGAGGGTAACACATCAGATGTTTTCAGTGTGGCAGTTGCCGACCCTTTTACTAGTCACATGACGTAGTGAAGAGTGGATGAATCATGGGGTTGTGGGTAATGTATTCCGAACGCGTTCGGTGCACTCGAAGAAGTATTGAAATGTCTTTTGTGTAGAGTTAACACTCGATTTGGCCTGGAAAATCTACGTTAATGAAAGGGTGACCAAAGGGAGACTCTTCCTCCACTGCAGAAACGTTGGCATTTTGAGTTGCTATAGTAACGTCATACACTACCAATGTAAAACCCTTATTTAATCTTTGTTTCACATAAGCTTGCCCCGTATCCCTTAGCGGTCACATAATCTAATCACATCTCATTGGCTGCTGTTGTGGTGCAGAATGTTGTGCGGTAAAAATTAGTTCGTTATTTAACATGGTGATATATCTTTATATGTTGGAAGAGAATTGTCAGATTTATATTTTCGTAACTGTTTGAATTAAATATATTACGCAACAGAGCTGATTTATCTGAAAAGCATGTTAATTCTTAAACGAAGTAAAGAGGAGGTTCATTTGCTCTCAAGTACATGGCACGATAGCACGTGATTTAGCGGTAGTGATGACATATTTGTTTATATGACTTTTATCACTGATCTTGTTTTGAACTGGATTAGTCACATAACGCCATTCGAAGGTGTGTTGTGCCGAGTGCGAGAGCTAAATTATTTTATTGGTCGTTCATTTCGCGTGTACTTATTGTATGTAAAAATGGCAGAGTCTACCGCCAGTTTTTCGCTGAAGTATCGCAAGGGAAAACCTTTACAAAGCGGCGAAAAAAGAAGTGGTGCATGCACAGAGAAGAATCCATCTTTGTCAGTGAGAGAAGTCGAACAGATGAGCTGTGAACTTACAGGTGTGAGTGTTAGGTGCGTAAGAA
This sequence comes from Mantis religiosa, assembly GCA_030765055.1. Lineage (NCBI taxonomy): Eukaryota > Metazoa > Arthropoda > Insecta > Mantodea > Mantidae > Mantis > Mantis religiosa. The sequence goes on along the minus strand of CM060953.1, from coordinate 12,259,744 downwards.
CATCGCGATATGAAATTGAGACAACAGGAAAACTTACCACTCCAGGGGCGATATTGCTGTGTGGCGAAGACGTTATTTAAGGACAATCAAATTGTACCGATATACAAATCGCAATATATGCTACCTTGACGAGACGTGGGTGAATGAAGGACACACGACAAGTATGGCGAGACACGATTTTTAAGACTGAAATACAAACATTTTTGCAAGGTATGTATGCAGGTTTTAAAAATTTCCAGTGAAAAATGCCGAAGGTCTTTCATTATAAACTTGTTTCAGTTTAATTGCTCATTCATTCAGTTTCAACTTGCTCAGTTTCATTATAACCTTGTATTTTTGCATGCCTTCATGTTCTTATTTGTATAATTATTATGACGCAACTACTATGAGGTTTACTGCAGTTTTAACTGTGACGGGAAGACACCGCCTATGGCCTATGACGCGAAAGCATTAGCCAATTAAGAGTAAGGGGGAGGGTGGTTGCACGCGGAGTGATTCATGTCAGCGGGGCAAGGTTATATGAAACAGAGATTTAGACAACATAACGATTGTTTCAGTGTTCATTCGACATAACCATAAAGCTAAGGTTGTTAGCAAAAAAGACGATGTCTGAACTTGAGTACCTATTTTACCAAAGTAGAACGACCACGTTGTAAGCATATGATAGTTGAGATACGGTGGCGGCTTCTGAGGTATGGCACCATCTGTATGAAAAACAAAGAAAGAAAAGTATAGTAATTGCGCAAAAAAATATTGTTTCTGAGTATCTTCTCCCTCGTGTGAAAAGGCGCGTTAAACGCAAGCGTTCTGTCCCGGTTGTTTTCCGTGGCTTGGTGCCGATCTACGCTCATAAGCGCCTGTGTTAAGGGATACGATGTCTGCTTATACACGCCTTCTTATGGGAGCAGGTAGTGCCGAGTTGTCTCTGGCGCATAACTTACGTTTTATCCGCCAGAGTGCAGTAAAGCACGGGACCAAAGATAACTGTCTCTCTGTCGCTTCGTATCACATTCTCCATGAATTGTATTATCAAACTTTTACTGTACTCGTTACACCTGTGCGTAACAAGAGTACGGATGTAATAAATATATATATATATTTCCGTTTCCCTGTACGTTCTGTTTGGTACAGTATATTGTAAAATAGGATGAATTATTGATAAGATTACCTAAATCGTTCAAAATTGGTACACATTTATACTTTAACAACCCTTATTTACTTGTTTATTTATTCATTCTTTCATTTATTATTTATTTATGACACCGTCAATACAATGCCTCACCAGCCGCCCGTGGGTGAGAAAGAAGGACAGAAAGCTCTTCAAGACTTCGTCTCTTTCTGTATCTTAAAGTGCAATTAAAATCAACATTTTGCGCTGTTGTTCTATAAATTGAAATGCAAGGAAGGGCAAACAATAGTGCAGACAAATGAACACTACCACAATACCAATTCAAGATGGCTGCCCCGCTTGCGACTTGCAGCAAAGAGGAACAGCGTTCTGTCATACGTTTTCTGAACAGATGCGCACAGAGGATCTACCCGAAAGTACGAACAGCTCGGCCTCCTTCTACCCGGGAATGATGGAGACTTCGAGGCTCTTTCTTTGGGGCAATACCTGGAGTCTAACCCCTCCCCCCATTGACAACAATGTCAAGACGAGATGGAAGAGTATACCCCAGTTGCCGCGTCATCCCCGCAGGGAAGACTACGGAATAACCTTGCTAGTGCCGCCTGGTGATCTAGCACACCTTTTACTAGCTATGCAGGCTAGTACCCGGGACTTCTTAGACAACCTCTACTCTCTCCAGGCGGCCGAAGCCTGGCCGGAGGTACCCGATCTCCCGCGGGTATCGGAACACACTGCCCTCTCGAGTCCAACCCAATCCTAACAACTCTCTTACGGGAGTGGCTCGAATATTTGGCCCGAGGTTCCTCCCGTAACGACAGAGGCACCACGAGTTCTAAAAATCCGCAGCGCTCGCACCACGGCAGCTGAAGGGGATGGATCCCCTCCCCTACGGGAACGTTTTCTGAACAGTGAAGCTGCGACGTTATCGAAATCTAACGCCTTATAAGGCCCAGTAGAGTAATGTATCTCCGTTACTGCAGCAAGTGTACGAGTGCAGTAGAAAATTCGCAATGGCCAGATTCCTTGGACAGGTGCTCTGCGCCCGGGACAGGCACACCGCGTTGTGACACTAGAATCTATTGCAGCAGTTGAGGTCATTGTAATAGAAAATTGTGTTGTGACGGTGGAAGAAATAGCCGCAAAACTACACATTAATCATGGCTGAGCAGATCACATCATTCATGACGTGCTTAAGTTACAGAAAGTGTCCTGACGATGGGTGTCAAGAGAGCTCAATCAGAACATCCGCCATAGTTACCAGATCCCACACCTAATGTTGCCACTTTGTTGCACTACTCATTGAGACGATAGGATGTACGAAATTTTGTCTGATTAATGGTTCACCAGGCGGTTCACCAGTAAGCTATGTACATAACGAAAATAAAGGTTTTGTTTGTCCCCAACCCTCGAAGGGAATCCATTGTAATTCTTAAGTTTTAAAGGAAATGTGTTGAAAAACAGAGAGACTATGTTATTTAGTGATAGAGTAAGTTCTAAACTGTTCCTGCTGGTTTCACCGAGGTAGGTAAATGTAATGGCGAGGGTGGGTTATGAAGTCAGGTTACTATGTCGGCTATATCAGCGTCATTTAAACCCGCCGACTGGACCGCGGCCTCACATTCACCCCACATGCCTGTGAAAAAATCAGCCTCGGTCATGCAGCGCTAAGGCAGTTGTACCCTATATTCCGTTCGACCATGCCCACTCGCCTGAAACTCGGGGTGTATCGTGCGATCATCCCGCCCCTGATCCTGTATGGATGCGAGGTCTGGGGATCGGTGGCTCGTACCACCATCCGCAGACTGCAAGCCGTGCAGAACAGGGCGCTTAGGATGATCTACGTTACCGAACGTATGTTTCCTTCATACATCCTGCACACCCATTCTGGCATACCTTACGTTGAGGACGTTGTGCGTGAACGCTCGCGCACATTGTATGCCAGGATTACATCCCATCCCAACCACCTAGTGAGCACACTAGGACAATATGACCACCGTGTGCCCAGGAGGAGAAAGAGCGACCGCCTCCCCAAGGACGCCCTTGGGTGGTGAGACCAGCCTCTCATCCCCTCAATTCTACACTCTGTCCCGGCCACACTGGGGCTGGATCTGGCCCGCCGGCTGACCCCCGGCAGTCAGGTCCCCTTGTGTGACCTCGAGGAGAACCATAACCTAAACGGTCCCCAGCAACCCGACCTCTCGCTCCTGGCCCCGTCACGCTGGACGGACACTGCAACGCAGGCCGCCAATAGCGTGGCGGTTCAGGGCACTGGCCTCCTTGGAAGCTAACCCCGCCGCCAGGAGCACTAGCAGAGGTCGAATCAGGTCCTTCAGTAAACAACGACATCCAAGCTTTGGAGAAATGACAAACTCTTTAAGACCGCACGGGTAAATCCGCACAGCGGATAGGTACCGTGGCGATCTACCCACCGTCCGGGAGCACCCGGACGACTTGTTCTCGCTCTTGGCTCTCTAAGGTAACTACAAAATAGGAATGAACATAAGGCAGGGCAGGGCTAGGCGTGGCTGTGCTATCGCTACTAGCCAGTGCGGTGCTTGCGACGTTGTACAGTTAAGCACGCATACTGGCTCGCTTTGTCGAAGCATACGGCGCACTCTAAAGATACTAATTACAGAATTATTGTGTTTTTTTCCGTGTTACAGAGCTATTCTTTTGAGGATAACTGTACAAACCCCATGTTTGTAGCACATCTCGTTTTGGAGATAGGAAGACAAGGCGCCTGACGTGAAAGAAAAGGGTCATTAACTGTCAGGGAAGAAAAGCATACACGTGCTATGCTACAGTTGTATTTTGTACCTTACATTCAGTAAAGTGGTGATACTTCAAGAGTTTACTCGTGCTTTTCAAAGTTAGTAAATATATCGCTTAGCAAGTCTAGTATTGGTGCGCCTAGTAGTAACTGCGAAACAACTCGTAAGACCATTGTAGGTATTCACAAAACATTTGACATACTTTTAGAGTATCGATGTATCGAAATCGCTTCGCAGTTAGCGTAGTGATGCGACCTCTTCATCATCATTTTCGAGACTGAAAGGTTCGGCTGCACGTCAGCTGGAAGTGAATTAACTGAAGGCATTTCTTGTCGTATAAGACGATCCGAAACCGCAGGACCAATCCGGTACACGTGTCCTGGACAGGAAGTTAGTTCTGTATAGCATGTTGTTGATCTGGAAGTTTCACCTCCCCTCATAATAGCCCTTGAGCTCAACGAACATGTTTTGTTTGATTTTGGGTCTCAAACTTAGACGTTGAGTAAAGCTGTTGTAAAAGAAGCTGCAGCAATATGGTGTGCTGTAACAGCAACTTCCCTTAGGATTGTTGCTTCTTGCATTAGTAGTCCCCCCCACCCCTTCTTCCCATCCAATATCCGACGTCTTCCTGTAAATTGCCTCGCCGATTTGATTAGACTCCTATACTCGGCATTGGAAAGGCATCTGCATGTTGTAAAGAGTTACGACAAACTAGTTCCACTTCCGATGTTTGATCGCTTCAACAAAAGAGCATCTTAAGGAAATGTGAATACAAATATATTTAGAGAAACTCGTACAGGTTCTAGTGCTTCATTTCACATTTAAATAAAATTCTTATTTTCTTTCTATCGTTTGTACCTATTACAAAAAATTAACATATTTCAGTGTTTTCCATTGCAAAGTAAGCTATTATGTGTTTCAAATGGGAAGAGTGCTCGCCTGTAGCGAATCAGATGCCATAGAGCCTTCAGCGTTACCACCTTGTTATCCCCACTCTTTCTGTATTTCCCTCTCTCTCGCACACTTGCGAGTGTTCGTGGTGCTAGACTAAATGGAACGCAAAATGAATTTTCCAAAGTTTAATAATATATATATATATATATATATATATATATATATATATATATATATATATATATATATATTGCAACATACTTGTACTCATCCTCATAATTTTGATAGCCCTCAAAATGGTCTCCCCTGAATGCGATGTACTTATCCCAGCGTTTCTGCCATTCTTCAAAGACACGCTGGGAACCATTTTTGAGAGATCCTTAAAAATCGCCTCCGCAGCCTTCACCACTGCTTCTGATGGATAATGCCTCCCACGAAGGCGTTTCTTCAAATTAGGGAATAGAAAAAAGTCACATGAGGCTAAATTTTTGCAAGATATTCAGCAACAGCATTGCCAATATGCGGCCGCGCATTATCGTGGAGCAGCATCCAGCCTGCTTCACTGAAATGTGGTCTTTTGCGCCTGATATGGACTTGCAATATTTTCAGGACATCCCTGTAGTATTGTCCAGTTACTGATGTGTGTGCAGGTACAACATGCTGATAAACCATTCCATGAATATCAAAGAATGAGATGACCATATCTTTCCCAGCAAAAGCAACCGACTTTTGCTGTTTTGGGGGTTGGTGATGGAGATTTCTACACTGAGCTTTGCTGTTTGCTCTCAGGATCAAAATGATGTAGCCAAGTTCCATCAGCAGTGATTACGTTTGAAAAAAACTCCGGATTTTCCTCTAACATCAACTTTAACTGCATGTTACCTCCATTACAGCGGTAGGCGATACTGAACATGTCTGAACTTGCCTGGTTCTCACAGGCGGGAACCAGGAGTACCAACAATGGCACTACTACGGCGTGTTTGCTTCACTTTAAGCTAGGAGAATATAATAAGATTGAATTTTAGTGCGAAAAATTATATCCGTAAAAATATTATGATCATTATTTATTGAACAGCCTTCGTAATCAGTGATACTCAATTGTTTATGAACTTGGAGATATAGAAAGACCTCACCGAAGCAATACACCATAAATAAAAGGATAAAATGAGCAGCTCGAACTAAACGTTACCACGCTTCAGTCACGGCCACCTGTATCATCAAGTTCAAGCTTTCTTATCTCCATTTTGTGATTGTTTATTAACTACTGAAGACTGATACATGCCTTATGTACGTAAAACTAGCCATGGCACCTTGTAGATAGCATTGCCAAACCAAAGAAACCCAATAAATTTTCCAAAACAAGAAAACAAAACAAAAACCTGTATAATAAAGTCTAAACTTTTCATTTTATGTTGTTCAGTTTCATTAGGTCGTACGAAATTACAATTAAACCGCTGCGAACAGACTCCCAACAAAATATTTTGCCCTTTCCTGTTCTGCAAGCAAAACAAGGTGCAGTAAACAAGGGAGATGTAATAAATATCCGGAACACACGAGAGATAAGAACACCTCCCCTCAAAAAGCGCAGACAGAGATAAACTTAATTTAGTAAAGCGGGGCAGTTTTTTAGCATAAAGCAGTACTCCAAGGATGTTATCTGTACTCACACGAGCCAATAAACCACACAAGCTGCAATAATGAATCACTGCGGTTAGCAGATGTACCGTAATTGCAATAAGCTATTATCCCAAATCCTACATCTGTTCTTGCAGCAATTACATGATAATACGCTCACAAATTACCGACTAAATAATCTATACGTACTAGCGTACATTTCTAAAGAAATTCCTCATTGTGATTTCAATGAAAATTGTGTTTCAGAATGTGTTATAACATGACAAATGTAAATAATGAAGGCAATTTAAAATCTTTGAGCTTTTGCAGAAGTAATAGCTTTACGTGCTCATATCAAAGTGTTAATATCAACACGTTTAAAGTTAAAAACGTTTGAAAATTCTTCTCCATGTCATTTAACTGCAAAATTAAACAAATTACAAAAATCAGTTGCAGCGTTACTTAAATGAACAAAGAAACTAATTTAAAAGATTAGAAAATCCACTCTCAATGTCACTTGAATGTATTTATGTAATGTATATATATGTATATATATGTTTTATATATGTAATGTATTTACGCGACACAAAATGTACAAGAAAATTCGCCACACAAAACCACCTTTTTTACATAAAAGTTTTCAAGAATTTTGATATTCTCAAGCATTATTGTAAGAAATTTGAATATAACTCCATATTATTTAAATAGTTTAATGACAAGTGAAATGTGTAGCTTAAATTTTCTAGCAATAAAGTCTAAGCTGAGTCTTAGATAATTGGTAAATTGCAATAGACAAAAATTTAGATATTATACCACGTTGGGACAAGTGCATCGCATTCAGGGGTGACTATTTTGAGAAGGGCTTTCAAAATTATGAGGATGAGTAAAGGTACGTTATCAAAAACTGAGCAGACCTCGTATTTACATTTTCTTCTATGTACAAGGAGCCCACATTGTGTGTTTTTGCTTACAATAACTGTACACTAACACCACCAGTATTTATAGATGTATTTGCACAAAGGACTCTTTCTGAACATTTATTGTTTGTACTAGAAAGCTTCTTTGTCGTAGAACTTAACAACTTTACTGTTCCCACTATTAACACATAGTTCTTGTGAAACTTGAAGGTTATGTCTATTAGTTTTGTCAGTAAATACATATTGGTTTCCACAAAACTTGCCTTTTATATGCACTCATTTACTCCTAGACATATTGCTGTACTTAAATACCTAACAGAAGTAATCACTGATGCTAAGAAAGTGCAAATACTAGTTCTGTTTACTTTACATAACAAAGAAAGGCACACTAGGAAATATAAGAGCAAGCTGCAGGCCAGCCACAACATCTCAGGTTGGAAAACAAAATTTACCACAGACAGTTCTTACACCAAAGACAGTAGATACACGAATTTGGATAGAAGGAACCTATTGGGGACGTGGCAAAATGGCATGTCTGTATTTAAAGAGCATCATGTTCACTTAAAACCCTTATAAAACTTACAATAACTGTACAAACAACATAAATGTCATGTCATTTTGTTCAGGAAATTTCTGAGAATTTTGCATTTCAGAGTTGTACCGATATGTTTTAGTTAGAACTTTTTATATAAATATCCAGTTGGAAATTCTTATTTTTTGATCTATTAGTGGGCCATGTAATGACAAATGATAAATGGTTGCTATGAAGAAGAAAATCAATAATCTTGCTTGATGTGGAAACACGAAAAGCTTTTAGTTTGAATGTGTAAACATATGTGTAATTTAGTGATTGGCCGTAGTAATAATTGTATTACGTAATGTGATGACGTAGCAGTAAATCGGCCTATCATAAAATTAATAGAGTAAATAATCTTCAGAAAGAGATATTCAATATTCTTGATAGTCATGAATGGACGTGCAGAAGTGAGGAATTTTAAGTAATTGACAGAAATGTATTATTATGGAAATAGAATTTATCGATGTGTTGGAGCTTACCTGCAGTGATTGATTAGGAAAGAAAGTTCGAGTAAAATATAATACAATTAAATTATACGAGGCATGTTTTTTAAGTCAGTACCGTTTTGCGATTCCGCCGCCGCAGCGCTACGATCGGCGTTCCGCGCATGCGCGCTGGTTACCTACATCTCTTGTCTACGCACTGACGCCATTACAGTCTGATTCTTCAATCGTGAGTCACGCCGATTGTGAAGCACGGGCTGTTATACGATTTCTTAGTGCTAAAGGCGTAAAACCGATCGATATTCATCGTGAGATCTGTGAAGTTTACGGACAAAACATTATGAGTGATGGAATGGTAAGGAAATGGTTGAGAGAATTTAAAGATGGCCGCACAAATGTGCATGATGAAGAACGGAGTGGCGTCCTTCGGTCGTTACTGAAGATTTGGTGCAGAAAGTGGACGTAAAGGTGAGAGAAAACAGACGCTTTACAATTTCATCATTGTGCGACTACTTTCTTCAATATTCTCGTAGTGTTTTGTATCGCATTGTGACCGAGAACTTGAAGTACCGGAAATTGTGTTCACGTTGGGTTCCGAAAATGTTGACGGATTTGCACAAAACCCAACGTTTTAGTAGTGCATTGACTTTCCCTGAGCGGTACCACAATGAAGGTGAAGATTTTTTAGACCAAATTGTTACCTGGTGGTCACACCAGAATCGAAGCAACAATCCATGGAATGGCGACATTCATCATTACCGACAAAAGTGAAGTTTAAGCAAACAATTTCTGCCCGGAAAGTCATGTGCACAGTTTTTTTGGGACAGAAAAGGAGTATTGCTAGTGGAGTTTCTGCCTCTTAATAAGACAATCAATGCAGCGTCTTATTGTGAGACATTGAACAATCTGTGCCGTGCAATCCAAAACAAAAGACGTGGCAAGTTGAGTAAGGGTATCGTTTAGCTGCATGACAATGCCCGTCCACATGTGGCTAATCGGACCAAAGATCTCATCAGATCTTTTCACTGGGAAACTCTAGATCATCCTCCATACAGCCCTGATCTGGCGCCCAGCGACTACCATTTGTTCCTGCACTTGAAGAAACATCTGGGCGGTCAGCGTCTTCAAGACGATAGCGAAGTCAAAACAGTTGTGATACAGTGGTTAGTACGTCAGGGGGCAGAATTTTATGAGGAGGGTATTCAAAAACTGGTGCCACGTTATGACAAGTGCCTAAATATTCACGGAAATTATGTAGAAAAGTAGATTAAGGTACAGGCTTTTATGTAAAAATAAAATTATTGCGAAATCTATACACGTCTTTTTTTAATTCCAAAACGGTACTGACTTAAAAAACATGCTTCGTATATTATGAAATTGGACCTATCTAAAATTTTATTTATCTTACCAGAAACCACACCTGAAAACGAGAGATCGCATGACTCTTATTTAATCAAACTCAATCATCGAGAAACAATTCAAACTACAGCGATGTAACCAGTTGTACCAAAAATATGGTTATAAGGTACAGTGTCCGCTTAAAGGAAAATGTATGCAATAACGGTCTGTTTTCCCCGCAGTGTCTTTGGGTGCAAGCACTGCTTCATTTTCGTGTGCCCTCCACATTGCTTGCTGTTTACATATTTTGCTACAGTAGCTGGAATTTCAAATTGCTAGTCCATTTCCTATCATCTTAACGATGGGTATTTTATCTCTTATATTGTGGCGCCTTTGATATGGTTGTAGCTTTCTGTTTTGGCTTTAGTGTAAGAGGAGGACATGCAGGAAATAATTCCCCTATCGCATCGAGCTTCAAGTAGTGGGATTAGTGAATGTGGAACCTTCGAGAACATTTGTTCCTTCAAATAAATTCCTGAAAAGTATGCATGCTTACAGGTATAGTCTAATATTAACAACAATTAATTATGTATGAGGTTATGTTCGAAGTGAATACGAGCAGTATATAATAGCGAGTAGCAAGGGAAATCAATCTGTTTCATGCTATTTGGATGTGCTTGACAGATCAGCGACACAGAAACGGTCCGAGGAAGACAAAGAAGAATCGATTTTCCACGCCAGAGCCGGAACTAGAGTAAATGAACCATAACGTGAAAAAAAGAAGCGACCACATGGGACCTCATATAAGGACAAAAACAGTTGCATGGATACCAATTCACACCATGAAGCGCAACAAGACGATACGTCACTGTGCTGCCCTATATTGCAGATTCAGCCCTTTTATAATGCATGTCTCCGGAACTCCATTAGATCATCCACCCCTCGTCAGTAACGCTTGGGTGACGTGATATATGCATGGTTGATCCTTCTTCACGCACCCCACTGCTGGTGATTATTGCAGACGAAAACAGCTCGCTGCACCTGCAGTTAAGATTATTGTGCTAAAATTTATATCCTCATTTGTGGGGCGAGGAACATGTGGCCTGTTTGCTCTAGATGCACTCCAAATGGTTCATTATTTTATCACGCAGTCAATTTGCATCTTCGGGCATACATGACAGAAAAATACCTCGGTAGAAGGGAAAGGTGCAAGCAAGGTACGCTTTTAGGACTGACGCAACACCTCTGAAGGTATTATAAGACTGGTAATTTCTTCTGTCTCTACCACGTACGTATACAAAAAAAAAAAAAAAAAAAAAAAAAAAAGGTTCGGGTAGGTGAATGAGTGAGTGAGTGAGAGCAACATAACTGAAAATAAAACAAGTAAAAACAAAAGTTCCACTTGGAATTTCCGGTACTCTAAGCAGCCGTTTATATACAGTGCGATCCAAATCAACCTGAACCACTTCGATAGGCCATAACCTTCGAACCAATAATAAGACACACATGTAACTTTGGGAGAATATAATACACAATTGGGAGATGACATTACACTATTTACATCTCAGAGAAAATGTTGGAAGTGTCCTCCACCAGCAGCTATAAATCGTTGGTACCATTTTCTTCGATACGACTGTAGACACTGAAGTTTATATGGGTATCTTCAAGACATTTGTAGAGCAGCTGGATGATATCTAATGGAATGAAGGTTACTACCAGCAAGATGAAGCAACGTGCCATACATCTAATGACACCATTGAACTTGTAACCAGTTTCTTTGATAATCGAATAATCTCCAATGCTCTGTGGCCCGCCAGATCCCCTAACCTAACCTCACTGGATTTTTTTTTCTTTTGGGGTTGTCTAAAAATAGAGTGTACAAGAATAGACCACGGACAGTTGATGTTCTCAAGGAATCCATTCGAACCGAAATAAGTAACATTGGCGAGGATACTCTCTGTAAAACTTCAGAGAATATAGTGAGACGAGTACAAACATGTATAGATGCTGGTAGAGGACACTTCCAACATTTTCTCTGAGATGTAAATAGTGTAATGTAATCTCCCAATTGTGTATTATATTCTACCAAAGTTGTACGTGTGTCCTATTATTGGTTCAAAAATTATGGTCTATTGAGATGGTTCAGGTTTATATGGATCATACCATATATTTATTATACCACATATTTGAAATCTTCACATTCTTATTGTCTTAAGTTAATTTATCTCCTAGATCGTCAAGTGATATCGGACGATCAACAAAGTGATATTCAAATGAGTACAGGGTACATAGAGCTTAGTCACCAGACATTCATTTTCAGGATAAGAGAAAACCTCCAACGTTAAGTCATATCGGACGATCAATGAAATGATGTTCAAATAAGTACAGGGTACATAGAGCTTAGAGTTACCAGACATTCATCTTTCAGGATAAGAGAAAACCTCCAACGTTAAGTCATATCGGACGATGAATGAAATGATGTTCAAATAGGTACAGGATACATAGAGCTTAGAGTTACCAGACATTCATCTTTCTGGATAAGAGAAAACCTCCAACGTTACGTCATATCGGACGATGAATGAAATGATGTTCAAATAAGTACAGGGTACATAGAGCTTAGAGTTACCAGACATTCATCTTTCTGGATAAGAGGAAACCTCCAACGTTACGTCATATCGGACGATGAATGAAATGATGTTCAAATAGGTACAGGATACATAGAGCTTAGAGTTACCAGACATTCATCTTTCAGGATAAGAGAAAACCTCCAACGTTACGTCATATCGGACGATGAATGAAATGATGTTCAAATAAGTACAGGGTACACAGAGCTTAGAGTTACCAGACATTCATCTTTCTGGATAAGAGAAAACCTCCAACGTTAAGTCATATCGGACGATGAATGAAATGATGTTCAAATAGGTACAGGATACATAGAGCTTAGAGTTATCAGACATTCATCTTTCTGGATAAGAGAAAACCTCCAACGTTAAGTCATATCGGACGATGAATGAAATGATGTTCAAATAAGTACAGGGTACATAGAGCTTAGAGTTACCAGACATTCATCTTTCAGGATAAGAGAAAACCTCCAACGTTAAGTCATATCGGACGATGAATGAAATGATGTTCAAATGAGTACAGGGAACATAGCGCTTAGAGTTATCAGACATTCATCTTTCAGGATAAGAGAAAACCTCCAACGTTAAGTTATATCGGACGATGAATGAAATTATGTTCAAATAAGTACAGGGTACATAGAGCTTAGAGTTATCAGACATTCATCTTTTAGGATAAGAGAAAACCTCCAACGTTAAGTCATATCGGACGATGAATGAAATTATGTTCAAATAAGTACAGGATACATAGAACTTAGAGTTACCAGACATTCATCTTTCAGGATAAGAGAAAACCTCCAACGTTAAGTCATATCGGACGATGAATGAAATGATGTTCAAATAAGTACAGGGTACATAGAGCTTAGAGTTATCAGACATTGATCTTTCAGGATAAGAGAAAACCTCCAAAGTCATATATTTATGTACATTGTGAAGAATAAAAGAAATATTTGTTATGTTGGCAGTAACTCTAAAAGAATGTGACATTCTTGCTACTACGTAGTTTCTGGGGAATTTCATTGGTTGGACTTAGAGTAGAGAAATTGGAATGTGTGCGGGATAGAGGTGACCGGCATGGGAACGATAACCGCCTCCGAATGGTCATCACTGCGAGACGCGAACTCAGCCCTTACTGCAGCATTAAAGCGGATTACAGTCTGTGCTGTGTCAGCGCTGGTCAGATTCACTCGAGAAAAATGTCTTTCCGCTCAAAGAATGGAATCTCGACAGGCACTGCGACGAAAACACTATATATTAATTTTGCTTTGTCATAAACCTTAGAGACGAGATTGTTCCTTCGTACATGCTCCACTCTGAGGAATGCTGACTTCATTCCGTTCATTCTGACAGCGATAACAATGAAGTTGTATTCTTGGTGAGCGAGGAAAATATGAGGAGAGGCCCATGTGTACTGCGTGTTGTTTTCTCGACGACTTTGACTAATAATACAGCTTCTGAAGGTGGTGGTTTGATTAAAGAAGGTCTTTTTTTTTGGAAAACTAACGGTCAGTTGATACCCGACCTTTAAAAAAGCAATATTTTAGATCTCATATTTAGATTTGGAAATGAGACACAACATAAAATATTCAAAGCCATAGCCGGAACTGGAAATGGATTATTTTGGAGGGAATTCGGCTCTGCCACCAGTCGTGATGTATTGTACCTGTTCCCCAAGTGGGGCAGCCCAGGTTGGAAGGATGAGCTGAGAGAAGACATAAAGCACCTCTCTCAAGGAGCCACGTCATTGCAGAGGTCCCCTTGTAGGCATTACACTAATGCGAAAAGTTATGGTGAAAGAGCTCTATGTTACCTTGGCGCTAGACGTAAGGGAACGCAAACTGAATTTTCCAAAGCTTTATAATAATGCAGTAGTTCAAATTACAATTGCAACATGGATACTCGTGTATTACACACATGTTTTAAATATATAGTTTAAAAATAGTTATACTTTGTAACAGTAGTTTCGATTTATATTTAGAATGGGTTTGAAAAAATTTATAAATGTATGGAAAAAAATTGTGTAAAAAATATATGTAATTTTGTGATTGGCCGTAGTAATAATTGTATTACATAATGTAGTGACGTAGTAGTAAATGGGCCAATCACATAAAAGTAATATATGGTTAGCGATAGTAACGAAGTATTAAATAATCTTGGTGTAGAAACCGAAAGGGCCGCGGTCATGGCTCAGTGGTTAGACCGCTTGGCTCTCACCAAGGCGGCCCGGGTTCGATCCCAGGCGACCGCAGAGTGAGATTTGTGGTAGACAACATGGCGCTAGGGCGGGTTTTCTCCGGGATATCCGGTTTCCCCCGCCATCTCTTTCCACCAGTGCTCTGTCTTCATCTCATGTATCATCAGTGTCACCGCCTGCGGTGCCGTATGTAGTAAAAGCGGGCGTTAAACACTACACATTTCGCATTTCATTTAGAAACCGGAAGAAAATTCTTCTTTCCTTCTGGAACGCCAAAGAGATCGGACGCTTTTATAAATTGCTCAAAAATATTGAAGTGTTAGTTCAATTTGAAGTCCTAGATTGATTCCGATCACAGTATTAAGTTTTGTCATAAGAATTGTAATGAATTTTGTTTTAAAAGTAATAAACAAAAGACTGATTCCTTATAGAAGTTCAAATTAAAAATCTTAATGATTTCTTCACTCGTTACCAACCTTGTAACTTAGAGTTTTCATTGCCCGTGAGTAAGAATATAACAGAAGAATATTAAAAGCTAGCCGAGGCATAATTAAGGATTTTCCTGATAACTTCGGGGAACATCTTCTTCATCAAGTCATAATATTTTGGACGAAGTAAGACCAACGACGAGAAACAAGATACCAGCACGAATCTTGCTAGATATGTCGCCACAACGTGGGGATCATAGCATCTTCAACATCACACCATCCCCCAGCATCAAAAACTTCTGTTTCAACATGATTTTAGCAACGCAGGGCTTATAGTTCTTCGTCTTCAATCATTGCATGTGTAGCAGAATAGGAATCCCGTTTCAGGTTTGTAAATTACCTATTATTCTAATCCAAGGAAACTCTCAGCGGCGCATTCTTACAGCTAGAGTTACTCCAAAAAGTATTCGTCTAATGGATGAGCTTGTTTAAAGATGTATGGATAATGGAAATTCATGAGAATAACTACAGCAGGGACATTGTGTTGTTTATTGATTAGTGAAAAAGAGAATACAATAAACAAACATATAGTATCTATTCATATAAACATAGTTAAACATTCTAAACTAAAGATATACAATATAGGATACAAAATAAGTATTCATCTACATACTGGAAATGCTGTAGACTGTTACGGTTAGTACTTAGTAGACCCTCCATTCCTCTTTATAATTTCTTGTTTTCTCCTTGACATGGATTTCACCAAGATTGTGTTGTTTCCACTGTAATTTTACGTCATTCCTCTTGTAGAGCGTTCTTTAATGTGAAATGTGTAGTGTTTAACGCCCGCGTTTACTACATATGGCACCGCAGGCGGTGACACTGATGATACATGAGATGAAGATGGAGCACCGGTGGAATGAGATGGCGGGGGAAACCGGAGATCCCGGAGAAAACCTGCCCCAGTGCCGTGTTGTCCAACACAAATTTCACTTTGCGGTCGCCTGGGATCGAACTCGGGCCGCCTTGGTGAGAGCCAAGCGGTCTAACCACTGAGCCACGGCGCGGCCGAGCGTTCTTTAGATACTTTATATTAGATATCTGATGATTCCTTATATTTTTGTCCTGTATACTCCACAAATTCTGTATTGGATTCATGTCTGGGGATTGCGGTGATGTCGACATCCATCGTGGAGTGTTATACAACAACCATAACCTTACATCTAGAGCTGTGTGTTTTGTATCATTATCTTGTGTGAAACTATAATCCTCAGAAAGACCCATATTTTTCACACTTCTGGACAGATATGTTTTAGGATGTTTATAAAATCCTTATGGTTCATAATTCCATTAATAAAACACAAATCCCCCATACCATTTGCACTCATGCAGTCCCAGACAAGTACTGAACCGCCTCCATGTTTAACTGAAGCTGTTATATTTTTCTCCTCAAGCTCACAGTTCTTTTTTCTTCACACTATTACTCGCCCTTTTGACTTAACTCAAATTGACTCTCTTCAGTAAATACATCCTTCTTCCAGAAACCAAACCCATGGTGTTTGTTCTTTTGCAAAAGCAACTCGCTTTTTCTGTTGATTTTACTGATGTATTACTTCTGTTTGCAACATAATTTTAGCCCACGTTAACTCAATTGGATTGTTCTGGCAGTGGTAAGGGGGAAGGTGGTTTATAATACCTCGTGTCTCATTTCAGTTGCAAGCTGATCCAGCTGATACACTTTCCCTGGTTTTTAAACGGAAGAACAACTGAATAATACTGCTTTGAACTCTCTAGAGTAAATAGAGATTACGTACGATCCATAAACAAACATATAGTGTGACAAGTGACGTTCTGCCGATGCACCATTCTACAAGCCAGCAGGAAGTATATTGTATGTTCTCACTCAATTTAACAAATACCTTGGCCTATTCAAAGTAAGTACATACATGCATACATGCCAGCCAATAATGATATCTGTTACAATGTTTACATCGCGATGTATTGTTATAATAATGCTTTATTTATTTGTATAAGGAGAACTATTTGAGCTAAAAATATGGGGCTTTTGCGGTTATGTTAGATACATTCCTCATGAAATAAGGTTTTGCAAAATCGAATTTGTCTCTTAGCGCGAATAGTGTTTATTGGAGATTAGTTTGACGCTCGTAACACACCACATAGGGGGAGTGCAGTACGACAGCACCGCAGCACTCCGATTGCTCATCTATACCTTGTTTCACGTAAGCTTGCCCAGTATCTCTTAACGGTCGCGTGCCCTAATGACCTCTCATTGGCTGCTGTTGTAGTAATGACGGTCCTGCGATAAAAATTAGTTCGTTATTTAACATGCTGATATATCTTTATATGTTGGAAGAGAATTGTCAAATTTATATTTTCGTAACTGTTTTAATTAAATATATTACGCAACAGAGTTGATTTA
Source organism: Mantis religiosa (assembly GCA_030765055.1). Lineage (NCBI taxonomy): Eukaryota > Metazoa > Arthropoda > Insecta > Mantodea > Mantidae > Mantis > Mantis religiosa. Next base: position 12,242,381 of record CM060953.1, on the reverse strand, counting down.
TCTGAAATGCATGTTAATTCTTAAACGAAGTAAAGAGCAGGTTCCATTGCTCTCAAGCACATGACACGATAGCACGTGATTTAGCGGTAGTGGTGACATTTGTTTATATGACTTTTATCATTGACCTTGTTTTGAACTGGATTAGTCATATATCGCCATTCGACGGTTGTGCTATGCTGATTGCGGGAGCTAAATTATTTTATTGATCGTTTATTGCGCGTGTACTTATTATATGTATAATGGCAGAGTCTACCGCCAGTTTTTCGCTGAAGTATCGGAAGCATAATTATTTACAAACAGGCGAAAAAAGAATGGTGTTGCATGTGTTTAATGCACTCACAGAGAAGAATCCGTCTTTGTCAGTGAGAGAAGTCGAACAGCTGTGCTCTGAAGTTACAGGTGTGAGTGTTAGATCCGTAGGAACATCGCGATGTGAAATTCAGGAAACAGGAAAACTTACCACTCCAGGCAAAAGCAGGAATAAACAAAAGCGCGTGCTCGGAGAAAATACGTGAAAAGTGTTGTGCGTCGTCATCTGTGTAGGTTTGCTTTAGAAACGAACTCCCTAACATAAATAACATTTCGTCTGCTGTAAATGAGGATGCAGATTTACCAAATTTCAGGAGATTGCTTATACAGCTGGGATTTGTGAATGAAAAAAGAGGCAAGAAAAATGTCCTAAAAGACAGAGGCGATATTGCTGTGTGGCGAAGACGTTATTTAAGGACAACCACACTGCACCGAGGTACAAATCGCAAAATATACACGAAGAACACACGAAAAGTAAAGTATGGTGTGACACGACTTATAAGACTGAAAGACAAGCATTTTTGAAAGGTATGTGAGCTGGTTTAAAAAACCCCAGTGGAAAAGGCCAAAGGCCTTTCATTATAAACTCTTTCAGTTTCATTGCTCAGTCATTCTGTTTCAATTTGCTCAGTTCATTATAAACTTGTGCTTTTGCATGCCTTCATAACCTTATTTGTATGATTTTATTTATCTTCCTGGCAATTATTACGACGTTTACTGCAGGTTTAAATGTGACGGGAAGGCACCGCCTATGGCCTATGGCGCGAAAGCATTAGCCAATTAGGTTGAGGGGGAAGGTAGTTGAACGCACAGTGATACATTTCAGCGGGGCAAGGTTATATGAAACAGAGATTAGTAGTGCTCAAGGACAGACATCCCATTTGAAACACATAAGTCCATTAATATATTTTGAAAAATGAATTGTGTGCGTGTAATGTAAGATAAGTGAAACAAGTGAAATTAATGGTTTAAAGTGGACCATTTTCTAAATAATATTTGCTTTGTACATATATTTATTATTTGTAAAGTTTTGTACATGCAGGCGCTCTGTATTGCTTTAAAAATGATGCATTATCAAAACCTCATTTGTACGTAATTGTAAATTACAAGTATTCTTTCAAATCAGGTTTACTGTACTCGTTATTCGTTTGTTTTTAACTGCTAGTTCGCTATTCGTAATTTTGTATTTGCCGTGTAAACAATTGGCTTTGAAATGTTATAGAATTTGTTTACACTTATTGTATTCTCTTGTATCAGATATCTAATTGTCACATTTTAACTAATGTTTTGGGTTAATATAAAGGAGACAGAACAATACGCCTTTGTACGAAAGTTTGCAGTGAATGGCACGTGAATATAACAACAATATTTCTTAAGAAGTAAATAATATCAAGAGATTCTGTGCTTAGTTCAGAAGTGATCTCTTTCTGTTGTCTAATATCAAAATCAGATCTCGCTACAGGTGCTGTAGTAGTCGTATTGGAAAAGAAGGGAACATTTGGTTACAGACATGAAGGAGAGCACGGTCTAGGTCTGCAGGCTATGGTCAATAAAGCGGTACATGGACCAGCCTTGTTGTGGTTTACATGAGTGCCCCCACCGTCATATGAGCTCTACTCAAAAACATACACCTGTTACACTCGCATAACTACTTTCTATACTATGTAAAGTACGCTAAATATTTGCCAAAACTATTGAATGTTTCCTTGTTTGCGAAATGGAAGTGTGTGGACAAACAAGCTTAAGTGATATTCAAACGTTTTTGAAGCTACTCTTTCCGTGGTGGCTTTGAAAATTAATTTTGTTTGCATGTGAGAGATAAAGGAAGTAATGTCAAGGAACGGTAATGGTTTACTCCACAAAATATTTAAAAGATGTATGCACAAATGTTGAAGTTTTGTGTTGCCTGAGAGTATTACGTAACGAATCAATGGCAAAATCATCCTAAATTTGCAGTACTCAGGCGATGAACACAATGACTGACGAATTGTGTCTTGACGTAAGTGACATTCACCGCTTTATTAATGAACAGCTGGCAGATTAGAGAAACAAGTATAATTGTAGCATTTAAGACTTGCGAGTACGATTTTTCCAATTCTGGTTTTAACATTTGCATTGTTATAAAAATTTGGAAACTTCAGTTTGGGCCCTCTTACGTCTAGTACCAAGGAGACTTACATGCTCTAGGATAGTGTGCGAGAGAGAGAGAGAGTGAAATAGAAAGAGAATTGGGAGTAACAAGGTAACACAATAACGCATCTCATACGCTGCCTATCATAACACTTCCCATTTGAAAAAAAAAAAAAAAAAAAAAAAAAAAAGTGTGTGCTTAAGACAGAATTGAAAACTTAAAATCTATTCATTATAAATTATTCTTAAAATTATTTTAAAAATGTAATGTTGACACTCGTTGCGCAAAGAGTCCAGTTGCGAGCTAAACATTTCATGCCTTACGCCAAGTGTACTCGCAAATGAAAATACTCTGAAACAACTGAATGACGACAGACTTGCGACCGTGAGAAGAGAGTTAGACATAAAAGATGTATAAAGGAAGTAAAATTAAATCACACAATATACTGTTTTACATGTATTTTATTTTTATATAAAATACATGCTATTTCACAATCATTTTTGATATTTTGTTTCTTGCTGATACACATATTTCTCTACATTTTTATTTTTAGTAAAAATATAAGTTCATAGATATCTTATAACATAATTATATGACATTCATTTGCTTATTTGTATATTTTTTGAATATTCAGAAATGTTTAGTTACGTATACATTTTACACATGTTATTACATATCCGTACATATACTCATTACTCTATATTTTATTACATGTCATATTCATTTCAAATGTTTTGTCACAATTGACACTGATTTTAATACATTTTCAATCCAATTCAAATGTTTTTGTTCCATGTTTTTGTCCGATGTTTTGTCTAAACTTGCATTTTCAAACTTAATAATATATATTTAAGCCCTTTTTTCTATAAAAAATGAAATTTATATATAAAAATCTTTTGACCGTCGGTCGGTGTTTGAGTTTGTGGAAAATCATACCCTATAAGTTGTAAATGAAAATAAACGCAAAATGTCATTTTAATAGTGTTTTACGGTTTACTACTCAAAATAAACAGAAATTATCAATAAATATAATCAGTTCTTAAATGAAACATCTTTTTCACGAATTCCTAACACTTTTATTTCCAATTAGCACATTCGTTTCATTTTTCGTTATTACGGTTTTAATTATTCAAATACCGAACTTTGGTGATATTATCTGTTCCTTTTGACTATTATTATTATTGTTTAAAGTGGAATATGACATGTAGTCGACTTGTTAAATGACAGAAGGTTATCTGACCGGATCGGTTACTGACACTTGACAGACGTTTGTAAGAACGTTCGGATTAAGCCGACTCGAGTCGATTTCACCCGAATGTGCGTCACATATTCCAGCGTGACGGCTCAGTTTAATTCACTACCCACACAAAGTGCTAAATGCGCCTAAAGAAGTTTTCACTTAAAAAAAAAAAAAAAAAAAAAAAAAAAAGAACCAACATAATATAGATGGAGTTCTTTGCAGAACCGCAAGAATTCAGCAAGTAGATTATACAAGGAAAGATGTAATTAAACCGTAAATGCAAGTGTTTATCTTGTCCAAGAGTGAGTGGATCACGTTATATTGTTGACTTACAGTTTTCTCTACCTGTGGGTAGGTGTTCACACTTGATGCTGGCGTTGCTTTCAAATATTTTATGCCATATTTTGTTCCATGGCTCTACGTTATTGATTCTGTTTTAATTACATTCTCTCCTGACTGTCGCCAACAAGTACCATAAGGCCTCTTTGCTGCGCCTTTTATTAAAGAGGACAATGCCGGGAGGAGGGGGGGGGGAGGGAGAGGTACAAAAGCTTCTAGGTTGCTCAATTTATAAATCAGGAATTTTGTAGGATGGGGCTATTTTAATTTTCGTGGTCTCTTTTAAATTAATCTACGCTGGGAGCATTTGAACACACACACACACACACACACACACACACACACACACACACACACACACACACACACACACACACACACACACACACACACACACACACACACACACACACACACACACACACACACACACACACACACACACACACACACACACACACACACACACACACACACACACACACACACACACACACACACACACACACACACACACACACACACACACACACACACACACACACACACACACACACACACACACACACACACACACACACACACACACACACACACACACACACACACACACACACACACACACACACACACACACACACACACACACACACACACACACACACACACACACACACACACACACACACACACACACACACACACACACACACACACACACACACACACACACACACACACACACACACACACACACACACACACACACACACACACACACACACACACACACACACACACACACACACACACACACACACACACACACACACACACACACACACACACACACACACACACACACACACACACACACACACACACACACACACACACACACACACACACACACACACACACACACACACACACACACACACACACACACACACACACACACACACACACACACACACACACACACACACACACACACACACACACACACACACACACACACACACACACACACACACACACACACACACACACACACACACACACACACACACACACACACACACACACACACACACACACACACACACACACACACACACACACACACACACACACACACACACACACACACACACACACACACACACACACACACACACACACCTGGCACATAGTTCTAGCCTTGATGCGTGACGTATGTAACCACTCGTCCGTGTCTTTCATTTTCTATATGTCTAACCTACAGTTTTGTGTTTCGACTGCGTCATTGATCACATTGTCAGAACAAACACGGGGAGATTTGTGTTTCCAATTCATCTTCCATCTTCAAAAGGTTTACCCTCTTAAATTATCTGATGGCAAATTTAAAGAATGTCAAACGCAAGGAAAGAGCTGGAATTTTCATGAATAAAAAATAAGGCTTCATTTTCCAGGAATCAGAGATAACATTCTTGGAGAAGGATCATAGATGACAATAGATGGAGTACTTTATAGGGAAGCGATTTAACAGTAAGGAAATCCCAGTATTATTAAAACAGGAAGTATAATGAAAAAGTAACTGGTGAGTTGAACTCGGTATGTTTCTCGACCCATTCAGCTACCATTCTTCTTTTGCTTTACGTTATTCCTGGTACTACCACTTATTGAAGTATTAGGAGCTTCTTATTCCTCTATTCCTTAAGTTCGGTTCTGAAGAACCGAAGCTTGAGAAGTGAACCAGGAAAGAAGTGAATGATAAGAAAGTTAATCTTGCAGCAATTGGTGGAATGACGGAGGAGAAAACCGGGTATCTCGGAGAAAACCCGCCCCTGAACCGTCTTGTCCGCCAGAAATCTCACCTTGCGATCGCCTGGAGTTGAACCCGGGCCGTTTTTGTGAGAGCCGAGCGGTCTAACCACTCGGCCACGGCGCGGAGTCAGCTGTTCTTACAAATGCTAATTCTTTTATCCACTTTATGTCGAGAAACGTTTTATTATGTCTTTTCTAATATGACAGTGGCAATATGCCCGCCTCGGTAGCGTAGATGGTACCGTGTCTGCCTCACGTTGAAAAGGTCCCGAGTTCGAATCTCGGTCAGGATGAGTTAGCTGGATATGGTTTTTTCCGGGGTTTTACCTTATCCTTAAAGACGAATGTCGGATAACTCTAAGCTCCACGGACCCTGGACTCATTTGAGCATCATTTCACCCATTTCATTTATCGTCTGATATGACAACGTTGGAGGACGTAAATTATTAAAAAAAATAAAAGACAATGGCAATAGGAAAGTACCTACTCCATGATCAAATATTTGAAATTGTGTTCTGTTTACATGAGCAAGAGAAAAGGAAAGGGGGGGGGGGGAGAAAGAAAAACTTAATAACTTTACATTTGACAGGAATACAATGGAAAATTCAAACTAATAACAAAAAAATTATTAATATCATTGTCAATTGCCGGATCCTACCAGTGCCGCCTGTGTGTCGGAATTTTGTCTAGCAGGGGTGCTTTAACAGCAGTAAACTCAGCGTCCAAAATGGCTGAAACTTTGATGAGTAACTGTCAACAGATGAACAATGAATTTCACTAGCTTTTATTTACGAGTGCTGTCAGCTTCATGTTGAGGTCGGAAACTTTTCAGATCACCCTCGTATCCACTATGGGCTCCCTTAACATTCCTTAACAGTCCTACAGTATCGGCTGGCATGTAGTACTGGCCACTACTTTGATTTCGCTTTTCGCCTCATTGTGGCAGAAGTTTCCCATATTAATAGCAAGCTTGTGCATTCACTTGCGCTATAATCGGATATCTTCTTCCTCTCTTCAGTTGTTTGTCTGCTCTGAGTGCTTCATAGTGGTTAGTGTAGCTCTTGGCGCACGGAAGATATTCTGAGGCCATAGCAGCGCTATATTGGCGATCTCTGTAAACCAGTGAGCTAAACATTTGTGAACTAAGCAGAAATAGTGACAATACGTTCCCATACTTTTGTATTCTACTGTTGTTCTATATGTGGCAGTGCAATGTGTCACTGACAATATATATTGTAACAGAAAGGACAGTGGCCGGTACTGTAAGACACTTTCTACGAGCCTTATAATTCTACGCTTTTTACTTTCGACGTAGTAAAGTACTATAACTAAAAAAATAAGTCATTACATTATACTATCTATAGTACATGTCTTAAGCTAAGAGAATAATATAGTAAGATTCCGATTAACCACCACAGTTACAGAATAAAGTAAAAAAACTTGGTCGATACCGCTCGAACCTTCCCCAACTGAAATGAAGCCTGTTCCTTCATCGATCTGAGCCCTTCTGAAAAAGAGCACTTTTGAGGATATTCACAGAAAATTTAGGCTGTATATTTCTTAGCTATGGAAATATTTTATACGTATGGCAGTTTAATCAAACTCCTTAGAGCCATTTTTGAAAGAAAAAAAATAGAAATTTCCTTGTAGAAGTTACTTTGGGTGGGAGACATTCTCTTGATAAGATTGATATTATATACAGCTGGGGAAGTAAACAATAACTTTCAAGCATATCTGTTGTAAAATACCCGTGAAACCTTAGTGAGTACAAAAAGTTGCATGATTGTTGTATACAAAGTGTTTATATTTGAAATATACTAGTTATTAAATCAGTTTGTTTCAGTGTTATTTTATCGTAATTTATTAGCCTCTTCATGACTTGTTATGTTTTTGTCTAATCTCAATTTTCTTTCTTTGCAGGTGAGTGTCATTTGGATCTATCAAGTTGAAGATGGCAGTCGGATCACAGCTGCCAGTATTGTTCAAATAAGTATGTTACAGTGGTACATATTAGGATAATCAACAATGGAAAAATTCAGATGTAAGCAAGATATTAGGTATCGTAATTTTTAAACGAGAACACGTAAGATGTTGAAATGCTTTGTCTTGACGACTTTATTAATGACTTTGTTATATATTCTGGTCCCAGTCTAACTGCAGTCGCATTTAGACATTGGAGAACCGTCAGGAGGAGGTACTTATGTTCTTACTGTGAGTAAATTAATAAACCATTCAGATGCCAAAGGGACAAATACATTGAGATACACATAAATCAAAGCCTCCTGAACTCTAATCAGGGTGATCTGTGTTCGATCTGATTGGACAAATTCATAAGATAGACATAAGTCAAAGCCTCCTGGACACTCATCAAGGAGATCATTGTTCATTCTTAGTAGAATACTCCAGATTTTCTTCTTTTTGCCTCCAGCAACTGTTTCATAATTTTTTTTATAATTTTTTATTGATCGATCAGCAGTACAATGCTTTACAGATCAAAGTGAAAAGAAGGTAACAGTACAATAAGAACAATAACACTCAGGGGTAGGCTAACAGGCCGCCCCTAACTACATTAAGTTAGAACTCCAATAATACTCTCTGAGAAATTCTCAATATTGAATCACTCGAATCAGATGTATCACTTAGAAGCAGATCCTATGGTAGTCTCCTCTTCAAGCGTGAGGGCTGGCGCGTGTGGACGCCGATGTTATAATGCACAGCTCCTGGAACTTCTTGCAGCGTGGAAAAGAAACGACGAGCGATCCTGCGAATGTAGTCGTGAAGAGGTAACAGTCCTAGTTCGTGATGAAGCTGCTGATTACGGATGAACCATGGACCGTTGGTAGCGATGCGCATGAAGCAATTCTGTATGACCTGAAGACGACGCAGATGATGTGTGAAGACTGTAGACCAAGGTTGGAATGGCGATGCAACAGAGGTGAGAGTTTTGAAAGTCGTCCGGAGGCCAGTGATATAAGACGATCGATATGAGCACGCCAGGTTAGTCGAGAGTCCAAAGCACTCCAAGGTATTTAACGGGAGTTGTAGTGGGAGGCCAAGGGACATTGTTCCTGTAGAGACACAACGGAGTAAGCGGAGTACATCGGCGAAGAGTGAAGATTTTAGCTTCGGTTTTCTGAGGGTTCAAAGAGATCCGCCAATCGCTGAACCAATGAGTTAGGCGACCTAAAGGGAGCTGTACTACTTGTGCGTGCTGGAGATTAACATGAGAATAATATAGTACTGTGTCATCAGCGTAAAGAGCTAAAGAAGTCGGAGCTAAGTCAGGAATATCAGAAATGTATATATTAGAGTCGGAGCCAAGATAGAACCCTGTGGGACACCTGCGGTAATATTACGTGGGGATGAAAGCTTTCTATCAATGCGTACTGAAAAGCTGCGGTCATAGAGGAAACTGTGGATTAGATGTGATAAGTAATTAGGAAGACCGATGCGGTAGAGCTTAAGGAGCAAACCATCATGCCAAACCTTGTCGAATGCCTGTGCCACATCAACTGTTTCATAATGCACCTTTTATCAAAACTCGTAATTCCAGAATGCAGAACAAATCTTCCGCGTAATGAAACATGAAAGTTTCATGCTTTGAACCTACAAACATTCCTGAGGGTTCCTGCGCCTAATTTAGCGTTTCTACCTTTTGTACCAGGTAGTAGATTATTTAAATTAGAGAAATGGAAATTCCTGTATTGCTTTGTGAAATTCCAGCATATTTTGTGTAACGTGTGTCATAAATTTATTGTAGTGGAGGTAAACCTCTGCGATATATGCAAAATTATTTAATATATTGCAGTCATATGAGATTCATTCAACAAAATAATCATATAAAGCGTTATTAATCTCTGTATTTCATGATATTCCACATTTCTAGATATGAGTCAAACATTTTAGGAGCCTTTAAAGAAAATTATTAGAGCGTTTTTTTTATTTAGAAAATAAATAATGTCTATGTCTGTAACGTTGGTACTTTGGGCATTTCCTGAACCTTTTCGTGTCACATCCTTTGAAAATGCTCAGCTTATACAGCAAGTTTGGTGTTTAACCTACTTATGGTTTGTAATTTAACGTTGGTTGCAGAGTTCTTTTGTAAAAATGCCCCCTCCCCCTTTTTCAGATTTTAAAAATTTCTTGGAGGTACTCGCGCGCATAACTGGTAAATAACACTTCAGTACTTCCCTAAATTACAAGACAAAAGCGTCTGAATAAATTCCTTCACCCTAAAATACATTTTACACGAAAAGATTCGCGAACTGTTCCCCCCCCCCCCCTAAAATAACTGTTTCGATTTTAATTAAGATGTCATAAATTTAGAATAGTCAGTTCACAAATCAAGTGTAATATAAATTTTACTGCAATGCCAATGTGCCGGAATTTTGCACTGCAAGATTTGTTTCACAGGGCATTAAATATATGAACGTTATACTTAAAATTATTCAGTTAAACATTAACAAATGGGCATCTTCTTTATTATCCTACCTATTTACCATATTGTGGGGTTAAGGGCCGCTTTATTTAGAGTCAAGCTGTCTAATCGCCCTACCACCACGCGGCCGAACTAGACAGCTTATTAAATAAAAGTTCTAGCACAGTCTTACGTAAATTTAAAACGAGGTACAAAGGACAGAAATGACGAATGACTTGAACGTTTCAAGACGGTAGGTGGACAGTGTATTATCCGCATAATTCAGTGAAATTCAAAATAGCAAATTTATTAGTACTTGAAGTAAAGGTGAGATCGGCATATTCCTTTCGATGAATGTTCTAACCTCTATTGTACTTCCGCAGTAACCTTCATAGTAACTTGTTTTGATAGTCCATACCTCTGTGGAAAATGTTCTTCTGATAGTTCCTCAGGATTTAGACCTGGGTATTCGTGCGAAAGTCAAATTACTTCATTATTTCAAGATTTAGCAGATGAGGTAGATGCAGGGGGAAGAACTGATGCAGTGGTAATTGACTTTTCTAAAGCTTTTGATGTAGTGCCACATAGTTTGCTTATTTGTAAGCTAGCTAATACAGGAATTGACAAACGCGTAGTATTATGGGTTAAACATTTTTTGAAAGGGAGAACGCAAAAAGTTAAAGTAGGTAAAGAGCTGTCTGGTAGTGGAACTGTAAGTTCGGGTGTGCCGCAAGGCTCAGTACTAGGGCCTTTACTGTTTCTCATCTTTGTTAATGACATTGCTGTTAATATTAACTGCCAGATAAGGTTGTTTGCAGACGATTGTATCATTTATAATAAAATTCGGAATACAGTGCATGAAACCGCTCTTCAGGATGATTTAAATGAAATCTGTAATTGGGCTGCGGCTAACAAAATGTCAATTAATGCCAAGAAAAGTAAGTCCATTGTTTTTAGTAGAACTAAGGGCAAAATTATTGTTAACTATCACATGGGAGGGGTGCAAATTCCACAGGTGGACAGCTGCAAATACTTGGGAGTGTACCTGGCAAGTAATGCTGGATGGGACGAACAAGTAAATTCCACAACTAGGAATGCGTGGAAGGCATTACATTTCGTAATGAGAATATTGAAAAAGGGGAGCGCTAGGTCCAGGGAAATTGCCTACAAGGCCTTAGTGCGGCCGGTTATGGAATATGGAGTAGCATGCTGGGACCCGTATAGAGCTAACCAAATCGATCCATTGGAAAAAATACAGAAGAGGGCATTAAAATTCATAAAAAGGGGCAAGTATTTTGGGCCTATAAAAGGAGATGAGACTAAATGGGAGGAATTAAGAATTAGGCGTAAAAAACATAGATTGGTAGCATTATTCAAAGCTAATGCTGGTGTAAAGGCATGGGTGGACGTTAGTGTAAGGTTAGAAAATCCGGATTATTATGGACGAAACGATCATAGGTATAAAATTAAGGGTAGAAGATACAGAACCGACGTAGGAAAATTTTCTTTTGTTAATAGAACCATTGAAGAATGGAATGAATTGCCTGTAGCAGTCTTTCAGGGCTATCCCCTGTCGTTGAAGAAATTTAGAAAAAAATCTAGATGGTTTATAGTTTAACTTTTGAATTATAATGGTATATAATATGTAAATAGAGAAGTAATTAGATAAGTTTTAAGTGACTAAAGTAAAATAATATCATGTTTGTATTGTTTACTGTATTATTGTTGTAAATATAGTATATGTAAATTGATCTGTATTCTTAACTCTGCCACCGGGTAGTATCCAATTGCAGTTAATAAATACATACATACATACAAAATCACTTTTCCTCATAGGCCGTACTCTATTATGAATGTTATTGTTATTTAGACGGCCTTAAATATAGCAAATCTACATCAAAAGCTGCGTTCATGCCTGCCATCTTGGCTATTTACGATTGTTAATGACTTAACAACAGAAATTTGACTTGTTAGTTTAACAAGAGATTTAACACAAGTGTTAAGGTAACACTTGTTGGTGAAATTCCATTTTTTTATATCTATTGGTAAACTCGTGTTAAGTCTTAACATGTTGCTGAAATCGGCCATGAGTAGGGTACAGAGAAACCTGTACGTTGTTACTCCCCTAAACAAATTAGTTTATCTGCCTCTACAGTACGTTTATTGTAACTAATTGTCTTCCAAACGTGTCGTGTGTAGGTTAAAGTTGAAAAAGGTGAAATCAGATAGAAAAATTCAATACATTAGACAGAACTGGAACCAAGAATGTTCTTAATCAACTGAACTACCATGGCAACATGTCGGCACGACATTGTATACCCTAATTACTGGTAAAGCGTTTTCAAACCCATCTTAAGATAAAACATGGAAGATTTGTGTCTAATGGTCTAAACAAATGTCTTAACAATAACACAAAAATTTGTTTCGATTCAGTTGTCGTTAAGAGGTAATGGAACATGATTTTTAGAGGCCAGGCTTCAATTCTCGTGCAAGTACATCTGGTGATTTGTACTGCTGCTGGGTAATTTGTGTCAGGTTGTAGAGGAATGTTGGTAGAGTTCATTATTCCAGACGACAGAGGGGAGTTGGACGCTGGTGGAGGGAGAATTCAATAACATTTGGTTTGCAAATTAACGCTTAATCCACTGAATTGCAATTTGATTGCAATAGAAACTCTTTTTTGCTCTCGTTCTCTCTCTGTCGCACAACTTATTCACGTACACTCGTTCAATACACATTAACGTGCTCTTTTTTTCAAAACATTGCTGCAACGATTTCCTTTTCTCTTTGAGAGATACGTTCAGCCTTTCATAAAGAGTCACGTTTGTTTTATCATATACCAATATATTTACTGTCAGCAAAAAATTCTGATGCGTTACTTTGTCTACCTACTAGCAATTGTTTTTATACGGCTTCTATTCTCACTAAATTTATATCTGCTTCATTACACATTTTGTTGAAGATAAAAAACTGAAACGTTATTGACATATCTGAAACCACTTCGCTATATGCTAGAAACTCAATACTCTTTCCATTACATAGACAGAAACAATTGAATATCAAACGTTTAAACAAATGCCAAACCATAACAACAGATATCTGAAAATGATATGAGGTAAATTATAAGCGTTAATAACTTTTACACTTTTATTTCTCGCGGTTTATCAGTCAAATAAGTACAAAATTGTGAATATTTGTAATATCTAAGGATGGGTCCTCAATATTTGCGATAACTCGATGGTATTGACAACCAGCAATACTTCAATACTTCTTGGTAATTCTGCAATTTGTATTTTATTTTAAAATTACAAAATTTTATTGTTGCAAGTAGAACATTACAAAGCCCAAAAAATTGCCATAAATGTGGTAGATGCTTCTCCCAGCAATGCTCCCATCTCTGTAACCCGTTCAAATAGTACTCGTCGTTTTTCAACATAGTCTCCTTGTAACTCTACACACTTCTCCCAGCGATGTTCCCATCTCTGTAACCCCTCCAAATAGTACTCGTCGTTTTTCAACATAGTCTCCTTGTAACTCTACACACTTCTCCCAGCGATGTTCCCATCTATGTAACCCGTCCAAATAGTACTCGTCGTTTTTCAACATAGTCTCCTTGTAACTCTACACACTTCTCCCAGCGATGTTCCCATCTCTGTAACCCGTTCAAATAGTACTCGTCGTTTTTCAACATAGTCTCCTTGTAACTCTACACACTTCTCCCAGCGATGTTCCCATCTCTGTAACCCGTTCAAATAGTACTCGTCGTTTTTCAACATAGTCTCCTTGTAACTCTACACACTTCTCCCAGCGATGTTCCCATCTCTGTAACCCGTCCAAATAGTACTCGTCGTTTTTCAACATAGTCTCCTTGTAACTCTACACACTTCTCCCAGCGATGTTCCCATCTCTGTAACCCGTTCAAATAGTACTCGTCGTTTTTCAACATAGTCTCCTTGTAACTCTACACACTTCTCCCAGCGATGTTCCCATCTCTGTAACCCGTTCAAATAGTACTCGTCGTTTTTCAACATAGTCTCCTTGTAACTCTACACACTTCTCCCAGCGATGTTCCCATCTCTGTAACCCGTTCAAATAGTACTCGTCGTTTTTCAACATAGTCTCCTTGTAACTCTACACACTTCTCACAGCGATGTTCTCATCTATGTAACCCGTCCAAATAGTACTCGACGTTTTTCAACATAGTCTCCTTGTAACTCTACACACTTCTCACAGCGATGTTCTCATCTCTGTAACCCATCCAAATAGTACTCGACGTTTTTCAACATAGTCTCCTTGTAACTCTACACACTTCTCACAGCGATGTTCTCATCTCTGTAACCCATCCAAATAGTACTCGACGTTTTTCAACATAGTCTCCTTGTAACTCTACACACTTCTCCCAGCGATGCTCTCATCTCTATAACCCGTTCAAGTAGTACTCGTCGTTTTTCAACATAGTCTCCTTGTAACTCTACACACTTCTCCCAGCGATGTTCTCATCTTTGTAACCCGTCCAAATAGTACTCGACGTTTTTCAACATAGTCTCCTTGTAACTCTACACACTTCTGCCAGCGATGTACCCATCTCTGTAACACGTCCAAATAGTACTCGACGTTTTTCAACATAGTCTCCTTGTAACTCTACACACTTCTCCCAGCGATGTTCTCATCTCTGTAACCCGTCCAAATAGTACTCGACCTTTTTCAACATAGTCTCCTTGTAACTCTACACACTTCTCCCAGCGATGTTCTCATCTCTGTAACCCATCCAAATAGTACTCGACGTTTTTCAACATAGTCTCCTTGTAACTCTACACACTTCTCCCAGTGATGTTCTCATCTCTGTAACCCATCCAAATAGTACTCGACGTTTTTCAACATAGTCTCCTTGTAACTCTACACACTTCTCCCAGCGATGTTCCTATCTCCGTAACCCGTCCAAATAGTACTCGGCGTTTTTCAACATAGTCTCCTTGTAACTCTACACATCTCCCCAGCGATGTTCCCATCTCTGTAACCCGTCCAAATAGTACTCGGCGTTTTACAACATAGTCTCCTTGTAACTCTACACACTTCTCACAGCGATGCTTCATCTCTGTAACCCGTCCAAATAGTACTCGACGTTTTTCAACATAATCTTCTTGTAACTTTACACACTTCTAGCGATGCTCCCATCTCTGTAACCCGTCCAAATAGTTCTCGACGTTTTTCAACATAGTCTCCTTGTAACTCTACACCCTTGTCCCAGCGATGTTCTCATCTCTGTAACTCGTCCAAATAGTACTCGACGCTTTTCAACATAGTCTCCTTGTAACTCTACACACTTCTCCCAGCGATGGTCTCATCTCTGTAACCCGTCCAAATAGTACTCGGCGTTTCTCAACATAGTCTCCTTGTAACTGTACACACTCCTCACAGCGATGTTCCCATCTCTGTAACCCGTCCAAATAGTACTCGGCGTTTTTCAACATAGTCTCCTTGTAACTCTACACACTTCTCCCAGCGATGTTCCCATCTCTGTAACCCGTCCAAATAGTACTCGGCGTTTTTCAACATAGTCTCCTTGTAACTCTACGCACTTCTCACAGCGATGTTCCCATCTCTGTAACCCGTTCAAATAGTACTCGGTGTTTTTTTTTTTTTTTTTTTTTTTTTTGCAAAATATTTGTTCAAGAAGGTCATTGCCTCTTCATTTGACGGAAATCTCTGTCCTCCGAACGCAATTTTCAGATGAGGGAACAAGAAGAAGTCACTTGGAGCTAGATCTGGTGAGTCAAACAGTTCAAGCCGTAATTGGTGGATTTTCACCATTGCAACCGCTGAGGTGTGAGACGGTGCGTTGTCTTGGAGGAAGAGGATATTCTTTTTCTGCAAATGTGGCAAATGTTCCGCAGGTTGTGCCTTCAGCTTGTCAAGTAATTATGCGTAGTATGCACCTGTGATGGTTTTTGTTTTTGAAGATAATCGATTAAAATAACTCCATGGCTATCCCGAAAATAGTCAATCACTTTCCCAACCGAAAAAAAAACAGTTTTTGCTTGTTTCGGAGCCGGTTCCTCCGCTGCAGGCCACTGTTTGGACTGTGTTTTTTTTTTGGGGGGGGGGGGCGTATAATGGTGTATCCAAGTTTCATCTACAGTATCGGCCTCGAAACTCGTATTTATTGTGCCTATACTGCGCCAGCAGAGCGTTGGAAGTGTTCATTCGAACACGTTTTTAGTCTAACGTGAGCAAACGCGGCGTCCAACGCGCGGACAGCTTTCTCATGTCTAAACGTTGATTTAGTATGTGACAAACACGTTCTTTTGACATGTTCATAGCCTCTGCTATATCTCTCACTTTAATTCGGCGGTCGTCTAGCACCATTGGCGATGTTTTCGTCGGTAGTTGCAGTTTTTATACGTCCCCGAACGTTCATCGTCTTCTAAGCTCTTACGGCCACGTTTAAATTCAGCTGCTCAAAATTTCTCAGTGGTAAATGATGGTTCAGAGTCCTCATACACAGAATCCAACTTATCTTTGATTTGCTTAGACGTATTGTTTTTGGAAAACAAATATTTAATGACAGCTTGTTACTCGATTTTGTCCATTTTCTTAAAGACACTCACATCACCTCACTCAATCGACTGTTACATAACAACTGAGCGTCCAAAATGGCTGAAACTTTGGTGAGTAACTGTCAACAGATGAACAACGAAATTCACTAGCGTTTATTTACGAGGGCTGCCATTGTCATGTTGAGGTGGGAAACTTTTCAGACCGTCCTTGTATTCGTGTTCCTGGATAGTGAAATTCTTGTACCACTTCATTTTGTTTTTACTTAAATACCACTCTTCACCCTTCGTTAGTTTATCTTCATTTGGACAGCACTGTGTTTTATTCCTCTACATTAATCCTTACTCTCCATTCCTGGTGGTAATTGAGTGTTCATTAATTCCTAAATGTCTTGCATAATATTTGTTAAATACTCCGAAAGAAACAGAAGACTGTTGGAAAAGTAAAGGTTAACTGTTGTACGCTAAACGCCTGGCAGTTCGGCTACAATAAAAGAATCTATGCTGAGACAAGGCCGTGGAAATAAACATATCCAGTTTTCTCGGCTAGAGGCACAGAGTCCGCTGGCAGAGATGGCTTATGCTAACGCATTTTTAGTGTTTTGTAGAGAGCTCTTAGGGGCGTTTTCGGGAACAAGGATGGGGCAGGAAAAGAGGGTGACCAATATCCATGTATCACTTTCATGGGCTTTTAGAATGGCGTGGGAAATCGGAGCCTTGCTTATATCTTTAGGCAGCAATCTGTATTCCGCACAATTTGTCCATTCAGCAAGTATGGCATCGTAACTCAACCATCACTTCCTCTGCTCCGTAAAAACTGAGCCGATTAAAATGCCATACCAGTCTTCATAATTATTGATAATGTTCAGGCTGTTCTGACAGGAGTAAAAAGGGTGAAAACGTTTTAGAAGACAAAAAATTGTGTTTTTATCGAATGTACAAACGTGTAAAAGTGTATACGAGAGATGACAGTGTCACCTTCGCTCATGCCTTACACAATACCACCTCCCCTATCCAGAAATACATTTACAACTTTTGTTTCAGAAACACAAGTTTAATTTCCAAAAAAATACGTGGAAACTTAAAAGTCACTACATAGATTCACTGTTCATTTGATAAGGTATGGCATTCTGGCTTGCTACTTAAACTCTATCGCATTGGTCTCCCGGACTACTTAATCCACATTATTAGCAGTTTTCTCACTGATCGTACTTTTGCGGTGCGCATTGGAGGCACTCTTTCAACTGAGCGTCGTATTACAGCAGGCGCTCCACAAGGTTCAATACTGGCACCAACGCTGTTTAGTATTTACACCTCTGATATTCCAGACATGGCTCCATCCTCAATTGCCCTGTATGCTGACGACACTGTTTTATTTTACTGTCACTCCGATCTACATTCTGCTGTACGAAACTTACAACTCTCTCTTGATCGCCTCGTTCAATGGTGTCAAAATTGGTGCATCTCCCTTAATACCCAGAAAACTGAAGCCAAGATTTTTACTTTACGCCGCTATAATCCCCCTCCGCCTATACGCCTTCTGACTGATCATGTGCCGCGGCTACACCAGTCAAGTACCTTGGAGTGTTACTGGACACTCGGCTTACATGGAAGCCTCATATTGACCGCACCATTACCCTGGCATCCGCTCGTCTTTCACAACTGTCTCCATTATTTCACAAACATACTTCACTTGCTTTAGAGTCTTCACTGCTCCTATACAAATCTCCTGTTCGACCTCTTATTACTTATGCCTGCCAGTCTGGGGGACTACCAGTACTTGTCACCTGAGGCGTCTACAGGTCATCCAGAGTCGATTCCTGCGTATCGCCACCAATGCTCCTTGGTTTGTCCGCAACCAGCAGCTGCATCACGAACTGGGACTTCTTCCTCTCCACCGTTTCATCCGACAGACTGCTCGACGCTTCTTCTACAATCTACGCCACGTCCCAGGAGCTGTGACGTATAACATCGGCGTCCGAAGTCAGCGGCCAACGCGACTGAAGCGACGACTACCACAGGACCTGCTTTACAGTGATGACACTTCCACTTCTGAATAATCTACTGTTTCAATTTATCTTTTATATTCTTCTGTTCTACTATGTAAATTCTCACTATGGAAGTATGTATACCATTTTATTAGTTCAGTGCCACATTTATATTAGTGCAGTAACACATTTGTTTTAGTTCAGAGGAGGCACATTGTTCTACTCTACAATGTTATTACTCTGTGATTATTTTGTATCTGTTCTCTCAGATCTGCAAAGCATATATTATTGCTGACCGATCTAATAAATATATTAAAAAAAGATTCACTGTTAACAGAACTTAACACTTTGTTTATTGTAGGTGGTACATTGTTAGGAAGTCGAAACGCTTGCACCTTTAGAAGAGATTGTACACGTAACGAAATTGTTAATCTTTCGAAAAGTGGTGTAGCTGCATTTCTCATTTTATAGAATGTTCTAAAATGAGCTTATTTAAGTGTTTTACAAATTTGAACAATACTGACACTCTTTCTTTATTCTATCTTTATTTTAACTTCATTCTGTAAAATACTAGCTTTGTGGTTCGTTAACTATTTTTCCTTTCATTGCTTCTTTTTTGTTTTTAGCGACGCTGTCGATTGTCGGGGATTTTGCAACGTTTCAGTTGTTTTATACGCCAGTTAATCTAATGAGATAGGACTGTTGATTTTAAATTCTCGTTAACCTGGACCTCTTTAACCTGGATCAGTTTGGAAAATGTATAGTTTTTTATATATACTACGTTTTTGAGTTTGAATTATGAGTGACTATGTTTACACTCAAACTTCACTTACTTGTGGTTGTATAATTGAAACATTTTCAAGATCATTCGATCTCATCCTCAGCTGTTTGGTGACTAAATGAACCTTCCTCTTCTTCCACTACTACGGAGCTCCGATCACTCTGCCATCTGGTGTTAGGGGCACTAAGCTTTAATACTTCATTTAATGCCGGGATTTCAAAATTTATAACTTTATCACGGTTTTTGTTTATGAATATTTTTTCCCAAATATCCAATTCTATGGGTGTACTTAAAGATTTTAACAGTTTAATGTTGTGGCCAATGTTGTGGTTTTTGTCCAAAAATGGTGTGTAACTGCAGATTTTTCTGTTTGTTTCAACTTAATGTTCCTCTGGTGTTCTTTTTGCTGGTTAACAAGTTTCTCTTAGTTTTTCCTGTGTAGCTTTTTTCACAGGTTTCACAATTAATCTGATAAATTCCTGATTTCAAATTGTTGGGGATTGTATTTTTCAGTGGTTTATTTAGCAGGTTCCTCAGACTGAATTTGTTTTGGGGTGCTAGTTTTAAGTTTAGTCTTTTGAAGATTCGTTCAAATTTTCTAAAAGCCCATGGATGGTAGGTGAATTTTCTATATTGCCAATTTGTGTTTTTAAGTGGTGTGAGAGTGGTATTTTTTGATATTATCTACAGTTTTTCTTTTCTCTTCATCATGTTCCTTATGATGGCTGGGTTGAATCCATTTAATACCGCTATGTCTTTTATGTGTTGTTGTTCTTTCAAAAAGTCATCCTTTGCACTCGCTCCACCTGTTTGGGATTAGGTTAGAAGAGAAACTTTGATACAGTCATGGACTGAAGAAAAGGAAAAAGTAAATGTGGAAAGATAGTGACGGCTGCTGCGGTGTTGATGAAGATATTGGCAACGACGGAGGATATAAACCGACTACAGATGAAGGCATTATTGCATCATGCAGTGTTACTGAAATTGAAAATGAGGAGTACTCAGGCAGCGTTGACGAACCATCTGTGGTTATGACCAACGTGCATACAGTAACAGACATAGAGAAATTGATGTTTTATTTCGAGAGTCAAGGCGAAACATTGACAGATGAACTTCTAATGTTAAAGCGGATGTGAGATCACGCTACTCGTAAGTGATACACTAAACTGAGACAACAGAAGCTCACTGCTGTTATGATCACGTACAAGTAGTAACAAACATAGAGAAATTGATGTTTTATTTCAAGAGTCAAGGCGAAACATTGTCAAATGAACTTCTAATGTTAAAGCGGATGTGAGATCACGCTACTCGTAAGTGATACACTAAAACTGAGACAGCAGAAGCTCACTGCTGTTATGGCCTACGTACAAGCAGCAACAAACATAGAGAAATTGATGTTTTATTTCAAGAGTCAAGTCGAAACATTGTCAAATGAACTTCTAATGTTAAAGCGGATGTGAGATAAGCGATACACTAAATTGAGACACCAGCATCCTGCTGTCTTTTTGCTACCGACTAGTTTGTACAGTGCGATCCACATAAACCTGAACCATTTCAATAGGTTCTACCTAAATCAGGAGGTGAGCGCGTAACCTACCGACATTCCGACATATCGTATGTTCAAGGAGTGACAGAGACGAATGACTAAAAATAGGAAACTTTTCAATGGATTAATAAACATTTGCGTTTGTAATTTGTGAAATGTTTAAACGTAACTGTAGGTTCATTTTTGTGTGGTGTTGGGGTTATTTTAGGCAGCAAACAAATCAATCAGGTGATGGCGCCCTTGGTAGCTGTTCGCATGTCATACGCGCTGTATTATGCACGTACAGCGCTGACGAAGTACAGGTAGCGTTTAGTCCCGGATGTGGCGCTATAAATAATTTAAAAAGGAAGCGGCAGGAAACTGCCCGAGGGATTGTTTGTACATAATTCGCGAGCACGGGGGATGGGGGTGGGGGATATGAAGCCATTTGGCCAATGTATGAAATCAATACCTCTACAGCCTGGCAGTGAAGAGGGCAATGTTCCAGACTGTACCGAAATGTCATGGAAAATTAATTTCCGGTGCCGCTTCACTATTTGTTTTAATGTTTTCATTCCAAACATCGCTGGTTGTCATCGCCATAACTTCGAAACCAACTTATTTTGAAAGTACTCCACGCAACGCGATGGCAAAGTGCACTCGTCGCTTTCCAACAATTGCGTTGACAGATTAATTGCTTTTTTATGCCCCTATATGGCCTATCTAAAGTCTACAGAGACGGCTAACATAGCGACTAATAATAATAATAATAATAATAATAATAATAATAATAATAATAATAATAATAATAATAATAATAATAATAATAATAATAATAATAATAATAATAATAATAATAATGAACTTGTTTTAAATGTACCTCCTCGAACGTTAAGTTATATCGTAAAATGAATGAAATGATGTTCAAATAAGTACAGGGTACATAGAGCTTAGAGTTACCAGACATTCATCTTTCAGGATAAGAGAAAACCTGCAGCGTTAAGTCATATCGGACGATGAATGAAATGATGTTCAAATGAGTACAGGGTACATAGAGCTTAGAGCTACCAGACATTCATCTTTCAGGATAAGAGAAAACCTCCAACGTTAAGTCATATCGGACGATGAATGAAATGATGTTCAAATGAGTACAGGGTACATAGAGCTTAGAGTTATCAGACATTCATCTTTCAGGATAAAGAAAACCTCCAACGTTAAGTCATATCGGACGATGAATGAAATGATGTTTAAATGAGTACAGGGTACATAGCGCTTAGAGTTATCAGACATTCATCTTTCAGGATAAGAGAAAACCTCCAACGTTAAGTCATATCGGACGATGAATGAAATGATGTACAAATAAGTACAGGGTACATAGAGCTTAGAGTTACCAAACATTCATCTTTCAGGATAAGAGAAAACCTCCAACGTTAAGTCATACCGGACGATGAATGAAATGATGTTCAAATAAGTACAGGGTACATAGAGCTTACAGTTACCAGACATTCATCTTTCAGGATAAGAGAAAACCTCAAACGTTAAGTCATATCGGACGATGAATGAAATGATGTTCAAATGAATACAGGGTACATAGAGCTTAGAGTTACCAGACATTCATCTTTCAGGATAAGAAAAACCTCCAACGTTAAGTCATATCGGACGATGAATGAAATGATGTTCAAATAGGTACAGGGTACATAGAGCTTAGAGTTACCAGACATTCATCTTTCAGGATAAGAGAAAACCTCCAACGTTAAGTCATATCGGACGATGAATGAAATGATGTTCAAATAAGTACAGGGTACATAGAGCTTAGAGTTATCAGACATTCATCTTTCAGGATAAGAGAAAACCTCCAACGTTAAGTCATATCGGACGATGAATGAAATGATGTTCAAGTAAGTACAGGGTACATAGAGCTTAGAGTTATCAGACATTCATCTTTCAGGATAAGAGAAAACCTCCAACGTTAAGTCATATCGAATGATGAATTAAAATATGTACAATTGAGTTCAGGGTGCATAGAGCCTAGAGTTAACGGACATTCATCTCTTTTAAATAAGGGAAACCCCGGAAAAACCCTTATCTAGATAACTTACTCCTATCGAGAGTTGAACACGGGACTTGTTGAACGTGAGGCAGGCATGCTACCACATTGGATACAGAGGCAGGCTGTGATGAATTATGATTAGTGTCTCCCATTGTAATATGATTGTTAGGTTGCTAACTTTCAGATTCAGAGATTCGAGTTCAAAGCAGAACTGAGAACCAGAATGTTTCATTTATCAGGAACATTGCCCTTCCTGTCGTGAATATGGAATATGAGTGAGAGAGTGTGTGTACATAAGAAGCTGTATATATAAGATGTATCCGTTCCAAATTCAGGCTAGGTATATCTTCAATTTTCTGGAGTTATCTTTAGAAGAACTTTTCATTCTAGATGCCTTTTGTTTAACCAGTAAATTGCAACAGATACACAAAACAAACTGTAGGTATTGTTAAAGCAATGAAACAGCTTTTCTTAGAGTGTTTTTACCTAGGAGACCTTCGGAGGTCTCTGCAGCTACCGGTCAGTTTGGCGGTCTTGGCGAATGATAACAAAGTGCTTGAATGGGATCTTTGTTTTAATTCGAGAGTTAGTTTTAGGATTGTGTTTTGTCTAGTTTTATTGTTACTTGTTTGTTATTTTTGTTGATAATGTTTGTCTGTGTTCTGCCATTATTGTTTATATGTTTAGTTATATATTTCTGTTTTATGTTTATATTTCATATTTAATAGAAGGGGTTTTACCAGGATTTTTGTAAAGGACGCTGACGACTTTGCAGTTGAACGCCCCTAAATATAAACCATTATTTGTGTAGTAACGATTTCCGAAATATTCCTTATCGGTCCAAAATTTTCAAATGGAAGTGATATTTTGTCTCTTAGTTACGCAAAGACGAGATATAATCACCTGCAGTTTAAAATAGTTGA
The DNA here is from genome assembly GCA_030765055.1 of Mantis religiosa. NCBI lineage: Eukaryota > Metazoa > Arthropoda > Insecta > Mantodea > Mantidae > Mantis > Mantis religiosa. Next base: position 12,218,315 of record CM060953.1, on the reverse strand, counting down.
CTATGAGAATCTATAGTTTTCCGATGTTTCCTGGAACCTACAAGAAAATTGACGATCAGGTAATGTTTATGTTGATTAACATGAGGTACGAGAAGTAGAGAAAGTTATGTGGGTGCATACGTCAGGCTTTTTTTGTAATGGGATCAAAGTGCTTGCCGTATACAGATGAACATATTGTGTGTTTGAGCATTTTATGTAAGCCTGGCTTAAGCTACATTTATGGCCTTGCATGTAGAGTTGCACGTTGTAATAAATCGAGGTGTTCCTAAAGATACGGCTACACTTCGAATGCCAGTCATATATCTAGCAGGTGCAATGCCCGGGGATTGTGTAACATTTACGTGACTTTCTGTACCTCCTTTGTATTAGTGAGTATACAAACTATGCCACCAAAAGTTTAGTTTCCTCTCTAAATTTCTCATTTAGTTTTGATATTTATTTATTTATTTACTATCCAATTTTTTATTCCTATTTTACTCAAAGGTATAATAGGAATAAAGTTTACAAATTTAGGAATATAATACAATTTAATAAAAAATCATAAAGAATTCAATATCAAGCCGGCAAACAGTAAACATCAAGATGAATCCTTTAGCTTAAGAAATATTTTTTTTTAAGAAAGCCATGGAATATTGATAAGTTTTGTAATTCATCAAAATATGTGTAAATGGTTTTGAAAAAGAGTAACCTAAGGATTGAAGCAATAATTCTTGTTCGTATCTTTCAAACCAGAAAAATGGGCATTTAAATAAAATGTGTGGGACATTTTGAAGATGATTTCCACAAATATAATCAGATGTGGATGTGATTTTGAATAGAAAAAAGTAAGCGGAAAATTTGCCATGTCCAGTTAAGAATTGATTTAGACGAAGAAATGAATTTCAGTTTTTGATAGTCCAATGTTTATAAACTCGACGCTATATGTATACGTAAAGTGCTCAATCTAACAATGAAATCTGGAGTAACAACTGAAAATCGAAAGCACTACAAAAGAATGGCAATAAATTGGACATCTCCAACAATTAACACTGGATAAATCGGAAATTGCTAATGACACGAAGAGGCTATTTGAATAAATAAGTTGTTTCTAAGAGATCTGCATTTTACGTCTTCGACTGTACCAGTTATTCAAGATTTATGCAACATTTCTTTCGAATGTAGAGAATTTCACAGGATAGTTCCAAAAAATTCAAGATGTACATTAATATTAAAAATTAATATCATTACAGCCTTTTTTATAAAATGTATGGCTTTAAAGTTTGTGGTATCTTTGGAAAACATGCTTTGAAGGAAATATATGAAGATGGTGGGAAGCAAGGGTTACCACAGCTCCACGTTGTGCGCCAATTTGAAGCAAATAAGATTGGTGAACGATGACAAATATGATTGGCGAGCAATGAGGTTTCTCTCAGGGTATGCGTGGATGGGTGTGAGAAGGAGATTTTCACAACACTGGAATGCGCGTCTCCAAATTATTTATTCACTGCTTCTTTTCAAATATCAAAATGGAAGTTGCCGACCGAGGGTTACCAATCTCGGTTTAGAGTTATTGAATGCTAATTGTTTATTACTCGATAAATTTTGATGACCCGACAAATATTCAAGACAGAACAAGCTGACCGCTCTAATAGGCTTCACGTCTCAGACTCCTGTCTCAGCGGCTGCACGCCGAAGAATGTTTATAATGGCTTCCTAGCCGCGAACTAGCAAAATCGGCTTCACGCCGAAGAGTGCCCTCTGACCACAGCTGCGCGCGTGTAGATCTCTAACTTTCACTCTCAAAATTCCTTTTCAGACAAAATCCCTTTGTGGCTGTTTTGGTCGCCATTGTAAATGATCCAAAGAATTCCCTATTCATACACGTCAAGTGACAATTCCTTTAGAAATTTTCTAAGGACACTGTTTCTTACATGGCTTTGTTACACTTTCCCCAACTCAACTGGCCTTGCCCCTTGTCGTAACAAAGAACCAACATTCCTTTGACATCTATCATGATTCTTTGCTTCTGGCAAACCATAATTTCGGTATCAACTTGTTTGCGATTCAGGGGACTTCATAATTTGTATTTCAAATTAAATCTTGGTATCGAAGTTTTGACTGGAATGCAAAATCTGTTCTGCGTGCTAGGTAGGCAAAGAGATTAAAAGTTTGATAAAAGTGTAATTAATGCATGTATTGGGTGAAATTATTTTCTATTTTTATGTAAATCAAGATATTACAATTGGGATTTAAACAGATTCAGAGGTTTACAATATTAAAAATATGATAAGCCATAAATTGATCCAGAAATTGTGGCAAAGATGGGACTAACAGGCATGTCAGCAAGTTCATAATAATACATCCAGAAGCCGATCGATAAAGAAAGAGGAGCATTGTGTATGCAATGTTATGTTCAAAGTTTCTGGTTTAGTGTTACACAAGATACGAAACTTCCTGCATTAAGGGTATGTATGACTGAAATTTTCAAATTCTGAACTAATAATGCTAGCTTTTTTCAAATTTACACCATAGGTGTAGTATAATGTAAACGTGTTACAACCTAAATTTAAACCATTTTTCTCCAGCAGTTTAGAAATTATGATAAATTTTGTATGTTTTTTGTTACGTCACTAAAAAGGTCCCTTGCGACAAAATATTTTGAATTTTGGTCTAATATTTTAACCCTATGTTCATAATACACATACTTTTTGAAATTGCTCTGGGTTTTTCTGTGTCTCCTTTAGTTTAGGTCACAAAAATTTTTTAATTTACAAATACTCTTTTTTTGTCTAAAAAACTGTAAGTTTTGTTTTTGAAAATTAAAAATATATACTTATATACATTTCACAATAAAAACTAGCGCAATTTCCATTCCTCGTGATATTCTGAACCTGTGTAGGAAATTTCATGAATGTAGTACAAAAACTGCATCGCAAGGAGCATTTTACAGGAAGAAAAATGCTGAAAATATGAACATTGAGAAAACAGCGATTAAAGATTTGATTGCATAACTCACATTAAAATCCACCAGGCTGATAGGTTGGACCCTCAGATTTCTTTTTCCTCTGCTCTGTTGCTGCTTTTTCCACCTTTTTCTTCTTTAGATGTTGCTTTTCTTGCGCACAACTTCGCTTCTTGCTTTGCAGGATACGAGTCTGATCTCGTTGCACTGAAGTTTTCCTTGCTGAGTCTACTACACTTTCACCTCTGATATTTTGCTGCAGCTCCAATGACTTAAGACTACCCATGGTAAACTCACTGATGCTTTTAATAACAGCAAGATCCAATTTTTGTTTTGATATGAAAACTTCCTTTGGGCACTTATTCCATATGACATGATGCAAAGATTCATTGGCATTCTGTGTTTTTCCTGTTTTGCACCTCTCTAGCAATGGTGTAGAAGCCAGCCTCTGATATATTGGCAACATTTTAGGAACTATTTTGTCTGAAAGCCTTATTTTTCTTTTCTTGAATTGAAAATTTAAGAACGGAAAACAGACAAAGAATGTGGATGTAGGCAAAAGAGGGCGTAACTCTGACAGAGTTTAAAGGCCACCAACATTTAAATAAGCATTTAAAAATGGCGTCCGGAGGCAAATTATGCATTTTTCACATTCGGGAATGTCTAAATTATTTTATAGAATTAAAATAAAAAAGTCGTTATTTTCACGATTTTCATGAAATTTCAGTCATACATACCCTTAAGTTGAAGAAAATGTAAAATTTGAGATCATAAATTTGCAAACATTTCTGTTCTTCTTATAGACATTAAATTGAGATTTTATGACATAACATTTAAAAGTGAAGTTTGCTATACTGATTACAACCCTATGACCTGTGGTTACCTCACTTCATCACTTCCTCCTGGGGAGTGCTAGTGTGCAGATCGCAGTCTTCTATGACTTAGAGGAATTTAATGTAGTTGTTATTTATGCTTCAAGTAAAACAAACATGCCACTGTAAACAGGTTACGAGCTCAAGTTCCACAAAAATCAATTTTTTATCGTGGCAGCATGAACAGTAAGTAGATAGATGCATGAATTATCATAGTTTCCAGGACAGGTTGAAATGTTCCATCAAACAGCTTTATGTTTTTTCCGTGTAGAAGTGAAGGAGACTGACATTAAGGCAGTAATGATCCAAGGAGTCAGAGCTCCTCCATTTCGTGGCCTCCTCGTCTAACAGATGGCGCTCAAGTGTCAGCTGCCGGAGCAATACCTAGGGAATTCTCTCTGGACTAATTTCGGTTAGGAGTTGAACGTTCCCCAGGGCTCTCACAAGATGAGCTTCAGCCTGAGAAAAGTTCGTGATCGCACCCCGAGGTACTGTGTTCGTGACTCCTCCTCAACAGCAAATCCCTTCTTCCCATTTATTGCTTATGAACAACCACGTATAAGCTAGCATAAGCCTTAGATTGCTGGTTTATGTTTCAGTTGTATCAAATTTTTGCTTTAAGTTGGTTTATGTATACACTGGGGAGGGGGGGCCGTGTACAATTGTTTTTAGCTTTTTATATTGCGAATGATTACAATTTTTTTTTTTTTTTGACAATATACCTTTACTCATCTTCATAATATTGATGGTACTTCTCAAAATAGTCTCCCCTGAATGCGATGTACTTGTCCCAGTATTTCTGCCAGTCTTCAAAGACATGCTGGAAACCATTTTTGAGAGATCCTTCAAAATCGCCTCCGCAGCCTTCACCACTGCTTCTGATGATGGATAATGCCTCCCACGAAGACGTTTCTTCAAGATAGACAATAGAAAAAGGTCACATGGGGCTAAATCCGGACTATACGGACGGTGAGGGATGCACTTCACGTTGATTTTTGCAAGATATTCAGCAACAACATTGGCAATATGCGGCCGCGCATTATCGTGGTGCAGCATCGAGCCTGCTTCACAGAAATGTGGTCTTTTGCGCCTGATATGAACTTGCAATGTTTTCAGGACATCCCTGTAGTATTGTCCAGTTACTGGTGTGTGTGCAGGTACAACATGCTGATAAACCATTCCATGAATATCAAAGAATGAGATGACCATAACTTTCCCAGCAGAAGCAAACACTTCACTTTTTTGCGGGTTGGTGATAAAGGAGATTTCCATACTCAGCTTTGCTGTTTGCACTCAGGATCAAAATGATGTAGCCAAGTTTCATAAACAGTGATTACGTTTGAAAGAAACTCCGGATATTCCTCTAACATCAACTTTAACTGCGTGATACCTGCATCGCAGCGGTAGATGATACTGAACATGTCTGAACTTGCCTGGCTCTCATAGTCGGGGACCAGGAGTACCAACAATGAAACTACTACAGCGTATTTGTTTCACATTAAGCTAACAGAATATAATAAAGTGCGAAAAATTATGATCGTAAAGAATTATGATCATCCTTTATAAGATTTATGATCATACTTTATTGAACAGTCCTGGTAATATCCCCGTAGGGGGAGGGATGCGTCCCTTTCAGCTGCCAAAGTGCGGGCGCTGCGGACTCCTAGTACTCGTGGTACCTCTGACGTTACTAGAGTAACCTCGGGCCGAACATTCGAGCCCCTCCCTCTGGGAGCTGGTCGGTTTGGGTTGGACTCGAGGGGGCAGTGTGTTCCCGCCACCCACGGGCAATTGGGTACCTCCGGCCAGGCTACTGGCCGCACGGAGGAGGTAGAGGGTTGCCTCATAAGTCCCGGGAACTAGCCTGCAGAGCTAGTAGCTGGTGTGCTATATCACCGGCGGCCCTACCAAGGTGTTTGGTAGATGGTTCATCAAGGACCGGCGCGTAAATGGCGTATCCACTTCCGTCCTGTCTGCCGTGTGCAGGCGGGGGGACAGTTTATAAAATAGGTACTGTCCTACGGGGCCAGGACTAATGGGAGTAATCCTCATATATAATCTTAAAAAAAAGTCCTCGTAATATAAAATTGGGAGATTACATTACACTATTTACATCTCAGAAAAAATGTTGGAAGTGTCCTCCACCAGCATCTATACATGTTTGCACTCGTCTCACCATATTCTCTGAAGTTTTACGGGCATGATATTGAACTGAGAGAAGGTTATTTCCAGCAAGATGGAGCAACGTGTCATACATCTGACACCATGGAACTTGTAAACAGTTTCTTTGATAATCGAATGATCTCAAAATGTTTGTGACCCTCCAGATCCTCTAACCTGACCTCACCGGATTTTTTTTCTTGTGGATATATCTAAAACTAGAGTGTACGAGAAAAAGCCAAGGACAATTGATGTTCTCTAGGAATACATTAGAACCGAAATAAGTAACATTGGCGACGATACTCTCCGTCGAATGTCCGTTGTTCTGGCCTCCGGGGAAAGTTTCTAAGTAAAAATGAATGCAGGGACCCTGCCCTCTCCACTGCCGTGGCTCCTTGTGAGCCCTCTTCTCATTGTTTAACATGAATTAAATAAAATAATAAACGTCTTTGCAATAAATGCTTAGTTTTTTGCTTACTTTTCATATTAAGGGTATGTATGACTGAAATTTCATGAAAATCGTGAAAATAACGACTTTTTTTATTTTAATTCCATAAAATAATTTAGACATTCCCGAATGTGAAAAATGCATAATTTGCCTCCGGACGCCATTTTTAAATGCTTATTTAAATGTCGGTGGCCTTTAAACTCTGTCAGAGTCACGCCCTCTTTTGCCTACATCCGCATTCTTTGTCTGTTTTCCGTTCTTAAATTTTCAATTCAAGAAAAGAAAAATAAGACTTTCAGACAAAATAGTTCCTAAAATGTTGCCAATATATCAGAGGCTGGCTTCTACAACATTACTAGAGAGGTGCAAAACAGGAAAAACACAGAATGCCAATGAATCTTTGCATCATGTCATATGGAATAAGTGCCCAAAGGAAGTTTTCATATCAAAACAAAAATTGGATCTTGCTGTTATTAAAAGCATCAGTGAGTTTAACATGGGTAGTCTTAAGTCATTGGAGCTGCAGCAAAATATCAGAGGTGAAAGTGTAGTAGACTCAGCAAGGAAAACTTCAGTGCAGCGAGATCAGACTCTTATCCTGCAAAGCAAGAAGCGAAGTTGTGCAGAAGAAAAGCAACATCCAAAGAAGAAAAAAGTGGAAAAAGCAGCAACAGAGGAGAGGAAAAAGAAATCTGAGGGTCAAACCTATCAGCCTGGTGGAATTTAATGTGAGTTATGCAATCAAATCTTTAATCGCTGTTTTCTCAATGTTCATATTTTCAGCATTTTTCTTCCTGTAAAATGCTCCTTGCGATGCAGTTTTTGTACTACATTCATGAAATTTCCTACACAGGTTCAGAATATCATGAGGAATGGAAATTGCCCTAGGTTTTATTGTGAAATGTATATAAGCATATATTTTTAATTTTCAAACACAAAACTTACAGTTTTTTAGACAAAAAAAGAATATTTGGAAATTAAACAATTTTTGACACAGAAAAGCCCAGAGCAATTTCAAAAATTATGTGTAATATGAACATAGGCTTAAAATATTAGACCAAAATTCAAAATATTTTGTCGCAAGGGACTTTTTTAGTGACGTAACAAAAAACATACAAAATTTATCATAATTTCTAAACTGCTGGAGAAAACTGGTTTAAATTTAGGTTGTAACATGTTTACATTATACTACACCTATGGTGTAAATTTGAAAAAGCTAGCATTATTAGTTCAGAATTTTAAAAATTTCAGTCATACATACCCTTAAGAAGCATACGAAGTATTTCAGTTTATATTCAATGTCCACTCTGCGCTCTATCTCTCATAAATTACTAATAATGAGTGTAAAAGATAAAGAACAGCAGGTGTTGAATCTTTCTCGGAGAGTAGTGGTAGCTTTCTTCAAATCCAAAACACTGCTCGGGAGATGTTCTGAAGTTTATGGGAGAAGTTTCGAATCTGAGTGTCAATGAAGTGACAGCAGAGCGAGTTTACGATACAGCTGCGTGATGCAGATAAACCAGGGTGTTTGAGATTGTTTTCGAGGGATTATAACTCCATGAGTTTCCCTTCTCCACTACAAAGGACTTGCAAGAGGTGACATCGCTTCTGGGAGAGGATTTTCTGTTAGAGTTTAGAATTAGAAATTTGGCACTGGTTTGACTTGCAGGTAACAGTAGATTACGCTGTTTCGATGGGATCTTCTGTACAAACTGCCGTTAGCGGAACGATTAAGGCGTTTGGGCTCCGTGAACGGACAACGTAAGGGGCACAGAAGTGCAGATTCCCCTGGCTTGAGTGCTCGCTTGGAAAGCTCTCGCCCAAACCTCCGGAGAGATTTTTTTTTAAATTTACGTTCTTTAACTTTCTAAGCCATGTCGGACAATGAATGGAATGTGTGAAATGATGCTCAAATGGAACCAGGGTCCATGGAGCTTACAGTTACCCGACATTCGTCTTTCAGGATAAGGGAAAACCCCAGAAGAAGCCTTATCCAGGTAACTCACCCTGACAGAGATTCGAACTCGGGGCCTCTTGAATGTGAGGCAGACATGCTACCATCTACACTACCGAGGCGGGCCCGGACAGTTGATATGTGACAAACACGTTTTTTGGACATGTTCATAGCCTCTGCTATCTTTCTCGCTTTAATTTGGCGGTCGTCTAGCACCATTTAGTGAACTTAGGCGATGTTTTCGTCGGTAGTTGCAGTTTTTGGACGTCCTGAACGTTCATAGTCTCCCAAGCTCTTACGGCCACGTTTAAGTTCAGCTGCCCAAAATTTCACTGTGCAGAAACCCCAAAGACAGAATTAACTCATCTTTGATTTGTGTAGACGTATTGCCTTTCAAAAACAAATATTTAATGCCAGCTCGATACTCGATTTTGTCCATTGTCATAAAAGCACTTACATCAACTCACTCGAACGACTGCTGAATAACAACTGAGCGTCCAAAATGGCTGAAACTTTGGTGAGTAACTGTCAACAAATGAACAACGAAATTCACTAGCTTATGTTTCTCGAAGTCTTGGGTTAACCTGCAGAGGAGTTCAAAATCTATAGCACAGAGTTTCTAGAACTTTTTAAATATAAAAACAAAAAATCGGTTTTTGGGCCCAAAAACTGCCCAGTGTTCCTAAACCCACGTCATGACCTTATACTCATTGTACCTACAAGGCAGTAAGATATTTATTATTTTACGTGCTTTATAGTGCACCAAAGAATAACATTCGAATTTTTATGTTGGTAGCAGTGATTTTTCTCAAAATGTTAACAAGAAATTAGAGGTTGCGATGGTTTAACTACTTCCGCTGGCGCACTCATGGAACAAATTGAAAGAGGTCGTTTCCGATCCAATTAAATTTGAGCTGCCAGCTTATTTTGGCTTTGCATTTTCTGAGAACAGGTTGCCATTGTGACTGAGTTTTATTACCGCTTTCCTTAATGGAGTCTTGGCGTGGCTTGTACGGAGGGAGATGCCTTTTGTCTCTTATCCGTTTTTCGCGTGCCTCGCAAGACAAAGTGACCTCGCGACCCTTACGAGGTGCAGTAATTTGGGTTTAATTGCCCCTAACTACACCATTTATCAGCGAGAAAGTAATGAACAATTGGGATTATGTCATTGAACCATCTAATGATCATGGCGACCTGAAAAATGATTCAGTTTTCTGCCCTCTAATGAGGATAGAATTGTTATCATCATCCATAGAGGATGGAAGTAGGCTCTTGGAGGATGCTGAGAAAAGAATAAGACTCTTTACACTGAAAGAAGACATGCTATTTGAAATAGCATATACAAAGGTTCCTTGCAATTTCTCCACTGTGTACTAACTGAAAATAGAGGCAGAAAAAGTTGTGGGATGCCTGAATTATAGTAAAATGGCTTATAGAAATAGTTCTCTGTGTGTGTCCTTTTAATGCCATAATTACTTCAGCATCCGAAGAGGCTGCCTCTGTAGCGTATGCGATAGCGTATCTGCCTCATCTGAAGAGGTCCCGAGTTCGAATTTACAATCCTAGGTCAGGATGTCTTACCTGAGTGAAGTATTTTTTCGCAGTTTTCCCTTCTCCTTAAAGATAAATTCTGGCCTACTCTAAGCTCTATGTGCCCTGTACTCATTTGAACATCATTTCATTCATCGTCCGATATGAAATAACGTTGGAGGTTTTCTCTTATCCTGAAAGATGAATGTCTGGTAACTCTAAGCTCTATGTACTCTGTACTTATTTGAACATCATTTCATTCATCGTCCGATATGACTTAACGTTGGAGGTTTTCTCTTATCCTGAAAGATGAATGTCTGGTAACTCTAAGCTCTATGTACCCTGTACTTATTTGAACATCATTTCATTCATCGTCCGATATGACAACGTTGGAGGTTTTCTCTTATCCTGAAAGATGAATGTCTGGTAACTCTAAGCTCTATGTACCCTGTACTTATTTGAACATCATTTCATTCATCGTCCGATATGACTTAACGTTGGAGGTTTTCTCTTATCCTGAAAGATGAATGTCTGGTAACCCTAAGCTCTATGTACCCTGTACTCATTTGAACATCATTTCATTCATCGTCTGATATGACTTAACGTTGGAGGTTTTCCCTTATCCTGAAAGATGAATGTCTGGTAGCTCTAAGCTGTATGTACCCTGTACTCATTTGAACATCATTTCATTCATCGTCCGATATGACTTAACGTTGGAGGTTTTCTCTTATCCTGAAAGATGAATGTCTGGTAACCCTAAGCTCTATGTACCCTGTACTCATTTGAACATCATTTCATTCATCGTCTGATATGACTTAACGTTGAAGGTTTTCTTTTATCCTGAAAGATGAATGTCTGATAACTCTAAGCTCTATGTACCCTGTACTCATTTGAACATCATTTCATTCATCGTCTGATATGACTTAACGTTGGAGGTTTTCTCTTATCCTGAAAGATGAATGTCTGGTAACCCTAAGCTCTATGTACCCTGTACTCATTTGAACATCATTTCATTCATCGTCTGATATGACTTAACGTTGAAGGTTTTCTCTTATCCTGAAAGATGAATGTCTGGTAACCCTAAGCTCTATGTACCCTGTACTCATTTGAACATCATTTCATTCATCGTCCGATATGACTTAACGTTGGATGTTTTCTCTTATCCTGAAAGATGAATGTCTGGTAACCCTAAGCTCTATGTACCCTGTACTCATTTGAACATCATTTCATTCATCGTCTGATATGACTTAACGTTGGAGGTTTTCTCTTATCCTGAAAGATGAATGTCTGGTAACCCTAAGCTCTATGTACCCTGTACTCATTTGAACATCATTTCAGTCATCGTCTGATATGACTTAACGTTGGAGGTTTTCTCTTATCCTGAAAGATGAATGTCTGGTAACCCTAAGCTCTATGTACCCTGTACTCATTTGAACATCATTTCATTCATCGTCTGATATGACTTAACGTTGAAGGTTTTCTCTTATCCTGAAAGATGAATGTCTGGTACCCCTAAGCTCTATGTACCCTGTACTCATTTGAACATCATTTCATTCATCGTCTGATATGACTTAACGTTGGAGGTTTTCTCTTATCCTGAAAGATGAATGTCTGGTAGCTCTAAGCTCTATGTACCCTGTACTTATTTGAACATCATTTCATTCATCGTCCGATATGACTTAACGTTGGAGGTTTTCTCTTATCCTGAAAGATGAATGTCTGGTAACTCTAAGCTCTATGTACCCTGTACTTATTTGAACATCATTTCATTCATCGTCCGATATGACTTAACGTTGGAGGTTTTCTCTTATCCTGAAAGAAGAATGTCTGGTAGCTCTAAGCTCTATGTACCCTGTACTTATTTGAACATCATTTCATTCATCGTCCGATATGACTTAACGTTGGAGGTTTTCTCTTATCCTGAAAGATGAATGTCTGGTAACTCTAAGCTCTATGTACCCTGTACTTATTTGAACATCATTTCATTCATCGTCCGATATGACTTAACGTTGGAGGTTTTCTCTTATCCTGAAAGATGAATGTCTGGTAACTCTAAGCTCTATGTACCCTGTACTCATTTGAACATCATTTCATTCATCGTCCGATATAACTTAACGTTGGAGGTTTTCTCTTATCCTGAAAGATGAATGTCTGGTAGCTCTAAGCTCTATGTACCCTGTACTTATTTGAACATCATTTCATTCATCGTCTGATATGACTTAATGTTGGAGGTTTTCTCTTATCCTGAAAGATGAATGTCTGGTAACTCTAAGCTCTGTGTACCCTGTACTCATTTGAACATCATTTCATTCATCGTCCGATATAACTTAACGTTGGAGGTTTTCCCTTATCCTGAAAGATGAATGTCTGGTAGCTCTAAGCTGTATGTACCCTGTACTCATTTGAACATCATTTCATTCATCGTCCGATATGACTTAACGTTGGAGGTTTTCTCTTATCCTGAAAGATGAATGTCTGGTAGCTCTAAGCTCTATGTACCCTGTACTCATTTGAACATCATTTCATTCATTGTCCGATATGACTTAACGTTGGAGGGTTTTCTCTTATCCTGAAAGATGAATGTCTGGTAACTCTAAGCTCTATGTACCCTGTACTCATTTGAACATCATTTCATTCATCGTCCGATATGACTTGACGTTGGAGTTTCTCTCTTATTCTGAAAGATGAATGTCTGGTAACTCTAAGCTCTATGTACCCTGTATTCATTTGAACATCATTTCATTCATCGTCCGATATGACTTGACGTTGGAGGTTTTCTCTTATCCTGAAAGATGAATGTCTGGTAACTCTAAGCTCTATGTACCCTGTACTCATTTGAACATCATTTCATTCATCGTCCGATATGACTTAACGTTGGAGGTTTTCTCTTATCCTGAAAGATAAATGTCTGCTAACTCTAAGCTCTATGTACCCTGTACTCATTTGAACATCATTTCATTCATCGTCCGATATGACTTAACGTTGGAGGGTTTTCTCTTATCCTGAAAGATGAATGTCTGGTAACTCTAAGCTCTATGTACCCTGTACTCATTTGAACATCATTTCATTCATCGTCCGATATGACTTGACGTTGGAGTTTCTCTCTTATTCTGAAAGATGAATGTCTGGTAACTCTAAGCTCTATGTACCCTGTATTCATTTGAACATCATTTCATTCATCGTCCGATATGACTTGACGTTGGAGGTTTTCTCTTATCCTGAAAGATGAATGTCTGGTAACTCTAAGCTCTATGTACCCTGTACTCATTTGAACATCATTTCATTCATCGTCCGATATGACTTAACGTTGGAGGTTTTCTCTTATCCTGAAAGATAAATGTCTGCTAACTCTAAGCTCTATGTACCCTGTACTTATTTGAACATCATTTCATTCATCGTCCGATATGACTTAACGTAGGAGGTTTTCTCTTATCCTGAAAGATAAATGTCTGCTAACTCTAAGCTCTATGTACCCTGTACTTATTTGAACATCATTTCATTTATCGTCTGATATGACTTAACGTTGGAGGTTTTCTCTTGTCCTGAAAGATAAATGTCTGCTAACTCTAAGCTCTATGTACCCTGTATTCATTTGAACATAATTTCATTTATCGTCTGATATGACTTGAAGTTGGAGTTTCTCTCTTATTCTGAAAGATGAATGTCTGGTAACTCTAAGCTCTATGTACCCTGTATTCATTTGAACATCATTTCATTTATCGTCTGATATGACTTGACGTTGCAGTTTCTCTCTTATTCTGAAAGATAAATGTCTGCTAACTCTAAGCTCTATGTACCCTGTATTCATTTGAACATCATTTCATTTATCGTCTGATATGACAACGTTGGAGGTTTTCCCTTATCCTGAAAGATGAATGTCTGGTAACTCTTAGCTCTATGTACCCTGTACTTCATCGTCCGATATGACTTAACGTTGGAGGTTTTCTCTTATTCTGAAAGATGAACGTCTGGTAACTCTAAGCTCTATGTACCCTGTACTCATTTGAACATCATTTCATTTATCGTCTGATATGACTTAACGTTGGAGGTTTTCCCTTATCCTAAAAGATGAATGTCTGGTAACTCTAAGCTCTATGTACCCTGTACTCATTTGAACATCATTTCATTCATCGTCCGATATGACTTAACGTTGGAGGTTTTCTCTTATCCTGAAAGAAGAATGTCTGGTAACTCTAAGCTCTATGTACCCTGTACTTATTTGAAGATCATTTCATTGATCGTCGGATATGACTTAACGTTGGAGGTTTTCTCTTATCCTGAAAGATGAATGTCTGATAACTCTAAGCTCTATGTACCCTGTACTCATTTGAACATCATTTCATTTATCGTCTGATATGACTTAACGTTGGAGGTTTTCCCTTATCCTGAAAGATGAATGTCTGGTAACTCTAAGCTCTATGTACCCTGTACTCATTTGAACATCATTTCATTCATCGTCCGATATGACTTAACGTTGGAGGTTTTCTCTTATCCTGAAAGAAGAATGTCTGGTAACTCTAAGCTCTATGTACCCTGTACTTATTTGAAGATCATTTCATTGATCGTCGGATATGACTTAACGTTGGAGGTTTTCTCTTATCCTGAAAGATGAATGTCTGATAACTCTAAGCTCTATGTACTCTGTACTCATTTGAACATAATTTCATTCATCGTCCGATATGACTTAACGTTGGAGGTTTTCTCTTATCCTGAAAGATGAATGTCTGGTAACTCTAAGCTCTATGTACCCTGTACTTATTTGAACATCATTTCATTCGTCGTCCGATATGAGTTAACGTTGCAGGATTTTGACAAATACATGTTGAAATAGAGAGAACGCGGATGGAGGAACACAAACTACGTGAAATGTGCTTGAATTATTAACTTAAGTGGGAATAGGATCTTGGAGCACCAGGAAAGATAGTCTGCCCAACATTGAGTCTCAAAAATGATCCTGTAGGTCTAATTCATGTATTTACTAATGATAATAGTTGTGTACACAGCATGAAGGGATCATACGGCCGTGAACAAAATCTATTTTGTGGAACAGAAAATTTTCAGGCACTTTCTGTACATTTAGGATCAAAAGTGCGTAAAGCCGGTGTCGCTGTCAGTGGTGCAATAAAATTTGCATTTTGCATGGCCATGCAAGAGTTATTAGATGTCACAGTTGATGCTTTGGGATCGCGTATACGTCATTTTATTATAGTACTAGCTAGCCTTGCATGCGAAAAAAAAAAAATGTTTGCTCTCATGAAGCTTTGGATCATAGATGATTAACTTATATGTAATTCTCTATTGCGTGTTTTGTTTGTGCTTTGTTAATGTATTTGTTGATCGCACAGTTGCTTCTGATTTGAAGCCGAATTGCGTCATGCTGAAAATCAGACCGTCATGTAGCAGGAAATACACTCTCGTACTAAAATAAACAAAACACTAATGGTGTTCAAAGTAGAGCAAAAACTGGTTTAAACCGAAGTGGCGAAGGAAAAAGATTATCTTATATATTGCCCTCAGATGAGTCTCCTAACTCTTCCTCGGTTTTACTCAGTTATTCAGTAACTACATAGTAGATTAGCTGGATGGATAAAGGAGCCGGTTGGTAGAGCAAAGTAGGAGCAAGTTACAGACAACACCGAGTTCTATAATACGAGGGGATGATCAACAAATAGTGAGACTGATTTCTTTCCTGTAGCTTCCGTGACAATTTCCTGTTTATAACATAAATATTTGAAAAGAGCCCGTTTTATGTACGAGGGCTATCGAGAAAGTAGATTACGTTTTGGAATAAAAAGTAAACAAAGTATAGGAAACAAATTTTATTATATACAGATGAAAGCCACACTCAGATACTACTTTTCGACATAATCACCATTCAAATTAAGGCATTTATCGTAGCGATGTACGAGGTTGGAAATTCCTTCGTCGAAAAATTCGGCCGCCTGCGCCTTCAACCACTTCGTTACCTCTTCTTGCAGCTGTGCGTCGTCATCAAAACGCTGCATAGCCAGCCACTTCTTCATTGCTGGGAATAGGTGAAAGTCGCTCTGTGCCAGGTCGGGACTGTACGGCGGATGAGGAAACAACTCCCACTTAAAAGATTCAAGAACTTCACGAGTGACATTTGCCGTGTGGGGCGGGGCGTTGTCGTGAATCAACAAGATCTTAGAGCTCAACATTCCTCTGCGCTTGTTTTGAATGGCTCTTCTGAGTTTTTGGAGAGTTTAGCAATACCTTTGAGAGTTTATTGTAGTGCCTCTTTCCAGGAAGTCCACCAAAATCACACCTTTTCTGTCCCAAAAAACAGTCGCCATCATCTTCCTTGCCGATTGCATGCATTTCTTGGGTTTTTGGGGAGAACTTGTGTGCCCCCACTGCATTGATTGCAATTTCGTTTCACAGTTCACGTGTTTCACCCATATTTCGTCACCAGTAACGATGCGATCGAGTAAAGAGTCACCATCCTTATGGTAAACGTCCAAAAAGTTCAACGCTGCAGCCATTCGCTGATTTTTGTGGTCCTCTGTCAAGATTTTTGGAATCCATCTTGCACAAAACTTGTGGTAACCAAGCTTTTCGCTGATGATTGCAACAAACTTCGCGAAATTTGTGGAAAATTCAAAGAAAGTTCCGTTATTGTGAACCTTCGATTTTCACGGACTTTAGCATCGACTTTTTCGACAAGTTCAGCAGTCACTATGCTGGGTCTCCCACTTCGATCTTCGTCGTGAACATTGGTTCGGTCATTTTTAAATCTGATGACCCACTGACGCACTCCACCTTCAGTGATAATGTTGTCCCCATACACTTCACAAAGCTGCCGATAGATTTCTATCGGTTTACAGTTTTTTGCAGTCAGAAACCTTATTACTGCACGCACCTCGCAGCTCGCGGGATTTTCAATTAACGCAGACATTTCAAACCGTCACAGTATCTGAACGGAGCACAGCACGAATCTCTCACTAGCACGGCTAGATGCCGACTGAGCTGCGCAACGCTCTGACCCCAAGATGGCCGCGCTAGCCCCGCCCCTAGCGGAAACAGACGAAAACGTAATCTACTTTCTGGATAGCCCTCGTAAAATATCGGTTGGCGGCAGCACTCTCGTATTGCTAGGTTGGTAGTAATGCTCTATTTTGTAGACCCTGCCTGCATTTCGCATGCCAGGTAATGGAGGTAACGCGAGATTTGCAGTACAGCCACACAACTATCGAAACTTGTGAAAAGCTGAAGTAAGCGTACAGTGCAGACCCATAGCGGCGGGAGTCCCGGAAGGCAGTGTACTGTCGCCGTTACTCTTTGCTGCCTACATGTCTAACTTCCCTAAAGAGCCTCGCACTGTTCTGTGCCAATATGCTGACGACGTCCTCATCTTGGCCCAGAACAAAAACGTCCGCTACTGCCTCCCTCCGCTGCAACGATCACTCCAAGCCATCGGTACGTGGAGTGAAAGGTGGAGGATGGCCATCAGCCCACAGAAGAGCTCTGCCCTTCTGCTGGGGAAGGTCCTCCGCTGGCGCCCGGAAGGAGACCTGCGGTTAAGGCAGGGAAGGATCCCTTGGGTCCGGACTGCCAAATACCTGGGTGTCCGACTGGACCGCGGCCTCGCATTCACCCCACATGCCCGTGAAAAGTTCAGCCTCGGCCATGCAGCGCTTAGGCAGTTGTACCCTATATTCCGTTCGACCATGCCCACCCGCCTGAAACTACGGGTGTATCGTGCGATCATCCCGCCCCTGATCCTGTATGGATGCGAGGTCTGGGGATCGGTGGCTCGTACCACCATCCGCAGACTGCAAGCCGTGCAGAACAGGGCGCTTAGGATGATCTACGGTACCGAACTTATGTTTCCTTCATACATCCTACACACCCATTTGACATACCTTACGTTGAGGACGTTGTGCGTGAACGCTCGCGCACATTGTATGCCAGAATTACATCCCATCCCAACCACCTAGTGAACACACTAGGGCAATATGACCATCGTGTTCCCAGGAGGAGAAAGAGCTACCGCCTCCCCAAGGACGCCCTTGGGTGGTGAGACCAGCCTCTCATTCCCTCAATTCTACACTCTGTCCCGGTCACACTGGGGCTGGATCTGGCCTGCCGGCTGACTCCCGGCAGTCGGGTCCCCCGGTGTGACCTCGTGGAGAACCATAACCTAAACGGTCCCCAACATCCCGACCTCTCGCTCCTGGCCCCACCACGCTAGACGGACACCGCAACGCAGGCCGCCAACAGCGTGGCGGTTCAGGGCACTAGCCTCCTTGGAAGCTAACCCCGCCGCCAGGAGCACTAGCAGAGGTCGAATCAGGTCCTTCAGTCAACAACGACATCCAAGCTTTGGAGAAATGACAAACTCTTTAAGACCGCACGGGTAAATCCGCTCAGCGGATAGGTACCGTGGCGCTCTACCCACCGTCCGGGAGCACCCGGACGACTTGTTCTCGCTCTTGGCTCTCTAGTGAAGATGCACTACCTCGTGCAACAGTGTTTAGGTGGTTCAAGAAGGCCGACTTCTCAGTGCTTAAAAAGGTGGACCTGGTGTTTCGGCTTCTGCTGTGACTGATGTCAACACCAAAACAGCTGCTGTGATTATCCGACAGGATCGGCGTATAACATTACGTAACCTCTGTGAAGTGTTGAGAATTTCATATGGCAGTGTGTTTACAAATAATGGACGACCATCTCCATATAACTCGAGTTTGTGTTCGTTGGGTGCCACGTCTGTTGACTCCCGAACAAAAGGCTGTGGGAATGTAGACAAGCCGTGAGCTGCTGCGTCTCTTTGCTGATGGAGGGGATGCATTTTTAAAATCGATTATCAGCGATGATGAGACATGGCTGCATCATTATAATGCTGAAACTTTGCAATTTCGTATCAGTTATCAACAAACGCGGCACCCATCTTGCACGGACCTTGTGAAAGCCCAAAACGTTACTTAAAATAGTACCTGCACGTTCTATTGATATCTTTACAAATTCTGATATCTCAAACAAGTTTATTCTGCGTTCTGCCAGTACTAAACAATGAATTTCTTCAACTATATCAGGAGTTGTAACTTCCACAGGACGTTCAGAGCGAGGCTCATCACTAGTACTCGTACGTCCCATTTTAAACTCTACAACCAACCTTTTAATTATTGTATATGAAGGGACAGAGCGAGGCTCATCACTAGTACTCGTACGTCCCGTTTTAAACTCTACAGCCAACCTTTTAATTATTGTATATGAAGAGACAGAGCGAGGCTCATCACTAGAACTCGTACGTCCCATTTTAAACTCTACAACCAACCTTTTAATTATTGTATATGAAGGGACAGAGCGAGGCTCATCACTAGTACTCGTACGTCCCATTTTAAACTCTACAACCAACCTTTTAATTGTTGTATATGAAGAGACAGAGCGAGGCTCATCACTGGTACTCGTACGTCCCATTTTAAACTCTACAACCAACCTTTTAATTATTGTATATGAAGGGACAGAGCGAGGCTCATCACTAGTACTCGTGCGTCCCATTTCAAACTCTGCAACCAACCTTTTAATTATTGTATATGAAGAGACAGAGCGAGGCTCATCACTAGTCCTCGTACGTCCCATTTTAAACTCTACAACCAACCTTTTAATTATTGTATATGAAGAGACAGAGCAAGGCTCATCACTAGTACTCGTACGTCCCATTTTAAACTCTACAACCAACCTTTTAATTATTGTATATGAAGTGGCAGAGCGAGGCTCATCACTAGTACTCGTACGTCCCATTTTAAACTCTACAGCCAACCTTTTAATTATTGTATATGAAGAGACAGAGCGAGGCTCATCACTAGTACTTGTACGTCCCATTTTAAACTTTACAGCCAACCTTTTAATTATTGTATATGAAGAGACAGAGCGAGGCTCATCACTAGTACTCGTACGTCCCATTTTAAACTCTACAGCCAACCTTTTAATTATTGTATATGAAGAGACAGAGCCAGGCTCATCACTAGTACTTGTACGTCCCATTTTAAACTTTACAACCAACCTTTTAATTATTGTATATGAAAGGACAGAGCGAGGCTCATCACTAGTGCTCGTACGTCCCATTTCAAACTCTACAACCAACCTTTTAATTATTGTATATGAAGAGACAGAGTGAGGCTCATCACTAGCACTCGTACGTCCCATTTTAAACTCTACAACCAACCTTTTAATTATTGTACATGAAGGGACAGAGCGAGATTCATCACTAGTGCTCGTACGTCCCATTTTAAACTCTACAACCAACCTTTTAATTATTGTATATGAAGGGACAGAGCGAGGCTCATCACTACTACCCGTACGTTCCATTTTAAACTCTACAACCAACCTTTTAATTATTGTATATGAAGGGACAGAGTGAGGCTCATCACTAGTACTCGTACGTCCCATTTTAGACTCTACAACCAATCTTTTAATTATTGTATATGAAGGGACAGAGCGAGGCTCATCACTAGTACTCGTACGTCCCATTTTAAACTCTACAACCAACCTTTTAATTATTGTATATGAAGAGATAGAGCGAGGCTCATCACTAGTACTCGTACGTCCCATTTTAAACTCTACAACCAACCTTTTAATTATTTTATATGAAGGGACAGGGCGAGGCTCATCACTGGTACTCGTACGTCCCATTTTGAACTCTACAACCAACATTTTAATTATTGTATATGAAGAGACAGAGCGAGGCTCATCACTAGTACTCATACGTCCCATTTTAAACTCTACAACCAACCTTTTAATTATTTTATATGAAGGGACAAAGTCCTTCAATGTACTGTCCATTTCCTCCTTGACTTCTTTAGGCGTTAAGTCTTTCAAATGGAAGTATTTAGTCACTGCTCGTTTCTCCAAGTCTACCATTTTCGTGAAAGCTCTACACTTGGCTTGTTTAAAATGTTGGCATTCAAAAACTAAACAAGCTATTGTCCTGTAACTATGGACATAAGCTAGGCTAGAGTTAAAACTATATGATGATATCCATCAAACTGGAGCCCCAGGACTTAACAGCAGATGTTTCTATGATCATATCTGTTTTAGCAAACGGTTATCACTGCCGATTTAACTCTACCACTTTGAAGATTTCCGTTGCTTCACTCGTGGTAGCTCTGACGTTACTAGAGGAACCTTGCGCCGAACATTGGAGCCCCTACCGTCGGGGAGCTGTTCGAATTGGGTTGCTCTCGAGGAGACAGTGTGTTCCCGACACCCACAGGGAATTGGGTACTTCCGGCCAGGCTACGGCCGCCCGGAGGGGGTAGAGAGTTGCTAATAATTCCCGGGTACTAGCCTGCAGAGTCAGTAGAAGGTGTACTAGATCACCAGGCTGCCCCACCGAGGTTATTCGGTAGTCTTCCCTGTGGGGTTGACGCGCGTAAGTTGCGCATCCATTTCCATCCCGTCTTGACTGTTTAGTCGATGGCGGGGGGGGGGGGCCTTTGAGACTCCAGTAATTGTCCTATGGAGAGAGCCCCGGAGTTTCGGATCCCGGGTGAAAGGAGGCCAGGGTTCTTGGACCTATGGGTCCTGGACTAATTGGGGTAGAACCTCTGCAGTTAACGTGTTGACCATACTCCCCATAGGGGACGGGATCCGTCCCCTTCAGCTGCCGTGGTGCGGACTCTGCGGACCCTTAGCACTCGTGGTACCTCTGACGTTACTAGAGGAACCTCGGGCCGAACTCCCTAATTGGGAGTTGTTCGGACTGGGTTGGACTCGAGGGGGCAGTGGTTCCCGATACCCGTGGGAGATGGTGTCCGTCTCCGGACGAGGTTGAGGGAAGCCATATATTCCCGCGTACTAGCCAGCAGAGCTAGTAGAAGGTGTGCTAGATCACCAGGCGGCCCTACCGAGGTTGATCGGTTGCCTTCCCCTTTGGGGTTGGCGCGCGGAAGTGGCCTATCCACTTGCACCCGTCTTGAGTCCACAAGACCAGATGGTAGGTCTTGCCCAATGGAAAGCCCCATGGAGGCGCTGTGCGCCCTTTTAGGACAGCTCGGTAACTCTCTGGACATTAGAGGGGAGGTCAGTCTTGACTTTGTGTGGATTGCCCTGGTAGATACCCTAGGGCTATGTTGACCATACTATTTGAATGCAGGTATTAGTGAATGTTCAAGAAAGCACACACACGTGGAAGGCCAGGGCTAGGAATTCGAATTTCCAATTCTAATGTGAAAAATACTACCGTAGATAATCTCTGCTCAACTGTCGGCTAATGTCTCGTGGAAGGACTATTTTTGTTGCCGGAGTTAACGTGCATGAAACTTGCGGACGGTAACATGTGAGCATTGAATTATCTACGGCACCTTTTGTATTCTAAATTGCCAAGTAGTATTTTTAGCTTATGCTTTGTAAGGTTTCTCACATGCGAAAATAATTGTCTGCAAGCAGCAGTGGTAAGGAATGGATTGTCCTTCAGCCTAAGTATCTAATTACAAGATTTACATACGCTTCAATTGGTCTAATGCGCAAGTTGCGTGTGTGTTTGTACTTGAGATCATTACCGACCAGCAGTGACGCTGTAGGAGTTGGATCACCAGTGTACTGTTTGCGATTATTCAGACAATAATCTGCAAGTGGCCGGCATATTCGTTATTAAAGCAGTAGAACATAACCTCAAAAATTGTAATTGATTGGGAAAAATTAAAGGGCGGGACCGCCTTTAAATATCTGGAGTTTGAAACATCATTGGATGTGGAGAAAAAAAATGTTTGAAATGTAAGTTTGCGTTTTCAGCTGTTTCAGCTGTTTTGATGTTGACAGTTGAATAGCTTACACGTTTTTATAGGTAAAATGGTGAAAGATAATCATTTCTTCTACACTAACCTTGTGCAGGCTAAGGTTTGGATGTGTTGAAAACGCCATAGCTGGGATTTGAACCACGGATCTCCCGGTCCCCGTCCGTTTGGTCTTAACCATTGAGCTAATATGGCAAACATGCCGACATGACATTAAATTCTCCAACTGACTCATATATTTCCCGGTAGACCACTAGGAGTTCTCATATGCTGTGAGACACGCACCTTCTGGGGCGAGTTACTATGCCAGGGGTACTTAAGTCCCAGGCTTCATAGTTAAACCACAATTCTTTAGGTAAATTGATGGAATGAAACGGTAGAGCCAGACTGAAAAATTCAATGCCATAGCCGGGATTTGAACCACGGTTATTCTGGTCTCCGTTCAGCCGCTCTAGCCCTTGAGCTACTATGGCCAACGTGCCGACATGACATTAAATTCTCCAGCTGACTCCTATTTTCAGTCTTAATTTTCTTTTTATTATTTGCAGCTTTCCTCGCTTTGAAAGTTTCGCCTCGCCACTGGATCTACTTGTGATTGTGCAATAGAAAGAGTACTGAAGAGTAGCCTTAGTTCTTTGGTTCCTTCTCCTTTATTTGCGTGAAAATTATTATTTGGAGCTTTCCTTGCTTGAAAGTCACGCCTTGCTACTGGACATGCGTGTGACTGTACAATAGAAAGATTACTAAAGAGTAGCCTTAGTTCTTTGAGTCATTATTCTCTCTTATTGTAATGAAAAATTATTATTTGGAGCTTCCCTCGCTTTGAAAGTCACGCCTCTCCACTGGAACTACGTGTGACTGTACAATAGAAAGAGTACTGAAGAGTAGCCTTAGTTCTTTGAGTCATTATTCTCTCTTATTTTAATAAAATTATTATTTAGAGCTTTCCTTGCTTTGAAAGTCACGCCTCGCTACTGGACCTACGTGTGACTGTACAGTAGAAAGAGTACTGAAGAGTAGCCTTAGTTCGTTGAGTCATTATTCTCTCTTATTTTAATGATAATTATTATTTGGAACTTTCCTCGCTTTGAAAGTCACGCCTCGCCACTGGACCTACGTGTGGTTGTACAATAGAAAGAGCACTAAAGAGTAGCCTTAGTTCCTTGTCTCATTATTCTCTCTTATTTTAAAGAAAATTTTTATTTGGAGCTTCCCTCGCTTTGAAAGTCACACCTCGCTACTGGACCTACGTGTAACTGTGCAATAGAAAGAGTACTAAAGAGTAGCCTTAGTTCTTTGAGTCATTTATTCTCTCTTATTTTAATGAAAACTATTATTTGGAGCTTTTCTCGCTTTGAAAGTCGCGCCTCGCTACTGGACCTACGTGTGACTGTATGATAGAAAGAGTACTAAAGAGTAGACTTAGTTCTTTGAGTCATTATTCTCTCTTATTTTAATAACAATTATTATTTGGAGCTTCCCTGGGTTTGAAAGTCGCGCCTCGCTACTGGACCTACGTATGACTGTACAATAGAAAGAGTACTAAAGAGTAGCCTTAGTTCTTTAAGTCATTATTCTCTCTTATTTTAATAAAATTATTATTTAGAGCTTCCCTCGCTTTGAAAGTCACACCTCGCTACTGGGCCTACGTGTGGGTGTACAATAGAAAGAGTACTAAAGAGTAGCCTTAGTTCTTTGAGTCATTATTCTCTTTTATTTTAATGATAATTATTATTTGGAGCTTCCCTCGCTTTGAAAGTCACACCTCGTTACTGGACCTTCGTGTAACTGTACAACAGAAAGAGTACTGAGGAGTAGCCTTAGCTCTTTGGGTCATTATTCTCTCTTATTTTAATAAAATTATTATTTAGAGCTTTTCTTGCTTTGAAAGTCACGCCTCGCCACTGGGTTAAAGCTGTTGTGAGACTTGGAGTGTCTGAATTCTCCACTAAGGCGGGGTAATGTCTGTTTTGCATGTCTCAATTAACGATGTGCAGATGTTCATCTTCAGCTCTCTGTTTTCGATACCGTCCACTAATAGCCGGCTCCCATGCGCGCTCTCAAACCGCCATGAAAAGTGTGTGATTTCCACGCCATGCTGTTATCTCGATAACATGACCCGTCTTACAAACTCGTCATTTTGTCGGATTTGCATTTTAACTCCAGATACTGCAAATATGCTAAAACTCTTACTAATACTTTCCTCTCACGAGAGGTTGAGTTGTGGAATTTGCTTGTCAAGTACGAAACTTGTTAAGCTACATCTAGCATGAAATTTGGGACAAATTTGTCATAATTTTTGTTTCTCTTACCATAATCTTTTTACCTGATATTGAAGTGTTATTTCTAACATTCGACCTCTCGGACACCTCACCTTAGGGAAACCGGCGACGCAGCAACATGGGGAAGAAGGCGAAGAAGAACTCTGCTGCAGCGAAGCGCCAGGCAGTAGAGCCGCTTCCGCCGCAGCCCTCTCCGGCCGGCTCTCGGGTGCTCACGCCAGCCTCGCTGCCAGTATCGGCGGACGAGAGCGAGTCGCCCATCAGGCACACCGACCGATTCTGGGCCAGTCCCTCCCCAAGGAGGCCTCACGCATCGCCAGACGCAGTCGCTCATCGCCAGCTGACACCGCCACACCTACTCAGCAGCTCGCGCGCCACCCAAACGTCCCTCCCAGAGCTCCCCTCAGCAGCAACCTACGCCGCCGCCGCTGCCTCAGCTCCGAGGTCCATAACACCGCCACCCACCGAGCCCGCTCGGCCGCCGTGGACCGCGACCGTAGTCGTCACGGATGTCCCTCGTGACCTGCCGTGCAGGTTCATTCTCGCCGCCGCCCAACAGCTTGGCCCTCGACCCTACGGGCCAGTCGCATCAGCATACGAGGCCGCACCACGTCCTTGGTCCGCCTGCAGCTAGAAGACGAAGCCGACATGAGCGCGGCCTTGAGGATGGGCCTGCCCTTGTTAGGGCAGTGGCTCAAAATTGAGGCAAGCCGCTCCGAGCGTCCAGCACTCTGTCGTCGATGCTGCAGGTACGGACACGTAGCCGCCACTTGCACTGCAACCCCACGGTGCCATTACTGTGGTGCCGCGACACTCACAGAGGAATGCCGGCAGCACGATATTCACCGCCGCCGGTACTGCGCCACCTGCAATGGCTACGGCCACTTTACAGGACAGGCGCAGTGCCCCGCCTGCCCACGCCAGGACTCCAGCCTCACCTCACCTCCCACGGCTCACCCTAACGGTCCTGCCGACTGGAGCCAAGCGCTGGACTGCCTCAAGGATGAAGTTCAGAAGGTCAACCGCCGGCTTCATTCCATCGAGGAGCAACTGGCAAGCGGACCCGCCTCAGCCATCCAAGGGACTCCTAGAACCGACGTACAAGACCTCCACTCTGAGGTCCTGAACATCAGTTTTCGCCTGGGGAACTTGGAGGACTCACTCGCCGCCAGCAACACTCGACATGACGCCGCCCACGCCGTGCTGCCTACTTTCTTTGGCCATCCCCCCATAAAAGTTTCTTGACTCTCCGATATTCCTCACGAGGAACAGGCCTGATCCATTGCAGTCTGGCTCATCAAACTATCTATTTAAATCAAAATTGTATCTCCATGTATTCTGTTGCTGTTTAGGCGCAAATATGAGGCGCAATACCAGTTTC
The DNA here is from genome assembly GCA_030765055.1 of Mantis religiosa. Lineage (NCBI taxonomy): Eukaryota > Metazoa > Arthropoda > Insecta > Mantodea > Mantidae > Mantis > Mantis religiosa. The sequence continues at coordinate 12,191,992 of CM060953.1, read as the reverse complement.
TGGCACCCTATCTTCTGGGGACTAAGAGAGATGTGGTCCTCCAGGTTGGGGCTCACCTTTCTTTCACACTTTGCCCACACTTTCCCACTCATCTTCTTAGTCTTGTTTTGCTTTTCATCGCTCCATACCCTAACTACCTTTTAGTCATTTCTATTCCTACCCATCCAGCCTGTGTATATCTGTTCTTTTATCTACCTATTCGAACTCCTTATTTTCTGTCTACACTTATTTACACTTGTAATACGCAATACTCCAGGTTCTTCCACCATAACGCCTTCATATGCAAGGTTTGTTAAGTTGTTTACTATTTTATTATCCCTTAGGGGAGGAGTTCCCTCCCCTTCAGCTGCTGTGGTGTGGGCGTTGCGGACCCTTACCACTCGTGGTACCTCTGACGTTACTAGAGAAACCTCTGGCCGAATTGCCGAGCCCCTCCCTTTAGGGGAGTTGTTCGGATTGGGTTGGACTCGACGGGGCAGTGTTTCCCTACACCCGAGGGGGATCGGGTACGTCTCCGGACTGGGTTGAGGGAAGCTATATATTCCTGCGTATTAGCCGGCATAGCTAGTAGGTGTGCTAGATCACCAGGCGGCCCTACTGAGTTAATCGGTAGCCTTCCCCTTTGGGGGTTGGCGCGCTTGAGTTAAGCGCAGAGGGTCTATTCCTGTTAGTCCTGGACCCATAGGACCAAGGAGCCGATGGATACAATACCTGATTTCTTAAAAAGCTTGGTAATCCTCCCCGGTAGAGGGGGTGCGTCATTCACCTTGTGTAAACAAGTAGATACCCTCGTTGATAGCTACTATTTTATTATGTACATTGTTTTGTTTTACGGGCGCCGGGGTAGCGCGGTGGTTTCGTTCGCGGCTCCCGTTCTAAGGGTCCCGAGTTCGATTCCCGGCTCTGGGGTTGGCGATTTTAAGTCGGCCCTATCCACGCCTTCACCTCTGTCTAGCACACGTGAAGTATCCCCTATGCCCAACGTGGTTCGGAGTCCACGGTAAAAACTGTAGGTCCTCTCACCTCACCGCCATCTTCACTATCACCCTATCATCGGAGGTAATGGACACCGCCCACTGGGTGCCTCCACCTGAGAAATGGGTCCGGTCATCACTTGGTGGGGTGAGGTTACCCCGAAGGCCAAGGTTGCCATGTGGGGAGTGTTAGTAACTAACTTGTTTTGTTTTACTTGTTCCATTTAACTGCAATGGTCATATCAGCAGCCGTTTCCCTTTGGAACATAGCGAAGGTGTTAACTCGTATTCGTTGGGTTTTGATTATTACATAACGCACACATTTGCACTCTCATTCATACTTCCAGACTCTGGGGAAGATGAGGAATTATCTTGGTTGGAGAAAAATCCCCCCCCCCCCTTGCCGGAATTTGAAACCGGAGGCCTAGCACGGCAGGCAGCTGCTCTACTGACTGAGCTACGCGACCAGCCATTCTTAGTAGTCTGTTACCGATAGAAATTTAATTAAAAATTAATCAGAAGTGTTGGAAGTTTGAAAATTCATTTCCGGTGTATCTTAAAGCAACATATTTGCATTTCAGACACTTGTTTGCCTAAAACGTATTCACTAATACAAGTGAATAAAGCTGAAATGAACAAAGGCCAGGTTCAAAGTCTTTTTGGTCAACTATTTGCACTCTGAATGCAACCTTGATGCTCAAAACGTTAATTTTCTGTGAGATCCTGTATCGAATTTTTGTCTGGATTTTTTTTTTTCTCTATTTTAAGCCCGAGTAAAAGAGTAACACTTCTAATGAATCGGTAATTTTGGATTTTACAGATGTCACATCATATTTGAATCTACTCTAATGAACATATTTGAACAAATCGCGTTTTCTACACCCACACGAGTGTTCTATCGAAATGTATTTGTATATTCAACGAATGCATGCGTAATGCAATTAGGAGAAGAGCAATTTTCACGCTCGACCAATGGTGAGCTTAGGCTTTGCCACATCATACGCTACAAAGTTGTTTTTTTCCTTTCATTTCTCAGCCAATGTGATTGCATTTGGATCGATTAGCGGGAGCCGGCCCGCTCTCTTTATTTCGATTTCCGCTGATGACTGCGCGAAACAATTAACATAACTGAATATTCAGGAGTACCACCCCTCTACCCGTTTTAATTACATTCATCTGCCTCCTCCAGAACCTCGCGCGTGCGCACTAATTGAACAAGTCCCCCTCAAAAGGAACAAGTTTACATATATGTCCTACTATGCTTTATTGCACCCTTGCGGTTGTCCTTGTGGTCACCAGAGCGTCGTATCTACCGAAACTAATTTTTATCTCGCATTAAATGTGAAACGCTTCACTGAGCAACTTGTATAAACTTTCAGAATGTATGCCCCGATATAGGCACCGTGCTACTACGAGAATTATAGTGATAGTCACTTGTTTTAAGATCCTCGCTCTGTGCTGACCAACAGATAAAAAAAATGCATAACGACTTCTGTTTGAGAAAGGTACTATTGGGATATCACTGAAATAATTCTTTCAGAGCATTATTTCACATAAATTTCATTTTGATGGGCTGTATATTTTTGTTTAGTAGTTTTTTTACGTTCCAGTAATGCAAAAGTCATGCAGAATAAACCAACACCAGAATAAAGATTTAAAACGACACTCCCAGAAAATTCTAAAGTTCATCAGAAATTCCATTTATTATGAAAATGCCTCAAACATTTGCTATCTAAAACAAAATCATTGGAGCCATTTTTAACAAAATCAGTTGATGAGAGCTGGAGATATTCCACCTAAATAACAGAGTACAAGAATATAGAAAGCAAATGGGTAACCCATGTACAAAAAATGGAGAAAGAAATATTACCTCGCTATTTTATAAACTATAGACCAATAGGAAAGAGGAGCATAGAAAGACTAAGAAAACGGTGGGACCAGTAAATTAAATTATGTGAACTGCAACATGCAGTAATGCCTAAAGAATGAAGGATGAGGATGATGATGATGATGATTATGATGATGGTGATCAATTGATCATACAGTTCTGCGTTTTTAGTTGACTAACTTTCATTTTCTTTGCAGGACTAGGAAAAAAACCGAATGGCGACTTGCTGTTTGAGAAAATTATATTCAGAACCTCGTAAAAGTAATAAGGAATGTTCTCCAAATGTTTAACTCTACAATGAAGGCGAAGGTGTTTTTTATGTTGTGGTTTTTTTATTTGTGTCTCATTAATATAGGTATTATAATCAAAATCGTTAGATATTTTTTACTAAGTCCACATTTTGACAAACTTCCACGTAAAGAGTAGTGTGTAGTAGGTAGATTTTTTAAATATCTTTATGTGACGTGCTTGAAAAGTTCTGAACACACACATATACACATTTTCACATAGTTTTACTAAAATGTATGTTTATTTAGATAGAGTCACCGTAAAAAATTCAATGCCGTGGCCCGGATTTGAACCACGGATCTCCTGGTTTCCGTCCAGTCGTTCTTACTCATTAGCTACCATGGCCAACTTGCCGTCCTGACATTTAATTCTCCAATTGATTCATATATAAACCACTAGAGGCTTTCACATCCGAGATACATCGTTTGTGGCGAGTTACTATCGTAAGTACAATGCGATCCATATAAACCTGAACCATTTCAATAAGCCATAACTTTTGAACCAATAATTGGACACACGCACAACTATCTATGGACGTTGGTCCCATTTTCCTTGATACGACTGTAGACTTGAAGTTTATATGGGTATCTTCAAGATATTTCTGGAGCAGCTGCATGATATCGAATTGAGAGAAGATTATTTCCAGCAAGATGGAGAAACTGATCATACATCTAATTACACCATGGACCGTGTAACCGGTTTCTTTGGGGAAAAGTGAAAATATTTCGGGGTTTAAAATAGTGCATTTACATGTATTTCCATCTGTTGAATTCAAAAATCACCATAGAAATGATAGATTGGCTCTTGTTTTGAAGATAAAGTGACATTTAGTTTTTTAGAGTGAAAATTTTAAATTTGGGGCATTTGGGGGGGGGGGTTGGCACACCTGTGAAATAACCTCAGATAGAAATTTTGGAAATTAAGTGATGCAAAAGTTAAGGAAGGCATTTTTGTCGGACCACAAATAAGAGAACTTGTAAGGGATCCTGCATTTGACCAAATGTTGGAGGGGAAAGAAAAGGAAGCTTGGGAAGCCTTCAAGGGGTTGTTCATGGATTTTTAGGCAACAAAACAGATGACAACTACAAACATTTGGTGACAGTACTCCTACAAAAATACCGTAACCTTGGATTCAACATGTCCCTTAAGATCCATTTTCTCCACTCCCACCTAGACTTTTTCCCTCCTAGTTGTGGAGCTGTTAGTGATGAACATGGGGAGAGATTCCATCAGGACATTTCTGTTATGGAACAAAGATATCAGGGCCGTTGGAATGAAGTAATGCTTGTGGATTACTGTTGGTCTTTGTATAGGGATTCTGCGGAACTCCATCACAAGAGGCAAGCTAAAAGACGACGAAGTCAATATGCCACCACATGATTCTCTTCAGACATGACTATCTGCCAAGTATTTTTTCAGCAATTTAGAACTCTTAGCATGTAATTACCAGTTAAAAAAATCAAATGAACTTTCATTGTTGTTAGCATGTATGTAATTAAAATGTATCATTTTTCCTCAATCCGGTAATATGTAATACTTCCACGTTGTGTATATCATAGAAACTAGAGCTAATAACTTTTTTTCATTGTCATATTTCTTTTTATCAACCCAAAATTAGTAGGAATTGCCTCATGAAGTGCTCGAAACATACAAAAGTTATTTTTTTGTTGCCCAGTGTAATCGAATAATCTCAAAGATCTGTGGCCCCCCAGATCCCTGAACTAACCTCACCGGATTTTTTCTTGTGGAAGTATCTAAAAATAGAGTTTACAAAAATAGGCCACGGACAGTTGATATTCTCAAGGAATCCATTCTAACCGAAATAAGTAACATTGGCGAGGATACTGTCCGTAAAACTTGAGAGAATATGGTGAGACGAGTAAAAACATGTATAGATGCTGGTGGAGGACACTTCCAACATTTTCTCTGAGATGTAAATAGTGTAATGTAATCTCCCAATTGTGTATTATATTCTCCCAAAGTTGTACGTGTGTACTATTATTTAAGTTAACGGCAGCCCCTAGAATGTCACGTTGGCCAGGGTAGCTCAGTGGGTAAGAGCGACTGGATGGAAACCAGTAGATCCATGATTCAATTCCGGCCATGGCACTGAATTTTTCAGGTTGACTCTATCTAAAACCTACAGGATGTTACAAAAAGGTACGGCCAAACTTTCTGGAAACATTCCTCACACATAAAGAAAGAAAATATGTTATTCTGACATGTGTCCGGAAACGCTTAATTTCCTTGTTAGAGCTCATTTTATTACTTCTCTTCAAATCACATTAATCATGGAATGGAAACACACGACAACAGAACGTACCAGCGTGACTTCAAACACTTTATTACAGGAAATGTTCAAAATGTCCTCCGTTAGCGAGGTTACATGCATCCATCCTCCGTCGCATGGAATCCCTGATGCGCTGATGTAGCCCTGGAGAATGGCGTTTTGTATCACAGCCGTCCACAATACGAGCACGAAGAGTCTCTACATTTGGTACCTGGGTTGTGTAGACAAGAGCTTTCAAATGCCCCCATAAATGAAAGTCAAGAGGGTTGAGGACAGGAGAGCGTGGAGGCCATGGAATTGGTCCGCCTCTAACAATCTATTGGTAACCGAATCTGTTGTTGAGAAGCGTACGAACACTTCGACTGAAATGTACAGGAGCTCCATCGTGCATGAACCACAATGGGTATTTTGACATTCGTCTGCACGAATGATTTCAATTTACATTTTAAGAGAAATACTAAAATGAGCTCTAACATGGAAATTTAGCGTTTCCGGTCACATGTCCACATAACATATTTTCTTTCTTTGTGTGTGAGGAATGTTTCCTGAAAGTTTGGCCGTACCTTTTTGTAACACCCTGTATATACGGCTAATGAGAAGAAACGATTAATTTCCATCAGTAGCTTAAGTTATGTTGCTTTATTTATTTTTTTATTCAGCAAATCTCAAAATATACGCATATCTGCCGAATTATTGATACAGAATTATTGGATCGAATACAACATTTTCTGTACCTACTGTAAAAAGCAATACAGGAAGATAAAGCAAAAATAATAATGTATGATTGTATTTTAACGTATTAATTACGATGCAATTAGTGCGGGAAGACGGCTGAGAAGCTGTAATTCACACACGGAGAGAGGCGCTGTTTTGATTGATTCATAACCATCTCCAGTGCAGTTGATGCTGTTGAAATGACGTAAGGTGTGGAGGGTTGCGTCCGTCAAGTTTATTAACGTCTGGTTCAATTAGCGGAGATAATCCCAGAGTTTGTTTTGGTCATAATAGCAAAGCTGAAGCTCTGAACAAAAGCAAAACGACGAGGATCAAGCCCCATTACAGCGATCTGGATTAATTGAAAACGAGATTTCTTGTTGCTTCCTGGAAGACAAATGAAATACAGAACAGATCTTTAATGGGATATTACGTTACAAATTGCATGTGTTGCACACACTCACCGGATTCTTTCTTAACAACTTGTTAATACAAGCGTTTATTCCTGTATCTTCTTCACTTTAATCAATAAATTGCCTTATTACAGATGACTAGATTGGGAATTAGTAATAAATAGGCTTTACGCGATAGTTAAATCCAGGGGAAGACAGTGGCGGTGTGACGTCAGCTCCGCCAGCTGTTACATGTTAACGCCAGAGGTTCTACTCCCATTAGTCCTGGACGCGTAGAACCATGGTTACCCGGGCTTCCTTCTACCAGGGAGTTATCGAGCTGTCCCCAAAAGGGCGCCAGGCGCCTCCGTGGGGTTTTCCATAGGGTACGACCTAGAAGCTAAAAGCCCCACCCATCTGGTCCTGAACTTAAGACGGGATGGAACTGGAAACGCCACTTTGTAGTGTTTAGCGCCCGCTTTTACTACATACGGCACCGCAGGCGATGACACTGATGATGCATGAGATGAACATGGAGCACCGGTGGAATGAGATGGCGGGGGAAACCGGAGATCCCGGAGAAAACCCGCCCAGCGCCGTGTTGTCCACCACAAATGTCACTTTGTGGTCGCCTGGGATCGAACCCGGGCCGCCTTGGTGAGAGACAAGCGATCTAGCCACTGAGCCACGGCGCGGCCGGATACGCCACTTACGCGCGCCAACTCCAAAATGGGAAGGCTACCGATAAGACCTCGGTAGGGCCGCCTGGTGATCTAGCACACATTCTACTAGCTATGCAGGCTAGTACGTGGGAATAGTAATGGCTTCCCTCAACCCCGTCCTGAGACATACCCGATCTCCCACGGGTATCGGGAACCACTGCCCCCTCGAGTCCAACCCAATCCGAACAACTCCCAATCAGGAAGGGGCTCGAATGTTCGGCCCGAGGTTCCTCTAGTAACGTCAGAGGTACCACGAGTGCTAAGGGTCTGCAGCGCCCGCACCACGGCAGCTGAGGGGACGGATTCCCTCCCCCTCCCTTGTGCGCCGCAAAAGAGATAATGGATGGTGTACAGCCTGCCTAAGCAGATAAACATAGCACGGAGATAAAAGACATCCCAAACAAATAAAGGGAAAAGTGGAACATTCTAATGGAATCTGTATTGTCTTACAGAACATTCGATTTCTTGTTCTTTACATAATATTCCGGAAATATCTAGTAATATGAGTAGAGGTATTTAGTAATATGAGTAGTTTTGTTGTACTCTGCAAGTGTACCAAGTGCATTTCTACGGAAATAAAGATTTTAATTTTTAATTCTACGAACACACAAAGTCGCAATATGCCCCAAACGAAAGGCAGGTTAGCGTTGGCGTCACCGCGCTGATTAGTGCTATCGAAGGGGAAGGAATAGTTTGATGTGTGCGAGTAGGTAATACAGGAAACGTATCGGGTATTAATAATATCTACAACTTACATCTTGGGTGTTGTAATATTAATGCTGACTGCTTTAATTACACAATTGGTCACAGTATATTTACAATTATATTTTGTCATTGTGCTATGAGAGAATATATAAAACTTCAAACTCGAGTTTATCTGAAGGACAGGCACGTTATAAACTAAATAAAATAAAACATAAAGTAATTTTTTCTGCAAATTAGAGGAGACCCATTCAGAACAAAATTACGTGGACATTTTCCGACACTTTCTGTTTCGATTTTCTTTAGTTTATCAATGTCAGGACGTAATGTCTGGGAAATCTGTAACAGAAGGCTGCATGTTAGCTTGTGGTCCGACAAGGTACTTCGGGGTTTGGACTTAACTAATTTCATAACATATGTCGAGCCAAACATACACAATGTCCGTGTGACAAGTGAATGTAACCTCGGAAATCTGGTTTGGGGGACATTCTTGTGAAAATCAGCCAAGTCTTTCTTGTGTGTATATTTGTCCTTCAATAAATCGTTACATTGCAAATTTAACAGTTGCATTAGGTACGTGACGGCTACATTGTTGTCATCAGTGTGCTACACCTGACTGAACCCTCAGATTCTGTACTCACAGCTACATTTATATAGGCAACTTGGTATAGTAGCCACGTTCATTCCATCCCATACGGCATCAAAGCTTTCCCTTCTGACCACAGCTCCTCACATGTAAGCAATTATAAGGGTTTCCACCCCTAAAAGTATGGGGTGGTCCTTCTTAATACGTTCACCAAGTTAGAGCGCTGTTGCAATATTTTTCATGTGTCTTCAGAAATTAGCTTAGACTGTGCAATCGTGCTTCCTATGTGCGTTAATTAAGTTTATATTTATAAAAGTTACACATTGTTTTACTTAGTGTAGTTTTATAAATTAGTGTTTAATAGTTATTGGTGTTCAGCACTTGCGTAATTTAATTAAGATGTGGAGACCGTTGGACTCGAACCTAACATGGAAGTATTTATTGCTTTGTTAAATCAACAGAAATTCACCACCTGTTTTTACCATAGAATAAAGGAAAATGCTTTAGGATAAATCGGCTCTCGATTGCAATAAACATAGCTCCATGCATATAAATCATGATTAAGTACCAGGATATACAAAGTGCTCCTTTAATTTGCAAGTAAATATCCCTCGAAAATTCATGCACACTGATGCAATGTAACCCTTTTAAAATTGTAATGATGTTTTACTAAACTTTCCTTAGATATTATGCTAGTAATACGCATTTAGTTCTTGTACGTAACAGAAGTACTAATACCATAACAACATAGGTAATATATCTCTTTTCAGTTATGTTATAAAGAGTTGTAACATTATTATTATGATAGGAAGCATTAATCATTTAAAATTTATTTGAAAAAAACTATGATGATTTCTTACAGTGAATTCTGCTTTATTTATATTTTGCCTCTGAACGTTATTTTAAACATCGGTGACCCTGGGTATTCTCAGCTGTAAACACGTGCCTAGCATTCTTCACCTCTGACCCCGGTTGGTGTATCTTAAGATGTTTGTCATTGTAGTTATGGGGAAGAACAGTTTTTGCGTACAAAGAGAGCCGGTTGGGGATGCTTTAAGCGCGGCCACTATACTACATGGCTCTTGCCTGACGTCACACGTACTGCAGGCGTTGCTCCCGACTGAAATACGTCACAACTCTCTAAGCTGTCTTCAGCTGGTCAAATCTGTTAAGAGGAGGTGGCATGGCTAAGAGATTAACGAAACAAATTATGAATTCCTATCAGTGTCTGGTAAGTAATGCTTTTATTTTGGTATTTTCAAAACATTATTGGTTTTCTTTTGTTTGGCAATGCCGTTTACAGGTTGCCGTGACTAGTGTAGCGTACACTGCGAGCATGTGTCAGTCTTCAGATGTTAATAAGCAATCACAAAATGGAGATAACGAAGTTTGAAGTTAGAGTACTTCTAAATTACTACTGGAAGCCGCTGTCGGGCTCGAAGAATATGTGAAGTGGAAGGAGAAGATGTCGTTAGTGAACGTGGGGCACAACGATGGTACCAACGTTTCAACAATGGATACGAAAACACAAAAGATTTACCACGTTCTGGAGGGCGTAAAGTATGGAATATTGAGGATACACGACAAGTACCCTTAGACTTTCAGAAGAACTAGTTCCATCAAAAGATACCATACATCGCCACATTAAGACACTTGGAAATCATAGAGAAGCTGTAAATCTGTACCTCATAAACTGACACATTAACAGGCTGAACTTAGGGTGGATATCTGTCGTGAGCTTATCTGTAATTCCATGGATGATAGATTTGTCAAAAGAATGAATATGGGTATATTACTGAAACCCCAATGCCTCGAAACAGTGGCTTGATCCCCGCCAACCTCCCAAAATCAGTTTGGTCCCAAAGTAATGTTGTATGTCTGGTAGAATTTTGAAGATGTGATTCTCTGAGAGTTTGTTCCAAACGTGTGGGCGATTGATGCGGAACTTTATTCTCAACAACTGGAACGAGTTCATGAAATTTTCAGACAGAGATACCCAACATTAGTTAACCGAAATATTGTTCTATTACAACATGACAATGCAAGACCCCATACTGCACAAACAACCATGGAAAAAATTCAGGAATTGAGAAGAATGGAACTGCTACTACACCCAGCATACAGCCCTGATCTTGCATCATTAGATTATCATCCTTTTCGATCCATTGCCTATTTACTACGTGGAAGAAAACCAAACCTTTTCTATTTCGGGAACAGGGATTCAGGGGGTCCGCTAATCATGTATTTGTAATGAAACTCGGTAAGAATGGATGGGTGGATACAATATTTACTGTAAGTGCGTAGTGATGTAGGCGATAAAGACAGCTTGATGTAACTTGGCCGTTCAACAATAACCTAAGATGCGTTTTTCAAACAAAGCAGGCCTTGGGTGATCAAGATGTTGAAATTTCTGCCTGCCAAATCATGTTCAGTGTCCTGCTCATCTTTGGCTGTTTGTTGGTTCTAGACCTTTGAATATTCATTATTCAAGTACTGTGTATGGAAAACTAATGTGCAGACAATTGTAGAACAGAAAGAAGCTTTGTGAATGATCCAAAACATATATCAGAGTATCTGATTGTCAAGTGTTAACAGACCACACTGCTGTATTTATGTTGATTTCAATTGTTTTCCAGTTAAATTCCCTGTAACATGCACACAGTACATCGTTTAGATGAGTTATCGTCATCTGTTTTTATACTAAGAAAGAAAGTTCAGTAGGAGAAAGAAATTTTACGGTATCTTTTCACAAAGGGAGGGTGTATTGCATCAAAGCTATCCTTCAGAAGCTTTCCTCCAATCCAGAAAAACTGTTAAAATACAGGAAAATATTCTAGGATACTGAGCGGCCGACGACAGTGCTTTAGTGCTCATGAAAAATGAAAACACAAAAGTTCTAGCTTTCATGAATATTTCCAGCAGCATTTGCTCGTAACATCACCATTCCTCTTAACCTCTTTCCCGTGTATGGACGTTCAATGTACTGTGCAATCCATATAAACCTGAACATAGGCTATAATTTCCCTTTGAAAGATTGTAGAATATAGAAATTTCTTTTAATAATCTCATTGGCTCTGGGAGAATTGTCAAAAGTGACAATTGTTGACAGTTGACAGAGAGGGTATTTACATTTTGAAAACATATTGGAACACAAATTCCTTGGTAACAACACAACGGGAATTTTGAAGAGAATTTAATGTACGCGATGTTCCGATGTTTATCGCTCGTAAGAAAGCTGGAGACAACTGGTATACTCATTAGTGAGAGTGGAAAACATAGATCGTCATCTGTTACAGATGTTCGCAGAAGGCTATTGAATTATCCAAACAAATCGTTACGTCGATTGAGTCAGGAATCAGGGTATTCATATGGAACATGTCAAAGAGCTGCGACCTTACAGTGTGTATATGGTGTAACAAATGAAAGAAGCAGATTATGATAAACGAATCAGTTACTGTCGATGGTTTCTGGGTACTCTTATTCCACGTCCATAACATGGTTTACAGATGAGGCGTGGTTTCATCTGTCAGGCTACATAAACACACAAAACACCAGATACTGGGCCGCTGTAAACCCCCAAGTGATCCACGAAACTCCACTGTATGATGGTAGGCGGTGTCAGCTTCCACGATCGTTGGTTCCATTTTCTTTGATACGACTGTAGACACTGAAGTTTATATGGGCATCTTCAAGACATTTGTGGAGCAGCTGGATGATATCGAATTGAGAGAAGGTTATTTCCAGCAAGATGGAGCAACGTGCCATACATCTAATGACACCATGGAACTTGAAAAAGGTTTCTTTGATAATCGAATAGTCTGGAAAGGTCTGTGGCCCCACCCAGTTCCCCTGACCTAACCTCGCCAGATTTTTTCTTGTGGGGGTAGCATAACAACAATGAGGATTGTGGCTGTAAGACATTATGCATTTTCTTTCTGTACAAGTCTCTTCACCAATTTCTGTGCACATTCGTTATAAATCTATCTTAAACGAAGTTAAAAATAACAAAATACCAGACAGAGTCAACTGTCTCTGGTAGCTAACTTCTTTGTTCCAGCACAACAATACACAATCGTCTCGGCCGCGCCGTGGCTCAGTGGTTAGACCGCTTGGCTCTCACCAAGGCGGCCCGGGTTCGAACCCAGCTGACCGCAAAGTGAGATTTGTGGTGGACAACACGGCGCTGGGGCGGGTTTTCTCCGGGACCTCTGGTTTCCCCCGCCATCTCATTCCACCGGTGCTCCATCTTCATCTCATGTATCATCAGTGTCATCGCCTGCGGTGCCGTATGTAGTAAAAGCGGGCGTTAAACACTACACTACATACACACAATCGTCTCCTAGGAAACAGATTTTGAAAGAACTAATCCGTGTTGCCGATCATTCCGAATCACTTACGGACAACTGAAAATTAGATTTTGTAGCTATATATAATAACTCTTCTGTTTCCATTTTGCCTATATATAATGTTTCTTTTTTGTTCAATGTTCACAGGACCCAGTCAACTCACTGAACGCAAATCACTCTTGCCTAATTAGAGTACAGAGTAATAATTATTTTCTTTTGAGCATTACATGTCAAAGCGTTGAGGGGAGACCTGCAGCTGAGATGCTGTATTTCTTTCCTTTGCGAGCAATTACAAGCTCGTGTGTTAAGAGGGTTTGGAATAAGGGAGAGACATTACAATGGAGGTATAAAAATGGAGGCGGGAGATAACGATGCGTTTCCTTGTTATTAAAGGGTCTGCTTCGTTAAACCGCTATCTTCAAGTGTATTGTGTTGAAGATACAAAAGACAATTTTTCCAATTGTTGGGATGAAACAGTAGAGGGAAAAACACACGTCTTAGGGTAAGTCGCAAAACCTGAACATTCCACAGGTATCCATTATTGTACCCTTGCTTTAAAATTCGGATGTGTTGCATTTACATGACTTTCTCTACTCTAGTACACTTGCTGCTCTATGTACCTCAAGATAAACATTATCTTATTGTAGTTACAAGGGAATACAGTAGACTTTAAGTGATAGTCAAATGTTTTGGTCGTTATGTGATGTATACATGACTTTCTCTACTCTTGTACAAACACTTATTGCTCTATCCACTTCAAGATAAACATTATCTTATTGTAGTTACAAGGGAATACAGTAGACTTTAAGTGATAGTCAAATGTTTTAAACAGCTGGTCGTTATGTGATGTATACATGACTTTCTCTACTCTTGTATAAACACTTATTGCTCTATCTACTTCAAGATAAACATTATCTTATTGTAGTTACAAGGGAATACAGTAGACTTTAAGTGATAGTCAAATGTTTTAAACAGCTGGTCGTTATGTGATGTACACATGACTTTCTCTACTCTTGTACAAACACTTATTGCTCTATCTACTTCAATATAAACATTATCTTATTGCAGTTACAAGGGAATACAGTAGACTTTAAGCGATAGTCAAATGTTTTGGTCGTTATGTGATGTATACATGACTTTCTCTACTCTTGTACACACTTATTGCTCTATCTACTTCAAGATAAAGATTATCTTATTGTAGTTACAAGGGAATACAGTAGACTTAACGTTCAAGGATGTAGATTTAGAAAACGGGTACGTTTCTACGTACAAACAGTTAGGGGATGTTTCTTTCAATTATGTACTTTGTTTAATGTATTTAAATTATTTATTCTGTTTATTTCCCTATAAAACCACTAATCGTACAATTCGAGTGTTCCGCGACACCTGGTTCGACTCCAGGGTGGTGTTAGAATTACTTATTTCCTAATCAATGGGGTAACTTAGCAAAGGAAAGAAGGAACTAAAAAACGCCAGGGCAGAGAGATTTTTAGCTGTCCATGCTACAGTTGCATATGAGGGTTTGTCTGCGGTGTGCGCTCTCACCCTTTGTTGCCAAATAACGGGCCTCGACGCCTCGCCCGCATGTGGATGAAGAGACGGGCAATGAATTCACGAGGCCGTGATGATAGCCATTGTTCAGCTGTATATGCGGGCAGGCTAATTATTCGGAAACGTTCTGGTGTGGGAGACTGCAAGACAGGGAGTAAATCTTCCCTTTGCTTGTTCTGATAACTATCTGCCGTGATAGCCGCTCACAGAACACGCGAGTTCCTATGTAAATAGCTGCTTGCATAAACTGGCTTCTTAAACACGTTTTACAACATTTTCTCTACTAGCTTCTCTACTACTACTCTTAGAAACACTATTGCTCTATCTACTTCATGTTAATGCGTAAAACTCCAACGTTAAGTCATATCGGACGATGAATGAAATAATGTACAAATAAGTACAAGGTACATAGAGCTTAGAGTTACCAGACATTCATCTTTCAGGATAAGAGAAAACCTCCAATGTTAAGTCATATCGGACGATAAATGAAATGATGTACAAATAAGTACAGGGTACATAGAGCTTAGAGTTACCAGACATTCATCTTTCAGGATCAGAGAAAACCTCCAACGTTAAGTCATATCGGACGATGAATGAAATGATGTTCAAATGAGTACAGGGTACATAGAGCTTAGAGTTACTAGACATTCATCTTTCAGGATAAGAGAAAACCTCCAACGTTAAGTCATATCGGACGACGAATGAAATGATGTTCAAGTGAGTACAGGGTACATAGAGCTTAGAGTTACTAGACATTCATCTTTCAGGATAAGAGAAAATCTCCAACGTTAAGTCATATCGAACGATGAATGAAATGATGTTGAAATGAGTACAGGGTACATAGAACTTAGAGTTACCAGACATTCATCTTTCAGGATAAGAGAAAAGCTCCAACGTTAAGTCATATCGGACGATGAATGAAATGATGTTCAAATGAGTACAGGGTACATAGAGCTTAGAGTTACCAGACATTCATCTTTCAGGATAAGAGAAAACCTCCAACGTTAAGTCATATCGGACGATGAATGAAATGATGTTCAAATAAGTACAGAGTACATAGAGCTTAGAATTACTAGACATTCATCTTTCAGGATAAGAGAAAACCTCCAACGTTAAGTCATATCGGACGATGAATGAAATGATGTTCAAATAAGTACAGGGTACATAGAGCTTAGAGTTACCAGACATTCATCTTTCAGGATAAGAGAAAACCTCCACCGTTAAGTCATATCGGACGATGAATGAAATGATGTTCAAATGAGTACAGGGTACATAGAGCTTAGAGTTAGCAGACATTCATCTTTCAGGATAAGAGAAAACCTCCAACGTTAAGTCATATAGGACGATGAATGAAATGATGTTCAAATAAGTACAGGGTACATAGAGCTTAGGGTTACCAGACATTCATCTTTCAGGTTAAGAGAAAACCTCCAACGTTAAGTCATATAGGACGATGAATGAAATGATGTTCAAATAAGTACAGGGTACATAGAGCTTAGAGTTAGCAGACATTCATCTTTCAGGATAAGAGAAAACCTCCAACGTTAAGTCATATAGGACGATGAATGAAATGATGTTCAAATAAGTACAGAGTACATAGAGCTTAGAGCTACCAGACATTCATCTTTCAGGATAAGAGAAAACCTCCAACGTTAAGTCATATCGGACGATGAATGAAATGATGTTCAAATAAGTACAGGGTACGTAGAGCTTTAGAGTTACCAGACATTCATCCTGACCGAGATTCGAACTGGGGACCTCTTGAGCGTGAAGCGGGTAGTAGGTTGTGTCACGTGAGTGTTTAAATATGACGCTATCTCTTTAGAGCTTGGTTTTGTTATGGCGTGCTCTGTATCACTGAACAATTTTATAAAATTGGAACACAAGTATTGGTTTAGGCTGTTCTCGCTAGGGGTCGTTCATGGTAGGTATGATGTACCGAGGAATATCGTCGTGTATTCCCCAGAGCACAGCAGCGACTAATGCCTTTTCTTGACGTTCGGATGCGCGTCAGTCGCTTCCTGCAACCGAATAAATGAATATTGTGTATAACTTCGCTTGGCTGAACCCGAGAGTTACTGATGAAGATTAATATCCCAAATCGTGCGGGAAGAGAGGAATGTTTTCTTTCTCCCAATACGAAATTCTGCTTAGTTAATCATAATTAGTGAGGATAGCAGCCTTAGATCATAGAAACTGAGATTGGAACAACGTACGTTAAGATAGTGGCGCTTTTGAGTAACCAATAGTAACGTTTCACCCAAGATCACATAGATATAGAAGTGTCATTGAAATTATGTTTGCCCTGCAATTGCCCTAAAAGCAGTTGTTACACAAAAGGTTTGTAGTGTGCGAATATATGTGTGTGTTTGCTCGTTTTTATTTAAATATTTTATTTGTTAATGTTATCAGGGTCATAGTGCTGCCGATCTGATGGAATTTTGTTCCTCAGGGGTTTATTTACGTACCAGTAAGTCTACGGAAATAGGTCACAGCTAAAAATGATCGGTCTGGGAGGGCTTGAAACACTGAGGCACTCAAACCGACTTCGCTGTGTGGGGAAGAAGGCAGTTTGAAAAACTACTCTTCGATTTTAATGTTTGTCGTTGACTAGTTGTTGAAGATTCTGAAAATTGAGATTAGGGGTTTCTTTTACCTTCAAGTCACTAAATTTTGAACCTATTTTTTAAAATGTGGATATGATTGATATCGTTAATGTCGATACAATTGTTTTCCGAAAGTTTCATCAAGTAATACTTAGGCTATGGTTTTTATTTAGGGACAAGGGCTGTTTATTCCATGGTATAGACATGCAACGATACTTACAGAAAGTCCCGCGGTAGTTTTTTGATTCTTTGGAGCTGATTCGGCAATTTTTATTTTATTTTAAAATCACAAAGTATTATTGTCTTATGCAGAACATTGCAAAGCCCAAGAAATTGTCAGGAATGTGGTATCTGTACAGTAACATTATACAAGAAAATAATCGTGTGTCAACTGTCAGTTAACAGTTCCCAAGAAGAAATCACTACATATCTTAACGACGAAAACAAATGCCAGCTAAATATTTGTGTATTCTACCTACAACAGTTTTCTCTGAAAGACTATTTAGTACAGCGGGACTCGTACGTGACAGAAAAAGAAGTAGACTTGACCCCGAAACAGTGAAAATGCTAGTATTTTTGAACAAAAACTATAAAAGTGGACTGTTTTGCTAATGTAGAGTTTAAAAATAAGAACACTGATGGTTTTAAGTTTTTTCTCATTAAATATGTCCACCTGTTTAATTGCATTGGCAAAATTCCAGTTCTACCAACATTCCATTTTGCATTCAAACTAGAAGTAAAAATGTTTGTATCAGGTATTGAAGTATCGAATATCGTGGAAAATATTGTACATCGATATCGAGTATCGATAAAAGCTACTATCGACCCATGGCTATTTTTAACTGACGAAGCACCTTTCCGTTGTATCGAGCGAGATGTTTACATGGTAACGCTTGAGGCTTGCATTGGAGAGCATCCGAGCTTCATTCACGTCATTCCTCAATGTGACTTTGGCTTAGTCGTACTTAGTTGACCATGCCATGTTAGATAAATGCCACAGGTGCTTGTGGTACTTCCCGTGAACAGTAGAGTGCTTCTTGGTTCACAGATTTTTGAGTCTGTAGTTATTAGACAACTTCACGGGTTCCTTTACGGATAGGTACATCATTACAGAGGGGATTCGGTACGTAGGCGACCATGCTGGGCCCATTGTTCCTGTGCCCCCAAGTTGGGGCACCCCCAGGAGGAAGGATGAGGCGAAGGAGACAGACGACGGCCCACACAAGGAGTCACGACAGTACAGAGGGCAGGGTCCCTACTGTTTACCTGGATAGAGACTTCCCCCGACAGACCAGGACAACGAACTCGCTCCACTACTGCGGGACGGCAACGAGCCCAGCAGCCGAACCCTAACAGTCCCAAACTGGCGATCCCGAAATGGTTCCAGCAGAGGAGCGGAGACCGACAACAACCTACCGGGGGGAGGAAGTAGTTTTCCTCAGAGCATATCATCCTGCCATGCAGCGCCGACACTTCTACCCTGAAAGATACCAACAGATGAGAGATGATATGAAATGATATTGGAGCCCGCCTCGGTAGCGTAGATGATAGCGTGTCTGTCTCACGTTCAAGAGGTCCCGAGTTCGAATCTCGGTTGTGTTGAGTTACCTGGATAAGGTTTTTTCGGGATTTTCCCGTATCCTAAAAGTTGAATGTCGGGTAACTCTAAGCTCCATGGACCCCGGACTCATTTGAGCATCATTTCACCAATTTCATTCATCGTCCGATATGACTTATAGTTGGAAGACGTTAATTAAAAAAAAAATAAAAGAGCATCTTATATTCTAGTATGGCGAAAACAGATGATAGCGTGTGCGCTTTAGAAATACGGGAGTTTTATTTCTCTATTAAACAAATCTCAAATAGGAATGATCTCGATATAAGCGAACATCTGAGTATTAGTATCCTCCTTTATCCTTCCTGAGAACGCTTGCTTGTAAAAAGGACGAGCAAGGAATGATATAGAAGTGTGCTGTTTCTAGATATTCCAGAAGCAGAGGTTAGGTGCGAGCTTCATTTGTAGAATACAGTAAAGGGAAATGACATTCGAAAACGGGGGCAGGCATAAAGATAAAACGAACGAGCTGATGGAAGAATGAAATTGACCCGACAAGGAAAGAGATACCTAACCACAGCAAAAACCCTTTCGCCAAGTTTGTCCAAAATCTTGCTTTACTAGTCGATGACATCAGCACAAGTCACTGAATTCTACATGAGGGCGATGGAATGCTGTGAAGCAACTCCTGGCAAAGAATCTATAATTCGGTCACTAAGCAGGTGGATTACTGATTACTGATAATGTCGATTGTTCAAGTTTCATCAGTAGTGATTACGTTTGAAAGAAACTACGTCAACTTCTAGCGTCAACTTTAACTGCATGCAGACCTGCATGCGAATGTCCTTTTGTTCGGGAATCAACAGTCTTGGAACCCATCACGCACAAACACGTCTCATTTGTAATGTTTCTGTCACCAACGCGTGGGTGGCACCCAATGAAATGTTCAGTATTTCAGAAAGTGATCTTAAGGTAATTCGTCGATCCTCTCTCATAATGACAGCAGCAGTGTTGATGTTTTCTTCCGTAAGAGCAGTAATTGGAGCACCGAGTCCACCTTCCTTTGAAATTGATTGTCTCCCCTCTTTAAACATTTTAAACCACCTTCGAGCTGTGCTGTAGGGAAGAACAGACTCTCCTTAGGCCTCCTATAACATTGTATAGGTCTCAACTGAAGATTTGTTGAGACGAAAGTAGATTTTCAAAATCGTATATTGTTCGTCGCGTGTTACCTCCATTGTAGCGGTAGGCGATCCTGAATATGTCTGAACTTGTCTGGTTCTCACAGGCGGGAAGCAGGATTACCAACAATGAAACTACTATGACGTGTTTGTTTCACATTAAGCTAACAGAATATAATTAGTTTGAATTTTAGTGCGAAAAATTATGAACATTCTATACTGAACCGCCTTCGTATTTTCCTGATAGATGAAGTGGTAAGTTGCTATTTTTTCTCTCTCCTGGTCATGCAAAGAGGATGTCATTTTTATTTCTGTTCGATATAGTATTTTGTTTAGAAATTGCCTTATGCGGAACGCTTTCAGAAATGTGGTCTGTCGTGGTGATGGAGTGAATTCTGCTGCAGCAGTGGCACTCAATGACATTTAGCCCGGCCACCAAAGATTAGCAGCCGCTATGTTAAATTATGGGTAGTCTCTCTCTCTCTCTCTCTCTCTCTGAAATCATCTCCTCATCAGCGTATAATGACGGTTAGCGGAATCTGCCCCTTGGGTGCCCAGCTTCAAACAGTCCACGAAGAGCATCATGGCCAAAGCTGGGCTATAATCAATAAAGATCGTATCTAGTACCAAGAGACCCTTAAAGGGGTTGCAGATCAGGGCTAGCATAACCCTGCACTTTAGGTAGCTAGGGGTCTCCAGCAACTTGGCAAAGAGTAAACAGACACACACTTCAGCTGTTGGTTTTAGCTGGGAACGAAACACACGCAATATGTACATAAGAACAGAATAATGCAACAAGTGGTTAATGTTGATGAGTTGGATACAACATTTTATCATTATAAAATATATTAATGCATGTAATTTTGTGTACTGCATATAAAAGCTCGCATGACCTTCTATATCTTTCTCAAGGTATGTTGTACATTCCCAATATCGGAATAATTAAAGTTTACACGGCCTTACAAAATAACAAAAGAACAGCGGATTCATATTGTGACAAAAGACGACAGACGTTTGGCTAAAACTCAATTTATTTTCATGAAATCATTAGCTCCGTGCTGGCATACAATCAGCGTTTCTAGTTTCAGTACAAAATAGAACGTCAGGAAGAAATGTTAAGCCAGTGAAATTGATTAAGTGCAAATATTTATTAAGACAGAACTTAAAACCATCAGTGTTCTTATTTTTAAGCTCTGCAGAAGACATATAAAAGCAAAACAGTCCAGTTTTATAAGTTTTTGTTGAAAAATACTAGCATTTTCACTCTTTCAGGGTCCAATCTACTTCTTTTTCTGTCACATATGAGTCCTGCTGTACTAAATACTCGTTCAGAGAAAAACTTTTTCAGGTCGATTTCAAAATATTTAGCGGATATTGGGAACTGTTAACTGACAGAAATGTTCTACTTGATGTAATAATATTTTGTGATTTTAAAATAAAATAAAAATTGTAGAATCACCACTGAAGTATCGAAAAAGCAGCGAGCAAAGTATAGTTCGATGTCAATACCAGGTAAGTATCGTGTTTATCGAGGCACCGCAAGTATCGACGACGCATCTCTATTAGAAACATCCGCCACTGGTGTGCCGAAATTTTGTGGCTCGGAGTTTTACATGCCAAAAAAATCTATTCACATGAACTAGGCTCTTTTAAGCAGAGTTATCGGTCTGGATCGGATTTGAACCAGGGACTGGCATATGTGCCAGTACCTAACTACTGAGCCACCAGAAAAATCTGTGAATGATTACTTAAGAAACTCGCAGAGAGGTTTTTGTGATTTTGCGGTTATGTTGCATATATTTAAGGACACTTGGCGGTGTCAGAGTAGCATTTTCCATGTAGAAGTTCAATGCATTATATCTCAGTGTTTCTTAAAAGCTATGCAATCTATCATAATGAAACTTCTACCACTTATATATCAGTCTCTTCTAATTCAGAAATCATAATCAACTTATCACTAAAGTTAACATTTTTTGCTCTATTGATATTCAAATAAACTCAACATTTTAAAAAATTTCCACGCATTTTCTTCTTTAGGTGGCCTTTTCTCCTAAACAATTGAAGTAACATTTCAAACTTTGTAATCATTTTACAACGTGCTATTAAACATAGCTGGTCAACCATTAAGACATTTTAATCAATAATAGCAATTTGAAAAATAAATAACAATGTACCCTTTGTTTTTTATATATATGAAAATATTTTTTGAGGAATTTCATGAAAGCGTAATATATGAAGCTTTCACCAGATGTTTAGATCAGTATATTCTGCATATGCACAAAAAACTTCAAAGCTCTGTCTGTTTTAGTTTTCTAAAAAAGTGTACGTAAAGTTTAAAAAAAGCAAGTTACGATAAATGACAAAAGAAGATAATGTTGTGTTTTATATAACATATCCAAAATTCAAAACATTTCTGATCCATATTTCTCACCCTAGTTGTCTCAGCATCCTCTCTCATCCTAAGAAGCTGCCTTA
This sequence comes from Mantis religiosa, assembly GCA_030765055.1. Lineage (NCBI taxonomy): Eukaryota > Metazoa > Arthropoda > Insecta > Mantodea > Mantidae > Mantis > Mantis religiosa. The sequence continues at coordinate 12,169,722 of CM060953.1, read as the reverse complement.
AACGCTTCCTTCACTTGTTTTTCTGCTTCTTTTACTCTTGATGCGTCAATGTTTTCCAATTTTCCTAAATACAGCTTCCCTTTTAGTAGCACCATCATTAAAATTATCACAGCACCCATCACAGCAAATTTAATAGTTTTACTGCCAACATACACAGATTTTGGAACTATTTCCCTGATTATGTGATTGAAGCTCTCGTTTGGGTTTTGGTACGACCATGTACCCCTTCATATTATTTCTCTTTTCTCTAAGTCTTCTGCCCATTGTTTCTTGTACAGGTGCAGCACGCTCTAGCTTTTTCACTTGCACCCTTTGTCCATATACTTGCAGCCGTAGAAAACTCTTTGAGTCCCCATCCCCTAAATAATTCTGATTGTTATAAGCAAAAGAGAAAAAACAGAGTAAAAAGAGGGTGTGACAACCTGACCGCTATTTAGCTGCAAAGACGGCTACCATCAAGCCCAGGGTTCGAGTACCATCTGTGACATCGGAAGATTTTAGGGCCGTATTGAGGAGAGCTGCTGGCAGGAAGTGGTCCGCTCTCCGCAATAATAGACTTAGATCTGTCAAAGAACTTCCGATTCCCTGGGTTACCTCTTGTCGGTCATCTCGTCGCGAGGAGGTAGTTTGGCTCGGTTACGTATTGGCACTGCTTTTTTACTCATAGTTTTCTTTTTAAAAAGCAGCCTTCTCCACTGTGTCCGTTTTGCAATGAAGCGTTGTCTGTACGACACGTGCTGCTAGAGTGTTTTCACCTAGCAGACCTTAGGACGTCTCTGCAATTGCCGGTCAGCTTTGCAGAAATGCTAGCGGACGATAACGCAGTAGTGGAGAAGGTTTTGAGATTCTTTTCTAGATTACACTTTAGGATTTAGTGAAGGAACTTTGGCAGTTTAGATTTATATTTCTTTTTTTTTTCTTCTTTTTTGTAGTTTTTAATGTGCATTAATTTTTGTAAGTATATTTACATTTTATAGTATTTTAGAGAAATTTATACGTAGCTTTTGGCATGACTAGTTTTTTAAAAGGGCGCTGATAACCTCTGCAGTTGAGCGCCCTTATACTCATCATCATCATCATCATCATCATCATCATCATCATCATCATCATCATCATCATCATCATCATCATCATCATCATCATCATCATCATCATCATCGTCGTCGTCGTCGTCGTCGTCGTCATCATCACAGCCTGACCGCCATATTTAAAACCCCATTTGAATACACTTAATTGTCAAAAAACACACTAAACTTTATAATGGACATGTTCTCCAAACTATGTAGATTCATAGTCTCGCGGCGACGCGCACAGAAAGGTTCGGTGCAGGGAGATAAGCGCGGCTTGTGTACACAAAGAGCCGGCAAATAAAGATAGCGGAGATAAAAGACTTGACGGCACAGATTAAGTTACGCTTCTGGAAGGTTCGAGTTTCGTCTAGTAACAGAACATTCGATGTCTTGTTTATTGCAGAAATATCTAGTGATTGTTACAAAACAGTCACGAATTATCAATGAGGCATTTAAGGAAGCGATGATTCGTCGAATGTCAGTCGTAAACAGATTAAAGAGTTGTAAAGTGTTGTAACGTTAGTTGATGTACGAGGGCCGTTTTTTTCAACCTCCGATAGGCTATAAATAAAACACAAGTTCATATAGAACAATAATTTTATTACCAAAAGAATAGTACACTTATGGTTACTTTTCGACATAATCACCGAAGAGATTGAGACATTTTTCATATCTGTGGACAAGCTTTTCAATTCCCTCTTCAAAGAAAGTTGCCGCCAGTGAATTCAAGTAGTCCTTGACGTTCGTTTGAAGGTCCTCATTGGTTTGAAATCGCTTCCCACCAAGCCACGTCTTCAGTTGAGGAAAAAGGTGAAAGTCACTGGGTGCTAAGTCAGGACTGTATGGCGGATGATCGAAAATGTCCCATCCAAATTGGTCGAGAAGCCGTTGAGTTGCTGCCGCAGTGTGTGGACGGGTATTACCGTGGATCAGAGCAACTCCAGCAGTCAGCCTTCCTCTTCGTTTGTTCTGAATAGCTCTACGTAAACGTCGTAAAGTTTCACAATAAACAGCTGAAGTTATTGTGGTTCCGGGCTGCATAAACTCCACAAGCAACACACCTTGTTGGTCCCAAAACACAGTAGCCATGGTCTTTCTGTTGTTGAATGTTTGTTTGAATTTCTTTGGTTTGTTTGGTGAATTTGAATGCATCCATTGTTGTGATTGCCGTTTCGTTTCCGGTGTGTCGTATTGAACCCAAGTTTCATCCCCAGTCACGATTGATTTCAAAAAGTTGTCTCCTTCATAGTGATAACGCTCAAGGAACTCCAAAGCTGATGCCATTCGTCGAGTTTTGTGGTTGTCAGTCAACATTTTTGGGACCCAACGTGCACAAAGTTTTTTGTAGCCTAACCTTTCAGTAACAATCAAGTACAAAACAGACCTTGAAACTTCTGGAAACTCCGTAGACAAAGCAGTGATGGTGAATCTGCGGTTTTCTTTAACCATTCTGTCAACTCGTTGAACAAGGTCATCTGAAACGACAGATTTGCGTTCTTGACCCCCTTCATCATGCACATCATTACGACCATCTTTAAACTTTCGACACCATTCACGAACAACACCATCACTCATGAAGTTTTCGCCATACACACGACTCATCCTCCGATGGATTTCTGCAGCACCATGGCCTTCAGCCTGTAGAAAACGAATTACACTTCGCAATTCGCACTTGGCGGGAGCATGAATAATGGCGGCCATGTTTACGTGGCTATAGCGCAACGCCGACTGACGACTGAATGTCAACAATGGCGGAGTGTGTAGTGCGAGAGCTGCGCAGTCGCCGACAGCGCATACCCGCTTTCTGCTGCCCGCGTAGCGTCGGCATGGAGCGATCGGAGGTTGAAAAAATAAACAGCCCTCGTAGTAAACAGACGTAATCAGAACGCTGTTTGTTGTGGTCATCGACTTTGGTAGATTGTGTTTGTGTATGCGACGTAATTCTGTTACGTAAGGATTGAACAAAGTGTATTTCTACGGAAATAAAGTACATTTTTAATTTCTGTAAATTGGACTTTTAATTCTGCGAGCTTACAAAGTTACAATATTAAGCAAAAAACCAAAAATCCATCTTTTCATCGAAAATCACTACCAAGTGTCCTTAATTATATATTTTCATAGATGATATTCATTAAATAGAAAAATGCCATACTACTAGTCCAAAAATACCAGACCCTTACGTTCCTTTCTACCTAAGAATAGATATCTGAGAAATCATAAGAGATTTGCAGTTACGTTATTGTTACGATAGCCGCAGTTCTCAAACAAATGCACAACGACGCTGTTTTAGCTGTAGATTTTGCCTCTGCTGGTGGGAATCCCACGGCTACCAACCAAAAATGGTGAATACATTATACACCACTCTGTAGAATTAAAAGTGTACCTAATGTATTCCGTCCAGGAGTGATAAATGGTTTTGACTTCCTTGTTTGTGTTTCCCGCTCGTTTGTATGTTAAGATATAATCGTAGTGTTTTTGGAGTTTATGGCCACGTCGATAAATCTGTCTATATTATGTGCTTTCTGTGAAATGATTTGGTTCACAGAACACGTTAACTGAGGTAATTAATGTCTGTAATGATAATTTTATGCCAATAATTTAATGTGGAACATTTTGTAAAGGCTGATTGTTACGTTTACATGCCTTAACAACCCATTCTGTTACATTTGTAGTAATGCTTTTGTTTTATATTTCCTGTCACGTACAAGAGAATAGAGATGTCATATTTTAATACAGGGTGAACAGTAAGTGTGATCCGTTTTTCAGAAAAGGGTTAGTTATCAATTTATTTTACACGTGACTTGAAAAATGCTATCAAGTAAAGAAAGAATCAATATAATTGCTGAATGTTTTGAGGGGACTTACATATCAGGAGGAATTTTGACGTAAATTCAGTAAACCCGGTCCTATAAGGGTTAAGAAGCGACTATAATCTTCGCAAAAGTTAAAGGCATATCGAGGTGGGCCCTACTGCAGATTCCAGCCAATCCTAAGCTTGCACCTCCTACCAGCGCTGCCAAATGTGGTACACGCATCTCGCTTGCGTGAACTGAGAACATTATATTAATTACGCTTGATAAATGTTCCAAAAATTACAAATGCCAATCTTATAATAAGAAACCATTTTATTTTCTGATGATGAACGTACAAAAATGCGGTCTCTATGATACTTATAATACTTATCATACAGTATCTATATGTGATTTCTTACTTATATAAGTATTTCAGGGAGTTTCCTCTTATAGATTTAAAAGTTTAAATACTTGTGATTTTTTGAGATTGGAAGTTATTTAATCTTCTTATGCCGTTGTTAGGCAAACATAGTGAAATTGTAAAGCTCTCAGAATAGCGACCGCTCTTAAAGGATTTTACTATCGTTTGAAACCTATTGTACTGCCATTTTCCCTTGCATGTGTAAGAATGTGTATAATAATGGCATATTTAGAAATGTTTGTCTCATTTACCATAAAATAGAAACATAAGGAATGTTAAGATTAGTTTGTTGAAGAATGTATGTTACGCGAACGTTACACATCAGATAATGTACAGAGGTGGCCAAATTACACTGGGCAGCAATGAAAACGTTTCGGGCTTAAAAATAGTGAATTTAAATGTATTTCCATCTGCTGAATTCAAAAAATCGCCATAAAAATGATAGATTAGCTCCTCATTTGAAGATAAAGTGACATTTCATTTTTTCGAGTGAATATTTTATATCAGGGGAAATTTCTTTTGGGAGTTGGCACACCTGTCAAATAACAAAACACAATCAGAGAGAAATTTTGGAAATTAAGTGATGCAAAAGTTAAGGAAGGCAGTTTTGTCGAACCACAAATAAGGGAACTTGTAAAGGATCCTGCATTTGACCAAGTTTTGAAGGCGAAAGAAAAGGAAGCTTGGGAAGCCTTCAAGGGTGTTGTTCATGGATTTCTAGGCAACAAACGAATTGACAACTACAAGCATTTGGTGACAGTGCTCCTGCAAAAATACCGTAACCTTGGAGGCAACATGTCCCTTAAGATCCATTTTCTCCACTCCCACCTAGACTTTTTCCCTCCTAGTTGTGGAGCTGTTAGTGATGAACATAGGGAGAGATTCCATCAGGACATTTCTGTTATGGAACAAAGATATCAGGACCGTTGAAATGAAGTAATGCTTGGTCTTTGTATAGGGATTCTGCGGAACTCCATCACAAGAGGCAAGATAAAAGACGCCATCACTTGATTCTCTTCAGACACGACTGTCTGTGAAGTATTTTCCAGCAATTTAGAACTCTTATCATGTAATTACCATTTAAAAAATCAAATGCACTTTCATTGTTGTCAGCATGTATATACTAAATGTATCATTTTTTCTCAATCCGTTAATATGTAATACTGTATATCAAATAAACTAGAGCTAATACAAATTTTTCATTGTCATATTTGTTTTTCTCAACCCAAAATTAGTAGGAATTGCCTCACGAAGTGCTCGAAACATTCAACAATTATTTTTTGTTGCCCAGTAATTAGACTAAGCTGATTTTCTGTCATAAAAGTTAACATATTTCAACCTAACTCCGAATTTATTACAACATGGGATGTAACAATGACTGAATGATACATTACAATCATTCAGCGATAGTTTATGATGATATGTGGTATGTTTTGTAAGAATATGTTGGTATAACTGCTAAGTTAGTTGTCAGCTGCTGAAAGAGTACATTTATTGTGTGTATTAAGTTTATTGGGCATTTCAAACATTTATATTTAGAACTCTTGGCTTTATTTGGTCAATGGACTTCTTCTGTATTATATTAAAGCTTTTGAAGTTCTATGCATGCAGTGAAAGACTAGAGAACCTGTAAGATTTAATGTTAAAAGACATTTGAGGTTATGGTGAGGAAAATCACCTAGAAAATTGGTATGAGAAGAGCAATAATTGCAGAGAGACGGTATACGCCAAATGAAATAGCACCAAGACTCGAAATATCTCAAGCCTGTAAGAAGAATTAAACAAATGGACGAAAACAATAAGATATATCAGGCAGAGCGAAGCGGGAAATGCGGTAGAAAAAGCAAGTTGAGCCGTAGAGGTGTAAGAAAAGTTATGACTAGAGCACGCAGAAACAAAACAGCCACTAGTAGAGACTTGAGGAATACTTTAGTAGCTAGAGGCATAGCAGTATCAGCAAGAACTATCAGGAGGACCGTGTTTAATGGCGGTTTGAAGGCTCCAAGACCCAGAAGAGACGCAAAGCTCACAGCAGATATGGTAAGAAAGAGACTCGACTGGGCAAAGGGACTTAACATTGGTTTTCTGATGACTGGAAAAAGTTAATTAAATTGCTACACTGTGTTACTCTTTCTCACAAACATTATTTAATTTAGTAGCCAGATTTGATCATGGATAACCCTCAGACTACACAAAGGTATTATTTGGGATAAGTTATTAAGTATATTGTTGACCAATAGCTGCCATTAATATGGATTTCTCTAATCAGGTATGCTTTTGTGATGAATTCACGTTTGATGTTACTGACGAAAGCAGTCAGTATGACCGGAGGACACCTAAAGAAGAGTTTCATCCTCTCTGAGTGCAACCAACTGTGAAACACCCTACAGAGGTGATGGTCTGGAGCGTTAAGTCTGTCCATTGTACTAGAAGATTGTACATTGTTGAGGGTACCACGAGGCAAGATCAGTAGCTAGGAGTTCTTCAATGTCGATTTCTACCCCAGATATGGAATTGGTTCGGAAATTACTCATGCATCTTCATGCATGATGGTGCACCGTGTCACAAAACCAAGAAGTGAACTATCAATTTCACAATAGAATTTGAAAACAAATGGTTACATCCCCTTTCTAGATCTAAAGATAATAAAAAATAACAATAAATTAAATTTTGGCTTCTATAGAAAGTCAACTCACACGGATAATTATATAAAAAATAAAAGTTTTAACCCAATGTCACACAAAATTGCTGTTTTTAATAGTTTAATTTACAGATTGATAAACATACCTCTAAACGAAGAAGAATTTAATGCGGAATATAAACATATTATAAACACTGCTTTAATTAACGGCTTTAATAAAGATTTTATAATCAGAAGAGTAGAAAAATTTAAATATAAAAAAAATGTAAATGATGTTTCCACTCTTAAAAAAGTAATATATATATATATATATATATATATATATATATATATATATATATATATATATTATATTTTCAAAAAATTTACTTATCATCCATGGGCAAATAAAAAGTTCCAAAAATGTTTCAAAGAAGTGGTTATAATACTAGCACCTCATAATAATTACAGTATAAAGAAATTGCTACAGTTTTCTAAAAAAGACAAAATTTCAAACAACAAAAATCTGGTATTTATCAAGTTAACTGTTTAGAATGCGATAAGATCTATATTGGTAGGACCAAGCGTAATTTAGAAACCAGAGCGAAGGAATATTTTTGGAAATATTAAATATAGACAGACCGAGAAATCGGCAGTGGCTGATCATTTTTTTGTCATATAATCATGAAGTAAATCCAGAAGTTAAATTATTGAAACAATTGAAAGAACCGATAGATTTAATGGTTTGGGAGAAGATATTTATTTTGAAAAATAAGGATCGCGTAATGAATTTTGATATCCCTCCAATAGACGTCATCAATAAGTTTGTGTTGTCCCCGGTAGATGGCAGTTAGATAAGGAGCTATTCTTCAACTCCGGTAGTGGTCAAGGTCAGTCAGTCAGTCAGTCAGTCAGTCAGTTAGTGGGTGAGTGTTAAGCTGAGTGGCTGAGAATGAAGCAGATGTTGCTTTGAAACCAGTCCCAGGATTTAAATAAGATAAGTGAAGTTGTGTTACTAGTGTTTAGTTATTATTTATAAAAAAAATAAGAAAGTATTTACGTGATTTAGATCTTTCAGTGCTTCCACAGCCAGGAAACAGTTCTAATACAAACCCGATCGAGAATTTATGGTCCATTGTGTGGCGTTATTCCTCCACTCGCAGCAGATAGGAAGCACGTAGACTGTTTGGAAGATCCAGGTCGAGATTTGATTAAATAAGAGTCAAGAGATCTGTTCTCAGGTGTAGATTTTTGGAGACAGAAATAAACATTTATATGACTCCGATTTCGTAATAAATTATTTAATTGTATAATCTAGATTACAATTCACTCGAACTTTCTTTCTTAATCAGTCACTAGATTACCTCCAAAACATCGATAAATCCTTATTTTTAAGTCAATATTTGTGGCGATATAAGAGGTCGTCTGGTTTCTCGATGATTATTCAGCCCCAAAGTTGGGAGCGATCTTTGTGACCGTCCCTCTTAATCATTGCAGGTCGAATTGTTTCTTGATGATTGAGTTTGTTATATTATTTAATTTTACTGTATAATCTAACGTCCACTCGTCACTATTACGAATACCGAATAACTCTTTTTGAAGGTTATTAACTTTCCGTTACAATTATATTCACCGCAACATCTTTTCCATCGTCATGAAACCAGATTGAAGAACATATATCTATCTCAAGATTACACTGGTCGACAAGAATTAAAATAACAGATTCTAAAAGTATTTTTGGTGTGAATTCAAATATAATTACAGTTTTTCCCCATCGGGCAGGAGTGTTATGTGATATTCATTTGAATTTTTTATAATATTCCAAAAAAAATCCGTAACTAGCCAACTCAAAATTATAACTACTGATTCTGACTTACCTAGAAAGTGGTAGATAGTGATTTTCGGGTATATTTTGCATCTGGAACGTCTCTCATTTTAGTCCAACAGTAGTCAGCCAGTATATTGGAACTCCACTTGCCTTGGTACCTCTTCTCTATTGTAGAAATTTGCTGATGAAAACGCTCACCGTGTTCATCGCTGACAGCTCCAAGGTTTTCGGGGAAGAAGTCCAAGTGAGAGTCCAAGAAGTGAATTTTTAAACACATGTTGCATCCCATAGCTTTATAAGAATGCAGAAGATCAGCCACTGTCACGATAGTTTTCTGCTTTATGGTTTCCAAGAAAATTGCAACACAAACTTTTGAATGACTGCCAGGCTGCTTTCTCCAGTGGATTTAACAGTCCCTCGAAATGTGCATCAGCCATCGGATTTGTGATCCTATAAAAACACCTTCTTTCAATTTAGCATCACTGACTTTGGGGAATTTCGATTTCAAGTACAAGAATCCATCAGAAAGTTTATCCATAGCTTTGACGAAATTTTTCATAACTCCTAACTTAATATGCAATGGAGGTAAAAATATTTTTTCAGGCTTCACTAAAGGGACACATGTCACATTTTTCTGGCCAGGGATAAGAGATTCACGTTTTGGCCATGACTTTCTAACGTAGTGAGACTTCTTATTTCTGCTGTCCCACCCGCACAAAAAACAGCAAAATTTGGTGAACCCAAGTTGCAAACCAAGCAATAAAGCAATGACCTTTAAATCACCACAGATATTCCATTCATATTTTCCATATTGTATTTTCTCTAAAACTAGTTTCATATTTTCATATGTCTCTTTCATATCAGCGGCATGCGCTACCGGTATTGATGGAAGTTTATTGCCAATATGTAGCAGCACAGCCTTCAAAATTACTTTAGAGGAGTCTATGAACAATCGCCACTCATCTGGCCCGTGTTGAAGCCAAAGAGTTTCCATAACTGAACAAATATTATTACAAAACACAATACCATTGTCTTCAGAGAAGTATACTTTGAAAACACTATGGCGGCTACGATATCTACTAATTCTTACATCTTTTTGGAGTAGATTCCACCCTTTGAGTCTGGAAGCTAAAACTTCCGCTTGCTGTTTAGACAGATTTAAATTGACATGCCTAACCTAATAAAAATGTTAATTTCCCACAACGGAATGTATACAGAGTATTGACTCAAGTTTCTGTGCCATACATACGTATTCGAGAGCTGATGTATTGATGTTAAGCAAATAAAGAAACTTAACAGAGCTTTGCTCAAATAATTTGGCCACCTCCCGATGTCCACTGTGTGTGCTGCAGATCTGAAAGTCAATAGGTATGGTCCTTAGCGAAGAGTGGTTCACACTCTCATCCCGGGAATGCAATCTGTGCCTCGTCATTGCAATGCATGCAGCGGTACCGTCATTAGTCGTTTTGAAATGTATTAATTATATTGCTAATTTCCTGTGCAGCCCTGCGACTCATAGGAAATGCATAGCCCGCTCTACATTAATATGTTTCGTGCATCCGGGCAGCTCTTTCAAACGGGAATGAGCGGGGGCCCCTAATTTCAATTCACATTTAGACCACTTTCTGCTCAGTGTTAGCAATCAATGCACCTAATGTGATTGCGCCAGCAGCAGCATGGCAATAATTTCTTCTTGTTGCTGCGATTCCATAACCGTTGCCATTAGGTGTCCTTTTTGGAATTTGTTCTATATTTTACCTTCTATTTATGACCTGGTTACTGAGCCTTGTTTGGGCTCGCAACAGTCATATCACCACTACTTCATATTAATCAACACAATCACTTGTACACATGATTTAAGTATACTATTTACTTTTAAATACAATGCAAACAGTAAAATTGAAAAAGCTGCTTGTTACGAGGATGATCTGAAAGGTTTCCGAACTAATAAAGATAGAAGACATTTATTCAGAATTTTTTTTTCCAACATAGTCTCCTTGTAACTCTATACACATCTCCCAGCGATGCTCCCATCTCTGTAAGCCGTCCAAATAATACATAACATCTGAGCATCCAAAATAGCTGAAACTTTGGTGAGTAACTGTCAACAGATGAACCACGAAATTGACTAGCTTTTATTTACGAGTGCTTTCATGTTCATATTGAGGTTGTAGACTTTTCAGACCACCCTCGTTGTACAAAGATTTGAATATTCAAACCAATAAGGAATATCATTAAATTGTTAACATCACAGATAATTATTTTATAAATTGTATGCTTTATCCAAGCAACGTTAAGTCATATCGGACGATGGATGAAATGATGTTCAAATGAGTACAGGGTACATAGAGCTTAGAGTTACCAGACATTCCTCTTTCAGAATAAGAGAAAACCTCCAACGTTAAGTCATATCGGACGATGAATGAAATGATGTTCAAATAAGTACAGGGTACATAGAGCTTAGAGTTACCAGACATTCATCTTCCGCCAACGTTAAGTCATATCGGACGATGAATGAAATGGTGTTCAAATGTATACAGGGTACATAGAGCGTAGAGTTACCAGACATTCATCTTTCAGGATAAGAGAAAACCTCCAACGTTAAGTCATATCCGACGATGAATGAAATGATGTTCAAATGAGCACAGGGTACATAGAGCTTAGAGTTACCAGACATTCATCTTTCAGGATAAGAGAAAACCTCCAACGTTAAGTCATATCCGACGATGAATGAAATGATGTTCAAATAAGTACAGGGTACATAGAGCTTAGAGTTACCAGACATTCATCTTTCAGGATAAGAGAAAACCTCCAACGTTAAGTCATATCGGACGATGAATGAAATGATGTTCAAATGAGTACAGGGTACATAGAGCTTATAGCTACCAGACATTCATCTTTCAGGATAAGAGAAAACCTCCAACGTTAAGTCATATCGGACGATGAATGAAATGATGTTCAAATAAGTACAGGGTACATAGAGCTTAGAGTTACCAGACATTCATCTTTCAGGATAAAATGAAAACCTCCAACGTTAAGTCATATCGGACGATGATTGAAATGATGTTCAAATGAGTACAGCGTACATAGAGCTTAGAGTTACCAGACATTCATCTTTCAGGATAAGAGAAAACCTCCAACGTTAAGTCATATCGGACGATGAATGAAATGATGTTCAAATGAGTACAGCGTACATAGAGCTTAGAGCTACCAGACATTCATCTTTCAGGATAAGAGAAAACCTCCAACGTTAAGTCATATCGGACGATGAATGAAATGATGTTCAAATAAGTACAGGGTACATAGAGCTTAGAGTTACCAGACATTCATCTTTCAGGATAAAATGAAAACCTCCAACGTTAAGTCATATCGGACGATGATTGAAATGATGTTCAAATGAGTACAGGGTACATAGAGCTTAGAGTTACCAGACATTCATCTTTCAGGATAAGAGAAAACCTCCAACGTTAAGTCATATCGGACGATGATTGAAATGATGTTCAAATGAGTACAGGGTACATAGAGCTTAGAGTTACCAGACATTCATCTTTCAGGATAAGAGAAAACCTCCAACGTTAAGTCATATCGGACGATGAATGAAATGATGTTCAAATGAGTACAGCGTACATAGAGCTTAGAGCTACCAGACATTCATCTTTCAGGATAAGAGAAAACCTCCAACGTTAAGTCATATCGGACGATGAATGAAATGATGTTCAAATAAGTACAGGGTACATAGAGCTTAGAGTTACCAGACATTCATCTTTCAGGATAAAATGAAAACCTCCAACGTTAAGTCATATCGGACGATGATTGAAATGATGTTCAAATGAGTACAGGGTACATAGGGCTTAGAGTTACCAGACATTCATCTTTCAGGATAAGAGAAAACCTCCAACGTTAAGTCATATCGGACGATGAATGAAATGATGTTCAAATGAGTACAGGGTACATAGAGCTTAGAGTTACCAGACATTCATCTTTCAGGATAAGAGAAAACCGCCAACGTTAAGTCATATCGGACGATGAATGAAATGATGTTCAAATGAGTACAGGGTACATAGAGCTTAGAGTTACCAGACATTCATCTTTCAGGATAATAGAAAACCTCCAACGTTAAGTCATATCGGACGATGATTGAAATGATGTTCAAATGAGTACAGGGTACATAGGGCTTAGAGTTACCAGACATTCATCTTTCAGGATAAGAGAAAACCTCCAACGTTAAGTCATATCGGACGATGAATGAAATGATGTTCAAATGAGTACAGGGTACATAGAGCTTAGAGTTACCAGACATTCATCTTTCAGGATAAGAGAAAACCTCCAACGTTAAGTCATATCGGACGATGAATGAAATGATGTTCAAATGAGTACAGGGTACATAGAGCTTAGAGTTACCAGACATTCATCTTTCAGGATAAGAGAAAACCTCCAACGTTAAGTCATATCGGACGATGAATGAAATGATGTACAAATAAGTACAGGGTACATAGAGCTTAGAGTTACCAGACATTCATCTTTCAGGATAAGAGAAAACCTCCAACATTAAGTCATATCGGACGATGAATGAAATGATGTACAAATAAGTACAGGGTACATAGAGCTTAGAGTTACCAGACATTCATCTTTCAGGATAAGAGAAAACCTCCAACATTAAGTCATATCGGACGATGAATGAAATGATGTTCAAATAAGTACAGGGTACATAGAGCTTAGAGTTACCAGACATTCATCTTTCAGGATAAAATGAAAACCTCCAACGTTAAGTCATATCGGACGATGATTGAAATGATGTTCAAATGAGTACAGGGTACATAGGGCTTAGAGTTACCAGACATTCATCTTTCAGGATAAGAGAAAACCTCCAACGTTAAGTCATATCGGACGATGAATGAAATGATGTTCAAATGAGTATACGGTACATAGAGCTTAGAGTTACCAGACATTCATCTTTCAGGATAAGAGAAAACCTCCAACGTTAAGTCATATCGGACGATGAATGAAATGATGTTCAAATGAGTACAGAGTACATAGAGCTTAGAGTTATCAGACATTCATCTTTCAGGATAAGAGAAAGCCTCCAACGTTAAGTCATATCGGACGATGAATGAAATGATGTTCAAATGAGTACAGGGTACATAGAGCTTAGAGTTACCAGACATTCATCTTTCAGGATAAGAGAAAACCGCCAACGTTAAGTCATATCGGACGATGAATGAAATGATGTTCAAATGAGTACAGGGTACATAGAGCTTAGAGTTACCATTCATCTTTCCTTACCTAGATAATTCAACGTGACCGAGATTCCAACTGGGGACCCCTTGAGCATGAGGCAGGTCTCTGGTGAGGACAGTCAGTTCATCATGGTTTATTGATTCCAAGGTTGAGGTCCAGATTCACCTTCTCCAGTGTTAAGAAGCGACATCTTTATGCCAGTAAATGTACGGGGACAAAACTGCGGCACATCGGCGACACTGGTATGATTCTGAAAATTAACAACGTCCCAAAAGATATATACGTACATATATAACACCATCATGGTTTAACAAAAGTCATTGAGATTAAGGAAGTGTTTACAGATGGTTCGCAGAAAGTTAAATTCATAAAAATTCTTAAATAACTACAATTTTTTGTTCGCCTCTGTGGTGTATATGGTAGCGTGGCTGCCTCACGGCCCCAAGTAGATCTCGTTCACTTTGATTTAGTTTTTGTTACGGTTTTTTCCCCATAACTTGAAAGATTGTCAGGTAACTGTGAGCTCAATGAACCCTGAGCTCACTTCACCCATTTTCATTGACTGTTGGATATGACCGAAACGGTAAAACCGGTAATTAAACAAACGATTTTTTGAAAATTTATTTGTGAACAGGATATTTTGAGCAGAAAATGTTTGAAAATTTTGTTTTCAGTTATGGTTAATACTTAAGGAGCTTTTTCTATCATTCAGTTAGTCTCAAAAGTTCTACTAGCGGTGAAAATTCTTGGTATTGGCTGTTAGGGTAGAATTGAATGAGTTCGCTGCCTATTATGTGGTAGCGGAGGTATAAATGGAGGTGTGTAGAGTGAATAATAAGAATTAATTCAATGGAAAATGTCAGGCAGGTAGGCAGACGTCAGGCAGCTAGCTGCTTTAGGGACCTTTGTCTTTTGGTACCACCCGCCCGGTCTTTGTTCAAAATTTAAAGCGGCTGTAATCTGCCTTCATGAATGTATACATGCCAGACGGGGACACTAATTGGAACCGTGTACTGGCATCTTCAGAGAGGGCTACTTTTCACCATTTTCTACACACGTTTACTAGTTATATTGCGTCATAAAGCGCGTTTGTGTGGCACTCCTGCACCGCACAAAGATTTGTCAAAATACTTTGATAATGACAATTATTCTACACGCCATATTTTACTTTTATTCGGCCTTAAAGCGTGTATGTATACCAACTTTACGCCGTAACAAAGAAAAAGGAAAGGTCATTTAGTGATTTAATAGACGTAGATGATTTTGTTAAAAGTGATATTCGCTTTTAAGTGTATAGTTAATAGGATCCTACAATAGCTAAGGCACTTTGCGTGTTTTACTCACAAAGTTATGCTGCATAGTTTTCTTTAGCAGTTTCTTTATTTAGTTGATTTAGTGGTGCTTTTCTAATCCTGCACTGTTGCAGTGAAACATATGACGGTTGCGATAAAAGACAAAAACAGCTGACGGAGGCGGTGTAGGTAGTACAAACCGCAATGTTTATCTGTATATTTTAACCCCGGAGGGATAGGATGATTAAAAATGTGAAATCTTGGACGTAACTTTTAAATAAGTTAAGTAGTGACCTTTTTATTTTAATGGAGGGTAGTGACTCACCGTAGATCTTAATAAATAATAATAAATAGATAAATAAATAAAGTTCTGTAAATTAATTGTTCTTTCATACTAGCCGTTTGTAGGCTAAAGTATGGAAAGATAGAGTCAGACTGAAAAATTCAATACCATAGCCAGGGTTTGAACCACGGATCTTCTGGCCGCTCTAACCCTTGAGCTACTATGGCCAACGTGCCGACATGACATTAAATTAAATTAATAATTAATTTCCATTAATTGACCTAATAGTGGTTAACTATAAAGCCCGGGCCTTAAAGTACTTACAGCATAGCAAGTCGCCATTAAGGTAGTCGTCTCATGTATTTATCAGAACTCCTAGTGGTTTACCGGGAAAAATACGAGTCAGTTAGAGAATATAACTGAAGTCGCCGCAAGTGGTTGTCTCAAATATGAGAACCTTAAGTGGTCCACCGGGAAATATGAGTCAATTGGAGAATTTAATGTCAGCTAGGCACGTTGACCATGGTAGCTCAAGGGGTAGAGCAACTGGACGGAAACCAGTAGATCCGTGGTTCAAATCCCGGCCATGGCATTGCATTTTTCAGTTGGCTCTAATTAATTATAGACATGTGATATCTAGTGAGCGTGACCTTGAAAACGAGGCTGTGTGAGCTGATGATGTGAAGAATATTTCACGAAATTGCAATCCACATCAATTAATAAGGAAATTTTAATCATTTCTTATACGTGAAGTTCTATGTTGCAAATTATTATATTTGTACATTATTGCCCGGTTATTGTAAACACTTAATATTGTTTTCAATTGGTAAATCACTGGTGGATTTTGCTCATGGTTGTGCAAAGATGACGTAATTTTAAAGCCGTCATATAGAGAGCGTTTTGGAATCTTTTACAAATTACTTTTACAAGGCTACCAGTTCATCAGTGGTTTATGTAGATTAATATTGTGATCAAACAAACTTTTCTGAGAATAGTTCTTAGAGGAATGGACAGAGAAAGTCACGTGAGGGTAACACAGCAGAATTTCGTTCATGCTTCAGTGGCAGTTTTCCAACGATTGCTTGGGAAGTAAATAGAGTGAAGAAAGGTCACAGAAGTTACCTTAGACTGAAGAAACATAAAATAAACAAATCGTATTCAATGTTTTCTTATCTTGTTTTTCCCAGTCTTGTAAACAAAAATATGGAAATGGTTGTCGAACAACAGCGAGAATAAATCTGCCAGAGGTTCTTGTGATAAAGTTGGAACTTGGTCGACCGCACAGGTTATTCCTGTGCTCAGTGATGTGGGAAAAATAACGGGGAATTGTGCCTTAAACTTGCAAAAAAACTCAATAACAAAAGCAACCCGGAAAATGAAGGAACGATAATAAACTGGTTTGTGGCAAACTTTTACCTGTTGTATCGGAATGGAAATTGTAAGGTACGAGAGCAATTCTAAAGGTGAGTTGCCCTCGTCTTTTGAGCAATGCTTTTTAAATACAAATGAAAAGTGAACGGTTAAGTGATTATTTGTTAAATCAGACATCCGCGTTACTCACTATTCATAAACTCCAACAGTAATTCGCCGTACCTGATAAAAATTCACATAGAGTGAAAAATTAAAAAGCCTGAAAAATTAAAGGAAGCTCGTTCTGATGTATTTTTTAAAAATATTTGGAGACATACACCCTTTGACGTAAACAAACGGAAAAGAAAGGGGAAAAAATGCAGATTGGAAGCGTATACATTTCTAAGTCCACATCGTTTCCACGGCCGGTTTACAATGTTGTCAAATAAAAATGTAAATTAACTTAGTATCAGGTATGTACTCTCTGTTTCTATTACCTACTGCCTCATTCTGCGGGCATGGATGAGAACAAATGCCTAGCGTAATTTTCACGAGAGGATACTTCGCATTATATGGCAGCAACAATCGTAACAGATGAATGAGCCCGAGTGTTTAAGGCAATTTTCTAATAAACGTTCATTTATTTTGAAAACGACAAGAATATGTATTTGCGACTTTATAAATGAATATGTTTATAATATTATTATTATTTATCTTCTGCGAGAAAAACATAAGGCATAGTTATTAAAGAAACAATAATAAAAAGAAAATTGCACATTAAGATTCGAATTCATGTTGGTCTACCTATGAGACACACAGGTTTTACTGCTTGGTTACCATGGATACGGCCAGCTCCCTATCTATCACATAGCTTTGATATATATATATATATATATATATATATATATATATATATAGGGTATATATCCGTGATTTTCAAATCGACTCTAGTGTCTGGTAGCTGCTTTATTTCCTCCTAAGGTTGTTTTTGTGTTTAATAACAGACTGGGGTGGCCCAGCGTCTTTGGTTTTCTGAAGATTGTGTGTAAACGAAATGTGTAGTGTTTAACGCCCGCTTTTACTACATACGGCACCGCAGGCGGCGACACTGATGATACATGAGATGATGAGATGAAGATGGAGCACAGGTGGAATGAGATGGCGGGGGGAACCGGAGGTCCCGGAGAAAACCCGCCCCAGCGTCGTGTTGTCCACTACAAATCTCACTTTGCGGTCGCCTGGGATCGAACCCGGGCCGCCTTGGTGAGAGCCAAGCGGTCTAACCACTGGCCCTGAAGTTTGTGCACACGTTCTGTGTAAATCGTGGCCCTCTAGGTCGGGGAAAGTTCAGGGAATGAGTGAGGCTATGGACCCTTCATTGGGGTGTTTCGTGCACATTCAAACAGATGGACTCTCAGCATTAGAAATTATCACTCCATCTTATTTTTAGATGCCATATATTTCCTATTCGTTGTCAAGTTACCGTTTTTCTTTATTTTCTGTCTAAATGTTGCTTGCAATTTTTATTGTATCTCATGTTATTTTGTTTGAGGAGTTCTTTTTTTTTTTTTTGTTCCATTTCTACCCCGCCTTTAACTCCAATGGCCATTATCGAAGGTGTTAACTCGTATTCGTTGTTTTTTTAATCATTAGATCACGCACACATTCGCACATTCGCACTCTCGTTCATACTTCCAGACTCTTGGGAATATGAGGAATTATCTTGGTTGGAGAAAAATCCCCAACCCCACTGCCGGGAATCGAACCCGGAACCCCTAGTACGGCAGGCAGGTGCTCTTTCGACTGAGCTACGCGGCCAACCGATTTAGACTTTATTAAAACATTTTCATAGAAAGTAATTAGTCTATGCCAAGTTCCATGATAACCGAACGAGGGGGGTACATGGTGCCCGCCCGCCTCGGTAGCGTAGATGCTAGCATGTCTGCCTCACGTTCAAGAGTTCCCGAGTTCGAATCTCGGTTAGTGTGAGTTACCTGGACAAGGTTTTTGTCCGGGGGTTTTCCTTGTCCTGAAAGACTAATGTCGGGTAGCTCTAAGCTCCATGGACCCGGACTCATTTCACCAATTTCATTCATCATCCGATATGACATGGTGCCGCTCCATTCTGGATGTCGCGAGATCGACCTAAAGGTTTTCCGCGGTTTCCCCTTATCGGTAGGCTTACGCTAGAATGAATTCTCCAGTCCACGTTTTCCTTTCGTTTCTAATTTTGCTACTCTATGGCTGTGGGTCGGGTGCAGCGCTGGTAGATCTGGATAAACCTGCGATCAAGATTGCAGATAGCCTAGCGTTTGCTCTATGTTTACCGGGTGACATTTGGAGAAGGCGACGATGTCTTAAGGTGAGTTCTCTCGGAGTGTAATCCATAAGACACCGAACTAGGGCGCTCTGGGTCATAATTTTTAGAGTAGAAAATACTGCATCTCCCAAGGCAACTTTGGAACTCATCGTCTCAAATGCGCCATCCGTTATTCTGCCTAATGACCGCTCTGTCTTGGTACATGGATTGCATATGATTCCTCTGCCAGTTAAATTAATACATTTTAAGTGTCGATGAATGTTTATTTGGTTACTCTCCAACCCTTGCATGAGGTAGAACTTACCAACCTTTACAAGAATAAGGTTCTACATCTGTTGTTATCCTGAATCACTTTGTGCGCTGTTTTCTTTACATATTCGTTCTTGTGAGAGTGCGTGCTAAACAGGGGACAGCAATGATTTGTATCCCCGATGATTAGATTAAGCAAAGAGTGCAGGGCGCGGAACGGCGGCCTTATTATGCACCCCCAGCGATGGGAGATTTGAACCCTAACTTACAGGCTCCAAGGCTAGATGGATGATCCGAACACAAGCCTTCAAGCTTTTCATCAACCGACATCCATTACTAACCTATTGCACCCTCAACGCCGTCTGGATCAGAAACAGTAGTGAGGACGTGCATAATTCTTAAGGGTACACAACACTAAATTGCAGACCCTTTCTGTTTGTGTTTCTGCAGAAAACTTGGACCACAGCGTATCTGAAGAATGAACCATTTCTGACCTCTCTAAACCGTGCCATGGTAGGTGATCAAGGTATCACGTATATATTGAATTTGCTGGGGACAGCCTGAGAAATCTTCATGCCAATGAAATTTGCACATTCTTTGTAACTGGTGAATATTTTAAAAAAAATTGGCCTAATTGAATACATATACTTTATTGCGCATAAGCCATTAGAAAGTCTGTTATTGGGAGTTCAACTGTTCAGTATTCTTTTGAAGTCCTGGTCAGCATATTTCCTCCAGTTGTTAAACATTTGACAGTCGTACTATAAAGATTTACTGCAGAAACTTTAGATTTGTAAGAATTACTTTAATAAATACGAATAAACAAAGAAAGGTAAAGAAAATCAGATGATTGTGGCATATTATGTTTATTACTTTTTTTATTTCCTAGCAATGTAAAATGATATTTCAAAGATATCACATGGCGGCTTAGTATTAACACATTTGACAATCGCTTTAATTGACGTATTTTTCTTACAGCAAATATATAACGCAGTTATTACTTTGTTAACAAGAATTAGATAAAATTAGAAGTTTTCATAAGATACTTTGCAGAAGACTGAGTAAAGAAAGCAAAACATACTTTATTTTGCTTTTGGTGCAGACAGTACTTGTTCCTGCCTAGTAGGGAGACAGCTGACGGCGTGAACTTAATTCAGCTACTTTTTCTAGGCTGAGTCATGGACTCAAGAAATACAATTATGGTCGCATAAGGGATAAAAAGTAGTTAATTTGTGCAACATAAGCAGTTATATATACAATGTTAATCGTATGTTGGATTGCACGTAACCCCGAGGTTTACCAAATCTCGTCAGTCATGTATTTTCTGTAGTGAATATACGCATATTTTGAAAAGCTATGCGTTAGTCATTTTTTCCTCTCGTGTTGCCAGGTGGCGTAGTTTCATACCTTGGTTTAAAAGCAGTTGACGATCGCATCGGGTTGCTGTATATAAAAATCATTTGCAATATCAGCCGGGCATGGGATTTCTACGAAACTGAAACCAGAGGGTAGATTGGTACGTGCTTAAGATGTGTTAGTTTTGTGGCTTTGATATTCGTGGAAATGTGTAATTTATAACTCGCTTGGCTGTTACCTACGTCACTTCCGTGTTCTTGGAAAGGTTTGGTAGCCACTCAGCACCTCGTGATACAATCGATCGGGTAATTTGTTTTAATCGGTGTAATCTGAAAGTGTTGTAACTCAAAAATGAGATACAAATGTAATATAAGATTTGTGAAACTAAAACGGATGTAAATGGGTGTGAGTTTGACATCATGAGAGGTGATATTCAAGGAGAGATCATCTTATCTGACTATATTACAGGTAAGGACCTCGAACCAAATTTACATTAAGGCTTTACGCAAATTTAACATAAATCCTTCAAAACCTTTTCATAGGAATATTATTAAGAATTAGTGATCTAATATCATTATCTGTATTTAGTACCTCTTACTGATAAATAGAAATAATTTCACAGAATTTAGAAATTAATATGCACCTGCGCAGAATTGCAGATAGTGCTTTAGAATTTTAAAGCGTTGTGTCCTTTCTACATTTTTATGCTATTTAAATATTTTACACAAAGCAATTTTTGTTCAATTCCCAACACATTTTATGGAGAAACATTTAAAATTATACCAGTAATATTAATCATGATATAATAATAATTATTATTAATAATGATAATTAATAATAAATAATGCGCGCCTTTGTACCGGGGTGGTAGCGTGTCTGCCTCACTTTCAGGAGTTCGCAAGTTCGTATATCGGTCAGGTTGACTTATCTGGATAGTGTTTTATTAACAAAAATTATATAAAATTACAAGAGTTCGTAAGATACTTTGCAGAAGATCGAGTAAAGAAAGCAAAACATAATCTTCTTTATATTGGTTTTGGTGCATTTGCTCTTGGCTAGCCGGGAGATAGCTGAGGCGCGACCTTAAATCAGCTGATTTTTCTAGGCCGAGACATGGCCCCATGAAATAGAATTATGGTCGCATAAGGGCTAAAAAAAAGTTAATCTGTGAAATTATATATGCAATGTTATCCATATTTTGGATTACACGTAACTCCGAGCTTTACCATATCTCCTTAGTCATGTATTTCCTCTAGTGACCCTACATATATTTTGAAAAGCTATGCGTTAGTCATTTTGTTCCTCTCTCGTTGCCAGGTGGCGTAGTTTGACACCTTGGCTATTAAGCAGTTGACGATCGCATCGGGTTGCTACAAGCATCAAAGTGTTTTACTGCGAAAGGAATCAAGTTCTTGCAGATGTTTTTGTGGTAACTTTGAAATGTACGTATATAAAAATTAGTTGTGATAACAGCCGGGTAAGGGACTCCTATGAAACTGAAACCAGAAGGTAGATTGGAGCGTGCTAATGTTAGTTTTGTGGCTTTGATATTCATGGAAAAGTGTAATTTATAACTCGCTAGACATTACTTACGTCACTTCCGTGTCCTTGAAAAGGTTTGGTAGCCACTCAGCACCTAGCGATGCACTCGAACGTGTGAGTTTTTTGTTTTAATCAGTGTAATCTGAAAGTGTTGCACCTTACAAATGAGATACAAGTGTATTAGAGGATTTGTGAAATAAAACGGAGGTAAATGGATGTGAGTTTGACATCATGAGAGGTGATATTCAAGGAGAGATCATCTTATCTGACTGTTACAGGTAAGGGTCACGATGCTAATTTGTATTAAGCCTTTACGAAATTTAAGAGAAATCCTTCAAAAGCTCTTCATTTGAATATTATTAAGAATTAATGATCAAATATCATCTGTATTTAGAACCTGTTACTGATAAATAGAAATAATTTCAGAGAGTTTAGGAATAATTTAAAATGCATCCGCGCAGAACTACAGACTGCTTTTGAATTTCATAGCTTTTCAAAGCTCCACATTTATATACTATTGAAATGTTTTTACACAATACAATTTTTGTTCAATTCCCAAAACATTTTATGGAGAAACGTTTACGAGAGCTGTTCAATAATGAATGATCACAATTTTTTTACGGTCATAGTTTTTCGCACTAAAATTCAATCTTAGTATATTCTGTTAGCTTAATGTGAAACAAACACGCTTTAGTAGTTTCATTGTTGATTCTCTTGGTTCCCGCCTGTGAGAACCAGGCAAGTTCAGACATGTTCAGTATCGCTTACCGCTGCAATGGATGAAACACGCAGTTAAAGTTGATGTTAGAGAAAGATCCGGAGTTTCTTTCAAACGTAATCACTGCTGATGAAACTTGGCTACATCATTTTGATCCTGAGAGCAAACAGCAAAGCTCAGTGTGGAAATCTCCATCACCAACCCCCAAAAAATCAAAAGTGGTTGTTCTGCTGGGAAAGTTATGGTCATCTCATTCTTTGATATTCATGGAATGGTTTATCAGCATGTTGTACCTGCACACACATCAGTAACTGGACCATACTACAGGGATGTCCTGAAAACATTGCAAGTTCATATGAGGCGCAAAAGACCACATTTGCCTGAAGCAGGCTGGATGCTGCACCACGATAATGCGTGGCCGTATATTGGCAATGTTGTTGCTGAATATCTTGCAAAAAATAACGTGAAGGACATCCCTCACCATCCCTATAGTCCGGATTTAGCTCCATGTGACCTTTTTCTATTCCCTAATTTGAAGAAATGCCTTCGTGGGAGGCATTATCCATCATCAGAAGCAGTGGTGAAGGCATATTTTGAAGGATCTGTCAAAAATGGTTTCCAGCATGTCTTTGAAGACTGGCAGAAACGCTGAGACAAGTGCATCGCATTCAGGGGACACTATTTTGAGAAGGACCATCAAAATTATGCGGATGAGTAAAGGTACATTGTCAAAAATATGTGATCATTCCTTATTGAATGATCATTCTTTATTATTCTTTATTTATAGCAGTTAAGGTGTTAGTAATATTAATGATAATAATGCGCGCCATTGTAGCATGGTGTAGTGTGTCTGTCTCACATTCAAGGGGTCCGGAGTTTGAATCTCGTTCCTCAGGCTGAGTTATCTAAATAATGTTTATTTCCGGGGTTTTGCCTTATCTTGAAATAGAATGTCTGGTAACTATAAGCTCTACGGACTCTGGGTCCATTTGACTTCATCGTCCGATATGACATAAATTAGAACAACCCAATGATGATGATGATGATAATAATAATAATAATAATAATAATAATAATAATAATAATAATAATAATAATAATAATAATAATAATAATAATAATAATAATAATAATAATAATAATAATAATAATAATAATAATAATAATAATAATAATAATAATAATAATAATAATAATAATAATAATAATAATAATAATAATAATAATAATAATAATAATAATAATAATAATAAATATAATAAGCGAATATCTCTTCTACTTTCGCTACAGCATTGCTCGCTTAAGTCTGGAGTCATTATGGAGAAAGACGTAGTTTCGCGACATGGAGATGTTATAGTAAGTTTCTTTAGCTTCTGGGATTTTCTATTGATAGTCAGATTTCACTGCGGCTTGAACAACAGTAGGCATAACCGCTTTAAGATTATGCAAATAATTGAAAATTGCATTTCCACCCCGTTCTAAGGCTGTGTCATGGTACGAAGGCACTTTCCCCTGAGCCGCCCCTTGGCCATAAGGCCCTCACTAACAGTGCAATTCATAAAACTGTACTCAATCAAATTTACTTAATATATGAGCAAAATAACCCGTTCTGTGAATGAGGGTGCTAATTGAAAATGACAGTCCTCTCGTAAAAGCTTTGTCATTCACAAAGATGTATGGACCACCACTCTCCGTGGGAGGAGAGACAAGTGTATTTAGTTAATTGGTGTGTAGGGTGTTCCGTAAAGGATCCATAAAAGTTGATTCCGTTTCCCCGAGCTGTCTCTCTCATGACTGATTGAAACTCTACAGACACGCGCAGGGTGGAGTAACTTCCTTCACACACAATGCACTAGGAATGGTGGGCATATATCACGCCCAAGACTTTTAATCAATGGTTGCGGCGATAGAATAAGGCAGCAACCGAGAGGTCGCAGTTTCTTACACCTAGACATAACTGTCAGTGTAGAATTACATTATACGGTATACATTGAGCTAGGAGCCTGGAGGAATTGAACGCTGCACTAGAGGCAGTCAGATGTCACAGAGACGCGGGGAGGTCTGTAATTTTCCAAGCTAGAAGATCCTCCCTGTAAGAAAGCGAAAATTGACACGCTTCATTTGTTTTGTTCAATTACCACTGTTGTATATTCATTACCTACATGCATCTGTCTAACTATTACGGAATAAAACGCGCAAATATGCAAAAGATACAGCTTAAGTCATCATCATCATCACCATTATCATTATCATCAAGTCTTGACGGTATAGGATAATTCTCCTGTCCTACCCTCATATTTCTGCACATCCTTTTACTGGTCTTCCTATTCTAAACCAGAAAGGTTATATCTGTATGACAAATGAAGTGCGGGAGCTATCCATTCTTTCCAAAAGGCTTCTCCATTTTTCTCTATTTACGTGTATATTTTTTTAAATAAATTACGAGGGTGGCCTGAAAATTTTCTGAACCTAATAAAGATACAAGACGTTTTTCAGAATTTTTTATTTTTCAACATAGTCTCCTTGTAACTCTACACACTTCTCCCAGCGATGTTCTCATCTCTGTAACCCGTCCAAATAGTACTCGACGTTTTTCAACATAGTCTCCTTGTAACTCTACACACTTCTCCCAGCGATGTTCTCATCTCTATAACCCGTCCAAATAGTACTCGGCGTTTTTCAGCATAGTCTCCTTGTAACTCTACACACTTCTCCCAGCGATGTTCTCATCTCTATAACCCGTCCAAATAGTACTCGGCGTTTTTCAACATAGTCTCCTTGTAACTCTACACACTTCTCCCAGCGATGCTACCATCTCTGTAACCCGTCCAAATAGTACTCGACGTTTTTCAACATAGTCTCCTTGTAACTCTACACACTTCTCTCAGCGACGCTCTCATCTCTGTAACCCGTCCAAATAGTACTCGACGTTTTTTCAACATAGTCTCCTTGTAACTCTACACACTTCTCTCAGCGATGCTCTCATCTCTGTAACCCGTCCAAATAGTACTCGGCGTTTTTCAACATAGTCTCCTTGTAACTCTACACACTTCTCCCAGCGATGCTACCATCTCTGTAACCCGTCCAAATAGTACTCGACGTTTTTCAACATAGTCTCCTTGTAACTCTACACACTTCTCTCAGCGATGCTCTCATCTCTGTAACCCGTCCAAATAGTACTCGACGTTTTTTCAACATAGTCTCCTTGTAACTCTACACACTTCTCCCAGCGATGTTCTCATCTCTATAACCCGTCCAAATAGTACTCGGCGTTTTTCAGCATAGTCTCCTTGTAACTCTACACACTTCTCCCAGCGATGTTCTCATCTCTATAACCCGTCCAAATAGTACTCGGCGTTTTTCAACATAGTCTCCTTGTAACTCTACACACTTCTCCCAGCGATGCTACCATCTCTGTAACCCGTCCAAATAGTACTCGACGTTTTTCAACATAGTCTCCTTGTAACTCTACACACTTCTCCCTACGATGTTCTCATCTCTATAACCCGTCCAAATAGTACTCGGCGTTTTTCAACATAGTCTCCTTGTAACTCTACACACTTCTCCCAGCGATGCTACCATCTCTGTAACCCGTCCAAATAGTACTCGACGTTTTTCAACATAGTCTCCTTGTAACTCTACACACTTCTCTCAGCGATGCTCTCATCTCTGTAACCCGTCCAAATAGTACTCGACGTTTTTTCAACATAGTCTCCTTGTAACTCTACACACTTCTCCCAGCGATGTTCTCATCTCTATAACCCGTCCAAATAGTACTCGGCGTTTTTCAGCATAGTCTCCTTGTAACTCTACACACTTCTCCCAGCGATGTTCTCATCTCTATAACCCGTCCAAATAGTACTCGGCGTTTTTCAACATAGTCTCCTTGTAACTCTACACACTTCTCCCAGCGATGCTACCATCTCTGTAACCCGTCCAAATAGTACTCGACGTTTTTCAACATAGTCTCCTTGTAACTCTACACACTTCTCCCTACGATGCTCCCATCTCTATAACCCGTCCAAATAGTACTCGGCGTTTTTCAACATAGTCTCCTTGTAACTCTACACACTTCTCCCAGCGATGTTCCCATCTCTGTAATCCGTCCAAATAGTACTCGACGTTTTTCAACATAGTCTCCTTGTAACTCTACACACTTCTCCCTGCGATGCTCCCAGCTCTGTAACCCGTCCAAATAGTACTCGGCGTTTTTCAACATAGTCTCCTTGTAACTCTACACACTTCTCCCAGCGATGCTACCATCTCTGTAACCCGTCCAAATAGTACTCGACGTTTTTCAACATAGTCTCCTTGTAACTCTACACACTTCTCTCAGCGATGTTCTCATCTCTGTAACCCGTCCAAATAGTACTCGGAGTTTTTCAACATAGACTCCTTGTAACTCTACACACTTCTCTCAGCGATGCTACCATCTCTGTAACCCGTCCAAATAGTACTCGGCGTTTTTCAACATAGTCTCCTTGTAACTCTACACACTTCTCCCAGCGATGCTACCATCTCTGTAACCCGTCCAAATAGTACTCGACGTTTTTCAACATAGTCTCCTTGTAACTCTACACACTTCTCCCAGCGATGTTCTCATCTCTATAACCCGTCCAAATAGTACTCGACGTTTTTCAACATAGTCTCCTTGTAACTCTACACACTTCTCCCAGCGATGTTCTCATCTCTGTAACCCGTCCAAATAGTACTCGGAGTTTTTCAACATAGACTCCTTGTAACTCTACACACTTCTCCCAGCGATGTTCCCATCTCTGTAACCCGTCCAAATAGTGCTCGGCGCTTTTTCAACATAGTCTCCTTGTAACTCTACACACTTCTCCCAGCGATGTTCCCATCTCTGTAACCCGTACAAATAGTGCTCGGCGCTTTTTCAACATAGTCTCCTTGTAACTCTACACACTTCTCCCTGCGATGCTCCCATCTCTATAACCCGTCCAAATAGTACTCGACGTTTTTCAACATAGTCTCCTTGTAACTCTACACACTTCTCCCAGCGATGTTCTCATCTCTGTAACCCGTCCAAATAGTACTCGGAGTTTTTCAACATAGACTCCTTGTAACTCTACACACTTCTCCCAGCGATGTTCCCATCTCTGTAACCCGTCCAAATAGTGCTCGGCGCTTTTTCAACATAGTCTCCTTGTAACTCTACACACTTCTCCCAGCGATGTTCCCATCTCTGTAACCCGTCCAAATAGTGCTCGGCGCTTTTTCAACATAGTCTCCTTGTAACTCTACACACTTCTCCCAGCGATGTTCCCATCTCTGTAACCCGTACAAATAGTGCTCGGCGCTTTTTCAACATAGTCTCCTTGTAACTCTACACACTTCTCCCAGCGATGCTCCCATCTCTGTAACCCGTCCAAATAGTACTCGGCGTTGTTCTCTGTTAAATAATTCTTCATTAAGGTGATTGCCTCCTCATCTGACGAAAATCTCTGTCCTCCGAGCGCAATTTTCAGATGAGGGAACAAAAATAAGTCGCTTGGTGCTAGATCAGGTGAATCAAGCGGTTCAAACCGTAATTCGTGGACTTTAGCCATTGCAACCGCTGAGGTGTGAGATGGTGCGTTGTCTTGGTGAAACAGGATTGTCTTTTTCTAGGAATGTGGCCGTTTTCCCGCATGTTCTGCCTTTACCTTGTCAAGTAATGATGCATAGTATGCTACTGTAATGGTTGTTCCTTTTTGAAAATAATGGATTACAATATGTTCGTGACTATTCCAAAAAAAAAAAAAAAAAAAAAAAAAAAAAAAAAAAAAAAAAAAAACAGTTGCCATCACTTTCGCAGCCTTTTATATATATATATATATGGTCAGTTTCCCTTTGCAGTCCACTGTTTGGACTGTATTGGCATCAAAACTAGGATTTATTGCGCTTAAACTGCGCCAACAGAGCGTTGGCAATGTTCATTCGAACACGTTTTTGGTCTAACGTGAGCAAACGCGGCACCCAAAAGCGGACAGCTTTCTCATGTCTAAATGTTGATTTAATATGAGACAGACACGTTCTTTTGACATATTCATGGCCTCTGCTCTCTCTCACTTTAATTCGGCGGTCGTCTTGCACCATTTGGTGAACTTGGGCGATTTTTTCGTCCGTAAGTGCAGTTTTTGGACGTCCGGAACGTTCGTCTCCCAAGCTCTTTCGGGCACGTTTAAATTCAGCTGTCCAAAATTTTACGGTCGTAAATGATGATGGAGAGTCCCCATACACAGAATCCAAGTCATCTTTGACTTGCATAGACATATTGCCTTTCAGAAACAAATATTTAATGACAGCTCGATACTTGATTTTGTCTATTTTCATAAAAACACACACATCAATTCATTCAAACAACTGTTACATAATAACTGAGCGTCCAAAATGGCAGAAACTTTGGCCAGTAATTGTCAATAGATGAGCAGCAAAATTCACTAGCTTTTATTTACGAGTGCTGCCATCTTCATGTTGAGGTCAGAAACTTTACAGACCACCCTCGTATATCTCGGCACTTCCTTATTTCCTCATTTCTAATATAAGCTTGTCTTGTAGATCCTTTAACTGCTCGGAGATATTTAAGTTATTTTAATTTAGATTTTTATCCACTTTAGTACTTGTTTATGTGTTCTTTGATTAAAGATTACATTTATAGGCCAAATAATTATTTTTTCTACCTGTTTAACACTTTTTTGCATAACATAATCTTAGCTCTCTGTTTTCCTATAAATGTCATGATCTTTTAATCTTCTACTGATATATTTAAACCTTAATCCTGGATCGATTTTTGTAGCTTGTACATACTTATTTGCAGGTTACAGGGTCGACCGATAGGTATTTGTGCAGTAACAACAGAGTTCCGCTTCGGTCTCATGACGTGAGTTACCAGTAGTTCTTGAAAGGTCACCTTTCTCGTTTCGCCAGTCAACAAACAAAAGGCTAGGCAATTCCCCTACTCGCGCACCTCCTTTGAGGCAGACCCGCGATGGCGGAATGAGCCCAGGTTGAGTCAGAAGTCAAGATATTTCAGAAGGTCCATCAAGAACTATAGTTCAGGAATTGTCTGGGGAGACGTGCTAGATAGAGCCCCAACTTCTATCATTTGTTATTCTTATCTATAAGCATGCCCAACAACCTTTCAATTATGCAAATCGTAAACATTTAGAAATATCGAAAAAATATGAAGATTTGCACCTAACTCTATGCCTACAAGTGTTGAGTTATGGATTTCCCATCTCCATAGTTACATAAGGATTGTGTTTGTCAATATAAATTGTTATTTGACATTACTTCATCGCTACTTGCTAATTGTTGGAGGCCCATTCAGCATCTTCCGCCCTCTGTTTTAAAACAACAATTTGGTTGTTTGCAAGGAGAATATGTTATTGCAGTGATTTGTGTCTGCGTGTTTTTTTGCTGGCCAGAAAGCGGAATGTAAGAAATTGCTGCACGCAAAAAGATTTACAGCCAAGAAAAAAACAAGTTATGAAAGTGTGATAATTAATGTCTTTGCGTTATTTCTTATTACGCTTTTATCTCCATCGCGTCAGTTTTCTTTTTCTGATTTATTTCGGCCGTAAAAATATCCGGCGAGGGTGTAGATTTTATATATATTTTTTTTTTTTCTCTATCGTCTGTAGACGTTTTCCCGGAGCGGTTCTTTGTTATAAAACGTTAAGAGGTTTCTGTTTGCTAGTGAATTACGCTCCTGCCAAATTAATGAAGTACCCTCATATACTTATTCCTTTACCCGAAAAAATCATTCGATGTGGTACGTGGAAGTAATAAAAGCGGTTCGTGGTTTCGGTACGAGAACTCGAGTTTGTATGTAAAATTAAAAAACAAAATACTCAACATAAACTCTTTTTACATGGAATATGTTTCGCGAATTTTGATTTTATCAAAAAAGCCTTCTACTATTTTATATTTATTTTGTTTAAGTTATATCACACGATGAATGAAATGATGTTGAAATGAGTACAGGGTACGTAGAGCTTAGAATTACCAGACATTCATCTTTCAGGATAAGAGAAAACCTCCAACGTTGTCATATCGGACGATGAATGAAATGATGTTCAAATAAGTACAGGGTACATAGAGCTTAGAGTTACCAAACATTCATCTTTCAGGATAAGAGAAAACCTCCAACGTTAAGTCATATCGGACGATGAATGAAATAATGTTCAAATAAGTACAGGGTACATAGAGCTTAGAGTTACTAGACATTCATCTTTCAGGATAAGAGAAAACCTCCAACGTTAAGTCATATCGGACGATGAATGAAATAATGTTCAAATAAGTACAGGGTACATAGAGCTTAGAGTTACCAAACATTCATCTTTCAGGATAAGAGAAAACCTCCAACGTTAAGTCATATCGGACGATGAATGAAATGATGTTCAAATAAGTACAGGGTACATAGAGCTTAGAGTTACCAGACATTCATCTTTCAGGATAAGAGAAAACCTCCAACGTTAAGTCATATCGGACGATGAATGAAATGATGTTCAAATAAGTACAGGGTACATAGAGCTTAGAGTTACCAGACACTCATCTTTCAGGATAAGAGAAAATCTCCAACGTTAAGTCATATCGGACGATGAATGAAATTATGTTCAAATGGGTACAGGGTACAGAGAGCTTAGAGCTACCAGACACTCATCTTTCAGGATAAGAGAAAACCTCCAACGTTGTCATATCGGACGATGAATGAAATGATGTTCAAATAAGTACAGGGTACATAGAGCTTAGAGTTACCAAACATTCATCTTTCAGGATAAGAGAAAACCTCCAACGTTAAGTCATATCGGACGATGAATGAAATGATATTCAAATAAGTACAGGGTACATAGAGCTTAGAGTTACTAGACATTCATCTTTCAGGATAAGAGAAAACCTCCAACGTTAAGTCATATCGGACGATGAATGAAATGATGTTCAAATAAGTACAGGGTACATAGAGCTTAGAGTTACCAGACACTCATCTTTCAGGATAAGAGAAAATCTCCAACGTTAAGTCATATCGGACGATGAATGAAATTATGTTCAAATGGGTACAGGGTACAGAGAGCTTAGAGTTACCAGACACTCATCTTTCAGGATAAGAGAAAACCTCCAACGTTAAGTCATATCGGACGATGAATGAAATTATGTTCAAATGGGTACAGGGTACAGAGAGCTTAGAGTTACCAGACACTCATCTTTCAGGATAAGAGAAAACCTCCAACGTTAAGTCATATCGGACGATGAATGAAATTATGTTCAAATGGGTACAGGGTACAGAGAGCTTAGAGTTACCAGACATTCATCTTTCAGGATAAGAGAAAACCTCCAACGTTACGTCATATCGGACGATGAATGAAATGATGTTCAAACGAGTACAATGTACATGGAGCTTAGAGTTACCAGACATTCATCTTTCAGGATAAGAGAAAACCTCCAACGTTAAGTCATATCGGACGATGAATGAAATGATGTTCAAATAAGTACAGGGTACATAGAGCTTAGAGTTACCAAACATTCATCTTTCAGGATAAGAGAAAACCTCCAACGTTAAGTCATATCAGACGATGAATGAAATTATGTTCAAATGAGTACAGGGTACATAGAGCTTAGAGTTACCAAACATTCATCTTTCAGGATAAGAGAAAACCTCCAACGTTAAGTCATATCGGACGGTGAATGAAATGATGTTCAAATGAGTACAGGGTACATAGAGCTTAGAGTTACCAGACATTTATCTTTCAGGATAAGAGAAAACCTCCAACGTTAAGTCATATCGGACGGTGAATGAAATGATGTTC
Source organism: Mantis religiosa (assembly GCA_030765055.1). NCBI lineage: Eukaryota > Metazoa > Arthropoda > Insecta > Mantodea > Mantidae > Mantis > Mantis religiosa. The sequence continues at coordinate 12,136,837 of CM060953.1, read as the reverse complement.
AAATGAGTACAGGGTACATAGAGCTTAGAGTTACCAAACATTCATCTTTCAGGATAAGAGAAAACCTCCAACGTTAAGTCATATCAGACGATGAATGAAATGATGTTCAAATGAGTACGGGGTACATAGAGCTTAGAGTTACCAAACATTCATCTTTCAGGATAAGAGAAAACCTCCAACGTTAAGTCATATCAGACGATGAATGAAATGATGTTCAAATGAGTACGGGGTACATAGAGCTTAGAGTTACCAAACATTCATCTTTCAGGATAAGAGAAAACCTCCAACGTTAAGTCATATCGAAAAATGAATGAAATGATGTTCAAATGAGTACTGGGTACACAGAGCTTAGAGTTATCAGACATTCATCTTTCAGGATAAGAGAAAACCTCCAACGTTAAGTCATATCGGACGATGAATGAAATGATGTTCAAATGAGTACAGGGTACATAGAGCTTAGAGTTACCAGACATTCATCTTTCAGGATAAGAGAAAACCTCCAACGTTAAGTCATATCGGACGATGAATGAAATGATGTTCAAATAAGTACAGAGTACATAGAGCTTAGAGTTACCAGACATTTATCTTTCAGGATAAGAGAAAACCTCCAACGTTAAGTCATATCGGACGATGAATGAAATGATGTTCAAATAAGTACAGGGTACATAGAGCTTAGAGTTATCAGACATTCATCTTTCAGGATAAGAGAAAACCTCCAACGTTAAGTCATATCGAAAAATGAATGAAATGATGTTCAAATGAGTACAGGGTACATAGAGCTTAGAGTTACCAGACATTAATCTTTCAGGATAAGAGAAAACCTCCAACGTTAAGTCATATCGGACAATGAATGAAATGATGTTCAAATGAGTACAGGGTACACAGAGCTTAGAGTTATCAGACATTCATCTTTCAGGATAAGAGAAAACCTCCAACGTTAAGTCATATCGAAAAATGAATGAAATGATGTTCAAATGAGTACTGGGTACACAGAGCTTAGAATTACCAGACATTCATCTTTCAGGATAAGGGAAAACCTCCAACGTTAAGTCATATCGGACGATGAATGAAATTATGTTCAAATAAGTACAGGGTACATAGAGCTTAGAGTTACCAGACATTAATCTTTCAGGATAAGAGAAAACCTCCAACGTTAAGTCATATCGAAAAATGAATGAAATGATGTTCAAATGAGTACAGGGTACACAGAGCTTAGAGTTACCAGACATTCATCTTTCAGGATAAGAGAATACCTCCAACGTTAAGTCATATCGGGCGATGAATGAAATGATGTTCAAATAAGTACAGGGTACATAGAGCTTAGAGTTACCAGACATTCATCTTTCAGGATAAGAGAAAACCTCCAACGTTAAGTCATATCGGACGATGAATGAAATGATGTTCAAATAAGTACAGGGTACATAGAGCTTAGAATTACCAGACATTCATCTTTCAGGAAAAGAGAAAACCTTCAACGTTAAGTCATATCGGACGATGAATGAAATGATGTTCAAATGAGTACAGGGTACACAGAGCTTAGAGTTACCAGACATTCATCTTTCAGGATAAGAGAATACCTCCAACGTTAAGTCATATCGGGCGATGAATGAAATGATGTTCAAATAAGTACAGGTTACATAGAGCTTAGAGTTACCAGACATTCATCTTTCAGGATAAGAGAAAACCTCCAACGTTAAGTCATATCGGACGATGAATGAAATGATGTTCAAATAAGTACAGGGTACATAGAGCTTAGAATTACCAGACATTCATCTTTCAGGAAAAGAGAAAACCTTCAACGTTAAGTCATATCGGACGATGAATGAAATGATGTTCAAATGAGTACAGGGTACACAGAGCTTAGAGTTATCAGACATTCATCTTTCAGGATAAGAGAAAACCTCCAACGTTAAGTCATATCGGACGATGAATGAAATGATGTTCAAATAAGTACAGGGTACATAGAGCTTAGAATTACCAGACATTCATCTTTCAGGAAAAGAGAAAACCTTCAACGTTAAGTCATATCGGACGATGAATGAAATGATGTTCATTTGAGTACAGGGTACATAGAGCTTAGAGTTACCAGACATTCATCTTTCAGGATAAGAGAAAACCTCCAACGTTAAGTCATATCGAAAAATGAATGAAATTATGTTCAAATGAGTACTGGGTACACAGAGCTTAGAGTTATCAGACATTCATCTTTTATGTTAAGGAAAACCCCAGAAAAAGTATTGTGATAATCCGCTGAACAAGATTCGAACTTGGGACCCGCTGTGAATGTGAGGCATACTCGCTGCCATCTACGCCACAGAGGTTAGTCTCGTCTCTTACGGTTTCTACCACATATATATTAGAATGTCGTCAGAAGACATGTTCGTGCTGAACGACTTTTGCGTAACTACCAGACCGTTAGAGATAGTCTTAATATACAAATAATGTGGGAGTTTATGTAAGGATAATGACTGAACAAAACAGTATTTAGAGAGTATGTGATAATAGAAGATAATTGATGGAGAAGCTGATGTTAATCTAACGTACCAGAACTTTTGTTTTTCTGACGCAATATTTATAAATTGTTTGATGAAGGCTATAAAGCCTTTTCGTTGGTAAAAGTGAAAAGATGGAAACAGATGTTTGCTTCTTTTCTCCTTAGTTTTTCTTACACTAAGCCACCACCGCACGTGAGGAAACAAAAGCCTAGAGCGCAGGCGCAGACACACAAAAAATAGGGAGCCAACCAGCCATACGGTAGAATATAATATAAGCCAACGTCATCCCACTGTGCCCATTTACTATCTCCAAAGGTTATTTCTTTGCCTTCCCTCTTGTTCTCCCACTTTTTTATATTTTGAGTCAAACCTGCAGGCGCGCAGTGCAGAAGACCTTAAGAAGGAAATGGTGTATTGAAAAAGGAGCGGAGAAATGTGGCTACGTTTCTGAGGCCAGTAGCTGTAATTTGTGGGGCTCACTACTAGGTCCACCTAACCATCTTAAAGCATTTGTTACCATCAACTTTAGTAGGGATTTCACGTTTTAAGACTAGTGCTTCTAGAAAGAAAACAAAATCGGTTGTGGCACATTGACATGACTTTGTCTACCCTTAATGTTTATCAGTAGTTTATTTTGTGTAACAAGTAGATAATATCCTCTGAAGCATAGATGGTATCGTATCTGCCTCACATTTAGGAGGTCGCGGTTTAATTCTATGTCACAGTGAGTTATCTCGATAAGCTTACTTGCGTGTTTTCCCCTTATGATTACAGATTAACGTCTGATAACTCTAAGCTCTATGTACTCTCTACTTATCTGAACATCATTTCATTCATCGTCCGATATGACTTAACGTTGGAGGTTTTCTGTTATCCTGAAAGATGAATGTCTGGTAACTCTAAGCTCTATGTACTCTCTACTTATTTGAACATCATTTCATGCATCGTCCGATATGACTTAACGTTGGAGGTTTTCTCTTATCCTGAAAGATGAATGTCTGGTAACTCTAAGCTCTATGTACCCTGTACTTATTTGAACATCATTTCATTCATCGTCCGATATGACTTAACGTTGGAGGTTTTCTCTTATCCTGAAAGATGAATGTCTGGTAACTCTAAGCTCTATGTACTCTGTACTTATTTGAACATCATTTCATGCATCGTCCGATATGACTTAACGTTGGAGGTTTTCTCTTATCCTGAAAGATGAATGTCTGGTAACTCTAAGCTCTATGTACTCTGTACTCATTTGAACATCATTTCATTCATCGTCCGATATGACTTAACGTTGGAGGTTTCCTCTTATCCTGAAAGATGAATGTCTGGTAACTCTAAGCTCTATGTACTCTGTACTCATTTGAACATCATTTCATTCATCGTCCGATATGACTTAACGTTGGAGGTTTCCTCTTATCCTGAAAGATGAATGTCTGGTAACTCTAAGCTCTATGTACTCTGTACTCATTTGAACATCATTTCATTCATCGTCCGATATGACTTAACGTTGGAGGTTTTCTGTTATCCTGAAAGATGAATGTCTGGTAACTCTAAGCTCTATGTACTCTGTACTTATTTGAACATCATTTCATGCATCGTCCGATATGACTTAACGTTGGAGGTTTCCTCTTATCCTGAAGGATGAATGTCTGGTAACTCTAAGCTCTATGTACTCTGTACTCATTTGAACATCATTTCATTCATCGTCCGATATGACTTAACGTTGGAGGTTTCCTCTTATCCTGAAAGATGAATGTCTGGTAACTCTAAGCTCTATGTACTCTCTACTTATCTGAACATCATTTCATTCATCGTCCGATATGACTTAACGTTGGAGGTTTTCTGTTATCCTGAAAGATGAATGTCTGGTAACTCTAAGCTCTATGTACTCTGTACTTATTTGAACATCATTTCATGCATCGTCCGATATGACTTAACGTTGGAGGTTTTCTCTTATCCTGAAAGATGAATGTCTGGTAACTCTAAGCTCTATGTACTCTGTACTTATTTGAACATCATTTCATGCATCGTCCGATATGACTTAACGTTGGAGGTTTTCTCTTATCCTGAAGGATGAATGTCTGGTAACTCTAAGCTCTATGTACTCTGTACTCATTTGAACATCATTTCATTCATCGTCCGATATGACTTAACGTTGGAGGTTTCCTCTTATCCTGAAAGATGAATGTCTGGTAACTCTAAGCTCTATGTACTCTGTACTCATTTGAACATCATTTCATTCATCGTCCGATATGACTTAACGTTGGAGGTTTTCTCTTATCCTGAAAGATGAATGTCTGGTAACTCTAAGCTCTATGTACCCTGTACTCATTTGAACATCATTTCATTCATCGTCTGATATGACTTAACGTTGGAGGTTTTCTCTTATCCTGAAAGCTGAATGTCTAGTAACTCTAAGCTATATGTACCCTGTATACATTTGAACATCATTTCATTCATCGTCTGATATGACTTAACGTTGGAGGTTTTCTCTTATCCTGAAGGATGAATGTCTGGTAACTCTAAGCTCTATGGACCCTGTATACATTTGAACATCATGTCATTCATCGTCTGATATGACTTAACGTTGGAGGTTTTCTCTTATCCTGAAAGATGAGTGTCTGGTGAGTCTGAGCTCTATGTACCCTGTACTCATTTGAACATTATTACATTCATCGTCTGATATGACTTAACGTTGGAGGTTTTCTCTTATCCTGAAAGATGAATGTCCGAAAACTCTAAGTTCTATACCCTGTACTCATTTGAACATCATTTCATTCATTATCCGGTATGTCTTAACGTTGGAGGTTTTCATTTATCGAGAAAGATGAATGTGTGGTAACTCTAAGCTCTATGTGCCCTGAGCTGGAGCGTCACTTCATTCGCACAATAAATCGTACTGTATGGAATAAGAGTGGAAAATCGATCACGGTAGTGTAGAGTCGCTCAGTTGTTTCTAATACAATGATTCTACTCTCTACACTGCTGATCTAAAAGGAATAACTTGTTTTATAGTAAACGCAAGTATAGTTTACCAAAAAGGTATATAAGAATGTATCATTTTGAACTTGTGTTGTTTCCCATTTGCTTGCTTATTTTAGGGTTTTTAGCGCCTGTTGCGCCTAGCTTTAGAGTTATCCTTCATTTGTGAAAATAACAGTCTGCCAACTTGGTGAAAATTAATGATATTTGTTGGGTCATTAGAGGAGCTTTCATTTTACAAACTGGGAATACAACGCTCCCATCAGCGTCATAAGTTCTGAAAACACGCCGCTTTGTAAAGGGAGGAATATCAAACATACTTCATTTGTTCTGCCACTAATTGTATCTCTGAGGATTTGTAGTCAATTAACGTTATTGTGTCGGAAATTCCGACCAACATTTCGAGTCTGTGTTAGGCTCCTAAGGTATATACACGATCTAATCTCTCCAGCTGGATCTCGATTTCTTTCTACTAGGCTATATAGGAGGTTTTTGTTGTTTAAGAGCGTGTGCACTTTGTTCCCCATACACAAACAAATGAGCGGTTTGTATCATTCCGCGGCCACTTGCGTTCCTAATGACACAACACAGTCATTGCTACCTAAAGTGAGCACTTTTCAGCATTAAAGGACGTATTCATTAGATGTAAATGTAAATATCCAGCACAATAGTCAGGTAAATTAAATGCTTACGTCATCTGCATGTCTCTAATTTGAGCTGTAAATTGGTCTCTTCTTAAAATTATAAAATAGAAGTATTCAGAAACAGTGGAGCATCATCAATAAAACCTTTTAAAACCATTTGTCAAACTATGAAAACACTTTAGCTCTACTTGGCATGTTTCAAATGCCAGGCGTCCTCATCATCAGCTGATGTTCGACTGGTTCTTCAGGTGACCGCCTCCCTCTCCTGACGCTGTTCAACGAGTTGAATGACGTCATCCACTATTGGTATTTCAAGGTTCGTAGTTTTCTTTTTATTCTTAAAAATGTGTATATTTTCCCAAACTGTTAATTCTCAATACTTTTTTGCCGGTACCAAAATTTTGACGTCTTTGGAGATATGATTTTTTGAATAAAAGTGATGGTATATGGCTGATTTATGTGCTTGTTGGTATTTTATGCATCTCATGTGTTAGTTCATCCTTTTTTCCTAAGTTTCTTTTTGTTTTTCAATTGTTTTTATTTATTTTTTTTTTTTTTTACAAATTTCCTTTTTGTTTTTCATGGCAATCCTTACATTTTACACTATAAATTCCTGATAATTTGTTGGCTGGACTCGTGTTTTTGAGCGGGTGATTTAGTATGTTTCGCATGTTGTATTTGTTATGTTGCACTAGTTGTATATGAAGATAATGGAAAATGCTTTTACATTTATTAAAAGTCTTAGGGTGATATTTAAACTTGCAATATATTTTCTTTAAGTCCTCAGATTTTAACGTACTAATGTCCTTGATGATTTTCCGTCTTTTATGTTTGTGCATAATTTTAGTAATAAATTTTGGATCAAAGCTATTCACATTTGTAACATATTTTATGTGAACTACTTCCTTGTTGTATTCTTCCATAGTCAATTGAATGTTCATTAACCTATGGATTAAATTGTGAAATACTGAATATTGGTTTTTTTTTTTGGGGGGGGGGGGTATTTTACCGGCAAAAAAGTATTGAGAATTAACAGTTTGGGAAAATATGCACATTTTTAAGAATAAAAAGAGAACTATGAACTCTTAAATATCAATAGTGGAAGACGTCATTCAACTCGTTGGACAGTGCTAGGAGATGGAGGCGATCAGCTAGAACCAGTCGAACATCAGCTGATGATGATAACGCGTGTTCCTCGAAACATGTCCTAATTTTAAATGTAAGCTGAGCCAAAGTGTTTGTATAGTTTGACAACTGTTTTTAAAAGGTTTTATTAGTCTGTTCTTGCCGGGAATTCTAACCTCACTTTACGTAAAAGTAAAGTGACGCACCAATAGGTAAACTCTGGATGTTGACTTCAGCACTTCATGATAGCAAGTTCTGGATATTTCTCACAGAACTTGTTAAATAGTTCGGTATTATTGTCCCCACCACGTCGTAACTTTTGTTTAACAACACTCGCTCGTTGCGATACTGTTTTGATGTAGCTATCAACAATGAGCGCTTCCTTATATGGAAATATGTCACTCAGTATTGCACAACAATTATGCGGAAATCTTTAAAGTTCGGTGCGGCCATTGCATCATGAAATTTGATATATAGTTTGTATTAATGTTGCAAATAAGGGCGTCTACCACAACGAGAACATCTCGAAGAATTAATAAAAAATGTTGTGTGCTTAAGAGCACAGGGCAGAAGTGAAAACTTCAAAATTATTCATTATAAATTATTCTTAAAAATTAGTTTCAAATATTTAATGTTGACACTCATTGTTGCGCAAATAGCTCAGTTGCGAGCTAAAGATTTAATGTCTTACGCTAAGTGTGCTCTGAAACAACTGAATGTCGACGGACTTGGGACCGTGCGAAAAGGGTTATACATAAAGGATGTACAAAGCAAGTAAAATCAAATCACATAATATACTGTTTTACATGTATTTTATTTTGATATTGAAGTACATGCTATATAACAATCATTTTCATACTGTGACTTTGTGGGTTCGTAGAATTAAAAGTCCGAGTTGCAAATATTCCGAAAGTTCTTTATTTCCGTAGAAATACACTGTTCAGTTCTCACAGAAGAGAATTACGTAACATACACAATCACAATCTACCAAGGTCGATGACCACAACAAACAGTGTTCTGATTACATCTGTTTACAGCTTCAACTCTCGTTACAACACTACAACTGTTTACTCCTGGTTACGGCTGTCCTTACAACTGTTTACTACTTCCGCTGGCGTGTCACATTCCCTTATATACCTCACTTATATCACTAATCCTTGTTTCACATAAGCTTGCCCCGTATCTCTTAACGGTCACGTGACCTTATCACCTCTCATTGGCCGCTGTTGTGTATAGACTGTTGTGCGGTAAAGATTAGTTCGTTATTTAACATGGTGATATATTAGTTAATTGATGGAAATTAATCATTTCTCCACACTAGCCATGTATAGGCTAAGATATTTGATGGATAGAGTCAACATGAAAAATTCAATGCCATGGCCGGGATTTGAACCACGGATCTCCTGGTTTCCGTCCAGTCGCTCTTAACCTTTGAGCTACCATGGCCAACGTGCCTTCCTGACATTAAATTCTTCAGTTGACTCATATTTCCCCGGTAGACCACTACGGGCTCTCGCATCCGAGATACACCGTTTGTGGCGACTTACTATTGTAAGTACTTAAGTCCCAGGCTTCATCATTTAACTCTTATTATTTTAGTTAATTGATGCGAGATGCGAGAGCCCGTAGTGGTCTACCGGGGAAATATGAGTCAACTGAAGAATTTAATGTCAGGAAGGCACGTTGGCCATGGTAGCTCAAAGGTTAAGAGCGACTGGACGGAAACCAGGAGATCCGTGGTTCAAATCCCGGCCATGGCATTGAATTTTTCATGTTGACTCTATCCATCAAATATCTTAGCCTATACATGGCTAGTGTGGAGAAATGATTAATTTCCATCAATTAACTAAAATAATAAGAGTTAAATGATGAAGACTGGGACTTAAGTACTTACAATAGTAAGTCGCCACAAACGGTGTATCTCGGATGCGAGAGCCCGTAGTGGTCTACCGGGGAAATATGAGTCAACTGAAGAATTTAATGTCAGGAAGGCACGTTGGCCATGGTAGCTCAAAGGTTAAGAGCGACTGGACGGAAACCAGGAGATCCGTGGTTCAAATCCCGGCCATGGCATTGAATTTTTCATGTTGACTCTATCCATGGTGATATATCTTTATTTTGGAGAGAATTGTCAAATTTATATTTTCGTAACTGTTTTAATTAAATATATTACGTAACAGAGTTGATTTATCTGAAATACATGTTAATTCTTAAACGAAGTAAAGAGGAGGTTCCTTGACACGATAACACGTGATTTAGCGGTAATGATGACATATTTGTTTATATGACTTATCACTGACCTTGTTTTCAACTGGATTAGTCATATATCGCCATTCGTAGGTGTATAGTGCCGAATGCGAGAGCTAAATTATTTTATTGATCGTTTATTGCGCGTGTACTTATTATATTTATAATGGCAATGTCTACCGCCAGTTTTTTGCTGAAGCATCGCAAGGGAAAACCTTTACAAAGCGGCGAAAAAAGAATCGTGTTGCATGTGTTTAATGCACTCACAGACAAGAATCCGTCTTTGTCAATGAGAGAAGTCAAACAGCTGTGCTCTGAACTTACAGGTGTGAGTGTTAGATGCGTAGGAACATCCCGACATGAAATTGAGACAACAAGAAAACTTACCACTCCAGGGGCGATATTGCTGTGTGGCGAAGACGATATTCAAGGACAATCAGACTGTACCGAAATACAAGTCGCAAAATATACTACCTTGACGAGACTTGGATGAAAGGACACACAAATAGTAAAGTATGGTGTGACACAACTTTTAAGACTGAAAGACAAGCATTTTTGCAAGGTATGTGTGCTGGTTTAAAAAAAAAATTCCAGTGGAAAAGGCCGAAAGCCTTTCATTATAAGCTTGTTTCAGTTTCATCGCTCATTCATTCAGTTCCAACTTGCTCAGTTTCATTATAAACTTGTATTTTTGCATGCCTTTATATTCCTATTTGTATGATTTTATCTATCTTCCTTGTAATTATTATGACGTTTACTGCAGGTTATAAATGTGACGGGATGACACCGCCTATGGCCTATGGCGCGAAGGCATAAGCCAATTAGAGTGAGGTGGAAGGTTGTTGCACGCGGAGTGATACATGTCAGCGGGGCAAGGTTATATGAAACAGAGATTATATATTTCTGGAATGAACAAGAAATCGAATGTTCTGTCACTAGACGAAACTTAAACCTCCCAGACGCGTAACTTTATCTGTGCCGGCCAGCCTTTTATCTCCTCGCTATCTTTATTTGCTGGCTGTTTGTGTACACAAGCCGCGCTATCGTAGATAACGGGTTCGCGACAGTATAGTCAGTTGAAATGTAATGATGTATTCTGGACAGCAATGCGGAATACAGCGACAGGTGCGAGAAAACATATCATATAGACACGCAGCTTTCAATTGCTCTATTTGTGTTTCGTAACTTAATGTACGTCAACTTACTAATATTTCACTCTTCTAATCGACCAGATAAGACCCGATAAGAGACGATCACAGCGCTGGTCACCTGAAGGTCGATATGCCTCAACGCTCTATCGAGTAATACACTGTTCTGCTTACACACAGTGCCTGTAGACCGAAGTCACTAAGAAGCTGTAAAGTATTGCATGCCTGGACTGAACTGTCAATTCGACTGCACAAGACTGGCGTTTGCGTGTCTTTTTATATCCTCCGGTTGCGGCGACAACTTCCTGGAAGTAGAATCTTCTCGATTTACGAAGTTCTTGCGGTAACAGTGCGCTACTTCGCATTTTTTTTTTTTTTTTTTTGGCACGGCCGGCACTCGCAGTCACCGTATCAGTATTACAACTAATGCATTTATTTTAGAAGTGGTAGAACATCACTTTGTGTCAGTGTACATTGTAATGTGGCGAAGTAGTGAGTCGACATTTGAAATACGAGGGCTGTTTTTTTTTCAACCTCCGATTGCTCCATGCCGACGCTACGCGGGCAGCAGAAAGCGGGTATGCGCTGTCGGCGACTGCGCAGCTCTCGCACTACACACTCCGCCATTGTTGACATTCAGTCGTGAGTCGGCGTTGTGCTACAGCCACGTAAACATGGCCGCCATTATTGATGCTCCCGCCAAGTGCGAATTGCGAAGTGTAATTCGTTTTCTACAGGCTGAAGGCCATGGTGCTGCAGAAATCCATCGGAGGATGAGTCGTGTGTATGGCAAAAACTTCATGAGTTATGGTGTTGTTCGTGAATGGTGTCGAAAGTTTAAAGATGGTCGTAATGATGTGCATGATGAAGGGGGTCAAGGACGCAAATCTGTCGGTTCAGATGACCTTGTTCAACGAGTTGACAGAATGGTTAAAGAAAACCGCAGATTCACCATCACTGCTTTGTCTACGGAGTTTCCAGAAGTTTCAAGGTCTGTTTTGTACTCGACTCGATTGTTACTGAAAGGTTAGGCTACAAAAAACTTTGTGCACGTTGGGTCCCAAAAATGTTGACTGACAACCACAAAACTCGACGAATGGCATCAGCTTTGGAGTTCCTTGAGCGTCATCACGATGGAGACAACTTTTTGAAATCAATAGTGACTGGGGATGAAACTTGGGTTTAATACGACACACCGGAAACTAAACGGCAATCACAACAATGGATGCATTCAAATTCACCAAACAAACCAAAGAAATTCAAACAAACATTCAACAACAGAAAGACCATGTCTACTGTGTTTTGGGACCAACAAGGTGTGTTGCTTGTGGAGTTTATGCAGCCCGGAACCACAATAACTTCAGCTGTTTATTGTGAAACTTTACGACGTTTACGTAGAGCCATTCAGAACAAACGAAGAGGAAGGCTGACTGCCGGAGTTGTTCTGATCCACGATAATGCCCGTCCACACACTGCGGCAGCAACTCAACGGCTTCTCGACCATTTTGGATGGGATATTTTCGATCATCCGCCATACAGTCCTGACTTAGCACCCAGTGACTTTCACCTTTTTCCTCAACTGAAGACGTGGCTTGGTGGGAAGCGATTTCAAACCAATGAGGACCTTCAAACGAACGTCAAGGACTACTTGAATTCACTGGCGGCAACTTTCTTTGAAGAGGGAATTGAAAAGCTTGTCCACAGATATGACAAATGTCTCAATCTCTTCGGTGATTATGTCGAAAGGTAACCATAGGTGTACTATTCTTTTGGTAATAAAATCATTGTTTTATATGAACTTGTGTTTTATTTATAGCCTATCGGAGGTTGAAAAAAAACGGCCCTCGTACATAGATTTATTTGACAGGATTTCCTAAATAGCTTTATACGTTGGTAATAATAAACGAAACTGAACCCTTCTATACACTCTATTAATGACGTAATAGAAACTAATGGCGTTTCACGAGCTGCAGGAGTAACTCCTATGCCGTCCATCAGATAGTGCTAGTGGTAATGTCACATGCCCCAACATTTCATTTAACCTGACAACAGCGTTATACGGGTTAATAGATAACCGACAGTCCTTTTCTATGATTATCTCCTCTGTGGCAAAGGGTAAAAGGCCCTCATTTCGCTTGTCATCCAAAAGGCCGCGTGTTCTACAACGGTGTCCTTTAGAACTCTAGAGAATCACTTACTACTTGTTGAGCAGGCTGCTGCCGACACTTAGGCAGCAAAAATACACACTTAGAATGGAAATATTTTTAATATTGACTGTACCTTCTTATTTCCAAAGTCATTATGTAACAAAAACCTTAAGTATCCGATACTAGCAATTGTTACCCTATTCCTTAGAAGCTACCTGAACCCGCACACCTGTATGTCGGTTCTTGAGAGAACATCGTTTGGAGTATTTTTCATTCTGGATGACTTTTATATAACTAGTATCCAATAACAGATGGACGAAATCTGACTACTTTTCTCAAGGGAGAAGTTTTCGTTTATTGGTGACGCCACCATGCAAAGAGATTCTAATTTCGATGTCAACATACAGCGGCTATCTCTTAAAAGATTTGACTACTGCAATATTCCCATTGTAACTACAGCTCTATTAAGATGAAGTAGACAGGATGGTTTTGATGGTTTGTCACTTTATTTTGCTAGAGCCCATCTTTCAATTGCTAAGATTTACTAAGGCAGTGCAGCAGTCAACAAAACATGACATGGGGTTGTTTGGCACGAGACCAAGACCATATTACTCTGTGTAAGGGTGGCGACACATTATGTCGTGTTGGACCTGCTACTTGCTAACGGGTTTAATTAAACCTTTGAGGGTAATTGCAGTGGCGCAGCGTATCGGCAGGACATCTCACTACCTCGGACTGCAATTATCTTTTATCAACTGATACATATACATTATTGAGGCCATGTTATTACACGTCGTCGTGAATAAATAATGAATGCTAAAAAAAGTAAATAATCTTCTGTTTCTGTGTTAAAAATGGTGTAGTACACAAATACGAGGTTAGCGTCCAATGAGTGGTTCTTATGATCATCCGTGCATCATCAATTCACGTAAGCGAAATTAAAGGCTGTGCTTAAACGATTCCTTCAAACCCATTCTGTCTTATTTTTATGTAACTTGCAATGAATCACAATGACAATAAAGGTTTGGATCCTGTTTTATTAGTTATACATCTGCAATATTGGTTGAATGCAAATAAACAAATATAACATAAAATTGATTGTCATATTTTTCAAACTTTCCTTTCGTTTATTGAAGTGCATGGCCATCTATGCATATTCCTTGCTAATATAATGTAACTTTCTTTTGTTTCTATACTCTGTAGTGCTGTGAGCAATGTGGACCTACCATAATGGCTGAAGTTAGTTTGTTTGAACCCGTAAATGACGTGATAATGGCTGCATCTACTGGAATAATTGTAATTCCTACATCATACATTTGTTTTAATATCTGATCTTATTTCCTCCCTATCACTACCTTATAAAATTATTAAGGCTACAAATGAATATTTCTGAAATCATCCCTTAACTATAGAGCCTCTGTAACCGACGTTAATAGTTTTTGCAGATGTAACTTATCAAAGTAGTTCGGTCCGCATTCGTCTTTTTTTTTTTCTACATACCAAACCTGGCTTTGTGTTTTTAATTGCAAGTACTGCTAACATTCATTTCAAAAGGACTAATTGCTTTTCGAAATGAATCATCGTCCATGCCATAGCAACCTACAGGGCTATTAACTTCATCAAACGTTGATTTAATTTATTCTGGGCTTTCACATTTCCTGAGGCAAACAAAACTTCCCTGTTCTTTTTGTAACGTATTGCCACCCGTTCATTAATTTCATATTTTCGTTCCTATCGCTCTTCAAGCTCACACTTCTATTTATTACAATTAGTTGTTTCAGAATGTGTTGTTTTGATGTTTCATATCCGTTCATGGTCGCTTTCTTTCGCTAACTTTAATAACCACGATGCTTATCATCAGAACGTTTTGTTGTTGAAATTGTATCTTTCTCTACGTATTTCCAATACTTTGATACACGATTCCGTCATTTCTACTTCTAGTTTTAATACAAAATATATGTTGAGAGAACTGGGAAATGCCAATAAAATTGAACAGGTGCACATATTTAATGAGAAAAAACATAAAGCCATCCCTGTTCTTATTTTTAAACTCTACATTAGACATTTAAAAGCGAAACAGTCCGCTTTTATAAGTTTCTGTTCAAAAATACCAGCATTTTCACTGTTTCGTGGTCAAGTCTACTTCTTTTTCTGTCACATATGAGTAGTGCTATACCAAATAGTCTTTCAGAGAAAACTGTTACAAGTGGAATATTCAAATTGTAAATTTTGAATTTGTTTTCCAGTAATCCGGTATACTAGAAAGAGGAGGTGACAGGAGATATGTAGTGATTTCTCCTTGCTGACAGTTGACACACGATTATTTCCTTGTAGAATGTTACTGCAGAGCTACCACATTCCTGGAAATGTCTCGGATTTTGTAATGTTCTACTTGGGACAGTAATATTTTGTGATTTTAAAATAAAATAAAAATTACAGTATCACTACCGAAGTGTGGAAAAAATACAGAGCGAATTTTCAACGGTATCGTTCGATGTATCGATCGTGAGTATCGAGGTATCTGAAGTATCCATCCCTAATTGCACGCTATAGCAAGATGCATGATTTTAAAACGCTTTTGTTTATATTCTAAGTTGGGCAGGCATTCTACTAAAATTAAAATCTTGTCAAGGGCAATGAAATATTTATACAGAATCGCTAACGTGGAAGATGACAATAAAATTAAAGAATGTTTTCATATTCAAAGGAGAATTAACTGGGGTGGGTCTTGGGCACATGAAATGAATGACGTGTTGAAGCAGATAGGTATGGGTCATTCTTGGATAAATGCAGAGTATGGGTGTAGAGGCTTCTGTAAACAAGTTAAGGTTATAGGACACTGACAGAGAACACATTTTTGCTAGTACAAGTGACAAAGCTCACTGAGGTTATACAGAGAAATAAAAATAACCGGGGGGAGGGAAGGATATGTAGACACATATAATAAGTTAGGGCGAGAAGGTTTTGCTTGGGCAAGAACACGAGTCAGAAACTTAAAAGGTATATGTCAAAATAGGGAACTTGATAAATGTCCATTGTGTGGAGAAGAGAATGCAGACTTCCATTTTATATTATATTGTAGTCAAACAAAGATATGGAGAGAGCAGGCCTCACCACGTAAATGGGACAGAAAAGGTATAGGTCAAGATAGGGAGCTAGATAAATGTCCATTGTGTGGAGAAGAGAATGCAGACTTCCATTTTGTATTATATTGTAGTCAAACAAAGATATGGAGAGAGCAGGCCTCACTACGTAAATGGGACAGAAAAGGTATAGGTCAAGATAGGGAGCTAGATAAATGTCCATTGTGTGGAGAAGAGAATGCAGATTTCCATTGTATATTATATTGTAGTCAAACAAAGATATGGAGAGAGCAGGCCTGTCTACGTAAATGGGACAGAAAGGTATAGGTCAAGAGAGGGAGCTAGATAAATGCCCATTGTGTGGAGAAGAGAATGCAGACTTACGTTGTATATTATATTGTAGTCAAACAAAGATATGGAGAGAGCAGGCTTGGCTACGTAAATGGGACAGAAAGGTATAGGTCAAGATAGAGAGCTAGATAAATGTCCATTGTGTGAAGAAGAGAATGCAGACTTCCATTGTATATTATATTGTAGTCAAAGATATGGGGAGAGCAGGCCTGTCTACGTAAATGGAACAGAAAGGTATAGGTCAAGATAGGGAGCTAGATAAATGTACATTGTGTGGAAAAGAGAATGCAGATTTCCATTGTATATTATATTGTAGTCAAACAAAGATATGGAGAGGGCACGCCTGGCTACGTAAATGGGACAATTTTGGGAGCGAAGTAGTAATTAGAAAAAATTTGTCAGTAAAAGGGGAAAAGAACAGGATAAATATAGGGAATTATTTAGGGAAAGTTAAAAGAGAAATGGCTAAGAACAGTTACGAGAAAAATATAGGTAAGTGAAATGGCAAAATGTGAAAAAAGAGTAGAGGGTCACCAATACACAAAAACCTAGGGTTAGGTGTATGGGGACCGAATTATTATTCAATGACAAGCAACATGGTAGGTTTCTCAGGATTTAGGAATATACGGCGTTTTCCAATATGGATTTTATAATTATAATCTTGATTTTGTATTTCCATTTAATGATGTAAAAGGAAAGATGAGAAATAAATTACAAATTATATTCTAAGCATTGTCGTAGCAGATTCTTTTCATCTAAATTGAAAATTCTAACAAAAAACTTAAGTGCTCTATCCATGATCATATATTTCCTTTCTACTCTGTACCTCTTCAACGTGAAGCGAACATGCTGCCACCACTCTACAGCGAAGGGCATTTTATAAACTGATGATTAGGTAAACAAAATTCTATTTATAGGAAACAATAATGAAATTAAATTAATTTCCTTGTTTTTAATATAATTTCATAAGTGTTTGAGGCCTGTATATTAACAAATTCGAAATAAAGAGCAATAGGGCTTAAAGGTATAAAGATTCGCTTAATGTTTCCTATGTTGAGGCTAACCTCAAGAAAGTGAGATAACAGAGTGAACTCGGCAAGTTCAGCAGAATGTCCTAGTAAATAGTTATGAGATGGTACAGAGAACTGCGGTTTAGTTGTCACATATAGTTTGTGGTTGTCTTAAAGCCACGTCGGAGAAGTGGTCGACTGAGATAGACTGGGTATCATCTACGTTTCTGAACACGTATCTCCGCCCAGGCTAAATCCCCTTGTTGCATGGTTATTTATGAGTTCCTTCTTCACTCTTTCTTTAGCTCATGATAAAAGTTACAAATAGTTTTTCACTTCTCGGAGGCAAAGAAGCTTTCCCCATATCTGTCTTAAGTTTCCACACTCGACTTCTCCTTCACAATAGTTCTAATAATATACTTAAATGCATCTTGTTTTTCAGTTTAAAACGTCTTCTACTCGCATTTCGGAAAGTTCCTCCTGTGTGGCTTTTCAACAGCATACCTAAACCAAATATGAAAACTGGATTAACCTAGCCCCACAAACTGTATTTTATTTGTACAAGCTTCTTACAAAATATTGTCACCGTGTGTCATTGTTATGCTGCTGCGTGGGCAGGAGAGAAAGAGACAGAGGCTCCAGAGCGTTCTGCCCATTGTTGCGATCGCGATATTTCTCGGAAGGTCTGCAGAAAGAATTTCTGGGGGGTATAAATACCTCTCAAGGTGTTAGAGCGTCAGTTGTTTGTTGGTTATTGAAACAGTTGACGATTGAACTTAACCGTTTTGATTTTTTTCATTTATTTTCCTGCATCAAAACACCGAGTCAGCCTTGAAGACAGCTGATTGCCAGGTTCACGTCTTTTAAGTGCGTAACCCACGTACGTAACCCACGCAGTGACAATATAAAGTATAAAAAACAACATATGTTTAAGTATTCAGGTCAGGCGGTTTCGTCTGTGACCCGCATTCTAGAGGTCCGGGTTCGATTCCCGAACTATCTGATCCATAGTTTTTTTATCGGTTTTCCCTGGTCGCCAGACGAATGCTGGTAGGTTAATTACATCCCCAAATTTCCTGTCGCTCCATGACATCTGTGTTATTTCACAGCATATCACATCTGGTGGCCTCTTTCAGGATAGAAGTGTCGGCGGGAGTTTCGGCGTTGCATGGCATGATGATATGGATGGTATGGTCCTGGTAAACACTTCTTCCTTCGGTAAGACGGTTTCTGGTCACCGGGTCGACCTGGTGGACCGCTTTAGGACCACAGTAGGGTGAGCTCCGGTTATGCTGGCCTGGCGGTAGTAATATGTAGGAACCGTGCTTTCTGCACTGTCGTGGTTCATTGGGTTGGCCGTGCTATCTCCTCGCGCCTCAAACTTCCTCCCGGGGATGTCCCTCTCAGGCCATAGGTACAATAGATCAAGTTTGGACCTCCGCACCGAGTCCCCCCGGTAGCGTAGTCTAGTGCAATCCAACAGCACCATGATTCGTTTCATCTAATCTAAAATTCGAAATTCTAAACCAACTTAAGTGCTGTCTCCATGGGCATACCTTTCTTTCTTAGTTGAGTCTTTTCTAATTACACAGAATCCTTTACTGTGGCGCTTTGTAGATCTACAACTTCTCTACAGAACATCCTGTGTACTTCTTGGACCTTCCAGACTCCAGACTTCACTCCTATATAACATTTTTGCTTCCACTACCATATTGTTTATTTTTTCTAACCATCTGATATTAATATCCGGTCTTCTATATTTGCACCCTCTAATTGCTGCCATAATCGTTTCTCTATTGCAAAACCCAACTTCTTCTGATTCTCCCATTTTTCAGAGAAACATCCTCATACTTTTTCTAACAAGCTCTAATAATTGTAAAGAATATAGCATGCATTAAACTATAAATATACATAATAGTACTGTACAGACAATGTGTGTATTGTTAAAGTAAGCAATTTTTAGCCATTTCCGAACTATTTCGTGTTATTTGTGTTTTAAGATGCATAAGGCGTATCTCAAAAGGAAAGTTCTTATTAGTTTTTCTTTTTTCTCCTTTGATTTCCATCTATTGGTCACGGAAATATAACGAAATTATAAAGCTATTAGCTGATGCTCATATGTTAAAACATATGACTATGGTTAAAGATTTGTGTATTCTTTGTAGCCAGAGCAATATTTGGAATTGAATAGTTTTTACAAACGTTTATCTGGATACCGGAGCGACGATATTACAGGCTGTAACCTGGACTGTGTTAAACCCGACAAAATACAGATTCTGTAATTGTACCTGATCTTAATAGATTGTGCTTGTGCCATGTAGAAGTTATGTCTCTGTGATCGATTTTGTCATTCCCTGCATCTCACGGGAGGATGAAGTTACCAGTAGTTTGTGTTTCTTTTTGATTTAACGTCACATCGGTTTGATTGTGAAGTGCTCTTTGTGATGCGTTATTGTAGGTGTATCCAGTTGCTTGTAGCAGTGTTTGTTGCACACTTCGTCCTCGGCTGCAGTTAGAGGTCTCTGCAATTGCCGGCCATAGCCTGTGATGGCATCCGGAGTCCGTTACCAACTTTCTTACTGGGGTGGGCAGGAAATTAAGCAACGGTTACCGAGACGTGGACAGTCGTTATCAGCTACAAAAATAATGAATGCAATTACAAATAATGGTTAATATACTAGCGCAAGAGATGTAGACATGTGAAAATTAACACCTATGAAATGATATAGTTACCAGGTAAGCGGTCGACTGCGTTCGTTTACCGACTTTGTTTTTAATGGAAATAATCATTTCCTCCACATCAGGCTAAGGTTTGAATGAGTAGAGCCAAACTGAAAAATTCAGTGTCATAGCCGGGATTTGAAACATGGATCTCGTGCTCTCCGCGCGGTTGCTCTAACCCACTGAGCTACTATGGCCAACATGCCGATATGACATTAAATTCTCCACCTGACTCGTATGTTTCCCGGTAGACCACTAGGGGTTCTCATATGCTATGAGACACGCACCTTTTGTGACGACTTACTATGCTGTAAGTACTTAAGTCCCAGGCTTCATAGTTAAACCACTGAGTTACTATGGCCAACATGCCGATATGACATTAAATTCTCCAACTGACTCGTATGTTTCCCGGTAGACCACTAGGGGTTCTCATATGCTATGAGACACGCACCTTTTGTGACGACTTACTATGCTGTAAGTACTTAAGTCCCAGGCTTCATAGTTAAACCACTGAGTTACTATGGCCAACATGTCGACATGACATTAAATTCTCCAACTGACTCGTATGTTTCCCGGTAGACCACTAGGGGTTCTCATATGCTATGAGACACGCACCTTTTGTGACGACTTACTATGCTGTAAGTACTTAAGTCCCTGGCTTCATAGTTAAACCACTGAGCTATGGCCAACATGCCGACATGGCATTAAATTCTCCAACTGACTCGTATGTTTCCCGGTAGACCACTAGGAGTTCTCATATGCTATGAGACACGTACCTTTTGTGGCGACTTACTATGCTGTAAGTACTTAAGTCCCTGGCTTCATAGTTAAACCACTGAGCTATGGCCAACATGCCGACATGGCATTAAATTCTCCAACTGACTCGTATGTTTCCCGGTAGACCACTAGGAGTTCTCATATGCTATGAGACACGTACCTTTTGTGGCGACTTACTATGCTGTAAGTACTTAAGTCCCTGGCTTCATAGTTAAACCACTGAGCTATGGCCAACATGCCGACATGACATTAAATTCTCCAACTGACCCGTATGTTTCCCGGTAGACCACTAGGGGTTGTCATATACTATGAGACACGTACCTTTTGTGACGACTTACTATGCTGTAAGTACTTAAGTCCCTGGCTTCATAGTTAAACCACTGAGCTACTATGGTCAACGTGCCGTCTTGACATTAAATTCTCCAACTGACTCGTATGTTTCCCGGTAGACCACTAGGGGTTCTCATATACTATGAGACACGCACCTTTTGTGACGACTTACTATGCTGTAAGTACTTAAGTCCCTGGCTTCATAGTTAAATCACTGAGCTACTATTGCCAACATGCCGATATGACATTAAATTCTCCAACTGACTCGTATGTTTCCCGGTAGACCACTAGGGGTTCTTATATGCTATGAGACACGCACCTTTTGTGACGACTTACTATGCTGTAAGTACTTAAGTCCCAGGCTTCATAGTTAAACCACTGAGCTATGGCCAACATGCCGACATCATCGTGAAGCAGACATGGTACAACCACGCTACCGAGGCGGATTGGGACATCACTTACTTGACGTTAACAAGCGCTCGTAACTGTTAGCTGTGAACTATATTGTTTGAAACAGAGAAAATAAACTGGTATCTTTTATCAGATATAAGAAAGGAGAACGCATTTTTTTTAATCCATAAACCAAATGTTAGTGAAGCCTGTTTCTTCCGTTTTATCCACATTGATGACCACCAAACTGAGATCCAATTATAATGTCAATAGGATCTGGTCCCGTCTGCAGGTCGCAGGATGTCCTTCTCTGGTAATCTACTTTAAATGTGATTTCTTTTCCCGCAGTGAACGATGCCTTAGGCGTGTAGCTATTACTGTGCCTCCTCAAGGGTAACTAATGCAAGTCCAGATACTATCCCGAGTCTAAAAATATCGTGGTATGCAACAGCGGCGCTCCTTTCACATCTTAACGGCGTTACCACGTACATAGCAAATGGAAAACGTATTGTATTTCGCACAGAAATACAGATTTAATGCTGGTTTTGTTACTGAATGAAGAAAACACTTCAAAACTTTCTTTTCAGTGTTTGTACAATACAAATTTTGCAAACGATTATAAACTAATGTAAACACACTCGTACTGAGTACTGCATGTTGCTGTTATGACTGCACATTTAAGACTATCAATTGTCAACAATTGTCAGTGTTGACAATTCTGCCAGAGCCACTAAGATCATTAAAACAAATTTCTACATTATACGAGCTTTCAAAGGGAAATTATGGCTTATTTAAATGGTTCAGGTTTATATGAAACACTTTTTAAAAGTTCGTTTGTCCAAAATTGGTTGTTGGTTTGTAACTGACTTTAAGTTTTTTTGGTCATCCTGTCTTCCTACGTACTGTAACGATATGTTTTAGTTAGAACTTTTTATATGAATATTGTTTTCTGATATGACTTATTACGCCATGTAATGACAATATTAGAAACAAAATTCATAGAGGAATAACGATAGTTACGGAAAATCAATCTTTTTTTTCCCTTGTACCATTTATACCCCGCCTTTAACTACAATGGTCATATCGGCGGCCGTTCTCCTTTGGAACATACCGAAGGTGTTAACTCGTCATCTTTGGTTTTTTTTTTTTTTTTTTTTTTTTTTTTTTTTTTTTTTTTTAAAGAAGACATTGTCGAGTTATTAAAAGTGAGACATCTCTTGTATAGAAAATGAGTAGTTGCCAAACATTTTTATGATTACTCACTCAGATGAGATGTTCTTCATATCTCCAGAAGCGCTTTTCGGTCAGATTTTGACCATCTTCAGTGTGTGTTGACCAGCTACTAAGGTAGAGAAGAGCTGAACCTTCCAAGAAACTTCTGCTCCTGTGATTGTCATTTGGTTATCTCCTGATTTGTACTGCCAACTTCTGGGACTGGAACACTGTGGCTGGACACAGGTGGCTGATGGTCATCTGTGGTGTTGACTGGTTGTAACTGTTTTTCCTCTGGATGTGGATCAATTGAACTATAGACCTGTGGTGGCGGATGAAATTCCATTTTTTCTTTTTGCCCCTCGTTCTCTGGACCAATATTTAAGTTACTGGTTGTCTGTGGGAGATGTGCTTCCTCACTCATATGTTCCTGGAGTAAACTAGATTGGTTGACATATGGGTTAATTTCAACTGGGTCTAAGTTCTTTAAGTTTGTTTCAACGACATCAATGTTGGATTTTTTAACTTTTTTAATAAGTTGTAAAACACTATTTAATGGTGGTATCTCAAAATTCAATTGTTCTTAGCCATCTCTCTTTAACTTTCCCTAAATAATTCCCTATATTTCTCCTGTTCTTTTCTCCTTTTACTGACAACATTTTTCTAATTACTACTTCACCCCCCAAACTGTCCCATTTACGTAGCCAAGCCTGCTCTCTCCATATCTTTGTTTGATTACAATATAATATACAGTGGAAGTCTGCATTCTCTTCTCCACACAATGGACATTTATCTAGCTCCCTCTCTTAACCTATACCTTTCAAGTTTCTCACTGCTGTTCTCGCCCAAGCAAAACCTTCTCGCCCTAACTTACTACATATATCTATATATCCTTCCCTCTCCCAGGTTGTTTTTATTTCTCTATATAATCTCAGTGAGCTTTTGTCACTTGTCTTGGCAAAAATGCCTTGTCTGTCAATATCTTCTAATCTTAGCTTAACTTCTTTCCAGAAGCCTCTATACCTATACTCTGCATTTAACTTCACTAAGTAAGAACCATAATGTGCAGAAAGGTGTGAAGTAATTAAATATGCCAAAAAGAAAAACATGGGTTTGGGAGCGAGCTTAAGGGTGAAAACTGAAATATCTAATGCTCTTGTTAGATTTGTTTCAAATTTATACCATTTATTTTTGTGATAGATCAAGAATGGAATAATACCAAGTTTCAGCTTTCTAGTTGCAACAGTTTCTGAGGAATTAGCAGTTTATGTCTAAATTACAGGCAATTTTCAAAATATTTAAGTTTGATTTATGAGTCACTATGTTTACACTCAAACTTCACTTACTTGTTGTATAATTGAAACGTTTTCAAGATCATTCGATCTCATCCTCAGCTGTTTGGTGACTAAATGAACCTTCCTCTTCTTCCACTACTACGGAGCTCCGATCACTGCCATCTGGTGTTAGGGGCACTAAGTTTTAATACTTCATCTAATGCCGGGATTTCAAAATTTATAACTTTATCACGGTTTTTGTTTATGAATATTTTTTTCCCAAATATCCAATTCTATGGGTGTACTTAAAGATCTTAACAGTTTAATGTTGTGGCCAATGTTGTGGTTTTCTGTCCAAAAATGGTGTGAAACTGTAGATTTTTCTGTTTGTTTCAATTTAATGTTCTTCTGGTGTTCTTTTTGCCTGGTTAACAAGTTTCTCTTAGTTTTTGCTATGTAGCTTTTTTCACAGGTTTCACAATTAATCTGATAAATTCCTGATTTCAAATTGTTGGGGATTGTATTTTTCAGTGGTTTATTTAGCAGGTTCCTCAGACTGAATTTGTTTTGGGGTGCTAGTTTTATGTTTAGTCTTTTGAAGATTCGTTCAAATTTTCTAAAAGCCCATGGAAGGTAGTTGAATTTTCTATATTGCCAATTTGTGTTTTTAAGTGGTGTGAGAGTGGTATTTTTTGATATTATCTTCAGTTTTTCTTTTCTCTTCATCATTAAATGAAGTATTAAAACTTAGTGCCCCTAACACCAGATGGCAGAGTGATCGGAGCTCCGTAGTAGTGGAAGAAGAGGAAGGTTCATTTAGTCACCAAACAGCTGAGGATGAGATCGAATGATATTGAAAACGTTTCAATTATACAACAACAAGTAAGTGAAGTTTGAGTGTGAACATAGTGACTCATAAACCAAACTTAAATATGAAGAATACATCACTGTTAATAATGCTTCTGCTTTTAATATTTATAATTTTCAAAATGTCCCACATATTGTAATTTTAAAAATTAATCCTCGGGATATAAGTTTCTGCACGCATTTTAAGCTATTAATGACCTGTACCTGTGTGAAATATTTGCCTTGGTCATATCAACGAAGGGGAAAAAAATAATCATACCTATTTAAAATTTTTATATTGCTGAGCGTTTTCAGTAAGAAGTAAGCATTATAATCGTTTTCAATACAAATAACAAAAACATAACAAATGTAGATGGGTACACTTAATATGCAGTTGTCCTTACAGCCATGTTTAGAATTTCATACAGATTAATAGAACTGCATCCTGTGGAACATTTTGAAGTTAGGAAAATGTAGAAAATATGGAATCTGAGAAATATGAGGTTAAAATTACGTAATAGCAGCTACGGTACAGGTGTAGGGTTATTTAAATAGTCATGTGAAAGATCGATGCATTTTATTCAAATGGGCCACTCTCAGGCTTGAGGTGCGACACGGGACCACCGACGTTACTTCCCTTCCTAAAGAAGCCATGCTAAACAATTTCATACCCAAAAGAATCCCTCGCCGTCCACCGGGAACACCATCCTTCCCCTAATTCATTTTACATATGTCGGAATGTTTGTACAAATTAAATCATCGCAGTGCATGCATCTTCCTTTTAGAAAATTAATTGAATCTCAAGGAAACATTGCATTCGCCAGCATTCCCTGTATTGCAATTCCACAAACATTTGTTCTCGTGGAATTGTATGTTTTATTAACTGTTGTGCCCTGGAGCAAGACCTCGGGGGAAAAAAGGAGGGAAAAAAGGGAAACTAGTTTCCCACTCAATTATTTAATGGCTCGCAGGCACCAGTCATTTCAGAGACCTAGATGTGCCATCCCCTCATGCTTTCACGTGATTGAGCTCTTAAACGGGGCCTGAGGTCCCTCTTTTGTTTCCTGCCCTTCTTTTGTCAACGTGATTGATTTTTTTTCCTTTTTATTTCTGAATTTCAATTTCACCCCCAAAACATAAAGTTTCCCCTAAAAGTGGTGGTATTTCAGGAGTAAAATGTACAATGTATTTGCCACAGAAAATCGCTTAGTATTACAATTCTGAATCCCAAAATTGGAAAGGAATGTCAGACTTGGGGCAGCTGATGTAACATAATTTTATTAATGAAGGAGAAAATTTCGCAAATTCATTTTAACGGGATTTTAATTAATTTTTAATTTCTCTGCCTCGTACGTAGTGAATAGAGAAGTCCGCCACTGTAGCGTGGTGTTAGTGTATCAACCTCTCGTTGAATACCTCCTGCCTTCAAATCTCGGTATGGTAAGTTATCTTGATAAGACTTTTTGCGGTGTGTTCCCTTATCCCAAAAGATAAAATCGGCTAACTCTAAGCTCTATGAACCCTGTACTCATTTAAACATCATTTCATTCATCGTCCCATATGACTTAACGTTGGAGGTTTTCTGTTATCCTGAAAGATGAATGTCTGGTAACTCTAAGCTCTATGTACCCTGTACTCATTTGAACATCATTTCATTCATCGTCCGATATGACTTAACGTTGGAGGTTTTCTCTTATCCTGAAAGATGAATGTCTGGTAACTCTAAGCTCTATGTACCCTGTACTCATTTGAGCATAATTTCATTTATCGTCCGGTATGACTTAACGTTGGAGGTTTTCTCTTATCCTGAAAGATGAATGTCTGGTAACTCTAAGCTCTATGTACCCTGTACTTATTTGAGCATAATTTCATTTATCGTCCGATATGACTTAAAGTTGGAGGTTTTCTCTTATCCTGAAAGATGAATGTCTGGTAACTCTAAGCTCTATGTACCCTGTACTTATTTGAGCATAATTTCATTCATCGTCCGATATGATTTAACGTTGGAGGTTTTCTCTTATCCTGAAAGATGAATGTCTGATAACTCTAAGCTCTATGTACCCTGTACTTGTTTGAACATAATTTCATTCATCGTCCGATATGACTTAACGTTGGAGGTTTTCTCTTATCCTGAAAGATGAATGTCTGGTAACTCTAAGCTCTATGTACCCTGCACTTATTTGAACATAATTTCATTCATCGTCCGATATGACTTAACGTTGGAGGTTTTCTCTTATCCTGAAAGATGAATGTCTGGTAACTCTAAGCCCTATGTACCCTGTACTTATTTGAGCATAATTTCATTTATCGTCCGGTATGACTTAACGTTGGAGGTTTTCTCTTATCCTGAAAGATGAATGTCTGGTAACTCTAAGCTCTATGTACCCTGCACTTATTTGAACATCATTTCATTCATCGTCCGATATAACTTAACGTTGGAGGTTTTCTCTTATCCTGAAAGATGAATGTCTGGTAACTCTAAGCTCTATGAACCCTGTACTTATTTGAACATCATTTCATTCATCGTCCGATATGACTTAACATTGGAGGTTTTCTCTTATCCTGAAAGATGAATGTCTGATAACTCTAAGCTCTATGTACCCTGTACTCATTTGAACATCATTTCATTCATCGTCCGATATGACTTAACGTTGGAGGTTTTCTCTTATCCTGAAAGATGAATGTCCGGTAACTCTAAGCTCTATGTACCCTGTACTCATTTGAGCATCATTTCATTCATCGTCCGATATGACTTAACGTTGGAGGTTTTCTCTTATCCTGAAAGATGAATGTCTGATAACTCTAAGCTCTATGTACCCTGTACTTATTTGAACATCATTTCATTCATCGTCCGATATGACTTAACGTTGGAGGTTTTCTCTTATCCTGAAAGATGAATGTCTGGTAACTCTAAGCTCTATGTATCCTGTACTCATTTGAACATCATTTCATTCATCGTCCGATATGACTTAACGTTGGAGGTTTTCTCTTATCCTGAAAGATGAATGTCTGGTAACTCTAAGCTCTATGTACCCTGTACTTATTTGAACATCATTTCATTCATCGTCTGATATGACTTAACGTTGAAGGTTTTCTCTTATCCTTAAAGATGAATGTTTGGTAAATCTAAGCTGACAGTCTATGTACAAGACAGTCACGGCTTCGCACCAGCCGGTCTGACGACATAATCCAGCGAGTGGAGATCGTTGTTTTGGAGGATCACCGATTGAGCATTTTCACATCTTCGTGCTGGTTTGTGTGCACATATCCACGGAAATGGCAATTTTGGAGGTGATGTCTACAATTGTCTTGGTTTGTTGCCACATTATGTTCTGCCTTCATTTAACTGACGAGGAATTTCAATAGGTGTCACACCGCGAAATGCAATGAAAACGTCGTCATTTTAAGTATCCAAAACAGACCTCGTCGCTTCCGGTAGAGTTTTATGCACAGTACAGTGCTGCCATCTGTGTCACGCGTTCACAAAGAGTCCACGTGTATTTAGATAAAAACCAGAAGTACCTATCTGGTCCCAATCCTGAAAACAAAATAGGCGTTATAATTTCAACGCCCTAAATAGGTGATGCTGATGGCATTCCTGCGAGTTTACAGAAGGTTCTGGTAATTACTTCACCCGTACACATGTTTCATCTACTCGTACTTCATCCGGGACCTAGGTAGCATTTTGTTTTCTATCATACAAGTACAGATTCCGACATTAATGCCAGGTAATTTCTTTGAACATGCTCTTACAACACTCATGGCCACTTTACCTTTTGCTAAATCCAGCTTTTTCTGTTTAGTCGACCTACCATTACAACTCAGCCTTATCCTCAAATAATCAGATCTCTTTACGACTTTTGCTTCTCTTCCATTTGTTTCCCATTTATTATGTTTATGCAATCTATATCCTTTTTTAAAAGAAACCGTTATCTTGGTTTTCCTTTCATTTACTTTTATTCCGCGTATTTTGTGGTTACTGCTTATTGCTTCAGTTGCTCTTGTCATCCCTCCACAAGATATAGAACCAACTACTAAGCCATCAGCAAACAATAGAACTGGGATTCCTCTATTTACAATGAAATGTGTCTGTGGCACTAAGAACAGTTGGAAAATGGGACATTGTTGAGCCTTATTTCATTTTGTACTCTGTCCTAGAATAGTTTTGAACAATTTTGTCTCGAGTTACAAAACTTGGAAACGGTTTACTTGTATGCTTTTTAATAAAATGAGGAGAGTAGAGATCTGTTTATATTCTTGTGTAAAGTTTCCTAAATGTCTGCAAAGAAACAAGGTTATTGGACAACTGTAGTCTAAGGGTAAGTGACGTAAGAGAAACCATGTACAACGCCAGGTGTTTCAGCTAGTATCGACGATAAACTTTCATCAGGTGGTAACACAGACTGATATATTTGTATTTTTGATAGGCACACATGGGAGAGTGATTGTTCTCGAAGAGAGCACATGGGGACATCACCCAGGAGCAGGGTTATAAATCTTTGAGGCCCACGGAGGATAGATTTGCCAAGGGCGACGTCATTGTCTTCCCCATCGCTAAACCAGAGAGAAGGAAAACCAGCTTTTGCTTGTTTAGGTGGAAATCTGAAACTTGATATCATCCCTAGAGGGCTGACCCTTTCTCGTGCAATCTTCAGCTCGTCTCTCCATGGCGCCTTCAGTGGCGTGTGCCTCCAGGACAAACCCTACAGTTACCTAGAATTGTTTTATTACAGTCTGATTTCTAAAAGAAGATACGTGAAGGTCATCTGCTTCTCCACGTGGGTAGTGCAATGTTTCCCACCAGATCTCCTTTCTTTATCCTCTCAACACTCGAAACATAAACAAGGGTTCGAGTTATCTTACCTCAACAAAAATATGTGCACTTAATCTTTATTAGCCTACTTTATAAACAGAAATACCTTGTCCACGCATTCAATGAGTTGTAGCGTCTTCACATGTTTGAGTTCTTTTAAATAATTGTTTGTACTATGCAACTAATATTCCATACTTACCGTTATTGTTGCTATACATCGTAAGTTGACATTCCCCAACAGTGCGGTAGGTATTTCTCCATAGAAACATATATACGCGATGCACGTTCTAAAATCTAACATTTATCTTCAATTATATTTATTAATATTTCAGATAACATATTAACTACTAAAATCCAGGTTCATATAAGTACATATAGTGCAAAAAATAATTTACAACACACACATTTGGTAAGCACATCATGAAATCTCGAGAATTGAGAAAACTCTGTACAAGCGTCTCGTTTTCTCAAACCTTTCCTCGTTCCGTATACATTAATATCGCAATATACTATTATTAAGGACTTTGTTAATTGACATGTTCATATCAACTCCGCCGATATGCCGGAATTTTGACCCACAGGAATTCTTTTACGTGTAAGCATATCTACTGACATGTGACTGTCGCTTTTGGATAAAATGAATAAGCTGTTCATTGATAAGGAGCAAACTCTCGTCTTCCTGTTGGAAGAATTCTCTAAGAGAACAGAAAAATTTTCTAGCTTGGCTATGCAATGTAACACACCGACCGTAATCTGATCTTTGCCTAGGTCCACCTTTAATCCTACCGCCACTACGTCTTGCTTCCATAAAAACGTATTTTAATTGTGTTTTAAAAAAGTAGTCTAACAATACACAGCGCAACTAGGCAAACTCTGTTTCCCGTATACAACTAGCGATAACTGAGCTGTGGAGTATGTGGTTCACCAGTGTATTCAATCTGGCAACCTTTGTTTACCTTACCATAGCAACGACCTCCCATAGCAACGACCCTTCGGGTCCCTTGCCTGATGGGCTTCACGTATCTTCTATTAAAAATCAGACTGTATATAAATACTCTAGTGTGGGTTGACATAATATTCAACAGTGTCTAGGCTGGCGGCACAGAGTATCTGCAAAGACTCCGGGTTCAATTCTTGGTTAATGGTACTATTTTTAACGTTTCTAGAGACTGGAAATATGAAATATCATTTTTGTTACATCCCTGACTTTGGCACGGGTTGAACAACAGATGAAGAACTAGCTATTATTTACAAGTACTGCCATCTTCATGTTCAGGTCGGAAACTTTTCAGGCCACCCTCGTACAAACGAAGTATGCAGCTACTTAGGGGCTGTTGAATATGGAATAACTGTAACACTTGACGCTAATGGGCTTTTACTTAATACCTCTCTCTGGTTGTTTGAACAACTAGATTGTCGATTGACATTCTGGCGCTAAGCTTATCAAATCAGGTTCTTTTATGTCCTTTTAGATGGCAGATGCATTTTTAGTTATCACACCACACATTCAACTGTCTCTTCCGCTAACATCTAGCCTCGAGGACAAACAGAGTACTTGGTTAATATTCCATTTGAGACACTAAGCTCTCAACTTCTAGTGGACTGTCGCTCTTCGAGTAAATAAGATAACAAGTGAATGCAGCGCTTGTCAGTCAGTAAACCTCAACGCTCTGCCATGTACGAGGGCTGTTCAATAAAGAATGATCACAATTTTTTTGATAACGTACCTTTACTCATCCTCATAATTTTGATGGTCCTTCTCAAAATAGTCTCTCCTGAATGCGATGTACTTGTCCCAGCGTTTGTGCCAGTCTTCAAAGACATGCTGGAAACCATTTTTGAGAGCTCCTTCAAAATTGGCTCCGCAGCCTTCACCACTTCTTCTGATGATGGATAATGTCTCCCACGAAGGCGTTTCTTCAAGTTAGGAAATAGAAAAAGTCACATGGGGCTAAATCCGGACTATATGGAGGTTGAGGGATGCACTTCACGTTGATTTTTGCAAGATATTCAGTAACAACATTGGCAATATGCGACCACGCATTATCGTGGTGCAGCATCCAGCCGGCTTCACGGAAATGTGGTCTTTAGCGCGTGATATGGACTTGCAATGTTTTCAGGACATCCCTGTAGTATTGTCCAGTTACTGATGTGTGTGCAGGTACAACATGCTGATAAACCATTCCATGAATATTAAAGAATGAGATGACCATAACTTTCCCAGCAGAAGCAACCACTTTTGCTTTTTTGGGGGTTAGTGATGAAGGAGATTTCCACATTGAGCTTTCCTGTTTGCTCTCAGGATCAAAATGATGTAGCCAAGTTTCATCAGCAGTGATTACGTTTGAAAGAAACTCCGGCTCTTCCTCTAACATCAACTTTAACTTCATGTTACCTCCATTACAGCGGTAGGGGATACTGAACATGTCTGAACTTGCCTGGTTCTCACAGCACCAACAATGAAACTACTACGGCGTGTTTGTTTCACATTAAGCTAACAGAATATAATAAGATTGAATTTTAGCGCGAAAAATTATTACCGTCAAAAGTTATGATCATTCTTTATTGAACAGTCCTCTTACTTAGGTGTTACAGGACCAACTTTTTAACTTATATTGAAACCTGCATTTTCTTGCATCAGTTATGGATAAGCTAACTTTCGTTCAAGTGCTTGTAACCAAAATAAAACTCGCTCCTTGTTTTTATTTGAGGACGGGTGAAACAGGCACGCAGACATGATAGAAGATAACTCTGTTTTGTCTCAAGTGGTCATTAAAAGAGCTGTTCTATACAGAAGTTAAGGTTTTGGAGAGTGAAGGACTGAGAGAAGCAAGATAACTGTGTTATTTTTACAGATTTGTTTCCCTAGGTTGACTGAGTGGTCATATCACAATGGAGATATCTCGTGACTCGGTACCATCTTGTTTCGTCATATATTCACAGAGACATATGCATAGCAAGTGTACTTCTCGTCTGTCATTGCTGTACTTATCTTGTTGACTAAGAAAAACCTCGAAATAACCCATCGTTATGCAACTGTTACAAAACACTAACTTTCTACGGAACTTTCTAGTCCTTTTATGTACCTACCTGTAATCGCAACACTTAAACAAGATTACAAAATGTGGTATAGTTAAAATAACAATTAAGTGGTGCCCCAGAAATGTCTCTTGTATGCCTCAAAATTAATCCTCTTAAAATGGCAATCCAGCGAGCACCAAAATATTTAATTTAATAAACAAAACACTTTCCTGTGTTAAAGTAACGCAAACGCGGCTACATCGGATCAGTATTTTCAAAGTCTTTCCCAAAATCCCTATTTGTTCCGTAAGTGTGAAAGCTTTTACTTTGTCTTAAATACCAAGTGTTTCAATAAAGAATTTTCTATACACCCCCGTTTTCAGTTTTATTCCGAGGGGTAACTAATCCCAATTGCCCGCTATTGGAGGATGAATAGGTGTAGCAGGACTTTTACGGTGAAGATGGGATGCACGTTGACTATTTCGAAGCCCCAGGTTTAGAAGCCGTATGTAGCAGGATTTCTTCGTTGTAGTTTGAATTGGTTTTTGAATATTGTGTCTGCTTAAATAAGAGTTATGAGATCTCTTCTTTTCAAGAGTGGTTACGAGTGAAAGAAATAAAATTTGGATAAGTTTAATTTCATCTTGATTACCTTTTAGTCGAACTTTCTTTCTTGGTGTCCTGCGCCGTAGCGTAGCGGACTAAGGCAGCATGTCTTGGTCCCTGGCCACGGAAAGCGGCCCGGGTTCGATCCCACCCATGTGGTGGGAATTTTAGGTCCCGGGTATAGGACCGTTGCCCACTCAGCATCATGAGGGAAGTGAGGAGCTTACGCTAGGTAAGTGGCCCTGGTCACGAACAGCAACATTCCGGCTGGGGGATGCCGAGTTGCTGACCATATCTCCTCCCCGTATCGGTTGGATGATCGTCCACCTCTGCCGTGCGTAAGTGGGCGTGAGGCCGGCAGTCGGGTTGGTAGGCCTTGGCCCTCTAAGGGCTGTCGCGCCATGGGTTATTATTATATATTTCTTTCTTAGTCAATCAGTGTATATTAGAGATGTGTGGAAAACGTCGGTACAAAACATAGTAAACAGTGTCGACAGTATTCTGCACATAAACCTGAAAAGGGACCCAATAACACTTGATATCATTGCAGTTTATAATCCAAATGATCAAAATACTGGCAACTTTCTCACTGATATGGAAACATAGAGTAAAAATCTTGAAAAACTATAATACACTAATTACAAGTTTCAATTTTGTACAAGGTAATATGCCGCGCCGTGGCTCAGTGGTTAGACCGCTTGGCTCTCAGCAAGTCGGCCCGGGTTCGATCCCAGGCGACCGCAAAGTGAGATTTGTGGTGGACAACACGGCGCTGAGGCGGGTTTTCTCCGGGATCTCCGGTTTCCCCCGCCATCTCATTCCACCGGTGCTCCATCTTCATCTCATATATCATCAGTGTCATCGCCTGCGGTGCCGTATGTAGTAAAAGCGGGCATTAAACACTACACACATTACAAGGTAATAAAATATACCCAACAAGAATAGACACATACACTTTTATAGCTGGTTTGATAGTTGAACTGATTAAAAATTAAAATGGATTAATGTACCATAGAACATGTAACTTTTTTCTGTAATGTTTTTTGTTACTATTATTTCTTGAATTATAGTGAATGTTTGTATCTTTGTATGTTTCATATATATTGTTTTTGTACGGTTCTTGATTACTACTATGAAAATGTAATATAAGTATTGTTAAGGGCTGTTTGCCATCATTTCTAATATTATTGTTCTATTCCCTAGCATGCGCTATGGCTTTGGGAACCTTTTCAGATGATAAATAAATAATAAATAAATAAATCACTGCAGGTACCTCCAGCATATCTTCCTTAATAAATATTTCCATTAATTCCATAATTATTACATAAAATGACTTACTCCTGCACGTCCCGCCTCGAAATAAAAACTTCCATCTTCTCCGCGTCCTTGTTCCACAATCAAGATTATTGATTTTTTTTCTCTCCATAGCAACCTTTAATTTATTTATACTCACGTCATTTGTACCAACCAATATTCATATGTTGTTCAATTTTCTCTCTAAAACCTCACTTCCACACATTCAACATAAACATTATAATACTTTTAAACATCTTTCCAAATTCCAAATAAAACCACCAAGCAAATAAACAAAATGCATTCTCAAGGTCAAACAAAAAGAACTGTTACATAGGGTTGGCATAGCGAACGAATTGGAATGGAACATTCAATGTCAGTACATAATGTAATCATGAGAACAGAACAACACATTTCTACACTTGTATACTCATATCTTTATATATCTCACACATATTTTACACATATAAATTGCTTCTTTCCCACAGCGCCAGCTCACACAGATTTCGTGGTAACCTTCTCCATTTTTCTGAGCTTATTTGAGCATCATTTCATCCATTTCATTCATCGTCCGATATGACAACGGTGGAAGACGTTAAAAAAATGAATAATCTGCCTTACCTTAATCCGCTTCTCCCGCTGTGGTAGCAGTATTTTTTTTCCCTCGTTTGCAGCACTGATTAGGTAACCGCGATAACAACAAAAATGGTTATGGATATAAGAAAATCTGTATCTTCTTACTATACAAGTCTGTTGATAAATTTCAATGCACATTGGTTATAAATCTCTCTTAAATGAACTTAAAAATAACAAAATGCCAGAAATAGAGCAATGACAAACCTTCTTTCCGTAAAGGAACCTCGATTTCTTAGTTAGACTGACAAAACACAATCGTATTACACAGTCAAATGTCAGATAGTTCACTTCTCCGTTCCAACAAAACAATACACTATCGTCACCTAGGGAACAGATTTTGAACAACTAATCCAAGTGGCCTGCCACTGGAATCACCCGCGCTTACCTTAGATATAAACAATTGGCATATGATACTACAGTTTTGAAGTATTGCCAACCAAAATATTACAAAACCATTCAAAATGTATGTTAAATCTCAAAACTTGGGCCTTCTTTAATCTGAATGGCAGACTGTAAACTGATTTAGTTATTGTTAAGAGAATACAATTATAAATTTCCAGATTGTGATATTTTGGCTACGGTGATGACCTGCGTAATTTGTTGAATACGCTGTATCAAATTGTGCATTCCGTTGATTGTTCGAAGAACTGATGTGATATTTTAGTTTTAGATTCAACTTGAGGGCATTTAGGATGGCAAATTAAATGAAATATTGAGAGGTAACTACGGACGAATGAATTTACAGAGGAGAGGATAATATTATGGAACAGTCGGGAAATATGGAATGCCAAAATTTTGGCTCTATTTGCTGCTGCTTTCACGTGAGAGTGCCATGATGCACTGCAGTGACAGTTGACAGCTTGTTGTTGTTTCACTCGTTACAGAATGGTTGGACAAATAGGCGGTCCAGGTTCCATCTCAGGGTACCGTATGAGGCAGTTGTGATGGACGAAGAACTGGTTTCCCCCACCATTCATTCCACATTCGCCTTTCTTCCATTGCACCAGCAGTATACGACAGTTTCTTCGATATTCTTTCTGAACCAGTGATCTTCCGCTCCTCTACAGCATTTGGCACAGCACTTGTATGTCTTGGGGGGGGGGGGAGCGGGGTGTCAGTTTTCCATACGAGTTGGTTAGAAGGAAAATGTATGTAAAAATTCGGCCCAAATGTTTATTTTAGTTAAATGAAATAATTACCCCAGTAATCAAACCCTGAACTTCTAATATATTACAGCGAGGCTATCATACATTTTTGTGCACCACTGTGAGGGCAGATAAACACAACAAGAACAAAATAATGTTCTAAAGGACGAAAGATACAGACCGCTTTCCAATCCCAACGGAAAATCCCATGTTTTTTTGTTATTAATGGCGACTACACGAAGAGCCAGAAAGGTTTTATTTGAAAGCTCCTCACGTGCTGTATGAAATGCTGGAACATTTGTGATGTGGAGATATCAATAGGTATTTCTCGTTAACGGGAGGGTTTTTGTCCTGGACGTGGATGTTTCCTTCAAAGAAGAAAGGGATAAAGCGCGGAAGAGAGCAGATGATCCTGAGTTATTCTCTCCTTCAGCAGGAAATGTAATAAAAAGCAAGCAGTGAATGAAGAACACAGGCTGTATCAATCTGAAAGCAAGTTCTGTCTTCCGCAAGAAATAGCCAGTGGCGTGCAGTATACAGCTCGAAAGAATTAATTGCCAACTGTCTGACAAATGAATGTAGTTGTTATGGAAGTCGCTGAAGTACCAGGGCTGTTCAATAAAGAATGACCACAATTTTGGTTCACATCGTACCCTTACTCATCCTCATAATTTTAATGGTCCTTCTCAAAATACTCTGCCCTGAATGCGATGCACATGTCCCAGCGGTTCTGCCAGTCTTCAAAAACATGCTGAAAACCATTTTTTTTAGATCTTTCAAAATCGCCTCCGCACTCTTTCACCACTGGTTCTGATGATGGATAAATGCATTTCACGAAGGCGTTTTTTCAAGTTAGGGGGCCGCGCCGTGGCTCAGTGGTTAGACCGCTTGGCTCTCACCAAGGCGGCCCGGGTTCGATCCCAGGCGACCGAAAATTGAGATTTTTGGTGGACAACACGGCGCTGGGGCGGGTTTTCTCCGGGATCTCCAGTTTCCCCCGCCATCTCATTCCACCGGTGCTCCATATTCATCTCATGCATCATCAGTGTCATCGCCTGCGGTGCCGCATGTAGTAAAAGCGGGCGTTAAACACTACACATTTTTTTCTTCAAGTTAGGGAATACAAAAATGTCACACGAAGCTAAATCCGGACTATAGGGAGGGTGAGGGATGCACTTCACGTTGATTTTTGCAAGATATTCAGCAACAACATTGGCAATAGATGGCCGCGCATTATCGTGGTGCAGCATCCAGCTTGCTTCATGTAAATGTGGTCTTTTGCGCCTGATATGGACTTGCAATGTTTTCAGGACATCCATGTACTATTGTCCAGTCACTGATGTGTGTGCAGGTACAACATGCTGATAAACCATTCCATGAATATCAAAGAATGAGAGGACCATAACTTTCCCAGCAGAAGCAACCACTTTTGCTTTTCTGAGGATTGGTGCTGAAGGAGATTTCCACACTGAGCTTTGCTGATTGCTCTCAGGATCATAATGATGCAGCCAAGTTTCATCAGCAGTGATTACGTTTGAAAGAAACTCCGGATCTTCCTCTAACATCAACTTTAACTGCATGCAGACCTGCATGAGAATGTCCTTTTGTTCGGGAATCAACAGTCTTGGAACACATCGCGCACAAACACGTCTCATGTGTAATGTTTCTGTCACCAACGTGTGGGTGGCACCCAATGAAATGTTCGGTATTTCAGAAAGTGATCTTAAGGTAATTCGTCGATCCTCTCTCACAATGGCAGTAGCAGTGTTGATGTTTTCTTCCGTAAGAGCAGTAACTGGAACACCGGAGCAAACCTTCCTTTGAAATTGATTATCTCCCCTGTTTAAACATGTTTAACTACGTTATGATTATTCAATGAGACAGGTTAGTTTTACCCTACTGATAACTTGGTCGTTGCGACATTAATCCTGCTCAGTACGAGAAAAACCGCAGGTTCTGACATTTGGTTTACGCACTCGGTCGAGTGGCCGGTGGTGCGAAGCTACCATCCGTGGGATTATGCCGGAACGCCTCTAAGGCGGTATCCCTTCTGGTGCATGCAACGATATCACTCGGCAGTTCCGTGGGTCGAAAGGCAGCAAACAATGTGATTGCGTCTTAGGCCCGTGGCGTTCTGCGCGGCGGGTCGAAGAAAGCCCGATTTGCCGGTGGGGGCACCAGGACGGTGACAGGACACGTTCTGGCAACCGCCGTCCCGCCTCAAACGGTCGATGATTGGTCTATCAATCGAAGTCGGGACTCGGAATCGTCTGTAGACGACTTAGGTACCGGGCGGGGTGTTGTACTCGGTAGAGCAGTTACCACGCTGCGATCTCTTGAGACTCATCCCTTCGCTTGGAGGATTCTTTATTGAACAGCCCTCGTAGCATGGCTGGGTTTAGAGAGGTCAGAGAAGGCGGGAATATAGACTGACCATCATCATAGCATACGTAACACGACGTGAAATCGACATCCTATGTCTTTTCTTAAAACTCGAGAAAAGTTCTGTGGACAACACTTTTTTTTAATACTCGTTGAGTTCGAACCTTTTTGGATGTGGACGATGTTGAATGGTTTTCTTCCGTATACTTTGAATTTTGAACCTCTATGACTATATTAGGTACAGTTCGTTGTTGTAGCATTATTTAACGTAATAATTAGACATTAACGTTTTTCTTCTTTACAAAACTGTAACATATTGAATATTAATGTTCTAGAGTGTGAGCGTATGACGGTGTTTACATTTTGACTTGATTCGAACTCGTCCATTGTAAGAGACTCAACTGTTGTACAGGGAATGGTGACGTAATACCGCTTCTTTGTTGGTATTTATAGGAGTTTCTATTTTTGGCCGTTTGAACTCATTCTTAAGAGAGCTTGTAGATGGAAAGTTCACTGAGTGAATGCCCTATACATACCACATTTCAGTAGTTGCAGTTATTTTTAATAACTGCTGTTTTTAATTTATTATCAATCGATTAGCAAGTATGCTTTATGCAGCGTGATTGCAAATGTTATACGGGGCAACGTACGCATTTGATACGTTGTTACCCGCTTACAGTTGCTAACTGGATTGCAAGGTGCTTGTGGAACGTTTGGCAGCTTTCTTTGTATGAGGTTGATCGTCAGTTGTCTTTCGCACCTTCGTTTGTTTTGTTGTTTTACAACTTATATTGCCATATGACGACATATTTATGTCCAAATCACACACTTATGTAGTAGGTTTAGCATATACAGCACTACTTACAATTTCTATGAGAAGATCAACTTCCTCCATTGCGGGAGAGTTAACATTTATAACCTCACATGTACCAGCACACGCATGAGTGTCCATGTCCAAATCTTTTAGCACACTCGCAAATTACAAATTTATTTATGCTATTGCCCCAAGTTAATAGCAAATAACACTAATTAGCAATATGTAGTTGCTAATTCACTTGGAAATACATAAAGTGTATCTCACCGAAGCAATTTATCTCAAGTAATAACAGTAAAATAAGCAGCTCTAACTAAAGGTTGTTCTATCCAGTCTGGGCCACCTAGCACCTTGAAAGGCTTTGCTGGGATGGAACTGGGGAGATCTCGACCCGCTTTCCTTACTGAAAGCTGTTGCTGTTGGTTAGTTCTCTTCCCTAGAGCGGAGATTCAAACCCGGCTCGTACCTACATGAAAGCAGTACCTCTTATCAGTAGATCTGCTGGCGCGTTAAAGAATCATACCGTAGAGACAAGCCATGTAAACGTAGCACCTCAAAGTTTTAAAGAATAATACATTAAGAACGTTTGCAACAAA
Organism: Mantis religiosa; assembly: GCA_030765055.1. Taxonomy (NCBI): domain Eukaryota; kingdom Metazoa; phylum Arthropoda; class Insecta; order Mantodea; family Mantidae; genus Mantis; species Mantis religiosa. The sequence continues at coordinate 12,096,752 of CM060953.1, read as the reverse complement.
CAGCGTGGGCATCTCGGAAACTCTCGTAAAAGTTTGTTAAGTTATAATAAGATTGTTTGATGGGTGGAATTAAGAACTGGCCCGTTGTAGCTGCAGTTGCCACAATCCGATTACAAGACACGTACATACACAAAGTGGGTGCATTGCCAAGTTGATCGGATAAGTGAAGTGGTTTTTTGTACCTCCCCGTGCTTTGTGAAACGTTATATACAGAGGGGAGAACTATCCTGACAAAAGGCTTTTCATTTTTATGTCCACTCTGATCCTTTTTTTGTCCGTATATTCATAATTCACTCCTGCTTCCCCTTATTTATAATACCCACCCTGGTTTATGTATACAGTTGTCTGTTTCCTCCAACCTGCTCGTAAGAAAAGCTGTAACTCATGAGGTTTTTTCGGTCTAGGGCCCATTAGTATGTCGCTCTTCAATATCTTAGGTCATGTCGGCATTGCTGTTGACAACTTGTTTACTAACGCTATTAATTCAAATTCAGTATTTAATTTTTGGACCCTCATTAACTGCTGTAGTTCTAAATTGGTCATGAAAGAGAGTTTAATTTTGCCCAGAAGTACCTTTAATAGGCTGGAGCTTCCTTTACCTGCCGTAAATGTGCAGCCGGGATCATCAGCTTTACTTCCCTTCCGAAAAAAGCTCTGCCAAGGATTTTTAGCGCCGAAAAAATTCATCGCCCTGCGCCGGTTTGGAACTCGCAAAAGCAGAGGCTGGCATGTTTACCTCTATACCATCCTTATATCCGTCACCAGGGTAACTCTTCTCCATTTCAGTAGCACAGGTGGTAGCGTGATTGCCTGACGTGCAAAAGTTCCGAGTTATAACGTTGTGTCAGTGTGGCATTTTCTCTTATCCTGAAAAATGAATGTCTGATAACTCTAAGCTCTATGTACCCTGCATTCATTTGAACATCATTTCATTCAACGTCCGATATGACTTAACGTTGGAGGTTTTCTCTTATCCTGAAAGATGAATGTCTGGTAACTCTAAGCTCTATGTATCCTGTATTCATTTGAACATAATTTCATTCACCGTCCGATATGACTTAACGTTGGAGGTTTTCTCTTATCCTGAAAGATGAATGTCTGGTAACTCTAAGCTCTATGTACCCTGCATTCATTTGAACATCATTTCATTCAACGTCCGATATGACTTAACGTTGGAGGTTTTCTCTTATCCTGAAAGATGAATGTCTGGTAACTCTAAGCTCTATGTACCCTGCATTCATTTGAACATCATTTCATTCATCGTTCGATAGGACTTAACGTTGGAGGTTTTCTCTTATTCTGAAAAATGAATGTCTGATAACTCTAAGCTCTATGTATCCTGTATTCATTTGAACGTCATTTCATTCACCGTCCGATATGACTTAATGTTGGAGCTTTCCACTTATCCTGAAAGATCAATGTCTGGTAACTCCAAGCTCTATGTACCCTGCACTCATTTGAACATCATTTCATTCATCGTCCGATATGACTTAACGTTGGAGATTTTGCCTTATCCTTATGCTTTGCCGTTTACTCACATATATTTTCCTAAAATATATGTTTTTTAATCCAGGAACTGTCAAAACAGGTAATTCCTGACAAATATTGTTAATTTTTTGATGAAATACCAATTTCCACCAAGTACTATAGTTATTTAGTACATAATTTTTTATTTATTTATTTTCTTCATTTGTGTTACAACAGAGCAAAGCTCCAATTACAGTAGCTACATGCAATTTAATTACACAAGTTTGACTAAATGCAAAACAGAAATACAAAAAGGAATACAGACAAACTAAAAATACACTATATATTAAGCTATTATTGAAGACAAGACATTGCAAATTGTATACTAATCAAGCAAATAAGTGATACAACAGAGTAAACAATAATTGATCAAAGTTGAATATAAAAGAAAGAGAATGCAATTAATGGAATAAAATATTAAAAAACTAAGACTAAAAATGAAACATATTAAACTACTATATAAGACTAGAATTGCAAATGTTAAACTCATTATGCAATACAACTGAAAATCACATGCAAATAATTCCCATATTTAATTGTTTTTTAAACTGCTCGTAAGTTAAACTAAAATCCAGCTCTATTTTAGTAGAGAGTTTATTGTATTTCGCACACAACCTAACAACGGGAGAATTTTTATGGGATACTGTTTTGGGAGTCTTAAATTGAAAGAGCTGACGATTTCTAAAATTAGCAGAACTGACATTAAAGCATATTCTGTCAAGCAGTTCTTCAGTGGATACCAAGCCGTTTATGAGTTTGTACAGAAATAATTGTTCGGCTATTGTTCTACGATCAAAGAGTGAGACTGTTTTGAATTCGTTAAGCAGTTGACTATAAGGCAAGTTCTGATTATAAGTAAAAACACCGTGAGTTTTGTAATGTAAGTATCTGAGGAAACTTTTTTGGATCTTATAAACACAAAAATAAATATTTGAACCCTTTAGCCTATTTTCAGCCTACTACCTCCTCCAGTAACTTAAGTAAACGCTATTATTGCGTACGTGGCAAGTCCCCGCTACATAATATTAACGTTATTGTGTGTGCTGATATCCTGCAGTATCTGCATCTTCTCTTGCGGGCATGTACAGCGGATTGCATATGGAGGTAGGAGACTACCAGTCCGTTGGATACCCTAGGTTCCTTGGCAATGCATAGAATCGGTTTGAAACCCCACTATCTCCGAAACAAAACACACCAAACTGCTGTTTAACAGTACACTATCGTTTTTTGACTGTTATTAATCTTCATGGTTGTATATCATTTGCTAAATTGACTATTAAATGTCCACTTTATTTTGGTGGAATGCAATACGACTGTCCACCTGATTCAAATCGCCAAAAAAAGTGCATTAATAAAGCCCAAACATAAGAAAGCATATAAATATATTTACTTCACATAAGCATAGCACTGTAAACATGATTGTATTGCATATTATATACATATTGTAGTAGGTAGAGCACAAATAGCTTTAGACATAGTCAAAGGTTTTAAGGATTATTTATATATAATGAATTCGAAATTCTATTCTAATTTTATTTTGTGTTTTCTAAATTTACGCCTTCCAACGTTAAGGCATATCGGACGATGATTGAAATGATGTTCAAATAAGTACAGGTTACATAGAGCTTAGAGTTACCAGACATTCATCTTTCAAGATAAGAGAAAACCTCCAACGTTAAGTCATATCGGACGATGAATGAAATGATGTTCAAATAAGTACAGGGTACATAGAGCTTAGAGATATCAGACATTCATCTTTCAGGATAAGAGAAAACGTCCAACGTTAAGTCATATCGGACGATGAATGAAATGATGTTCAAATAAGTACAGGGTACATGGAGCTTAGAATTACCAGAAATAGATCTTTCAGGATAAGAGAAAACGTCCAACGTTAAGTCATATCGGACGATGAATGAAATGATGTTCAAATAAGTACAGGGTACATGGAGCTTAGAGTTACCAGACATTCATCTTTCAGGATAAGAGAAAACCTCCAACGTTAAGTCATATCGGACGATGAATGAAATGATGTTCAAATAAGTACAGGGTACATAGAGCATAGAGTTATCAGACATTCATCTTTCAGGATAAGAGAAAACCTCCAACGTTAAGTCATACCGGACGATGAATGAAATGATGTTCAAATAAGTACAGGGTACATAGAGCTTAGAGTTATCAGACATTCATCTTTCAGGATAAGAGAAAACCTTCAACGTTAGGTCATATTGGACGATGAATGAAATGATGTTCAAATAGGTACAGGGTACATAGAGCTTAGAGTTACCAGAAATTGATCTTTCAGGATAAGCGGATGGCTCCAACGTTAGGTCATATCGGACGATGAATGAAATGATGTTCAAATAAGTACAGGGTACATAGAGCTTAGAGTTATCAGACATTCATCTTTCAGGATAAGAGAAAACCTCCAACGTTAGGTCATATTGGACGATGAATGAAATGATGTTCAAATAGGTACAGGGTACATAGAGCTTAGAGTTACCAGATATTCATCTTTCAGGATAAGAGAAAATCTCCAACGTTAAATCATATCAGACGATGAATGAAAGGTGCTCAAATGATTACAGGGTACATAGAGCTTAGAGTTACTTGACATTCAGCTTTCAGTGTAAAGGAAAACCCCAGAAGAAACGTTATCCAGATAATTCGCTCTATTGGAGATTGAACTCGGAACTCTTGAACATGAGGCAGACACGCAACTATCTACACTTCAGAGAGCGTCGGTTGTACTTGCCTTTGTTGAAGGTAGGATTTGACAAAGATATGATTGAAAATTTCAATATAATAAATGGAATAGCCTCTCTGGAAATAATTTCATCTGCATTGTGTACTTCAACAAATTTAAATTTTGGAGTAGCTCTTTTGCATAACATCAGTTTTGCGCCAGTAGCTGGCATAAAGACTTGAAAGGCTATTACTCGAAATTTCTGGATGTGCATTTCATATGTTGTAGAAATATCTTAAATATACGGTACTTTAATAACAATCCTTAGCCGTTTTCAAGAACTTGCAATTTTCATAACTTTTGTATGTGAAGTGTCATTTGCGGTGCACAGATTTTCTTGGAATAGCATGTTACTGTATGTGCTTGTTTGTATTCAGTGAGGGTTAAGACTAGTATTTCTGGAAAATATCCATACCAAATTTTGTGAGTCGCAATTCTTTGTGTAACTACCACGTACGTAGAATGTATAAAAGGAAACCTGAGAACCGACCCCTAATAAATTCCTAGACTGAAAACACGTACAGTTAAAAGAAAACGTTGGACACCTGAGTTTGCGGACTAATGCAACCCCATTCTCTTGCAATTGGCATTCCCCTCGCAGCGGCAGAGACGTTTGTGGCAGTCGACGGGTATTGACTCATTTGAATTCAGGAGAAGAATAAAACCGTCAGGCACGTGGCTGGACAGGTATAGCGGACCTGTCAGGAGCAAGTTGTGCCGACTACAACGGACAGCCCGTCACTCTACTGCGGCAGGGTGTGGCTCACTTCAATACACAAAAAAAAAAAAAAAAAAAAATTAGTTCTAGCATATCCTAAGGATAACCACTTAGTTCAGTGTAATCTAAGGAAATTATCGACTACTGCCACTAATAGAGTTCTTATTTCACAATTAAAATAAAATATCTGAACTTAAATTTGTCATTATTATAATAAAATCATAAAATATCTGTATTTATTTGCAATGTAAGTGTTGTTGCTTTCGAAAACAGTATAAACTCGTATGCATTTCGCTGTTCACTTGTCTTATTGTAAGAATTCATCCAGTGTATCAGGATATAAAAAGTGAATAATGACCTCCAGTTTGAGAAAGCAATAAGTGTCTTAACATTTAAACCCATGAGAATATCTTAAATATGTGTGTCTATACTACAGTCTGATCATTAAAATAAGATACGTGAAGGTCATCTGTTTCTCCACGTGGGTGCTGCAAAGTTGCCCCTTTCTTTATCTTCTCAACACTCGAAAACAAACAAGGTTTCGAGTTATCTAACGTCAACAAAAATACACAGAGTTAATCTGTATTAGCCTACTTTAAGAACAGAAATAAGTTGTTCACCCATTCACTGAGTTGTAGGGTCTTCTCGTGTGAGTTCTTTTAAATAATTGTTTGTACTATGTAACTAATGTTTCATACTTACCGTTATTGTTGCTATACATCGTAAGTTGACACTCCCGCACAGTGCGGTAAGTATTTCTCCATAGCAACACATATACGCGATGTACGTTCTAAAACCTAACATTTATCTTCAATTATATTTATTAATATTTCAGCTAATATCTTAACTACTAAAATTCAAATTGATATAAATGCACATAGTGCAAAAAATAATGTAAAACACACATGTGATGAGCACATAATGGAATCTCGAGAATTGAAAAAACTCGGTGCAAGCGCCTCGTTTTTTCAAACTCTTCCTCGTTCCGTATACATTAATATCGCAATATACTATTATTAACGACTTTGTTAATTGACGTGTTCACATCAACGCCGCCGATATGCCGGAATTTCGACCCACAGGAATTCTTTTACGTGCAAGCATATCTACTGACATGTGACTGTCGCTTTTGGATAAAAGGAATAAGCTGTTCATTGATAAGGAGCAAACTCTCGTCTTCCTGTTGGAAGAATTCTCTAAGAGAACAGACAAATTCTCTAGCTTGACTATGTAATGTAACAACTCGAATGTAAGCTGTTCTTTGTCCTGGCCATGATTCCTCGGACGACCACTAATCCTACCGCCACTACGTCTTGCTTCCATAAAAACGTATTTTAACTGCGTTTTAACAAAGTAGGCCAACAATTCACAACGCAACTGAATACTCAAACAGACTCTGTTTCCTGCATACAACTGGCGATAACTGAGTCGAGGAGTATGTGATTCACCAGTGTATCCAATCTGGTAACCTGTGTTTACGTTACCATAGCAACGACCTTCCTTTCTTACCCCTCGCGTCCCTTGCTTGATGACCTTCACGTATCTGCTTTAAAAAATCACACTCTATATTCGTAAGGAGGTCAAAGCAGACATAAACAAAACTGTTGCCTTTTGACCAATAAGTAGCTATGTATAGCAATAAACCTGGTTTTAACATGTCGAAATACAAATCGAGTTCCGGTTTACCTGCAAAAAGGCATATATACACTTTTTCCTTAGTTTGTTCTTTGTGTGGTCACTAACTTCCTGTCACCACTTGAAACATTTGACATATTTTATCCACTGCTCTCTGTCTTTGTCATTAGAATAGAATCTATTACAGATTGGACATTCGGTATCGTCACTAACAGAGTAGCTGCTTTCGATATGGTTGTTCCTCTTCTATTTCAGTTTCTGAACCTTCTGGAGAAACATATCGCCGTCTCTTTTTTGACCACTGTTAATTGAATTAATGCAAAGCTGTCGTAAGCGCTTACAACATAGTAAGTCGCTATTATGAGAACTGCTAGTAGTTTATCGGAAAAATACGAGTCAGTTGGACAATTTAATGTCATGCTTGCATGTTGGCCATAGTATCTTAATGGTTAGTAGACCGGAAGACAATGTCTTTATTTTGCAGAGTTAACCGCTTCTGTGATTTATCTTGTTACAAGTATTTTAATATCTTGGCCATGTAGATTGATTTAACTTTATACTTACGAATGTTGTGTTCTCTTTCTTTGCAGGTAAGTGGCTGGAATTCACGAATGGTCTGCGCACAGAATGTAAGTAGTTTCACAAAAGTTCAGACAAGAGCAAGAAATACTTTAAGCTGTCATTGTCGATGTTACGACCACCATCTGTTCCTCAGGCTGTAGCAGTATTTTTAATGGTCTCGCCCCATATTCCTGATCTAAGCCTTCCCCTACCACTGGGCAATAACTGTTAGTAAACAAAAGGCGACCCTCATTAGGAACGTGACAAGCAACTGTTTTCTTCAGCTTCGTGTTTGAAAACTGGTTAGGCAGTGTTCCGACCTGATGATGCACTGCAGCTTCGGCAATCTGAATCTTACTTTGCCATAAATTCTCCTAAATAATGACAGTAATTCCCTCATTAGTAAAGGGAACTTCCAATACTTCTTTTCACGTGACATTAAAGTATTTCTTCTCCTTTATGAGGCATAGGAAAGTAATTGAAAGTATAGAGACAAGATCAGCATTTAGTATCTTAAAACGTCTTTTGTTATGCCGTTCAGATCTGAAATTGCAGTTTTTTTTCCTAATCAACCTAACAAATAAATACAAAACAACTGACTGTATAAGATAAGTTTACTGTTTATGAGATATGTAGATAATGTGAAACAGGATTTTTATCAGTAATATATATCTTTTGAAGCAAGGGAGAATTGGTTTTACTTCAATCCTTAGTAATGCATTATTTTGTGTATTTTCGTTAGTCATTGACGTGTAAATTTAATCGATACAATATTCAAACATCGCTGGCGAATCTATACACAGGAGGTAATTTTGTACATAGTTTTCTTGAACAACAATAGATGGCACGCAGTGCTTTCTGATGGTCGATATTTGTACACTGTCTTGTTCTGTGGAAGAGAGTAAGTTTATGCTTGTTACGTCCCTATGGAGGTTGGGAAACAGTAAATGATAGCAGTTTAGAATTGCGTGATTTGGCGTGTTTCTAACGCAGTGTTTGCTTGACAAGTTTCATTTCTGAAGACAGAGTTGTACACGTTTTTCTTAATGAGGAATAGCAGTTACTGTGAGCACTTTTGAAATACGCTTGTTCGAGACCATGGGTAATTGAGGGGACAGTGTGTGTTGCGTGTGAGGTTTGTATTCATCTTTCAGTTCAAAGATGAAAGAAATCAATGATGAATAGAATATCTTAGAGGTTTCAAAAGTACAGCAAGGATATTTCTTTGGCCTGTTCTCTACATTACTGCGTACGACACGCCACTGTTCTTAATATCGCTCTGTGCCAAGAAAATGCCGGGACAAGACGTCTCTCTCAAAGGGACAGAATGGAGTTGGACATTGTTTTTCTGTCTGAGATGCCTTCATTATTCAAAACATCTCACTAACTCTTTTCAAAAGGGAAGACAGCGCTACTGTGAGGAGAGAAGCTTTTTTTCCAAAGCAGTGCAAATGAAACATTCATAGAGTGTATTTTTGGTATGTAGGTCATACAGACGAATTGTACAACACTTCAAGGAACGCATTTCAACGTGAGTGAATTTTTAATAGCTTTCAAAGGCACCTATGATCATGCCAAAAAAGACCCTCATACGAGTAGTTCCAGTAGTGTCTCTGCTAGAAAGACAATACAACACTGGTCTGCATAGATGAATAGTCTTATTAGCGTAAGAATCCAATTCCAAAAAGGAAACTTAGCGCGTTTAGCATATTCTAAAATATATCTTACATAACATACCGCTTTTACAAGTATTAAAATTAAACTTCCTAATGTGAGATGTAAAAAATGATGAAACTGTGTCAGTTCGCCTCTGGGTGTGGTGGTACCGTCTTTCCCTCAAATCCAAGAGGTCCCGAGATCGTATCTCGAACAGAAACAGTCATCTGTTAAAGGATTTCCGTTATTTACCGTTCTCCTGAAAGATGAATGTGTGATAACTCTAAGCTCAATGTACATTATACACATTTGTTAAATTTAAAACAAAATGGACTGTCAACTGAAACATAAAATTAAAACACCATGAGTATAGATAAACTGCTCAAATCTATAGCACGATGTACAGGAATGGATAAAAAACAAACTAATGAAGTAAAGCTGCAGATAAATATTGAAGTCAACAATGCATGGAGGAAATTAAAACATTTAAATCGATCCCAAGGAAGAGAAACTAAGGAGGACTCAAGAAGGGATGCTTAGAACAGGAATGTAGTGCAGGAAATAACTAAACCGGAAATCAATTGGAAAAAACACATTTGTTAAGACATCGGACGATGAATGAAATGATGTTGAAATGAGTACAGGGTACATAGAGCTTAGAGTTACCAGACATTCATCTTTCAGGATAAGAGAAAACCTCCAACGGTAAGATATATCGGACGATAAATGTAATGGTGTTCAAGTGAGTACAGGGTAGATAGAGCTTAGAGTTATCAGACATTCGTCTTTCAGGATAAGGGAAAACCTACAACGTTAAGTCATATCGGACGATGAATGAAATGATGTTCAAATAACTACAGAGTACATAGAGCTTAGAGTTATCAGACATTCCTCTTTCAGGATAAGAGAAAACCTCCAACGTTAAGTCATATCGGACAATGAATGAAATGATGTTCAAATAAGTACAGAGTACATAGAGCTTAGAGTTACCAGACATTCATCTTTCAGGATACGGGAAAACCTACAACGTTAAGTCATATCGGGCAATGAATGAAATGATGTTCAAATGAGTACAGGGTACATAGAGCTTAGAGTTATCAGACATTCGTCTTTCAGGATAAGGGAAAACCTGCAACGTTAAGTCATATCGGACGATGAGTGAAATGCTGTTCAAATAAGTACAGAGTACATAGAGCTTAGAGTTATCAGACATTCATCTTTCAGGATAAGAGAAAACCTACAACGTTAAGTCATATCGGACGATGAATGAAATGATGTTCAAATAAGTACAGAGTACATAGAGCTTAGAGTTACCAGACATTCATCTTTCAGGATAAGAGAAAACCTCCAACGTTAAGTCATATCAGACGATCAATGAAATGATGTTCAAATGAGTACAGGGTACATAGAGCTTAGAGTTATCAGACACTCATCTTTCAGGATAAGAGAAAACCTCCAACGTTAAGTCTTATCGGACGATGAATGAAATGATGTACAAATAAGTACAGGGTATATAGAGCTTAGAGTTACCAGACATTCATCTTTCAGGATAAGAGAAAACCTCCAACGTTAAGTCATATCGGGCGATGAATGAAATGATGTTCAAATGAGTACAGGGGCCATAGAGCTTAGAGTTATCAGACATTCATCTTTCAGGATAAGAGAAAACCTACAACGTTAAGTCATATCGGACGATGCATGAAATGATGTTCAAATAAGTACAGAGTACATAGAGCTTAGAGTTATCAGACATTCATCTTTCAGGATAAGAGAAAACCTCCAACGTTAAGTCATATCGGACAATTAATGAAATGATGTTCAAATAAGTACAGAGTACATAGAGCTTAGAGTTACCAGACATTCATCTTTCAGGATACGGGAAAACCTACAACGTTAAGTCATATCGGGCAATGAATGAAATGATGTTCAAATGAGTACAGGGTACATAGAGCTTAGAGTTATCAGACATTCGTCTTTCAGGATAAGGGAAAACCTGCAACGTTAAGTCATATCGGACGATGAGTGAAATGCTGTTCAAATGAGTACAAGGTACATAGAGCTTAGAGTTACCAGACATTCATCTTTCAGGATAAGAGAAAGCCTCCAACGTTAAGTCATATCGGACAATTAATGAAATGATGTTCAAATAAGTACAGAGTACATAGAGCTTAGAGTTACCAGACATTCATCTTTCAGGATACGGGAAAACCTACAACGTTAAGTCATATCGGACGATGAATGAAATGATGTTCAAATAAGTACAGAGTACATAGAGCTTAGAGTTATCAGACATTCATCTTTCAGGATAAGAGAAAACCTCCAACGTTAAGTCATATCGGACAATGAATGAAATGATGTTCAAATAAGTACAGAGTACATAGAGCTTAGAGTTACCAGACATTCATCTTTCAGGATACGGGAAAACCTACAACGTTAAGTCATATCGGGCAATGAATGAAATGATGTTCAAATGAGTACAGGGTACATAGAGCTTAGAGTTATCAGACATTCGTCTTTCAGGATAAGGGAAAACCTGCAACGTTTTCATATCGGACGATGAGTGAAATGCTGTTCAAATAAGTACAGAGTACATAGAGCTTAGAGTTATCAGACATTCATCTTTCAGGATAAGAGAAAACCTACAACGTTAAGTCATATCGGACGATGAATGAAATGATGTTCAAATAAGTACAGAGTACATAGAGCTTAGAGTTACCAGACATTCATCTTTCAGGATAAGAGAAAACCTCCAACGTTAAGTCATATCAGACGATCAATGAAATGATGTTCAAATGAGTACAGGGTACATAGAGCTTAGAGTTATCAGACACTCATCTTTCAGGATAAGAGAAAACCTCCAACGTTAAGTCATATCGGACGATGAATGAAATGATGTTCAAATGAGTACAGGGTACATAGAGCGTAGTTACCAGACATTCGTCTTTTAGGTGAAGGTAAACCGCGAGATAGAAAACCTTATCCATATGACGTACCCTCACGGAGATAGGAACTGGAGACCTCTAGAACGTCGGGCAGGCACACTACCGCCACGCTACAGAGGCGGGCAAGGATGGGAGGTAATTCTTATTTGTTTCTAACCCAAAACCAACACAGTTATTACAAATGTACATTGTCTACTGTCTAACATGTGGATTTTAAGTGGGGAATTGCTCCCACTGAAACATTGATGCAATTTTGGGAATGTGTATTTCGTTACTTTGTGTTTCAGTAGTTGGCAACACTTTGTTTAAGATATCAATTTTATTTTGAAGTGATTATGCCAAGTAGGTGACATGTAATTAGCGAGTTATAGTGTGATCAAGCAAACGTACTTGTACTGGGGTCTATTCTGTTGGAATACCAAGTCGTAGTCTATGAAAGTCATTAACTCTGTTAGCAATTAACAATTTTCAGTATATTGACGTTTTAAATAATTTTATGTGTAAGTTTGGACTTAGAGTTAAGTAAATAGAATAAAGAGAGAGTAAAAATAGATCTCTGAAAAAATGGTGTTTCCATGTATATAGAAGGCAAAACTACCGATCTGCAACTTTTGTCTAATCCCAGCGCTACTATACGTACATCATTTTATGTTGTGAAATAACAAATCCTTTTGCTCATCCATCGAAACTGTTTCCAAACCACTGACTCGATTACTAACATCCGACCATGTGACTGATATGTCATGCTTTTCACGAGTCAATTGAACCAAAATGTCATTTTGATCTCGCTGTTTATTGCACCGGTTGCTGTTGCCGTAAACAAGCAAAACCATATTAAGTACGTGCATATTTCTCTTTTCTTACCTTCACTAATAGATTTAAACTATTCCGGCGCTGTAACTGGATAAAAAGCTTGAGAACAAAGCAATTGAGCATTCCAATTGTAAGGTCGGTTTTCTAAAAAATTATTTTTACAATGTTTTTCATTACATAAAATCCACGATTAGCCTATTAACCTCTAGTTCATATTAAAACTTCACGAACGATTACTTAAGCCTCACAGTCATTTTCCCTAATTGTATATTTAATAGCTAATTTATAATATTTGTAAAATAGGAAAACGAAGAAATAAAGCAGTTTATCCAATTCTTCTAGCGTAGCTACATTTTAGTTAAAGGCGATGTATAAATGCAACAATGGAAAAAAGAAAACAAATCCTTTCACCTTTGAGTAGACCAATTTCTTTTACCTATAAAACACCTACAAATTTTGTTTCATAATTGAAATGTTATAAAAGAATTGTAGCTTGATTTACTATGGTGAAGGTTACATGAGATGTTGAATATACTATGATGATGTCCCACGTTGTGGCGACATGTGTAGCAGGATTTCTACGGTGAAGAACTGGTTCTTCAATATTGCGTCTGCTTAAATAAGAGTCATAAGATATATTGTTTTGAAGGGTGGTACCGAGTGAAAGAAATAAAATTTCGATAAGTTCAATTTGGTAATATATAATTTAATTGTTCAGCTGGATTACTTTTACTCGAACTTTCTTTCCTAGTCAATCATTGCAAGTTACCTCCAGCATATTGATTAATCCTTAATAAATTGTTTCCGTTAATTACATAAAAATGTTCATTTCTGCACGTCCACTCAGTACTATCAAAAAACTTTCATCTTTTCCGCGTTCCAGAAAGAAGGACGAATTTTCTTTCGGTTTCTGCCCATAGTTTATTTAATCCTTCGTTACTATGGCTACCCATTTATTACTTTTATATGATTGCCTTATTTACTACCACGTCACTGCATTAAGTAATACAATTTATTACTACGGCCAATCACAAAATTATATATATTTTAAAACAATTTTGATTGTGTTTCTTTTATAAATTTATACATTTTTCAAATCTCTTTCTAAATATAAATCAAAACTACTGTTACAGATTGTACAAAGCCTTTGTACTTCGAAGTTTTAGAACATGTCATTGAGGAAAGCTTTGATTTACAATTAAGAATCCCATGCAGTGGGAGATTGTTCTTTTAACTCCATAGAATATGTAGATCAAATAAGACAAATGCCATAGAGTTATAATTCCAAGCGGTATAGAACTTAGATGGTTGCGATTTGCAATCAAAGCACAGAAAACAAAAGAGAAGCTGTTTATATCACTCTGATACGTAAGTGATGCAATATCAACCAATTTAATAAACTTTATGAAAAAGTTTTGCTGTATTTACTTTGTAGTTATAGTGTATTTCAAATTGCTTATCAGGTTGACAAATCTAAACCAAAATTGAAGAGAAATAAAATGTTTTGCATGTATGTTCCTATCTGTAAAATACGAGGGCTGTTAAATAAAATTCAATCTTATTATATTCTGTTAGCTTAATGGGAAACAAACACGCCATAGTAGTTTCATTGTGGTACTCCTGGTTTCCGCCTGTGAGAACCAGGCAAGTTCAGACATGTTCAGTATCGCCTACCGCTGCAATGGAGGTAACACGCGAAGAACAGTATGTGGCTTTGAAATTCTGCTTTCGTCTCAACAAATCTTTAGTTGAGGCCTATACAGTGTTAGAGGAGGTCTATGGAGAGTCTGTTCTTCCCTACAGCACCGCTCGAAGGTGGCTTCAAATGTTTAAAGAGGGGAGACAATCAATTACAAAGGAAGGTGGACCCGGTGCTCCAGTTACTGCTCTTACAGAAGAAAACATCAACACAGCTGCTGCCATTGTGAGAGAGGAGCGACGAATTACCTTAAGATCACTTTCTGAAATACTGAACATTTCATTGGGTGCCACCCACACGTTGGTGACAGAAACATTACACATGAGACGTGTTTGTGCGTGATGGGTTCCAAGACTGTTGATTCCCGAACAAAAGGACATTCGCATGCACGTCTCCATGCAGTTAAAGTTGATGCTAGAGAAAGATCCGGAGTTTCTTCTAAACGTAATCACTGCTGATAAAACTTGGCTACATCATTTTGATCCTGAGAGCAAATAGCTAAGATCAGTGTGCAAATCTCCTTCATCACCAACCCCCAAAAAAGCAAAAGTGGTTGCTTCTGATGGGAAAGTTATGGTCATCTCATTCTTTGATATTCATGGAATGGTTTATCAGCATGTTGTACCTGCACACACATCAGTAACTGGACAATACTACAGGGATGTCCTGAAAACATTGCAAGTCCATATCAGGCGCAAAAGACTTCATTTCCGTGAAGCAGGCTGGATGCTGCACCACGATAATGCGCGGCCGTATATTGTCAATGTTGTTGCTGAATATCTTGCAAAAATCAACGTGAACTGCATCCCTCACCCTCCCTATAGTCCGGATTTAGCCCCATGTGACTTTTTTCTGTTCACTGACTTGAAGAAACGCCTTCGTGGGAGACATTATCCATCATCAGAAGCAGTAGTGAAGGCTGCGGAGGCGATTTTAATGGATCTCTCAAAAATGGTTTCCAGCATGTCTTTGAAGACTGGCAGAAACGCTGGGACAAGTGAATCGCATTCAGGAGAAGCTATTTTGAGAAGGGCCATCAAAATTATGGGGATTGTCAAAAAAATTGTGATCATTCTTTATTGCACAACCCTGGTAATTGTAAGTTCTGTACACAACACATTTTTCAAAGTTTTCGAGTTGGAACCTTTTTGGATGTGGACGATGCTGAAAGTTCTTCTCCCGTACACTTTGGACTTTGTATCTATTTCACAATATTATGTATATTTCGTTGTTGCATTATTTAACGTAATAATTATACCTCTACGTTTCCCTTCTGTACAAAACTGTAACACATTGAATACTAATTTTCTACTTTGTGAGCGTTTGTGTATGACGATGTTTACATTTAGATTTGATTCGAACCCTACCACTGTAAGAGACTCAACTGATGTACAGGGAATGATGACGTAATACCTTTTATCTGATTTTATGGAAGCTTCCACTGTATATATTTGTTAGTGTTAGTATTTTGTATTAAGAAGAAGCGTGGATATTGCTGCTGTTCTCCTTTAAAGTATTTGGCGCAGTAAAAGACGAAACAATAAGCGCGATGTAATAATAAAGGCGAGATGATGAAGCCTGCCTGATTCTATTATTTCTCGTTGAAAATAAATATTGCAAAATGTAGATTGCGGGCGAGGAAGCGGGGCTTGCGCTATGAATGACTAATATACCACGAAGCGGGCGTATTGTACGTACAGAAGGCAAACATTATCATGCAAATTACTTAGCAGGCCTTGTTTGTGTGCACGTCACACGCGCGTGCGTCTTCGGGCACGTGTCACGGGTTGAGGTGTCGGAAACAAATATGTGATGTGTTTGTAAATATTTAATTGACAAGTGAATGCGTGTGGTTTAAGGGATCGTATGCGCCACGATCTGTTAAATGAATCCAAAGTTATCCTCTCTAAATGAACTATTTTTCAAAATGTTTAATCTTCTCAAAAATACCTGTAAGGAGTTATTGAATATTGAAGCACTTTTTAAGATGTTTGTTATACAGAGTGTCCCAAATTGATATATACACTTTGAAGTGTTATTTCTCTGCAACAATCTGACGTACTCGCTGCCTCAGGTCCCGTGGCCAATAACCTTTTATGTTCCTGAGCAACTTGGTGTCATTGCTTCTTGACCTTTACTTCTTTTACTCTAATCCACTTTTCTCTTAATTTGTATAAGAATTCTCGTATACATCTACTTTTCTTTTCACCTATCCCCGTTAACATTCGTACCGTCAGCACCTCTTTGCTCACACTGTCCCATTTCTTATCCCATATTTTTCTACTGCAGTTTCTTAACTCCCTACATTCTATCAGATAATGAACAGTGCTCTCTTCATCTCCACAAAATTCACATATCCCCTACCTCATTACTTCTCAACCCTTTCAGATATATTATTCCTACTCTCATCCATGATATGCCTTCTCTTCCAGTTTTGTCACATTGATCTGTATATTTTTCCCTACCCCAGTCTGTCTTTAATTTATTATAAAATTTCAAAGTTTTCTTTCGTTCTATACTTTTCCAAATCTCCTGCCTATCTATATCTTGTACCCTGTTTCTCACTTCCTTCCCGAAACCGTTATAATTTGACTCCTGTGCTCTCCATAAATCTCCCATGCCTATCTTCAATATCGTTCTTTCCAGTTCCGACCATCAACTGTTTATTTCTTAATGCTTTTCCGTTGTTTCATGTACAGATTCAATAATTCCCCTTTCTGTCCTTTAATACACTTACACTGGAATTTCAGTATTCTCTCTATTATTCCCCTCCTTTTTTTTACCTAACTCTAGTAATGTCACCTCTCTTGGTGCCGATTTTGTCAGTCCAAAACAATCCATACATCTGGTCTAATTGTGTTCCTATCCCTGGTGTGCCCCATACATTGTTCTGGCTTCAACGACCGCTTCATACATTCTTTGTAATCATCTAACTGACATCTCCGGTTTATGTTTACATATTCTTACCCCTGACATTGCCGTCCTGCCATTAGCTATCACTTTTCTGGCTTCTGCGCCCCACCCTCCACTGCTACACATCCGTACACCTAAATGATGATACTCCTTTACCACTTCTACCTTTTGATCTATAAACCACTCCTCTCCTTTCCTCAGTATCGATCCTGTTTTAAATACCATTTTTTGCTGTTTAACCTTAATCCCTAGTCATCGCAAAACCTGTGAATTGCCTCTATTGATTTTTGTAGACCTACTACAGAAATTGATCCTACCGTTATAGCATCCGCATGCAGTAATCCAGGAAATGAGACAAGCAAATGTTATGAACATGTTGCCACGCTTTCCCACTGTCTTGTGGATCATACCTAACAAATCTGCATCCCTGTCTCATTTCGTTGCGGAGAAATAACAGTTCCACGAATGTATACGGGCACTCTATATTTTGGATTATTATGGCATGGAGTATTTTATCCTCCTAAGGATAAAATGTACTTGAAGAACGACAGCCCAGTGTTACTAGATTTAATGATATGTGGAAAAGAAACTCTTGCGGGAAGAAATTCCGGCGTTGATAAGACCATTGCAGTTAACAGTATTCTTAAATGACGAAAACATTTGGATATGTGTAGTCATACTATGGAAAAAGCTCCCAAATTACTTAGTTTTAGCTATTTGACTCAGGAACTGTACCTACATGAGCTGTATATCTGAGTTACAAATACTACAAAATATACAGGAGGCACACATGGTCACCCTAGGAAGAGAAAGGGAGCACTGTATTCTTAAGAGTACCATGTGAGTAACTGCGGGGGGTGGCTCGGGTATTTTCGTCTGTGTCCCGCATTCGTTAGGTCGGGGTTCCATTCCCATGACCCATGGTTTTTTCGTGGGGTTTTCCGAGTCTCCAGGCGAGAGCTGCGTAGGTTTATTACATCCCCCAAATTTCCTATCTCTCTTTTCATCTCCATTATCATTTCACGTCATCTCTCATCTACTCTTTCGGCATAGAAGTGTCGGGGGAATCTTGGCGTTGCATGGGAGGATGATAGCTCCTGGTAAACACTGCCTCCTTCGGTGAGACGGCCTGTTGGCTGGACTAATCTCTGTTTCATATAACTTTGCCCCGCTGACATGTATCACTTCGCGCCATAGGCCATAGGCGGTGCCTTCCCGTCACATTGAAACCTGCAGTAAACGTCATAATAATTGTCAGGAAGATAGATAAAATCATACAAATAAGAATATGAAGGCATGCAAAAATAATGAAGTTTATAATGAAACTGAGCAAGCTGAAACTGAATGAATGAGCAATGAAACTGGAAAAAAGTGTATAATGAAAGGCCTTCGGCCTTTTCTGCTGGGATTTTTTAAAACCAGCACACATACCTTGCAAAAATGCTTGTCTTTCAGTCTTAAAAGTCTTGTCACGCCATACTTGTCGTGTGTCCTTCATTCACCCAAGTCTCGCCAAGGTAATATATTTTGCGACTTGTATCCCGGTACAGTCTGGTTGTCCTTAAATAACGTCTTCGCCACACAGCAATATCGCCCCTGGAGTGTTAAGTTTTCCTGTTGTCTCAATTTCATGTCGCGATGTTCCTACGCATCCACCTGTAACTTCAGAGCACAGCTGTTCGACTTCTCTTACTGACAAAGACGGATTCTTCTCTATGAGTGCATTAAACACATGCACCACAATTCTTTTTTCGCCGCTTTCTAAAGGTTTTCCCTTGCGATGCTTCAGTGAAAAACTGGTGGTAGACTGCCATTATACATATAATAAGTACACGCGCAATAAACGATCAATAAAATAATTTAGCTCTCGCACTGGGCACAACATATCTAAGAATGGTGATATATGACTAATCCAGTTCAAAACAAGGTGAGTGATAAAAGTCATATAAACAAACATGTTATCACTACCGCTAAATCACGTTCTATCGTGCCATGTGCTTGAGAGCAAAGGAACCTCCTCTTTACTTCGTTTAAGAATTAACATGCATTTCAGATAAATCAACTCTGTTGTGTAATATATTTGATTAAAACAGCTACGAAAATATAAAGTTTACAATTCTCTTCCAACATATAAAGATATATCACCATGTTAAATAACGAACTAATTTTTACCGCACAACAGTCTGCACTACAACAGCAGCCAATGAGATGTGCTAAGGTCACGTGACCGTTAAGAGATAGGCGGCAAGCTTAGGTGGAACAAGGATTATAATAATAATTGGCTGTTTCAGGACCTTGGGGGTGGCCTGCCGGTTGTGCTGTTCGGTTTCCAAGTGGTCAAGTGCATGGACCGTGCCCTCTGTATTGCGGCGGCCGTTGTCTCCTCTCGCCTCATACATCCTCTCGAGGGCGTCCCACTTGGGGGCATAGGTACAATAGACAAAGTTTGGACCTCCGTGCGGAATACTCTCCGTAGCAAAGTCCAGTCAGGGACTTAATTGAAAATCAGCATCCAAGATTTTAGTTTTGAATCTTATTGTTCACAGAGATACATACAACACTCTTCTTCGGAGCTTTTATATAAAAATGCTATTTTTTAGATCTGAAAATGCATTTGCAGTTGGATCTCTATATTAATTCTGTGTTGTCTGTGGGAAACTCAACATTTTCTACTTCGTATGTACGTGGTAAGCAGGTAAAAACATTAAATGATTCACAACAATCCCACAAAGCAAGCTGGCATGCCAGATGTGCTCGGTAAATATTTAATTTAGAATGCCACTGAAAAAGCAGATGTACACAGTTTCAGGTGCGATGAGGTGCAGATGTGCACTCGAAGTATAGAATTAGCTTTAGTTAGTTATTTAAATGGATTTACTCATCGGGTTGCCAGTTAGAATGTGAGCTTACCTTCCCTCTCCAACATATTGCATTTCCCTGAACACAGTTTCGTATTTATGCACTTTTAACAGCTCTTTCCCCGTTGTTATATTGAACCACGCATTGAAATTCACATAAAGTCATGTGACGTATTTCCCCACAGTGAACTCAAATAGTTCATGGGCAGAGATAGGAGGAATTATGGAAATAGAGGAATGAGAGATATATGGAGATTAGAGGAAAGGAATACAAGCGATGTGGGTAAGTTGGTAAAATGCAGAATAGGAGATATAGAAAGGCAGCAAATGTGGGGAAGTCTAGAAAATATGAAATCATTACAATTTTACAAGAAGGAAAAAGAAACTTGGGGCGAGAAGCATATGTAGATTACTGCAAAAGGAAGAGAGAGAAGGGTTAGCTTGGATGAGAACAGGAACAATATTTCTAAGAGAGATACGAGGTAGAGAAAAGGGAATTTGTGAATTGTGTGGTGGAAAAGAAAGCATGGAACCTATGTAAGGGAATGCGAGGAGGTTGTAATGTGGAGAAGAAAGGTTTGGGAGGAAACCTGGGAGAAAGTAGAGAAGAGGATGGCAGCTATCAAAATGTTAACGGGAAGGGAGAAAAAGAAGGTAAGAAGTATTGGTGAGTTCTTGCAGAAAGTAAAAGAAAAATGGACAAGAAATGTAAAGAATATAAGACAGGAAGATGAGGGAGAAGAATGTGAATAATTAAGAAACAAGGAGGCATGGAGGATAAGAGCTACCTGACAGAGCAGAAGACCAGGGTGTCGTGTAAGCCAAGGTAGCAACAAGGTAAAGACAAATAAATATAAAGAATGTAAGAAAGGAAGATGAGGGGGTAGAAAGGGACTAATTAAGTAACAAGGAGTCATGGGGGTTAAGAGCTTACTGGCAGAGCAGAAGACCAGGGTGTCATGTAAGACAAGGTAGCAACAACGCAAAGACAAATAAATGTAGCCTAAAGTTGTAAATTGTAAAATTTTGGAATATACACAATAAAATCTACTCCAATCTATAGTGCTTTCTGGTTAATATTGGTGAAATTCTATGTGACACAAAAACCTGTTAATTTTGGTGAAATTCTATGTGACACAAAAACCTGTGACTGCTTCTAAAATACACCAGCAAAAATGAGAGTATATGTCATAACAAGGCACATCTATGGCTATTCAACCCGAAGGGAAAATTCTACCATAGTTAGCTTCTTGTCTTATAGAAGCAGAGGTATTTAAAGGAAGCCTTAACTCTTTGAACAAAGTCCTTCATAACCTGGGATTCGAATTAAAATATATATATATATATATATATATATATATATATATATATATATATATATATATATATATATAACACAAAACAGATACTCTAACGATCAGATATCGATGAGCAATTTAAAATGAAAACAGGCGCAGTGAAGACCCTGTAACACACTGAATGTGGATTGAAAACAACCTCTTTAAAAAAAAAACATCATAATTTTTTTACGGTCATAATTTTTCGGACTAAAATTCAATCTTATTATATTCTGTTAGCTTAATGTGACACAAACACGCCGTAGTAGTTTCATTGTTGGTACTCCTGGTTCCTGCCCATGAGAACCAGGTAAGTTCAGACATGTTCAGTATCGCCTACCGCTGCAATGGAGGTAACAGGCGAGGAACAATATGCGGCTTTGTAATTCTGCTTTCGTCTCAACAAATCTTCAGTTGAGGCCTATACAATGTTACAGGAGACCTATGGAGAGTCTGTTCTTCCCTACAGCACAGCACGTAGGTGGTTTAAAATGTTTAAAGAGGGGAGACAATCAATTTCAAAGGAAGGTGGACCCGGTGCGCCAGCTACTGCTCTTACGGAAGAAAACATTAACACTGCTGCTGCCATTGTGAGAGAGGGTCGACGAATTACCTTAAGATCACTTTTTGAATTACTGGACATTTCAGTGGGTGCCACATTTCCGTGAAGCAGGCGGGATGTTGCACCACGATAATGCGTGGCCGGATATTGCCAATGTTTTTTGAATATTTTAGAAAATTCATCATGAAATAGATCCCTCACCCTCCCTACAGATCACATTCATCCCCATGTGACCTTTTTCTATTCCCTAACTTGAAGAAACGCCTTCGTGGGAGGCATTATTCATCATCAGAAGCAGTGGTGAAGGCTGCGGAGGCGATTTTGAATTATCTCTCAAAAATGGTTTCCAGCATGTCTTTGAAGACTGGCATAAACGCTGGGACAGGTGCATCGCATTCAGGGGAGACTATTTTGAGAAGGTCCATCAAAATTATGAGGATGAATAAAGGTACGTTGTCAAAAGATTGTGATCATTCTTTATTGAACAGCCCTATTATATACGTTTGTGTATATGTACATACAACACGTTTCATTCCAGCGAACTTGAAGGTACAAACGTGCCCAATTAGCACCCTGATTTCGCAGCCCATGTGTGGCATGTTTACGTAGAACAGGACGAAAACAAAAGCCGGTGATCCAATGCAAATAAGTAGCTCCAGGAATTACATATTAGCAATTAGGGGAGGTCAATTGGCTGCCCAGCATTTTAAGTGGAACGTTTGCATGAAGTGGGCGCTGGACGGAAGGCACAATGGGCTCAAGTCAAGTACTATTGTTATAGACTTATACTCGTGACCAACCGCTTTCGAACATCAGGTAGAGGGCACTACTAACGTTTAATGAATGACTTATGCTCACATGTTTCAGTTCATTGTCGTTTGTGTCCTGATTGTTTTATATTCTGTGTCGTCGAAGTGCACTAGAGAAGGAAGTGTAATTTTGGGAATTAGATACTTACATCTGGATCCCATGGAACTTTTTTAATCTATATGCAATGGCCTGTCCTGCGTCGTGGCGTAGTGGGCTAAGGCAGCATGCCTTGGTTCCTGGCCACGGAAAGCGACCCGGGTTCGATCCCACCCATAGGTTGAGGATTTTATGTCCCGGATATAGGACAGGTGCCCACTCATCTTCGTGAGGAAAGTGAGGAGCTTACGCTAAATAAGCGGCCCTGCTCACGGAAATCAACATTCCGGCTGGGGGGATGCCGAGATGCTGACCACATCTTCCCGTATCGGTTGGATGATCCTCCACCTCTGCCGTGCGTAAGTGGGCGTGGGGCCGGCAGTCGGGTTGGTAGGCCTTAACCCTCTAAGGGCTGTCGCGCCATGGATTGTTTATTTATTGTGCCATGTCGTAGTACAAAGAAAAAGGCTGGGTATCGCTTCTCTTACACTAGGATCTAAAGCCTGCCTGAAGAATGAATGCAGATGGCGCAGACTGGCAGCTTGCGTAAACAAAAACAGATAAGAGTATTACGTCACCATTCACTGTAGAGTAGTTGAGTCTCCTACACTGGACGGATTCTAATCAAGTCAAAATGAAAACGCCGTCATTCGCTTGCAAAGTGTAAAATTAATATTCAATGTGTTACATTTCTGTAAGGAAGAGAAACTAAAGGTCTAATTAAAATAATGCTACAAAAACGTAATATAGTGAGAGAGATTCAAAATCAAAGGTACGGGAGAAAAACTTTCAACAACGTCCACATCCAAAAAGGCTCGAACTCGATGATTTTGTAAAATGTGTTGTATGCAGAACTAAACTCGAGTTTGACGATCAGAGAGGATAAATTCCTACAGTATTGTAAACGTATGAAATGTTCTTAAAAGAACAAAATAGCTTTTGAAGGCAGAAGGACCCATTCTGAGGAACACTTAAAGATGCATGCGATATCGAATTAGCAAGTACAAAAATATACGTCGTGTTACGTACGTTGTACTGATGGTCAGACTGTACTGTACTATATTCCCGTCTTCTCTGATCTCTCTAAACCGAGCGATCTCCCATAACAACTGTACTCGTTCGACAGACAGGTAATACAATATACGTCGTGTTACGTACGCTGTACTGATGGTCAGACTGTACTGTACTATATTCCCGTCTTCTCTGATCTCTCTAAACCGAGCGATCTTCCATAACAACTGTACTCATTCGTCAGACAGGTAATACAATATACGTCATGTTACGTATGCTGTACTGATGGTCAGACTGTACTGTACTATATTCCCGTCTTCTCTGATCTCTCTAAACCGAGCGATCTCCTATAACAACTGTACTCATTCGTCAGACAGGTAATACAATATACGTCGTGTTACGTACGCTGTACGGATGGTCAGACTGTAATGTACTATATTCCCGTCTTCTCTGATCTCTCTAAACCGAGCGATCTCCTATAACAACTGTACTCATTCGTCAGACAGGTAATACAATATACGTCGTGTTACGTACGCTGTACTGATGGTCAGACTGTACTGTACTATATTCCCGTCTTCTCTGATCTCTCTAAACCGAGCGATCTCCCATAACAACTGTACTCATTCGTCAGACAGGTAATACAATATACGTCGTGTTACGTACGCTGTACAGATGGTCAGACTGTAGTGTACTATATTCCCGTCTTCTCTGATCTCTCTAAACCGAGCGATCTCCTATAACAACTGTACTCATTCGTCAGACAGGTAATACAATATACGTCGTGTTACGTACGCTGTACTGGTGGTCAGACTGTTCTGTACTATATTCCCGTCTTCTCTGATCTCTCTAAACCGAGCGATCTCCTATAACAACTGTACTCATTCGTCAGACAGGTAATACAATATACGTCGTGTTACGTACGCTGTACTGATGGTCAGACTGTACTGTACTATAGTCCCGTCTTCTCTGATCTCTCTAAACCGACCGATCTCCCATAACAACTGTACTCATTCGTCAGACAGGTAATACAATATACGTCGTGTTACGTACGCTGTACTGATGGTCAGACTGTAATGTACTATATTCCCGTCTTCTCTGATCTCTCTAAACCGACCGATCTCCCATAACAACTGTACTCATTCGTCAGACAGGTAATACAATATACGTCGTGTTACGTACGCTGTACTGATGGTCAGACTGTACTGTACTATATTCCCGTCTTCTCTGATCTCTCTAAACCGAGCGATCTCCCATAACAACTGTACTCATTCGTCAGACAGGTAATATATCAATTGCGGGAAGAACCCTTCTCTGGAGGCCATAGGTTGATCTGCAAGAATCAGAAACAGGTTTGCGTTGTAGATATCTTGACGATTTTCCTATATCTCTGAAGATCATCGTCCTCTGAGGTGGAAGTGTTTATTAATTCGATGAGTTTCTTTCTCAATTTGGCTATTAAGTCTTAAGTATGGGAATATATTTACCGTTTCTTCTGAGAGGATCGCTGATGAGTTTTCTCTATCCCATGCAAAACTACCTTTTTCGGGTCGACGCCGCAGGATCCACTTCGTCAGAAGATATAGTACACCGTACGAAATGGACACCCTGGGGAACGCCTGAGGAATGTGTGCATTAATTCCGCCTTGCTGAAGTCGCCTCCTTCCGCGCTAGTACCACATAATGGAAATTTACTTTTCTTTGTTTTACTTTTTAGCTAGCGGGCTCTATGCAGTGCGCAGTAGAATATAAGGCATTTGCTTCGTTTTGCAATAATAACTTACAGTTTTGTAAGAAGTTAAGTTTATTATTAGTAAATTGGACCCTTCCCTTATATTGTTGATATTTTATATTTGCATCTAGAGATGGCGGTGCGGAAAAAATTGAGGAGCTATGATGGGTAGCGAATCCCTCTTGAGAAAGGTAACTTTCTAACTGGGAATGCGTGATGCTAAATACATCTCTTTCCTGTATCGGTTGTGTGTTCGTCCAACTCTGTATTGCGTATGTAGGCGTGAGACCGGCAGTATGCCTGGCAGGCTATGGCTTGCTTGCGGACTGTTGCGCCGTGGACTATTATTAATATCATCCGCTTCGGTAACGTAGATGGTAGCGTTTTTGCCTTACGTTCAAGTGGTCCCGAGTTCGAATCTTGGTTAGGTGAGTTACCTGGTTAAGGTTTTTCCGTGGTTTCCCTTATCCTGAAAGACGAATGGCGGGTATCTCTAAGCTCCATGGACTCCGGACTCATTTGAGCGTCATTTCACCGACTTCATTCATCGTCCGATATGACTTAATGTTGGACGACGTAAATTACAAAAAAAAAAAAAAAAAAAAAAAAAAAAAGTAGAGGTGGAGGAACGTAATATGAAAGCGTTCGGAATGGGGAAAGGAGTTCATAGCAAACGCAGTTCAAGGTTCCCCCAGGAATATAGGGTGTTCTCAAATTGTAGGCTAGATCTTGAAGATATAAGAATGTACTAGCCAACGTTAAACTCCAGCTGTGAAAATCTATAGCTAGTTGTTCAACTTACTCCTTAAAACACGCACTTTCTGGAACATTCAGTGTCATTCTGTGTGTAATAGTAGGTTAGGCATCTTTTAGGACCGACCATAAAGCATTCCAACAATGAAGTTAATGTAACAATGCGATACTTGATTCGTGTAGCTGCCACAGCATAATCAATGTACCCTTTTGAAATTGTTTTTTTTTTTTTAGAACGGTTCTAACAAGGGACACCTTTGACCACGTTCGTTATGTCATCATCAAACTTCACTCTGTAATTCACAGTTACTTTGCTGCGTCATAGTAGAAGCTTATGTTGAACAATACTTGTTGAAATGCAGGCACTGAGGCAGAATAGTAATCGAATGGACTAGTGGAGGAGCAGTCGATTCTACCCAACCCACTTCAGAACCAGAAGGAGCCGTTGATGATCAACCTATGATGATAACTTTGGATACTGAGGACAACATACATCATAAATGGGTTAAGTGGACCACCAACAACCGAGGATGTCAGGGAGATTGAGGCGGAATAGTAACTGAATGGACTAGTGGAGGAGCAGTCGTTTCTACACTCAGAGGACAACCTTTACTCCTCCACAGGAAAGTAAGTCTCCGAAGAACGAGACGCAGGGGGTTGGCGAAGGTTCCCACACCCTCCCTGGACAGGTTTATGACACCCCCTGTCAGTACAGTTACAGACCATTCTATAACATTCTGACGGCTTCTACTTTTGTGAATGAATCTTCTCGGTTTTAATGTACAGAGTGAATAGGGCGCATGTTTTTTAACGGTCTGCTTCCTGTGTAGCAGGCGTTCTCTGCCACACACATTCGCTGTCCTTGTCCCACAGCACATTCCTTACAGGGACCTTCTCTACGTTGCTATAATATACTTCAGGACCAGGAGGATGCCTTGATAATCAAGCTATGATGACAACTTTGGACACCGATGGAAGGATAGAGGCTGGCAGATGTAGAACGGAACAACTCGCGATCAAGAGGAAGAAATATGATAAACCCAATTTAGGTTAGGTCGGCAATCTTATTAAAGAATGAAAATAACTTTTTATTTTTTGGCATATGCTTGTAATTAGTTTAAAATTTTTAGTTGTATAATTTGTATAAGATTGCTGAATAGGTTAATTTATATTGTAAGCTGGTGAAAGTCAGCAGTAGGTTTAGTAGTTATTTAGTTTAATTAGAAATAAAATGTATCTGCACAACACTGTTTTGTAAAAGCATAAAAGAATCAAGTTAAAAGGAATAAAATCGGTAGATGGCATGATTAGGTATAGCTTCTAGAGGCCAAAGCCTTGGTAATGCAGATTTTATCTATTTATTTTGTTTTGTCGAAATGCAGGTTGTGATATTGAAATACTCTTATCATTTGCAAATCTGACAACGTGGCTTTAGTTGGGTGAGTTCTCTTACTACTTATTGTAGTCACTTCATCGAAATCCTGTATCTGCACTATATCCTTTCAGGTGTGAGTATATATGTGTTTTGCGCTGTTAAAAGTACTTTAGTTAGAGAGATTTTAGCACTGTTGATTAAAAATGTATAATTACCACCTTACGTCATTGAATTACGTATAATTTCTGTCCTATAGTGTTGATATCTTGTTACTTCATTTCTTTCTATTAAACGTCACTGAAGCAGAATACAACATTTTGCATGGAAATGACAAGCGCCACTTTTGTTATGATCGATTGTGCTGAGGAAATCGGTGGGTGCAGTCCTAGTTCAGGAAAAAGGCGTTTAGCGTCGGGCAGGGGTATTCGAGGCCAGGATCATTTTGATGTAGGATGCAATCAGGGAAAAGCAGATTATGTTCCAGACTAGCGGGTAAGGGTGAGCATAAGTACACTCTGTCTCAGGGTCTAGCGTTTAAGTGGAAATACACTATGCTTCCTTGTTGATTTCTCTCGCCAGTTTATTCATATAACATTTATATTATGAGCTCGCACTATCACACTTGCTCGCCACGACGTCGGTATCACTACCCACGTTTCACTTTCCCGCACCAACTTGTAAGTTTTTCTCTGCACAGCCCCGCCACTTTACGCAAAATGAAGTGTGTCGACTTTCCTAGTCTTTTTGCGCCCTTGCCGCCCGCGGGCTTAACTATCCCCGCCTCTTTTTTATTTCATGAATGTTCCGCCCGTATCGCGTGACGTATAACAATTTTAATTGGAGGTTTGTTTTCCTTATATTTAATCTAATTGGTCTTTCACCCCGTCATATCTAGGCAGCAGTTCGGTTTTGCCCCACCGGGGTTTGACCCTTGGGATTATGGGGGAGACACATTCTGACTTTTTCTCACGTTTCCTGACCGTCTTGCATTCCTAAGGCTAACTTTGCCTTCTTGTCTCACTTTCCCACGCATTTAGCGTTTCTTTGCTTACGTGACACATTCCTTAATCTATATAGTTTTATTTTCCCTCACTTGCTTATAGCATCGGAAATCTAAGGTTTCTGCCTCAATTGTTATTATGAGCATGTTTCCGTGCGGTACCAAGCGTTCGAGGTCAGAGGTGCGCCTTGTAAGAATTTTGAGTAAAATAGCATATGTTTAATATATTAATGGCAAGTGTAATGTATATCTTCAATCTTTCGTGGATAGCCTCATAGTTTCTCTTCATTAACTAAATTCTCTAAATTAACCTTTGTGTAGCTTGTAAATTGTAAGAGATATATAAAATATTACTAAAGAAAATATAGACCTTCCTAAACTATATAATCTAAAGCAATATTTTGTGGATGGAATCATTTTTGACAGTTTTTGTCATTGTTTTGATCGTTCGATTACTTGTAAGTGCAATTGTTAAACAGAAAGACGTCATTTGTTTTTTTTAATTGTTAATTACGTATAAAGGTGTCAATCATTTAATAGTGACTAGCTTTTTTTTTTTAAAAAAAATTGAATGTTGCTTATGCCTATTTGCCGTTGTACCTGTGGAAAATGTGTAAAATGATGAACGAGAAGTAGCTAAAATAACAAGTCTGTAGAGGAATAGTTTCTGCAAGTATATTTAATTTACAGCATCTTTCAGTGATGCGATACGATTTCCAAAGAGGTTGAAAAAAATTAAAATTTACATTTTCTAAGGAAGTGGTGCTATTGTTCCAAGAGAAGCATCCCTGGGAGGAAGGATGAAGCGAGATTGGTAAAGGGCGTCCATTAGAGTTTAAGAAAGCAGCCGAGACCGGTTGTAAGTTTTGGATGCCAGTAGTTTTAAGATAGGAATTGATATTTTATTATTCTTTTAATATTTTCTGTAATGTACTTTTTTCTTTGTATTAATTGATTTTCTGTAGTTTTGTAATTATAATAGTTGTAGTATTTGGAATAAAAAACCTCGTTATTTTATGATAAACGAAACATATATCTTAAACTGACTTTTCCATAACTTATAAACCTAAGTAGATTACAAAAACATAAGAAAGCAGACATTTGCTTGGTTACATCGGCCGGGAATCGAACGCCTTTCTCTGTCACACGTTGCTGCGGTGTTCGTTTGTTAGGTTGGATCAATGAAACCGGTCGGAATAAACTCGCTTGCAGTGTTTTCCGGTGGAAATATTCAATCTCCCGCTTTTGTTTTATATATTTACTCAGAGTGTTTACCAACGCTTTCAACTGAACAAAGGCAAGAAAATATCGGAAATGAAATACGAGATAATTGATAAACACGAGTGAATATTCCATGTTTATGGAGTGTGTATTCGAGGCGAAGTTTCTACAGAACAATATAGAAAACTTCTTTTATGGTAATCAAGTAGAGGAGATTTAATAAGTCTATCTGTGCCGCCCAGCGCTGGTAGAAACATGGCGGAAGTTGGGTCATCAGGAATAGTTAGGGAGGGATTTATTGAAGTAAATTGACGCAGCTCCTTTCTGGCCCGTATTCGGAAGGTCCGGGTTCGATTCCCGTGGCCGGACTTCCTGACAAAGGTTTTTTTCGGGTCGCGGTAGGGTAATTACAATCATCGATGTTCAATTTCTTCTCGGGCAGCAAGCCAGGTGAAAAGACGATTAGAAATCCACTTTTAAGGGGTATGCATCTCTCCCAGCATCAGGATATTTATTAAATGTTATAACCAGAGGCGGCCGGTGAGGCATTGTATTGGCGGTGCCATAAATAAATGAATGAACGAATGAATGACTAAATAAATACATAAAAATGCATAAATTAAACAAATAAATAAACAAATGAATAAATAATAAATTAATAAATAAATAAAAAATAAATAAATAAGGGTTGTTAATACATATGTGTACCGATTTCGAGCGACTTAGGTAATCTTATCAATAATCCATCTTATTTTATAATATACTGCACCAAACAGAACGTACAGGGAAACGGAAATAGATATTTATTACATCTGCACTCTTGTTACGCACAGGTGTAACGAGTACAGTGAAAGTTTGATAATAAAGTTCATGGAGAATGTGATAAGAAGCGTTCGTGTACGATTTCACGACAGAGAGACAGTTATCTTAAGTCCCGTGTTCTACTGCACTCTAGCGGATAAAGCGTAAGTTATGCGCCAGAGAAAACTTGGCACTACCTTCTCCCATAAGAAGCCGTGTATAAGCAGACATCCTAGCCCTTAACACAGGCGCTTATGAGCGTAGATCGGCGCCAAGCCACGGAAAACAACCGGGACAGAGCGCTTGAGTTTAACGTGCCTATTCACAAGAGGGAGCAGATACACAGAAACAATTTTTTTTTGTGCAATTCGTATGCACTTCTCTTTCTTTCCCTTTCATACAGATGGTGCCATGGCACAGCGGCACTACCTCAGACGCCGCCTCTGGTTATAACCACAAATATATCACTGGATATAACACAAATATAAACAAAGACAAAACACTATCAAAATTCGCATTACTGAACAAAAGACTGTTTTCAGTGATTTAAATGAGATGGCCTGAGTATAGGAAATTAATTAGGTCAAAGAAACGTAACTGCCTAACTTGATGATCAAACTGTATAGATCTATGCTTTCCATTTTTAAGGCCGGTTTCCAAAACGAGCTGAACTAAAATCCAGCATCACGATTAAGGGGGGGAGGTAAGCAAATATTCAGGGTCTTACATAAATAGCCATAACATCCAAAGTTTTCAGGTTAGAGAAGTGAAACTTAGTATAGCCATTTAGGATAATACAGTTAATATGCACAATTTTTTTCATAAATTTCCATTGTTTATAACTAATGCTACATATTTTTCTCTATATGCAGAGATATTTACAAACTTAAGCCCATTTTTTTTTTTAAAAATCACATATGCTATCTTTCTGAAATTTGATATGTTATTTTAAAACACACTAAAAATAAATTTGTTGGATTTAGATTTCTTATTGAAGCTGTATAGAATTTAAAAAAAAATGTTAATCATATGCATCCTTTAAAAATTACAATAATTTCATATATTCTGTATCATCACATTCCATCTGGAGCTTAATCTTAAATTCTAGAACAAAGAAAATGTTCATGTGGCATAAGAAAGCTGTGTGCTAAATGTCATCACTGTAGATGAAGTAGTTTGAGAGAAAAATGGGTTGAAGTTGTAGAAAATGCAAGTTACGGGGAAAGGCAATTAAAAATACAATAAGTATTATTCAGTTTGCCTTTTAATTTTAAGTCAGAACTTCCCATATCCATAGTCTGTATCCTCATTCTGGTCTTCTTCAGCCTTTCTTTTTAAATTCCTCTTCTGTCTTGCTTCTTTCTGCATTAATGTCATAGCTCTTTCTGCACCAGTGATGCGAATGGTGTCGATACTCTGCAAAATTGTTTCCATAAATACACCAGGTTGATACCCTAACTGATGCGTAACTTTCTTTCTGCCAACATTCCCATCATTAAACATTATTGCAGTATCAAATGTAGCTGTTTTCACCAGTATGGAAGACACAAATGTTTTGGGACACCTTTTCCATATCAAACTGTTGAGGCTTTCATTTGGGTTTTGTGTCTCTCCATAGGGACATTTGTTTAGCAAGTCTGGGTGTGCTAAGAATTCGTAGGTGGGCTTTATAGATTTCAAGACAGCTGATGGAAGATTATGTGTTGCTACTATGCAACACTAGGACATTTAATTTTTTAAAGGTACATACAGAGCACGTACAGTCATAATATTTTGGTGTTTGATACCTAACACTATATACTATTTTACAAAACAATAAAAAAGATTTAGATTTTTTGAACATTTTCTCGTACGTTCCCCCTTAAGCGTGCTCCTTTCGGAGGAATTGGCCAAAGCCTCCTAAATTCTCCGCTCCGAGTAACTGCTGCATATTCTCGTTATCATCCTTCTGTATCCTGTTATCCTATTTTTATAACGACCATAGAGCCAATTTTCGAGAGACGACTATCTTAGCAAAACGCAACAGTTACTGGGAGCGGAGAATTTAGGATGCTCTGGCCATTTCCTCGGAGAGGAGCTCGCTTAATCGTGATGCTGAATTTCAGTTCAGCTCCTCTTGGAAACCGGCCTTAAAATTGGAAATCTGTCGACTTAAGAAGCACAGATCTGTACAGCTTGATAATCAAGTTGAGTATTTACGTTTGTTTGACCTAATTAATTTTCTATACTCACGCCATCTCCTGACCTGGCATTTAATTTACTGAAAACAGTCTTTTGTTCAGTAATGCAAATTTTGATAGTGTTTTGTCTTTGTTTATATTTGTTTTATAACATTTAATAAATATCCTGATGATGGGAGAGATGCACACTCCTGAAACGTCCATTTCTAATCGTCTTTTCACATGGCTTGCTGCCCGAGAAGAAAATGAGCAGAAAGCCTCTGGTCTTATTTTATATTCCTCGAATTTCCTACGCCTTCCTTTCATCTGCATTATCAGTTCACATTATCTCTCATCTGGTGGTCTGTTTCTGGGTATAAGTGTCGGTGAGTGTCTTGGCACTGCATGGCAGGATGATATGACCCTACCTCAGTAGAACGGTTTCCGGTCTCAGAGTCGGCTTACCGGGCCTTTTCAGGATCATGTGGATGGGATAGCGCTTGTAGTAGCCCACCGGGTAGTTTCCAGTTGGTCACTGGTAGGAATCCTGCCCTCGGCACAGTCATGGCTCCTTTGGACGGCCGCCTTCCGGTACCTCTTGGGACGCCCTACTTGGCGCATAGGTACAATAGATCAAGAGTGACCGCAGTACCGAATCTCCCACGAAGCAGAGTAGATTAACTAATGAAGAAATAAGAGACGACTTAAGAATTAGCGCATGCTAATGACTAACAAACAAAAATGTAAAGAACATCTTAGTTGAATGTTTTCAAGCAAAGCTGCTATAATACAAACCTAAACCAAGATTGATTAATGGAACAATGTCTAATTACATAAAAAATGAAAAGCACGGTAAATTAGAATGTTAATGGTGTTTTCAGGAGTTATCCAGTGAGAGTAGTTCACGAGATATCTTATTTTGAAACGTTGACACACGACTGTTGTAGCGCAAACCAACGAAAAACAAAAGGGAGTGCACTGCCTCTGTAAGTAAAGGGAAATTTCACCTTCAAAGCATGTGTTCAAAATGACCACCTGCACCTTAAATACAAGCTTCCAGTCTTCTGTAGCATTTCAGCGAAAAATTCAGAACAGGCAGCAGTAATACGTTGTTTCACATCATCTGGTGTAGCTGGATGTCTTGTAAACAGTGTCTTTCAGTTTTCTCCATAGAAAAAAGTCTAACGGAGTCAAATCCGGTGAACGGGCCGTTCAAGGTACAGATTCCTTTCGTCCAATCCATCGATTTGGAAACAATCTGTGAAGACCAGCTGTAGTACTTTGTGCAGTATGGGCTGGACAGCCATCATGCTGTGTCTTCTAGCATCTGTTGAAGATACTCTGTTAAGTAGCTGGCATTCAAGTTATAACAGCTATTTTTTTTTCAGGACTGGCATCAGATAGGAACTTCTGGTTTCTTTTAAAATACGCGTGGATTCTTTGTGAATGCGTTAGAGAGATGACAGCACTGTACAGTACATAGAACTGTAGTAGTAGCTACGAGAATTAGGACTATTTTTCATACTTAAAATGGCGACGTTTTCGTTGCAAGAACAGCGTCTAATCATTCCTTTTCTCTATTTTGGTAGTGTGACTATTGAAATTCATCGCCAGTTGAGTGAGGCATGTGGTGATGGTACCATGGATTTGTCTAATGTACTTTCCTGGGTTGACAGTTCAATGAAGTTAGAACATCGTGTGACACAAACCAAGACAGTCACGGGATGACTCAGCTGGTTTCGTCTGTGGCCCGCATTCGGGTGTCCCGGGTTGGATTCCCGTGGCCGAGCTACCTGACCCATAGGTTTTTTCGGTGATTTTCCTGGGTCGTTGTGGGAATGCTGGGTAGGTTAATTACATTCCCCGAATTTTCTGTGCCTCCATTTCATCTCCATTATCATTTCACATCATCTCTCATCTGGTGGTCTGTTTCAGGGTAGAAGTGTCGGTGGGTGTCTCGGCGGTACATGGCAGGATGATATGCTCTGAGGAAAACTACTTCTTCCGGTAGGTCGGCTGCCGGTCTCCGCTCCTCTGCTGGGACCATTTCGGGACCGCCAGCCAGGGACCTTTGGAGCTCAGCTGCTGGGCTCGTTGCCGTCCCGCTGTGGGGGAGCCTGCTCTTTGTGCTGGTCTGTTGGGGGAAATCTCTATCCAAGTAAACTGTAGGCACCCTGCCCTTTGTACTGTCGTGGCTCCTTGGGTCGGCCGCCTTCTGTTTTCTTCGCCTCATCCTTCCTCTCAGGGGTGCCCCCACTTGGTGGCATAGGAACAATGGGCCCAGCATGGTCGCCTACGTACCGAATCCCCACCGTAATGAAATCCCAATCACAAATCCGCTGAACAAGCCGGCCAAGGCATAGCTCCCCTTCGTCTAATCATCGATTTGGAAACAATATGTGAAGACCACCTGTAGTAATTCGTGCAGTATGGGCTGTACAGCCATCGTGTTGGAACCACAGGTTGCTCCTAGTGTGCAGAGGAGCGTCTTGTAGCATCTGTGGAAGGTGCGAGTTTAGATTAGATTAGATTGATTTGCGTTCAGTAGGTTCACTTGTAACCAGAAAAGGCTGTGAACATTGAACATGTCCAGAGTTATAAAGTTTAATAGCATATATATGTACAGAAGTTAACATAAGACACATATTATAGTATACAGGCAATATGAACAACAATATGGAAAACAAAGCAGGGATAATGATACAAAATGAAACCCTTTTTAATTCAGCTTTCACTTATCTTATGCCTGTAGGTCTCAACCTTTTTGCAATGGATACCATTCTTGTTATTTCTTAAATACATATACACTAAAAATAAACTTTCAACTTGCATCAAATATTTATTAGTAATGATTTGTCATTGCAGCAGTTAGATACTACCTACAGAGCTACAGAAGCATTATCAGTCTAATTTGTCATTCAGATAATCTTGTACCTACAAAATAAAAAGGTTTTGAGCAAAGGTACTCTCTAACAGCTTTTTTAAAGGTACCGAAGTTATCAACTTTTTCTTTAGGAACATTAGGAAGTGCACCAAATATTTTAATAGTTTCATAATGCACATCTTTCTGTAAGCAAGAAAGTTTAGCACTGGGATAATGGATATTATACTTTTGTCTAGTGTTTATTGTGTGAATTACATTATTTGTTGCAAATAAGGCACGATTGCATACAAAGAATTTTAGGATCGAGAATATATACATGCAAGGAAGTGTTAATATATTCAATCTTGTAAAAAGATCTTTACAGGAGCATCTGGTGTGGCTGTTAGTAATGATTCTTATAACCCTCTTTTGCATAAGAAATATTTTTTTTACTTTCTACTGACTTTCCCCAAAATAATATTCCATATTCCATAATGGAGTTAAGGTATGCATAATATACTAATTTAAGTGTGTCAATAGAACTCACATTAACCAGCTCTCGGATAGCATAGCAGGCAGAGCTGAGTTTAGGTAAGATATAATTTATGTGAGCTTTACATCTAAACATCTGTCCACTTGAAGGCCTAAAATTTTATGCTGTCAATTTCTTCTAATAACATATCATTAATCCCGATTTCTATTTGACTATGTGACGTACGACAGGTTATAAATTTGACCACTTTTGTTTTGTCTAGATTCACCTATAATTTGTTCGCTTTAAACCAGCATGACATACAGTTCAAAACACAATTCATTTTAATTATACACTCGTTTAAATTTGTACTGGTCACCAGGACACTAGTGTCATCAGCGGAAAGAACTGTTATAAATAATAACTAAACACTAGTAACACAACTTCACTTATCTTATTTAACTCTTGGGGACCGGTTTCAAAGCAAACATCTGCTTTATCCTCAGCCATTCCGCTTGACACTCACCCACTAACTGACGGACTGACCTTGACCACTACCGGAGTTTTAAGGATAGCTCCTTATCTAACTGCCATCTATCGGGGACAACACAAACTTATTGATGATGTCTATAGGAGGGATATCAAAATTCATTACGCGATCCTTATTTTTCAAAATAAATATCTTCTCCCAAACCATTAAATCTATCGGTTCCTTCAATACTTGCAATGTCCTTTATATAAAGTGAGAGGTCATTTATATAGATCAGAAATAATAAAGACCCCTAGGAAAAAAGGGCCTATAAGCTGACACTGTAACACACCATAACAGCATGTGTCTAGTGACTAAGCCGGTTGAACGGAACACATAATTGTTGGTTTGTAAAACTTTCAAAATAAAATATCTCGTGAATTACTGGCACCAGAATCTTGTGGAAAGGACCATTGACATTCTAATTTAACGTGCTTTTGATTTTTTGATGTAATTAGGCATGGTTCCATTTAAAAGTATATGTCTTATTAAATCTATTTATAGGGTTAAACTACCACCAAACAATGCTGTGAAAACCACACACAATAGCACTTTACGGTTCGGAAATACTCGCGGAGCAGGTTTTAGGTGATTCACTCCGTATATAATGTATCCTTTATTTCAATATACAAGTATATATGATATTAAACTGTACACTTCAATGTTGACAAGACTTTGTGACTACTAGTGAACCCAATAATGCTACAGCAGCGAGCAGGAAACAAAGAAGTTGTTGTTTTACGGCAGGTATTCATTGTTTGCACTTTGTGTGGTGTTTGGAACGCCCACAGCTATACAACTCTTGAGTGATAATGTTGTACCTACTGTACAGCCAGGCCGCCCTTTGCAGTACGAAAACCACGACGATAAATCACCGCCAAAGACGTTTATTAGCGGGAATCCATTCATAGCAAGCAAACATGGCCTCTGTGTTGGTCAGGGGTCGTAAGTAATGTACATAGAAATGTAATTTATGGACTGACCCACATTTCGACCAATGATAGCCTTTTTCCTCCCGTTTCCAATCTCGCGCGGAGAGTTAATTTGTTGCCGCCGAATCATACACGTTATCGCGCTCATGGCCAATAAACGAACAAGGGCTGAGCAAATTGTGGGAGCCACGCAAAGGTGTAAAGCTGACGCACTAAAAGTCCGCGGTTCGATACCCCCTGGGGTGACAACCTTTTTACATAGTAATTCATTCCATATTAACCCCAATATCTCGACCTAATCGTAACGTCATACCTTTAAAATTCCATTCTCTTTGCATGGCCAGGGCATTTCTAATATATAATTTGAAATAAGTTTAAGTATTCGAAAGTTAAAGCAAAAGTTTATTCTCAAATGTTGTGCTTTAATAAGTAGTAAAATTTTGTGTATCTCTCTGGATATAATAGTTATGTAAAGGACAATATAGTATCAATAGGTTTTTGTTGAAAATGTATGTGTTTCATCCTCACTAGATGGAGCTGAACTTCCATGCCACATTTGGCATTTAACAGAAATATTCGTTTTAAAATTATGTATATTACTCTATCACACACACACACACACACACACACACACACACACACACACACACACACACACACACACACACACACACATACACACACACACACAGATTCAAGGAGTCCCAGTCACGTTTCTGTTCAAGAGGGCTCTAGGGATCGTCAGGGATAGGATTTTCTTTCCGTAGTTTTCCCTTATCCTGAAAGATGAATGTCTGGTAACTCTAAGCTCTATGTACCCTGTACTTATTTGAGTATCACTTCATTCATCGTCCGATATGACTTAACGTTGGAGGTTTTCCCTTATCCTGAAAGATGAATGTCTGGTAACTCTAAGCTCTATATACCCTGTACTTACTTGAACATCATTTCATTCATCGTCCGATATGACTTAACGTTGGAGGTTTTTTTCTTATCCTGAAAGATGAATGTCTGATAACTCTAAGCTCTATGTACCCTGTACTTATTTGAACATCATTTCATTCATCGTCCGATATGACTTAACGTTGGAGGTTTTCTCTTATCCTGAAAGATGAATGTCTGGTAACTCTAAGCTCTATGTACCCTGTAATTATTTGAACATCATTTCATTCATCGTCCGATATGACTTAACGTTGGAGGTTTTTTTCTTATCCTGAAAGATGAATGTCTGATAACTCTAAGCTCTATGTACCCTGTACTTATTTGAACATCATTTCATTCATCGTCCGATATGACTTAACGTTGGAGGTTTTCTCTTATCCTGAAAGATGAATGTCTGGTAACTCTAAGCTCTATGTACCCTGTACTTATTTGAACATCATTTCATTCATCGTCCGATATGACTTAACATTGGAGGTTTTCTCTTATCCTGAAAGATTAATTTCTGATAACTCTAAGCTCTATGCACCCTGTACTTATTGGAACATTGAGATTTTCTGTTAATCTGAAAGATGAAGTTCTGGTAACTGTAAGGTATAAGATTTCAATGTTTTAGGAAAGTTTAATAGGTTGTTTAATTATGGTAAAAATAGACAGAACTTTTACTAGCGTGTAAAACGTGGTCATATGTACAGAACTTCTGCAGGTAAAGTCTGTCTAGTGAACGCGAATGCAGTTACGTTTCAAAGGAACTCCACCCTACCGCCCACTAATGAACGTCATAAATATATCTCCACACTTCAGAAATGGAACACTGTCGTTGAGGACCAATAGCAACCCTGATTTTCTGGAAATGACAGTCGCATGTTTACTCCACGTGGAGTCTCAGTTGCCAAAGTTCCAACTTCCAGTTGATCTGTTTCATTACGTGCACAAATTCGTTGTGTTTCACGATGTGGAGACCGTGGGAGGGTAAATGCATAAGAAGTAGTGGATAACTTCCAGTGAACTGAAAATAATCAAAGTGAACACAATAGTGTGAATAACTGGGCAGAGTTATATTACTGGAAAAGCCTCAAAAAACAAAGTTATAGCGGGAACTGTTTCTAAGCAAATTCAAGCGCTTGTTCTGAATACATATAAATATGTGCTGACAAATAATCTTGGTAAGTGGTCATGCAATGAACCTGATGATAAATTCTGGGTATTCACAGAAATACAGTAAGAAATATTGTGACGAAAGGAATACCAAAGATGCCGATCAAGTATGAAAACAAAAGGAAACGTTTGTCTAAAGTAGATAATTTCACATGCGATTTAATTCGCCGAGAAATTTATAAATTCTATGCAAAAGGGAGAACGCCCACCTTAGACGAATTGGTTGCACATTTGCAAGAAATTTGTGATTTTCCTTATGGGCACTGCACTTTGCGCGGCCTCCTAAAGGAGCTGGGTATCAAATACCGCACTTTGAATAGGATAAGGGTTATTATGGAATCCAGTAGCATTGTAGCTTGGCGATATATACATATATACACACATATATACACATATGGAAACACATATAGCTTTTATTGATTATGAAAAAGCGTTTGATCGTGTAAATAAGAAAAAAATTGTGGGAAATCATGACTCGAAGTGGCTACCCAAATCACCTCATTAAAGTTCTAAAATCTATATATAAGGATACAACAATCAGCATACATTTTGTAAATGGAATGTATAGTAAATAGATACATACAAATCAAGGTGTAAGACAGGGTTGCAGTTTGTCTCCTATCTTATTCATAATTTATATAGATGATCTGATTAGAGAGTGGATGTTTAAGATTAACGAAGGTATTCATCTTGCACCAAATTTTACTCTTAAGACGATGCTATTTGCGGATGACCAAATAATTATAAGTAAAACTGAAGACGAGCTGCAAAGAGCAGTATACATTTTACAGAAGTTATGTAAGAATTATAATTTCAAAATTTCCACAAATAAAACAAAAACAATGGCGTTTCGAGGTAAAGACACTATTAGAACCAAAATAGTAATTGATGATATTATCTTAGAGCAAGTTACGGGTTTTAAATATTTGGGAACATATGTCAGTTATAAATATGAAAATGATTTTAAAAACAAATATGCGGCATAATAAATAGAAGCCTAAAAACTAAAACCAGAAAAGAAACATGGATGGAATTTTATAAAGTAATGGCTGTGCCTGCTTTTGTTTTTGGTTCTGAAACATGGGCATTAACAAAAGCAGACAAAAACAAGATACAGGCTGACGAAATGAGATTTTTAGGAGCAATAAAGGGATGTACTCTTTTAGATAAAATCCCAAATGAAAAAATAAGAGAAGATTTAGAAATAAGTTCTTTAGAAGAAAAAATAATAAATTATAGAAATGAATGGAGAGAGCATATTGAGAGAATGCCGAGAGATAGGATCCCAAGAAGAGTTATAAACTATAAACCTAGAGGAAAGAGTCATCCGGGAAGACCACGAAAACGATGGTCAGACATGTTTTAAGCCGGAACAGGCAGCATTGCCTAGCCCTGGGAGTGAAGAAGAAGATGTATATATATATATATATATATATATATATATATATATATATATAATCAACACTAAGGAAGTTTCGCAGTAATGTACACAAGGTAATTTATTTATACGAAACCTCGTATGATATCCATGACCTATTGAGAAAGGTTGCAACATTCCAGAAAGGTCTGGGAGAAGGAGGGCCGGTGTTGTAAAATGATTATAAGGGTTCGTGAAAGAAGGCGGCCGAACTGCACACGTGTTAAGTAAACAGACTTTACCGCACTGCGCATGTCAACAGCGCTCCGCTTGA
This sequence comes from Mantis religiosa, assembly GCA_030765055.1. Taxonomy (NCBI): domain Eukaryota; kingdom Metazoa; phylum Arthropoda; class Insecta; order Mantodea; family Mantidae; genus Mantis; species Mantis religiosa. The sequence continues at coordinate 12,055,249 of CM060953.1, read as the reverse complement.
ACATTGGCCAAGTTCACATGCCTTAACGTTTGCCACCGATATAATAAGTGCTTAAGTGTACGAGGGAGTGGGAAGTTCTGAAATGTCGAGACTTCTATGGTAAGTCAGGCACACCGCGTTGTGATACCAGAGTATTGCGCTACTGTGATGGAAGATTACGTTGTGACGGACGAAATAGCAGTAAATCTGAACATTAGTCAGAGTTTTTAGCATCGCACACTCAACTCAATCCAGAACTTTCACATCTACCACACTCACCAGAGAGGTGTTCCGTTACAGTGCATCTCTCTCTCTCTCTTACTGTCCTCCCATATGTTGGCTACAGGATCGTTTTAGTTTGTGACACATTATAGACCATTAATGTGATTGGAACATTAACTGAAGCTCCACTAGTGAGAATGATAATGCAAACGTTTTATTACGTGATTCTAGGCGTTGTTTCTGCAATGCTTGGTCGGATACATTCAGAGGGTTCCGCTCCAGCTCCCTCCGCGTGATATGGGTCCAGTATTGTCGTTAAATTTGATCACCGACCATTAATAATCTTGTTTGTTAGTGCACTGTGATAAAACACATCCAGTTAGTCGAATGTGCCCGGCGGAGGTGTGAAAGAGGCGGTTCGTCAGCCTCAACAGATATTTGGTTCCTGGATTTGGATATAAGACGGAAGTGAAGGTCTTATATGCATCAATTACCTAAGATGAGAGAACGCAGCATGGATGGCTGCGACAGCGTTAGTCATTTCCTGTAATTTACCACAACGATGATCTACCCTCGCACATAAGCAGGAAGACCGACTTAAACAAACCTCATTACTGCCGGAAGGATATACCTATCTAATATTGATAGTATTTCGTCTAGACACCTTGACAGGCAAATCTGACAACACTGCATTCAACCGAAAATGCAGATTTCACCAAAAAGGCAACTTTTGCGAACTCCTAAATCGTTAAAAAGGGAAGCACTTTTAGGAAAAGGTCCGTAAACGACATATATAATCCTTGTTTCAAAGAAACTTGCCCCGTATCTCTTAACATTCACGTGAACTATAATATTCGCAAAAGTTAAAGGCATCATGCAGGCGGGTCGTACTGCAGATTCCAGCCAATCCCAAGCTTCCGCCGCCTAGCAGCGCTGCCGAATATGGTACACGCGTCTCCCACGCCTTAACTGACAACATTATATTAATTAATTACGCTTGGATAAATGTTTGAAAAATGACAGATGCCAATCTTATAACAAGAAAGAATTTTACTTTCTGATCATGACCGTACAATAATCCTGTCTCTACGATACTTAGAACACGAGCGATGCACTTTTTATCTTCGCATGTTATGGTTACCCAACATCCATCCATTCAACACAGATAAGCCTGAAAAACAACACCATTCTTTCCTCATAGCATTTATCTCAAGCATAAATAAATAATGCACCTACTATTAAAACAGAAGTCACACAGTTTGAAACAGAGTTAATTATCAGTTCGTTTTCAGAGCAGAGGTGCTGTTTTGTTAAAGTAAATGGCATCGTTAAGTCTCGATTTCTGCGCATCGCCACGGATGCCCCTTGGTACGTAAGAAATCAACAATTGCATAAAGAACTTGGTCTCCTTCCTCTTCACCAGTACATACGTCAGATCGCCTCTCGGTTCTTCTCAAACCTGCCAGATATTCTAGGAGCTGTGATGTACGACATCGGCGTACGAAACTGCCAGCCCACGCGCCTGAAGAGACGACTCCCACAGGATCTCCTCCTTTGTGACTCTGATTGAAAAAACTATGAATATTGTTTCACAATGACTGTTGTTCTTATCCCTTTGATTACTTGTTTGTTTTAATTAACATATTTTTCTCTTGTTTCACAGTGTTAAGAAGATAATAGGAGCCAACTTGGTTTTCCTTACATGTTATTATATAGTTCATAGAGATTCAATTAGCCAACAAGGATCTGTAAAGCATGTACTGCTGATCGATCATTGAATAAAATAAAAAAGCAGTGTTTGTGATCATATTCCTCGCAGCTGGGACAGGTTTTTTTTTCGATCAACACACATGAAGTGATACATTCTCAGGGCAGAAGGATTATATTTAATATGAACAAGTTTTTACGAAAGCTCTGCAATCCAGGATATAGGTAACTGTAGATTTTTCAAAATTCCAGCAATTAACTCTGTAACCTTGTGGTGTAGGTAGTGTATACAGTGTCGGTAATTTGTAGTGAAGCAGCTTCATCCTTAGAAAAACGAAGAATACCTGTGTTTCTATCTCCGGAAAAGATCTACAAAGTCGGAAATCGAGTTACTGGATTGGAAACCGTGCTTGCTGTCCCACTGCTGTGACGTGTATAAAGGTATGATCTTAATGTATTAGGAATATCTAAAGTTTTGTTTAACTACGGGAAGAATAACCAAAACCTTTGCTGGTGCGTAAAACTGCTCTTATGTACGGAACCTCTGCCGGTACACGTACTAAGCTTGGCAACAGCGCTCCGCTTGAGCATTGGGCTTCGTTCTTATGACTTTAACTTTTGCGAGCGTTATAATCACCTCTCATTGGCTGCTATATATGACTTACCGTTGGAGGTTTTCCCTTATCCTGAAAGATGAATGTTTGGTAACTCAAGCTCTATGTACCCTGTACTCATTTGAACATCATTTCATTCATCGTCCGATATGACTTAACGTTGGAGGTTTTCCCTTATCCTGAAAGATGAATGTCTGGTAACTCTAAGCTCTATGTACCCTGTACTTATTTGAGCATCATTTCATTCATCGTCCGATATGACTTAACGTTGGAGGTTTTCTCTTATCCTGAAAGATGAATGTCTGGTAACTCTAAGCTCTATGTACCCTGTACTTATTTGAGCATCATTTCATTCATCGTCCGATATGACTTAACGTTGGAGGTTTTCCCTTATCCTGAAAGATGAATGTCTGGTAACTCAAGCTCTATGTACCCTGTACTTATTTGAGCATCATTTCATTCATCGTCCGATATGACTTAACGTTGGAGGTTTTCCCTTATCCTGAAAGATGAATGTCTGGTAACTCTAAGCTCTATGTACCCTGTACTCATTTGAACATCATTTCATTCATCGTCTGATATGACTTAACGTTGGAGGTTTTCTCTTATCCTGAAAGATGAATGTTTGGTAACTCAAGCTCTATGTACCCTGTACTTATTTGAACATCATTTGATTCATCGTCCGATATGACTTAACGTTGGAGGTTTTCTCTTATCCTGAAAGATGAATGTTTGGTAACTCAAGCTCTATGTACCCTGTACTCATTTGAACATCATTTCATTCATCGTCTGATATGACTTAACGTTGGAGGTTTTCTCTTATCCTGAAAGATGAATGTCTGGTAACTCTAAGCTCTATGTACCCTGTACTTATTTGAACATCATTTCATTCATCGTCTGATATGACTTAACGTTGGAGGTTTTCTCTTATCCTGAAAGATGAATGTCTGGTAACTCTAAGCTCTATGTACCCTGTACTCATTTGAACATCATTTCATTCATCGTCTGATATGACTTAACGTTGGAGGTTTTCTCTTATCCTGAAAGATGAATGTTTGGTAACTCAAGCTCTATGTACCCTGTACTTATTTGAACATCATTTGATTCATCGTCCGATATGACTTAACGTTGGAGGTTTTCTCTTATCCTGAAAGATGAATGTTTGGTAACTCAAGCTCTATGTACCCTGTACTCATTTGAACATCATTTCATTCATCGTCTGATATGACTTAACGTTGGAGGTTTTCTCTTATCCTGAAAGATGAATGTCTGGTAACTCTAAGCTCTATGTACCCTGTACTTATTTGAACATCATTTCATTCATCGTCTGATATGACTTAACGTTGGAGGTTTTCTCTTATCCTGAAAGATGAATGTCTGGTAACTCTAAGCTCTATGTACCCTGTACTTATTTGAACATCATTTCATTCATCGTCTGATATGACTTAACGTTGGAGGTTTTCTCTTATCCTGAAAGATGAATGTGTGGTAACTCAAGCTCTATGTACCCTGTACTCATTTGAACATCATTTCATTCATCGTCTGATATGACTTAACGTTGGAGGTTTTCTCTTATCCTGAAAGATGAATGTCTGGTAACTCTAAGCTCTATGTATCCTGTACTTATTTGTACATCATTTCATTCATCGACCGATATGACTTAACGTTGGAGGTTTTCTCTTATCCTGAAAGATGAATGTCTGGTAACTCTAAGCTCTATGTACCCTGTACTTATTTGTACATCGTTTCATTCATCGTCCGATATGACAACGTTGGAGGTTTTCTCTTATCCTGAAAGATGAATGTCTGGTAACTCTAAGCTCTATGTACCCTGTACTTATTTGTACATCGTTTCATTCATCGTCCGATATGACAACGTTGGAGGTTTTCTCTTATCCTGAAAGATGAATGTCTGGTAACTGTAAGCTCTATGTACCCTGTACTTATTTAAACATCATTTCATTCATCGTCCGATATGACAACGTTGGAGGTTTTCTCTTATCCTGAAAGATGAATGTCTGATAACTCTAAGCTCTATGTACCCTGTACTTATTTGTACATCATTTCATTCATCGTCCGATATGACAACTTGGAGGTTTTCTCTTATCCTGAAAGATGAAGGTCTGGTAACTCTAAGCTCTATGTACCCTGTACTTATTTGTACATCATTTCATTCATCGTCCGATATGACTTAACGTTGGAGGTTTTCTCTTATCCTGAAAGATGAATGTCTGATAACTCTAAGCTCTATGTACACTGTACTTATTTGTACATCGTTTCATTCATCGTCCGATATGACAACGTTGAAGGTTTTCTCTTATCCTGAAAGATGAATGTCTGGTAACTCTAAGCTCTATGTACCCTGTAATTGTTGGCACATCATTTCATTTATCGTCCGATATTAGTTAACGTTGCAGAACGTTATGTTAAATAAAATAACAAAATAATGAACCTTTCTACTAATGGCTGTTTCTATTAACATACAAGAAAGAAAGGATAATAGTTTATTGGAATTGTTTTTGCAGAAGTGAGTAAAATTTATTCGTTGTATTTTATACTCCATTTTCTCTCTCTGTCCTGGAGCATTTTAGTGCCGTGTCTATCTTGAGGTCATTTTTATTTGATGCTCCAGTAGGAAGTTAAATATTGAAGATGGCATTCTTTGTGTGGTGACAATCGCCAGAAAGAAGCCGACCGAAACACCTGAAAGCATTTTCTGGTTTCAATCTTTTCCCATCGCCTCTCTGTCCCACCCGCCGTAACGCGTTGTTAGTGTTTGGTGGTCACATCAGAGGGGAAACTTTTTGAGTACCACCCTCCCCTCGTCGTCACTTTTGCGACAGTCCGCAATTACGTTCGCGAACGTCACTAGTTTCTCAGCTCGTCATTAAAGTACCAAAGTTTAGCGCCACTTATGTTGCAGCGCACGTTCCAACTTTTCTCTTTTGTCTGGTGTTGTTGTTGGGGGCTGTAAATTCGTCACATGTGACCTTGTTATCAAAAGTGTTGATGGTCGTTAAAGCGAGCATGTCCGTCAACATGCATTTATTGTTCTAATCCACAATGGATCGATTACGTGTACCGTTTACTGGTTTGTACCTTTATTCCTGGATTAAACGTAGTGTGAGTCTCTGTGCTCTTAAATATATCGGCCGCTTAATCCTTCATTTGTCACCAGAATTAACACAATGCTAACTTAGAACCACTTTGGCTTTGTTCAGAGAAGTCGTTTAGTGAACTGGAGCTGCGCTGTTAATAACGTGGTGACATTGTTGCTGCCTTGTCCGGTGAGGAACTAATTAAGTATTTGTACTCATATTCTTTGGTATTAAGTAGACTGCACAAGCACAAAATACAGTGTCGGTTTAAAAGAATCGAGCCGTGCTATGACGTCATACATATTGTAAGTGTGAGTTGCTCAGTACCGTACGATAGCAATTTTCCCAGTACCGTACGCGAAGATATATTTTTATCCCCTGAACTTGCGCTGACATTAGATTAGTTTTTGTTTATAGGTGTTCCTGTGAACATGGAGGCCAAAAAGAAAACGAAATGGTTAGAAAAAAGTATGAAACAAGTAATAAAGAATGTGATAGAAAGATCAATGGGCCTGGGACTAGCAATATATATTACTGAAACATTAACATCGACTCTGTATAAGTTGATGTTGCAGGAAAAGGCACAAAAACAGAAGAACAAACCAATAACAAAGGGACGCAAGACTAACATTAATAAAACTATAAACAGAGAACATAGCTCTAACTCTATGCCAACAGAAACTGGAAATAGTGAAGAGCCTTAGACGACTAAAAGAAAATTAAATTTTGGAACCAAAACCAGTGTTGATTGAAGTGTTCTAACAGAGTGTATCATTTGTTTAGAGATCACAGGCTTGGGTTCAGTGTGTATCGTGCAAGAGTTGGACACATATTGAATGTACAGGACAAGAGAACATTCATTTTTATAGATGTTATCACTGTGTTTAGTCTAAGACATTTTTATTTTGTTGTGATAATCTCTAGAAAAACGTTTCGAAAAATATATTATCACGTTACTGTGTTCTGTTTTTTTCTCAAAAATACGATAATTATGATAACAATAATTATCTTGTGATTTATCATGCAGTTCCTCTTCCTTTATTAAGAAATATGTAACCTTGGCCCTACCGAGGTTATTCGGTAATCTTCCCTGCGGGGCTGACGCGCGTAAGTGGCGTATCCACTTCCACCTGTCTTGACGTTGTTGCCGATGGGGGGGGGGGGGAGGGACTTTTTAGACTCAAGGTTTTGCCGCACAGGAAAACACCCCGCAGTTTCCATCGCTCCCGGAGAAAAGAGGCCGAAATCTTCGGACTTTCAGGTAGACCTCGCCGTTGAACTTGTGTGTGTGTGCCCGGCTTGGTAGTGTGATGGCAGCATGTCTGCCTCACGTTCAAGAGGTCCCGAGCTCGAATCTCGATCAGGGTGAGTTAGCTGGATAAGTTTTTTCCGGAGTTTTCCCTTATCCTGAAAGATGAATATCGGTTAACTCTAAGCTCTATGGACCCTGGGCTCATTTGAGCATCATTTCACCCATTCCATTCATCGTCCGACATGACTTAACGTTGGATGTTGTAAATTACACACACACCCTAAAAAAAACGCTTTGAACATGTGAACTTAACTATTTCCAAGAAATTCCTGGTTATTTGTTTCAATTTTGAAATGCTTATACGTCCCTCAAATAGGAAGTTGTTATTCAGTTTTTCTTTTCCCTTGGTGATGGAAATAGAACAGAATTACGAAGGCTTCACATAACAACCAGGTATTAAACGTTTTGACTGTTGTTTAAAGCCTAGGGTATTCTGCTCTTCTTATTTTGCCTATAAGAAATAAACCCGCCGCTGCTGTGTGAGAGTAGCGTGTACGCCTCATGTTCAAGAGGTCCCGAGTTCGAATCTCGGTCAGGGTGAGTTATCTGGATATGGTTTTCACCGGAGTTTTCTCTTATCCTGAAAGATTAATATCTGCTAGCTCTATGCATCCTGTAATCGTTTGAACATAATTTCATTCACGTTGGCGGATGTAAATTTAAAAAATAAATAAATTAATAAATAGCAGTGAAGAAAAGTTGAACAGGCGCCCTCTTATGTTCCAGCTAACTGGACAATGTGTGACACAATTCCTTGCCACGTGTTCATTGGAACTGCAACATCGCAGTTATTTCAGAATTGAGCTCTTGTTCTCGTGAAAGGAGGTCCGCCAAGTCCCGGTTTCCTTCCAATAACTTTGGTAAAAGAATAATAAAGAAGCAAGTTTGGTGTAGAAATGCTAAAAGGAAAGGAAAAAGCTGCTGATGAGTAACGGTCCTCATACTTCTGACGTGACTTTCAAAAACTTACTTCTTCACAAAGCTTTTACGTTAGAGGCCAGACATAAAGTTTTCTGACAGCGGACCGGAAGCGGTGTCGAAGAAAAATGAAATGTTTTCGTCCTCTATTGTTGTCAGAATACTAGTCTCTCTGATGCTTTTATAATATCCAAGAGAGGGAAACTTCCCCTTAGTCCGCTTTCTTAAATGGCCACTTGTTACGGTAATAAAACAAGTGAACATGCACTGTCCCAAGGCGTTCGGTCTGTCGGTCTGGGTGGCTCAAACCTCGTCCTATTATGGACTGCTAGCCATTCTTATACAGCAAGCCTAAAAATAGAAACTATAATAATAAACAAATCATAACTGAAGAAAAGAGGCCAATTAAAACTCGCGCTGTTCCTTTCAGAACGGCGTGGATATGTTCTGCTTGAAATGTACCGCTTTGCCGGAAGAAAAACGTTTTTGCAGAAATGCCTCACAATTATATATCTGAAGATATAAGGATGTAAGTCAGGTCCTTGGAAATTCGTTTTATTTCGCATAGAAGTGTCCAAATAGCTAAATCATCCAGTATTAAGTATGGGTAAGTACTAATAAATTTATGATAATTAAAAAATAAGTAAATAACGCAAACACCTCCTTTCAAACAGGTCAGCATATGAATATTTGATTCAAAATCTTTGGAGCTACTTCTGAAAAATCAGAAAAATGTACTATATAATCGGAGGTTCAAACTTTTTAAAGAAGTTCCTATTTGAAAAACAAAAGGCATAGGAATTTAGACAATTCAAACAAGTCACTGAATAACTGGATATGTGTATGACCTTCTCCCGAATAGAACTGCGTTTTTGTAAAGTAAGATTTTGTCTGTCTTTTACGGTGCACTAGTTATGAAATGAATGAAGAGAACTTCTAAGGATATTACTAAAGAATATGAGATATAATTTAATCAAATTCTTAGAACCAGTTATCACAAATTAGCTTGTAATGGGATGATATGTTTTTACTAATCTTTGGATGGCATTCTTGAAAGACGAAGTGTTTTATGTTTGATATTTAACTGTCATTTATTTTTCAACTAAGTACTTAGATCATTTAAAAAATGCTTCAGTAAAAAACTTGCAAAATTGAGTTTTTGTGTGCATAACAAATGTACAGCAGAAAAACAGCAAAATGGAATATTGACTGGAATTCTTCAAAAGAGAAAAGAGAGGTTGAAATACTGTATCAGAATATCGATGATGATTACAACAGATTTGACTGCCATATGTTATTAAATATAACAGTGGCATTCGCTCTTCATGTATAGAGTTGGGAAAAAATAACGAGCTCCAGTACAATGCTGGAACTGGACTCAAGCAGCTTGCAGTGATTGGGAAACAATACCTTATGTTTGTAATGTTTGTACCTAAAAACAAATTCCATATAGGTATCTATTTTTTAATATAGCCTTATTTAAGGTCGCTCTAACCTTTAAGGTTTTATCGCAACCATAAACATTGTAAATATTTTGGTTAAGAAATTTACATAATAAATAACATTTTGAACAGAGAAAAATGTATACAGTTGACAAGAATACTTATAAGTTTCAAGAATCAGTTAAAAGCAATGGTAAAGATTGCAACATTTAAAAAAATTGTAAATGAGAGAATGCATCATTCAGTGCTGCAGAAAGACTGCATATATGACACATTGGAGAACAGCTTTTGTTCAGAATATACCAATGTGTGAGTTTTGTATGGCCAAGTCGCGGTCGTGAGATTATAATTTGTTAGTATATGGGGATACCTTCGTGAGCATCGATAACAATTGCTTGGACTTTATTAGGAGTAATTTATGGTATTGAAGCGTAACTTATTTGTGTATTAATTTTGGTTAGATCAAAATGATTACTTTGAGTGGTAGTTGGGTTATGTTGGCTCCTGTACTCAGCAGCCTAAATTTTGTTTGAAGTAACTGATGCACTTAACCCCAGTTTACTGAGGAAAATTGTACACGTTCTAGAAACTCGCGGAATATGTATATTATAATAGTGCTTACCTCAGTAAATGTGCTTCCTTTTCCTGTAGAGGATGTTTCAAAACATACAAACTTATGCCCTTTACATATAAGTATTAGTCGACAATTTCACAAATCAAACATATCTTGTCATGGCCCACCATGTATATATCTAATTTTGGTAGGCATTTGTTTATATCGTTTGCTATCTTTCATAGTGGTGTGACTAATAATCTCGTTACTGGCGTGAAAAATGTTGGATAGGTGGTTATTTAAATTATTAAATCCCTAATTGATGAGTTTCTTCTCTGTGTTTTTAGCATTTTAAGTGATACATAAATAACATTTTCTATAATTTTGTTTTTATCAAACTGATGGAGCCCTTTGTTACTTCATGAAACTGTAAGAAAATAGAAGAGGTTATCCGACATTGTTCTCTCGAACATTGCCTAGTTTTCAAAATATTTTTAGCTTTTTTAGACGATGGTAAATAAAAGTAAAATTACAGATTGCAAGACAAATAAATAGAATACATTTTAAATAAGTTAGACTTTATGTTAGGTTCATTATATTCACAGGACAGAGATAAAAGTGAGTGTTCATCATAACCTCACTCTTCCCCTCAAAAATTGTTTTAGCGAAAAATTTAGGGAACTGCAGACTTTCGTAACCAAGTTTTTGAATGAAATAGAACTTCCCTCTACTTTAGATACATAGTAGAAGAAGTAGGTAATTATTGTTGCTGAAATTCTATGATTATATGTAGGCTACAACAAATTTGCCAGTTTGAGCTGCTAGGAACGAGCAAAGTGAACCCAAAACAAATTCATTCTGTCTCTGTGACATTTTCATGCACGTATTTCATAGAGGAAAACGAAAAGAAGGGCTTCCATGAGATTTATGTTTATTTTTTGTTGATTTATGGCTGTTTCAACTTTGGCCGTGCATTAGCAGCGTTTTGAGGTCACACAGGCAGGCTTTTGTTGGTAAACTCTTGCGGTCTCTTAAACCTTGTTCATACCGCTACTGTCAGCAGAGCTCTTTTGTATTTGTTAAAAGGCTAATGACCACTACCACTGGTCGTATTGGTCAACTTAATTTACTGCAAGAGTACCACAAAAGTTAAAACGGATGTATTACTCCTGACTAAGAAGACGGAGTATGTTAAAAGCTGTTTTATCATCACCTTGGCTGCATTATTCATCTCACTAAGTGAAGGGTTCCTATATTGTCTTTTTATGGGAAGTGCTTCTTTAATGAGCTACTCAATAAATCAGGTGAGGGAAGGAAGAGTACCTGCTTCTTCTCTCTCTCTCTCTTACATCACTCTATAAATCTATTACATTTTCTCTGCAGTAAGTTAAGGAACGTCGTCATATCACTCCCTAAATCCAAAATATAACTTTTGGAATGTGTGTTTGTGAACCCCAACCACCAGAAACTCTCTTTTACGTGTAGGATTTCCCGGATATTTCATTGTTTAAAAAATGGCTCCAATGATTTGTATTTATCTTTAAGATTTATGTATGACATGAAATTTATACCTTTCTTGGAATAGCATCTAAAGTCATTATTCTAGGTGACTTTTGTATAACTGATAAACCGAGTGTTAAACAAAATCTTATCAAAACATCTCGTTAAAACAGATGAAAGATGACGCCTTTGTTTAAAACAGTTGTTTTATAATGCCAATGTCTTCGTATTACATTTCATGTTTTTGTGAATGCTTTTTAATATTTCAGTAATATCTCAGACGCATTTAGGAAGTGCGTTAATGCTAAATATGGTAATGATACCTCGATATTCATATCTTTGTTACGTTTAAATCTTTTTATGGTTTGCATGATTGTTTCCTTTGTGGTAAATGCCGCAATGAAATAACCTGTAAAACGTGGGGAAATACTGGTAACATGAATATGTGAATGAACGTAGCTTACATTCTTTCTTAGCTAATTTGGTTTTATCATGTACAATAATGGTACTAAATAACATTTTGCAGTAAAAATTACTAATAATAACGGAGCAGTAAGACATTCTCATTTGATGGCAAGTCTCACAATAAAACAAATTTAAAGAAATATTTTACACTCATACAATTCTATGTGAAAAAAATTCGCGAATTTCCCATCGTTTTTAGAACGTGAAGCAGCGACATATAAACATAATGTGCAAAAACAATATTTGTGAAATAAGTTGAAAATTACTAGAGTGTTGACAAATGCAACGCAAACCGCAAATTTAACAGCAAACATCGCTATTCGTATACGTAATTTTATCCGTTACCTAAGAAAATTCGACTTGAATTATGAATTATAAAGAATTATAAAAATATTACAAATTGTTTCACAAAAGATACACAGTCGATGTTTTACTACGTGTAAGATGATGTTGGAGACTTTGAACAGCGAAGAATCGTAACTATGGTGATGCGAAAATAACAAATAATAAACTGTATGTCAAAATGAGTGATTCAGGCGACGAAAGCTTTATACCTGAAGAAATTCGAGAAGAATCTTAGATTTATTAAATTTACCAGTCATAATCAATTGCAACTTACCGTGTAGTTCATCTTCATCTTATACAGGTGAACCTGTATTCAGTTTTAATAATTGCAGCGTTAATATTAATTACGAAATGAAACCATTGTGGACTTCATATGTTTGTTTCTTGTCTTCAGATAACTAAAGAAAAATTGAACATCGGACTAATCGATAGTCAGAGATTATAATATAATGTCTGTGACCCTATATTATTATAGGCGTTGCTGAAGAATAATGTGTTTTTCTGTCGCAAGTTTTAACTTTCTACTCTTGGTTAGACTGCTATATTGACTCTGGTAGAGATAATTCGACTCTTTACAGAGATTATTTATGACTAACAGTAAAAGGTCTACTTTTCAGTAACAAAAGTATCGCGTAATGATGTGTTTTGTCTCATATTGACTCTGGTAGAGATAATTCGACTCTTTACAGAGATTATTCATGTCTAACAGTAAAAGGTCTACTTTTCAGTAACAAAAGTATCACGTAATGATGTGTTTTTGTCTCATATTGACTCTGGTAGTGATAATTCGACTCTTTACAGAGATTATTCATGTCCAACAGTAAAAGGTCTACTTTTCAGTAACAAAAGTATCACGTAATGATGTGTTTTCGTCTCATATTGGCTCTGGTAGTGATAATTCGACTCTTTACAGAGATTATTCATGTCTAACAGTAAAAGGTCTACTTTTCAGTAACAAAAGTATCGCGTTATGATGTGTTTTTGTCTCATATTGACTCTGGTAGAGATAATTCGACTCTTTGCAGAGATTATTCATGTCTAACAGTAAAATGTCTACTTTTCAGTAACAAAAGTATCGCGTAATGATGAGTTTTTGTCTCATGTTTACTCTGTTAGAGATAATTCGACTCTTTACAGAGATTATTCATGTCTAACAGTAAAAGGTCTACTTTTCAGTAACAAAAGTATCACGTAATGATGTGTTTTTGTCTCATATTGACTTTGGTAGAGATAATTCGACTCTTTACAGAGATTATTCATGTCTAACAGTAAAAGGTCTACTTTTCAGTAACAAAAGTATCACGTAATGATGTGTTTTTGTCTCATATTGACTGTGGTAGAGATAATTCGACTCTTTACAGAGATTATTCATGTCTAACACTAAAAGGTCTACTTTTCAGTAACAAAATCATGGCGTAATGATCTGTTTTTGTTTCTTATTGTAGCGAATAAAATTGTTCTATCATTGAAAGCTATTTAACAGCATAATTTAGTGAATAAAGTCGCTACTGAATAAATACATGAGCAACTGGTGTGTTAGATTCTTCCTTGGCCGACGTCTGGATCTTTGTTTCAGCGTTGTTTATAGATGATGATGTAGGGATATAGCTCATACTTATTGAAACACGAGTGCAGCATGGCCTGGCTGAGTGATGGCCGCTGTGAGTATCCAGATGACCGATGGGACATATAAATCATTTATCATGACATGCCATTCTGGTCGATCACACACCTGCTGGGACACAGTACCGTTTCCTCATGCGGAAATTAGTTAGGAACATTCTTTGACATGGTGGCTAAACCTCTGTTTTTGGGCCCAGATTTACGACGTTCCTTTTTCATGCAAGCTTTCCAGACACGTACCGGATGTATATCAACGGGCCTTGAAACAAATGCAGACCTCTCGTCTTCTTTATGCGAGAAAGCAAACAGGCTTAGCCGACAAATAGTCTCCGTTCATATCTCGTACAACTGCAATTGAGATTCGGTTCGCGTATTTGTAATACCGGGCGTTTCATGTTTTTATATCTCTAGACTTTAATGGAATTTAAGAGACTGTAATAATTTTCTAATGGAAATTCATTCATATAATTTTCTTTTTTCTCTCTGGTATCAAATTGCTTGCTCACGTTAATCTAGATAAACATTCTTCTTCTTTTTTACTAGAGACTGTATGCAATAACTTACCTTTTCAAATAAATTCCAGCCATTTTTTACTAGGTCTACCCATTGATCTGCTTCCGCTAACTTAATAATCTAATATTTGTTTATTCAATCTTTTATCTGCATTTCTTTCTAACTCTTCTTTCTATTGTTGTTTATTATCTTTTAATCTATCAGTCGCGTGCTGTTTTATCCACGAGTTTTATACACCCTGAGGGTATAAATAAGTCTTGTACCATAGAATATTTTATCCAAACTTACCCTAATCATTAAAAAGGCTTCTGCTTCTTTAATTCAACTATAGCAAAATAGTAAAATTGTTTGTAGTTTTATGTTTTGGAATATAGGGTTATTTGGACCAAGGCCGACTGGAACCTAATATAAGAGAATCGATGTTGGCTAGTCGTTTGTTTTGTTTGTTGGTATAGTTTGAATAATAACTTAGGGCAATTGATTCAATGATTGATTCCTGCTAATTAAGAAAAATACTACTACTAACAGAGCTTTTTGAATTATTGAATGAATAGAAGTTGCAGCTGCAGTCACACATTTGAAATAGTACAACTGCAATAAATATTATACTTCAGATGTGGTCCTAGTGATTGTATTTTGTTCATATAGTGGTTAAAGTGAACTGTTATTCCATCCTTAATATTAAAGTTGTACTTTAGCAGGTTAATTTCTGTTATTACAGTACAACTTTACAGGTTAGTGCTGGATAAGTTTCCTTAATTCCTCTCGTATTTCTTTAGTTACCTAGTCCAGTTTAGAACATCCGTGAATTCATGTCAGAAATGTCGTTTCTGAGACGTGTATCTTACTTTTCTGACTTTTATTTATTCTCCACAATCCACTTCCATAGAATATAACAGATAAAGCCACAACGTTACAGACTTTCAGTTTTATTTCTCTTCTAATTTCCATTTTTTAAAAAAAGTAAAGTTCCAAAAATTCTCTGGAATTTGGCTAGTTTAATGTCTGTATCATAGACCTCGTATTCAATAATCTGTTCTAAATAGTTAAAATGGTTCACGTGTTCTATAATTTGAACATTGATTATTCTTTTGTTGCAGTTAATTGTTTCCTAAAATGACACCCCTTTTGTTTTTGTAGTGGATATTTCAAATAGTATTGTTCATAGATTTGATTTAGTATAAAACATATTCATCATGTATAAGTCAAGACATCAGGAAATACTACAGTCAAGTATGTCGGACGATGAATGAAATGATGTTCAAATAAGTACAGCGTACATAGAGCTTAGAGTTACCAGACATTCATCTTTCAGGATAAGAGAAAACCTACAGCGTTAAGTCATATTGGACGATGAATGAAATGATATTTAAATGAGTACAGAGTACATAGAGCTTAGAGTTACCAGACATCCATCTTTCAGAATAAGAGAAAACGTCCATTGTTATGTCATATCGGACGATGTATGAAATGATGTTCAAATGAATACAGGGTACATAGAGCTTAGAGTTACCAGACATTCATCTTTCAGGATAAGAGAAAACCTCCAACGTTAAGTCATTTCGGACGATGAATGAAATGATGTTCAAATAACTACAGGATACATAGAGCTTAGAGTTGTCAGACATTCGTCGTTGAGGATAAGGGATAATCTTGTCCAGATAACTCAGTCTGTCGGAGAACAGAACTGAATTGTTTTCGACTTTTATCAAAACAAAACTTTGTGGTAATAATGCCCCCCATAATATACATGTGTTCAAGACGTAATGCAGCACCTTCAGCATCTTCTTCAGCGCCACAATTCCAGCGATAACATTTCATCAGAGAAGCGACCAGTACATTTTGTGTCTTCTGCAGATCGCTAATCTGAAACGTCCTTAACAAAAGCAATTTCAGAGTTCAAAGCACTGGAAGACTTCTTTTGTCTGTTTATTCTCTTTTTCAAGAATACTGTTCCTGATACTTGATGCTTTTTCATTAATGTGTGAATCTTGAGGTAACTTGACGATTTGTGAAATTGGCTGGAAGTCCTTTGGACTGATCGCCATTAACTCTTTTTCGAGTCTTGAGTTGAGTGGCTAAGGTTCTTATTGCAAGAGCAGTGTGACATTCCTCAATTATTGCAATTTCCTAGTCTTTAGAAGTGCGTGTTCTGTTTTCATTGTTGCTACTGTGGCATGTCAGGAAATAGCTACCTTTGTTTCAATTGTTGTGAAAGAAGGAATGTTATTATTTTCTTGTATAATGTTACTGTACACGTACCACATTCTTGGAAATTTCTAGGGCTTTGTAATGTTCTACTTGCAGGAAAATGTTTTGTGATTTTAAAATAAGATAGAAATTGCAGAATCACCACCGAAGTATCGATAAAGTATCGAGCGAATTTTCTGATCTATCGTTCAGTGTCGATAGCGTGCAAGTATCGAGGAGTTATCTCTAATTATTGCTTAGTGCTTTTAAGAGAAAAGTTTTAAATTTAAATAAAAAATAAGAGATAAGATTGCACTAGTTCTCAATAATGAGGAACTTTCATATTCAAAAATATTGAACAAGTATCGAAGGTTTATCACAAGTACTGATGTATCGATAGTATTACATATCGATATTATTTATTGCAGCTGTTTATGCCTCTTCGTTAAATCTTTATAAAAGTAATAGTATTGTTATTGATAAGACTGTGCAGGGCCATCAGATCATTGGCGCTTGCCTCTCGCTATGTTTGGTGGTAAGAAGTGTCTGATATTGCTGTTTGGAGGAAGCTTGGGGCTAGCAGCAAGGTTGTGGTGTTATTTCCGGCGCCCTCGAAACGATATCTCAGCACCATGTTTGTTTGTGTATGTGCCCCAGGGCTTGAAGCATTTTCTTTACTTTGTCCTTGTTGACAACTTTGGGAGGACAACCCCATCTGTATTAAGTTTACTTTGTAATAGTTACACACACTCTACCTCTCTCCTGTACTTCATCTGTCTTTGAGGAAAGCCTTTTCATTCTAGCCTGCGTTTAGTAAACCAGATAGCATATGAAAAGAATTTACCTATATCGTTTACACCAATATTAATTAAGCGGATATTTTTTAAACCAAAGAGTCCATTTAGGACTACGCAAAATACTTAAAGACGTTTCTTAGCTCTTCTATAAATTCAAAGTTGTCTCATTCTTTGGCTGTAGACTTTCTTTCTCTCGTCTGTCCACCTTGTTCGGTCAACTTGCCACTTAATGTACCTTCATCTAAGATATCGTCTTAAGCGATTTCTGTCAATTTTAAATCATTTTTAACTTCACCAATCCATTTCACAGTGTATACTTATGCTTCACTTCTAATTTCGTAACATTCCATTGTTTGTTTTGTCATCCTATTTGAAGTTAATCGTTTAATATGACCATAAGAAGTTAACACTTGTTTCCTAATATCACTACGGACGTCTGTATCTCTATATTTCTTATTTCCTATTTACTTTTAAGTCTGTATTCTTCACCTACCACTTTAAGACCTTAAGTTTTTCTAATAATTTTACGTCTTTTTTTCTATACTTTCGATATTTGCTTTTCTGTTACCAGATATGCTGTTTCCTATTTTTAGCATCTGCTTTTGTTTTATTTAGTTTCGATTCCGGTTCCTGAATTATTTCTCCAAGATATTTAAATTGTGAAACTCGTTTAAATGTACCATAGTTGGTTAATTAGCTATAATTTTAACATGGTTTCCAGGTATTTTGGTGCTTGCTTATTGCACGAAATGTACTCAGTTGTTTTTTTCCAAACACATCTGAAGACCAACTTTCTCTGCAGTTTCTTTTAATAATACAATATGTTTTGGAGCTGTTACGATGTCACGGGTTAAGACTGCTAGATTATTTCATTACCTTAGCAATCTATGTTTAATTTTCATCTCCCTAATATGATTGGTTGATTAATTTTGAGAATTAGTTTCTGTTTACTTCATTCTTTCATTCCTTTTTAAGGGCATAGTTAAAGTGTAGTGGAGAGAGCCTTCTCCTTGTCTTACTCCTGTTTTAACTTCGAAAGATTCAGCAAAACTATTATTATTATTATTATTATTATTATTATTATTATTATTATTATTATTATTATTATTATTATTATTATTATTATTATTATTATTATTATTATTATTATTATTATTATTATTTGGCTAAATATCATGTGGTTCGTATGAACACAATCGTACTTTGAAATTTTCTCTTTAGTTTTAGATATTTGACGTAATTTAATCTTGCCATATAAAGTTTGAACATAAAATAAGACTTTCCCGGTGACGAAAATGTTAGAGATGTTCTCGACAAATAAGTCAGGTGAAAATACGATTAGAAATCGAGTGTACAACTCTCCCATCATCAGGATATTTTAAGAAATTTTATAACCACAAAATTTAAAACTGGATATAACACCAATATCAACAAAGACAAAACATTATCGATACTCGCATCACTGAACAAAAGACTGTTTACAGTAAATTAAATGCCAGCTCAGGAGATGGCGTGAGTAAGGAAAATTAATTGGGTCAAAGAAACGTAACCACTTAGCTTGATGATCAAGCTGTATAGGTCAATTAATTAATGATTTAAATTTAATAATTTAATTTATAATTTAGCTGATTTAATGATTTGTTTCCCGAGAAGAACTTGCACAGCGTTTAAACTTTTTTAAACTAAGGCCATATTCATTCATAAATGTATATATGTTTGGTTCTTTTCATTTGTTTTGAAGTTATTTACATTTACCCTCTTTGGGGTTTCCTCTTCTTATTTATACCGATTATTTGTGTAAATATTTTCATCTTGTATCTCTGTTTACTCCAGCAGGAGTTGCAGTATTTGTGTTAATATTACGCTGTATACTTCCCTCTGTAGGATACTCCCTGAACTTACCATAGATAAGCAATAGAATTGATTAGCTTCTGGAAAACAGATATTTCTATGAAAGTAACATATAATAGACCTGTGTGATTTGTATGTATTTTCTTTTCTTTACTTTTGTGTATATTTTAGTTATTTTTTGGTGTCGTTTCTTTTAAAACATGTGCAGTTAGCGTGTTGTCAGGCAGAGAGTTTTGCTCCAACATGTGTTTATCCCATATTGATAAAAGGTTGCCAGTTCTCTAGACAACACTAGCTGAAGAAAACGTCCAACCGGAGATGTTACAGCTCTCATGGTGTCCTGCATTTTATGTGTTTTTTCCCCTCAGTGACAAGTGTGCTATCTCCCCTTTCCATCTGATCATATACTTTCGTCGTTATGTTTGGTGTATTCAAGCGTTGTAGTGGCAGTGTTGCCAACCGAGCAGCATTTGTAACTAGAATGTCACTAGAAAGTTACCAAAGAGTATTAAACACAATACATAAATATGTATGGATCGAGAGAAAATTATTTTATACTTCTCAGTGTATTTTAAAGACGCGGTATATTAAGCACCTTAATTTGGCCTTTAAAACTAAAAATTTTGAGTCGGTCGGTGTGTTTTTGATCCTGTTCTGAGTTATCTTTAAAGATTCAAAGGATTTTAGCCATTTTTCCGGCAAATTAAACGTATAGGTACATTTAATTTGTAATAAACGAATTTTAAACTTGTGATGTGTATAAACTGCTGAAATTATTTTTGAAAAAATCAACTTTTCCGATGATTCTCCTATGTAAAGGATAATTTGGAGCATTTTTATCAACATCTCAGCTGTTTTATTCTTAAATTTACGTCCTGTAATGTTGTCATATCGGACGCTCAGTGAAATGATGTTCAAATAAGTACAGGGTACATAGAGCTTAGAGTTACCAGACATTCATCTTTCAGGATAAGGGAAAACCTCCAACGTTAAGTCATATCGGACGATGAATGAAATGATGTTCAAGTGAGTACAGGGTACTTAGAGCTTAGAGTTACCAGACATTCATCTTTCAGGATAAGGGAAAACCTCCAACGTTAAGTCATATCGGACGATGAATGAAATGATGTTCGAGTACAGGGTACATAGAGTTTGGAGTTACCAGACATTCATCTTTCAGGATAAGAGAAAACCTCCAACGTTAAGTCATATCGGATGATGAATGAAATGATGTTCAAATAAGTACAGAGTACATAGAGCTTAGAGTTACCAGACATTCATCTTTTCAGGATAAGACAAAACCTCCAACGTTAAGTCATATCGGACGATGAATGAAATGATGTCCAAATAAGTACAGGATACATAGAGCTTAGAGTTACCAGACATTCATCTTTCAGGATAAGACAAAACCTCCAACGTTAAGTCATATCGGACGATGAATGAAATAATGTTCAAATAAGTACAGGATACATAGAGCTTAGAGTTACCAGACATTCATCTTTCAGGATAAGAGAAAACCTCCAACGTTAAGTCATATCGGACGATGAATGAAATGATGTTCAAATAAGTACAGGGTACATAGAGCTTTGAGTTACCAGACATTCATCTTTCAGGATAAGAGAAAACCTCCAACGTTAAGTCATATCGTACGATAAATAAAATGATGTTCAAATAAGTACAGGGTACATAGAGCTTTGAGTTACTAGACATTCATCTTTCAGGATAAGAGAAAACCTCCAACGTTAAGTCATATCGGACAATGAATGAAATAATGTTCAAATAAGTACAGGGTACATAGAGCTTAGAGTTACCAGACATTCATCTTTCAGGATAAGACAAAACCTCCAACGTTAAGTCATATCGGAAAATGAATGAAATAATGTTCAAATAAGTACAGGATACATAGAGCTTAGAGTTACCAGACATTCATCTTTCAGGATAAGAGAAAACCTCCAACGGTACGTCATATCGGACAAAGAATGAAATAATGTTCAAATAAGTACAGGATACATAGAGCTTAGAGTTACCAGACATTCATCTTTCAGGATATCATATCGGACGATGAATGAAATGATGTTCAAATAAGTACAGGGTACATAGAGCTTAGAGTTACCAGACATTCATCTTTCAGGATAAGACAAAACCTCCAACGTTAAGTCATATCGGACAATGAATGAAATAATGTTCAAATAAGTACAGGATACATAGAGCTTAGAGTTACCAGACATTCATCTTTCAGGATAAGAGAAAACCTCCAACGGTACGTCATATCGGACAATGAATGAAATAATGTTTAAATAAGTACAGGATACATAGAGCTTAGAGTTACCAGACATTCATCTTTCAGGATAAGAGAAAACCTCCAACGTTAAGTCATATCGGACAGTGAATGAAATAATGTTCAAATAAGTACAGGATACATAGAGCTTAGAGTTACCAGACATTCATCTTTTAGGATAAGAGAAAACCTCCAATGTTAAGTCATATCGGACGATGAATGGAATGAGTTCGAGGAACATAGAGCTTAGAGTTAGCTGACATTCATCTTGCAGGATAAGAGAAAACGCTGGAAAAACGTACCCTGACCGGGATTTGAACTCAAGACCTCTTGAACGTGAAGTAGACACGCTAGCAATTGCATTACAGAGGGACGTTTTGAGCTATGTTTCAAGTTTCAGGTCCTCAGGTCATCGGAAGGTTAGTTTACGGTATGATTTTATTAGAAAGCAGGTTAAAATTGCAATGTCATCTGGTTCTAAGCTATTTTTGAAGTTTCAAGTCTCTAAGCTCATCAGGAAATTAGTTTAAAATGGACTGCAAAAAGAAAAACAAATAATTGGAGCAGAGAGTTAATAAAAGACGTTTTAAAATGCAACAGCTATATACTGATACGCTCTGAATTGTTGGTGCTTGTATTGCAAATGTGGAACGCATTTCGACAGTGATCTCTAGGCAGTGCGTGCTTCGTTAGGTTTGATATTTGCATAAACTACTTGCTCGCAAACCGGAGGCAATTCCAAGGAAGTATTGACACACAAAGCTGGTGTGTATAGCTGAGGAACCGCGGATGCAGAAATAATGAACGCGTTTCATACGAAATATTGGTGTTTTAAAGTTTATCGGAGCGGAATGGAACACATATGGAATACGTAATGAACTGCTGTAAACAAAAATGTTGACGTATAAACGTCACGTGCAGGGGGCTTTGATTTCATTGTTTTACTTTTCCCAAAGGTGGGAGGACAAAGGCTCGCTAATTGCACGCGTTCCTTGGCAGCTGATAATGGAGCGATGCTAATACATTGTGATTCATGGCCACAACCGTCACTATCTTCTATAGATCTTCATTAGCCCGCCATTCCCCTGCCGAACATGTATTGACGGCTAGAAACAAATGATAGGGAAATAAATAGTAAGTGAATGCGTAGTAAGGAACACAAATTATAATTTTAGCCCAGTCATTGCGTGTACCTCGGTGGCATTACTTCTGCTTAGAGTCGAAATGACGCTTTTCCATTTTCACGTTTTAATAGCATATCTATATTCACAATCTCCTGCACATTTCGGTGCAACTTTCATTAAAATACCTGATTTAAGAATGTTAACAATATTATTCAAAGTAACACCAGCATTTAGTTTTTCAAACTCTCCCAACTTTATATCAGTTATCTACACATATGGCCGTTATCTACGAAAATAATCACAAATAATGCTTCAGGGCATATTTGCAGCGTTATGCTGGAGAAAATACGAGGGCTGCTCAATAAAGAATGGTCACAATCTTTTCTGGCAACGTATCTTTACTCATCCTTATAATTTTGATTGCGCTTCTCAAGAGAGTCTCCCCTGAATGCGATGTACCTGTCCCAGCGTTTCTGCCAGGCTTCAAAGACATGTTGGAATCCATTTTATGAGAGATCCTTCAAAATCACCTCCGCAGCCTTCACCACTGCTTCTGATGATGGATAATGCCTCCCACGAAGGCGTTTCTTCAAGTTAGGAAATAGAAAAAAGTCACATGGGACTAAATCCGGACTATAGCGAGGTTGAGGGATGCACTTCACGTTGATTTTTGCAACATATTCAGCAACAACATTGGCAATATGCGGCCGCGCATTATCGTTATGCAGCATCGAGCCTCCTTCACGTAAATATGGTCTTTTGCGCCGATATGAACTTGCAATGTTTTCAGGACATTCCTGTAGTACTGTCCAGTTACTGATGTGTGTGCAGGTACAACATGCTGATAAACCATTCCATGAATATCAAAGAATGAGATGACCATAACTTTCCCAGCAGAAGCAACCACGTTTGCTGTTTTGGGGGGTTGGTGATGAAGGAGATTTCCACACTGAGATTTGCTGTTTGCTCTCAGGATCAAAATGATGTAGCCAAGTTTCATTAACAGTGATTACGTTTGAAAGAAACTCCGGATCTTCCTCTAACATCAACTTTAACTGCATGCGAATGTCCTTTTGTTCGGGAATCAGTAGTTGTGGAACCCATCACGCACAAACACCTTTCATGTATAATGTTTCTGTCACCAACGTGTGAGTGGCACCCAATGAAATGTTCAGTATTTCAGAAAGTGATCTTAAGGTAATTCGTCGATCCTCTCTCACAATGGCAGCAGCAGTGTTGATGTTTTCTTCCGTAAGAGCAGTAACTGGAGCACCGGGTCCACCTTCCTTTAAAAGTGATTGTCTCCCCTCTTTAAATATTTTAAATCACCTTCGAGTTGTGCTGTAGGGAAGAACAGACTCTCCATAGGTCTCCTGTAACATTGTATAGGCCGCAACTGAAGATTTGTTGAGACGAAAGCAGAGTTTCAAACCCGCATATTGTTGCTCGCGTGTTATCTCCATCGCAGCGGTAGGCGATACTGAACACGTCTGAACTTGTCTGGTTCTCACAGGTGGAAACCAGGAGTACCAACAATAAAACTACTACGGCGTGTTTGTTCCACATTAAGCTAACAGAATATAACATTGAATTTTAGTGCGTAAAATTATGACCGTAAAAAATTATGATCATTCTTTATTGAACAGCCCTTTTTATGGGTATAGGCATTATAGGAGAGTCCGCTGGTAAGTCGTGTGCCTCACAATAAAAAAGGAACATTTTTTATCTATATTCCTGAGCATAATCTCCAGAAAGGCTAATACATTTGTGATACCGGTGTTCTAAGGCTATTTATCATGGCCCTCAAAATCCACTGCTTCCGTGACTTTAATTATTTAAGTATTTCCGCAGCCAGTGAGTATTTATTCACATACCGCTGGCTGGATAGTACATTTTGACTTATCTTAATTCTTAGTTATTCATTAGCATCTAGATTTTATCATCGTTTTTGAAAAATTTAGCAACACGATTTTTAAATAGCCACAACTTACAAGTAGTTTCCTGGAACCTCAACAGATGGCATGTAATGTGTTCTGATGGTGGATATTTAGATAATGCACTGTCGATATTATCTTGTTCTGCAAAAGCAAGGCTACTGCTTGCTACAGGTTAGGAAAACAAAAGTCAAGTCATGTTGTTTTCTTTATAACTAATAATAAAATGTAGTATTATATGCGGTTACAGAGTTTTAAATGGAATATATGACAAGTTTTCATTTGTAGGTACATAAATGTAGATCATAAAGTGGAATGTCTTTACTTCGCCGACTTTAAGTTCTTCAAATTGGGGTTATGTTTCTTATCAGAGAATAAACGTAATTGAAAAGCTTTATTAACTCTACGCATTGTAACTTCATTTTCAGAATCATCCAGAATTTCAATATTCAATGTTATTTCAATGCAAGCACTGCTGCACCTTGAGAGCATTGTCATTTTGTGCACTCGCCCAGGACCCGCCTCTGTAGCGCAGTGGCAGCGTGTCTGTCTCACGTTCAAGAGACCCGCACTTCGAATTTTGGTCAGAGTGTTATCTGTATAAAGTTCTTCTTTGTCTCCGTACCCTGAAAGATGAATGTATGGTAACTCTAAGCTCTATGTACCCTGTACTCATTTGAACATAATTTCATTCATCGTCCGATATAAGTTATTGTTGGAGGCTTTCCCTTATCCTGAAAGACGAATGTCTGGTAACTCTAAGCTCTATGTACCTTGCATTCATTTGAACATCATTTCATTCATCGTCCGATATGACTTAACGTTGGAGGCTTTCCCTTATCCTGAAAGTTGAATGGTAACTCTAAGCTCTATGTACCTTGTATTCATTTGAACATCATTTAATTCATATATTCCGATATGACTTAACGTTGGAGGTTTTCCCTTATCCTGAAAGATGAATGTCTGGTAACTCTAAGCTCTATGTACCCTGTACTTATTTGAACATCATTTCATTCATCGTCCGATATGACTTAATGTTGAAGGTTTTCGCTTATCCTGAAAGATAAATGTGTGGTAACTGTAAGCTCTATGTACCCTGTACTCATTTGAGCATCATTTCGTTCACGTACGATATGACTTAACGTTGGAGGTTTTCCGTTATCCTGAAAGAGGGATGTCTGGTAACTCTAAGCTCTATTTATCCTTTACTTATTTCATTTCATTTCACTCATTTCATTCATCGTCCGATATAACTTAACGTTGGAGGTTTTCTCTTATCCTGAAAGATGAATGTCTGGTATCTCTATGCTCTATGTACCATGTACTTATTTGAATATAATTTCATTCATCTTCTGATATGACTTAACGTTGGAGGAATTTTCTTATCCTGAAAGATAAATGTGTGGTAGCTCTAAGCTCTATGGACCGTAGACTCATTTGAACATCATTTTATTAATGGTGCGGGATCACTAAATGTAGGAGGACGTAAAATTAATAAACAAGCAGGCCTAGGGTTTTATATGAACGCCTATTAAATGCTTCTTTGGGACAAAATTCCTGGTTTTGTCTCTTTGTTCGTTGGTTATTATTGATTCGTTGATATTTAAACGGTGGTATTTTAATTATACAGGAATTTTGGTGATATCATTATTCTACAACGCAGTGCAATGCTCTCATTTAGAATACGCCGTTTGTTGTGTTAGCAGAGACTTCATAATGACATGTTTTATAATTGCTTTAAGCGTGGCCTTCTCGAACGTAAAATACCTAACGAGTGCAACGGAAACATTTTCGTGCTAGAAATGCGAATTTGCACCTTCTTTTGTTTGCAGTATACTGCAGCAGTGCTTGGAGATGGGTGGATGGCTTCCTTGATCACATCTGCAGGATTAGGAAGCTGCGCATTGAATACGAAATGACGTCTGCTGCAGGTGCCAAATAAGAGCGCTTCTTTAATAGCAAAACAGAATAACGTTAACTTGCAAATTGCTCTCCCGCAAACTTAAAGGAATTTTTTTTTACGTTTTAGACGATATCGAAATCCCAACGGGATTGTATCGATATGTGGTCCTGTGTTGATGTGATCGATTAGAACGAGACCTCTGAGGGTAGTTTGCAGCCTGCTGCCTGCATTGTTCACCAGAAGCCATGTGTTTCCTCAGAGGAGGTCCGTAGTCACTTGGGCTTATGTTTTAATGAAAGTTCCAGAATGTGTGCTGGAGCCAGTATTGCATTCCACCCAGGAGTAGGACACCTAGATTTCTCTAAGCTTACCTATTAATAGGTAATTATAGATGCATAAGATTTGTTGCTGATAGTTTGTCTAGAGAAGAGGTTAAACTTCCATGTTAAGGTAAATAATTTGTTGTACATTGCGATCCATATAAATCTGAACCATTATACTGGGCCATAACTCTTGAAGCAATAATAGGACACACGTGAAATTTTGGGAGAATATAATACACAATTCGGAGATTACATTACACTATTTACATCTGTGAGAAAATGTTGGAAGTGTGCTCCACCAGCATCTATACATGTTTGTACTCATCTTACCATTTTGAGATCGGCATATTCCTTTCGATGTATGTTCTAACTCAGTATTAAGTGAGTTTAAAACGACGAGCGAAGAACAAGTGACGAGTGACTTGAACGTTTCAAGTCGGGAGGTGGACAGTGTATTATCCACATAATTCAGTGAATTATAAAATCGCAAAGTTATTAATACTTGAAGCAAAGGTGAGATCGGCATATTTCTTTCGCTGCTTGTTCTAACTCAGTATTACGTAAACTTAAAACGAGGAGCGAAGAGGGACAAGTGACGAGAGACTTGAACGTTTCAAGACGGGAGGTGGACAGTGTATTAGCCACATAATTCAGTGAATTATAAAATAGCAAAGTTATTAATACTTGAAGCAAAGGCGAGATCGGCATATTCCTTTCAATGGATGTTCTAACTCAGTATTACGTAAATTTAAAACGAGGAGCGAAGAAGGACAAGTAATGAGTGACTTGAACGTTTCAAGACGGGAGGTGGACAGTGTATTATCCACATAATTCAGTGAATTATAAAATCGCAAAGATATTGATGCTTGAAGCAAAGGCGAGATCGGCATATTCCTTTCGATGCATGTTCTAACCTCTCTTGTACTTTTGCAGTAAGCGTCATAACAACTTAAGGTCAGAAAATTTGCTTGTTAGGTTGACAAGAGATTTAACACGAGTGTTAAGCTAAAACTTGTTGGTGAAATGCAATTTTTGTTTTAACTATTGATAAACTCGTGTTAAGTCCTAACATGTGTTGGTGAAATCGCTCTCCACTTTTTTTTTCCGAGAAAGGCCCTCGGTGAATGGTATAGGCACAAAAGATGTTCTTCGAAGTCTCATTATCCTAAATTCCTCTTATGCCCGATTTCACCAACAAGTGTTAAGACTTAACACGAGTTTAGCAATAGTTAAAACAAAAATTGCATTTCACCAACAAGTGTTAGCGTAACACTCGTGTTAAATCTTATGTTAAACTAACAAGCCGAGTTTCTAATGTTAAGTTCTTAACAATTGTAAATAGTCAAGATGGCGAGCATGAACTCAGCTGTTGATGTTGATTTGCTATATATAAGACCGTCTAAATTGCATTCGTAATAGAGTACGGCCTATGAGGAGAAATGAATTTGAGGAACTATCCGAAAAAACTTGTTTTACGGAGGTATAGACTGTCGAAACATGTTGCTATGAAGGTTACTGCGGAAGTACAAGAGGTTAGAACATGCATCGGAAGGAATATGCCGATCTCGCCTTTGCTTCAAGCATCAATAACTTTGCGATTTTATAATTCACTGAATTATGTGGATAATACACTGTCCACCTCCCGTCTTGAAACGTTCAAGTCACTTGCCCTTCACTCCTTGTTTTAAATTTACGTAATAATTAGTTAGAATATACATAGAAAGGAATATGACGATCTCACCTTTGCTTCAAGTATTAATAACTTTGCGATTTTATAATTCACTAAATTATGTGGATAAATATTGTTCACCTCACGTCTTGAAACATTTAAGGCACTTGTTCTTCGCACCTCGTTTTAAATTTACGTAATACTGACAAGATGTTTGGTGCTTGTAGTAGTGACACACGCATTTGAATTAAATTAATTTCCAATCTTTTTTCCACGTGACATCTTTCTCTTTTACATTTACTGCATCCGTCCTCTTATTTTCCACGATATCCTTACACTTTGTCACCATTACAATTAACAATTCTTTCTCCGTCGATGAGAAATTTGACTCACGGCTTTATTTATGATGTTGTTCATCCGCCATTTGTGCAGACGAAAATGAAAACAAAAGCGCATCGGAGTACGTTCAGAAAATCATCCATAGGCTTCTATAACTGTGATATTTACAAATTTCTTGGCGTTAACACAGGTTTGTTAATATTTTAAGAAAACAGGTTGGTGAAATGCAAGAAATTTAACATTAGTTTTAGCGCTGTGACAATTGTTATGTTACATTTGTTAACGTCGATTTTAACATCTGTTGGTGAAATTGGGCATTAGAGTCATATTTATTATTTTGCTACCGTTGCTTTATAACATTAATGTCTTACAAGACATATTTCAGTTTGTTTTGGTTGCTGAAGTACTAAGCTGTGCTAATGGTGCATATTTTAGAGCATTTAGGCAGGGAGATAAACCTCTAGGGCTTCTCTCTGGCCGTATGACGGACGTAACCTCCATCAATCCCTTGTCACGCCGCGGTTCGGGCAGTCTACTCACGTCGTCTCCGGTCTGTGGATCTCTCGGGTTTACACCAACATTCATTTACCGTAGCTGCTATCTTCTCTCTTACACTCACACGAATTTGTCTGTATGAACTCTCATTTTAGCTCCTTCTTACACTTTCACTTCAAATTTACACATTTCATCGTAAGATACAACACGTAAAGACAATAATAAAACCTTATTTGAAGCTTAAATTGAAGTTTATCCTTTTTAAAAAGGGACACTAAACTAAACCAAGTAAATATTATAATGTATGACCTTCTACATTCTGTTTGCAGAAAGATATTGAGTTGTTTTTGCTCTTTACCGCCCGTACAAAGATCACTCGTCCTTTAAAACACTTTGTAAGCTATCTATATAAAACTAAATTGAAGATATTCAATTTCTTTAATGTCAGAATATATTTAAAGTGTATTTTAATAAAAGGTAAGTCATTTTTGAGGAAATAAAAAAAATAATGAACTTTTTTCTCACGTAAATGATAGTTTAGAGCAGTGAATTTTTCTCAAAAATTCATCCTATCGAAAATTACTGAATTTAAATACGAGGTTTGGTTTTAATAGCTTTTCGTTTTTTGACATTTGCTCTCCATACACGCACTTACATATTGAGTTTTCTCAAAAACGTTTTTTTTTTTTTAACTTTTAACTTAACTTTTTTAACTTTTTTTAATAAACGTCCTCCTAAGTTAAGTCCAGGATACATAGAACTTACAGTTTCCTGACATTCATCTTTCAGGATACGAGAAAACCTCCAACGTTAAGTCATATCCGACGATGAATGAAATGATGTTTAAATAAGTACAAGGTACATAGAGCTTAGAGTTATCAGACATTCATCTTTCAGGATAAGAGAAAACCTCCAACGTTAAGTCATACCGGACGGTGAATGAAATAATGTTTAAATGTGTACAGGGTACATAGAGCTTAGAGTTACCAGACATTCATCTTTCAGGATAAGAGAAAACCTCCAACGTGAAGTCATACCGGACGGTGAATGAAATAATGTTTAAATGTGTACAGGGTACATAGAGCTTAGAGTTACCAGACATTCATCTTTCAGGATAAGAGAAAACCTCCAACGTGAAGTCATATCCGACGAAGAATGCAATGATGTTCAAATGTGTACAGGGTACATAGAGCTTAGAGTTACCAGACATTCATCTTTCAGTGTAAGAGAAAACCTCCAACGTTAAGTTATATCGGAGGATGAATGAAATGATGTTCAAATAAGTACAGGGTACATAGAGCTTAGAGTTACGAGACATTCATCTTTCAGGATAAGAGAAAACCTTCGAGGTTAAGTCATATCGGACGATGAATGAAATGATGTTCAAATAAGTACAGGGTACATAGAGCTTAGAGTTACCAGACATTCATCTTTCAGAATAAGAGAAAACCTCCAACGTTGTCATATCAGACGATGAATGAAATGATGTTCAAATGAGTACAGGGTACATAGAGCTTAGAGTTACCAGACATTCATCTTTCAGGATAAGAGAAAACCTTCGACGTTAAGTCATATCGGACGATGAATGAAATGATGTTCAAATAAGTACAGGGTACGTAGATCTTAGAGTTACCAGGCATTCATCTTTCAGAATAAGAGAAAACCCCCAACGTTGTCATATCAGACGATGAATGAAATGATGTTCAAATGAGTACAGGGTACATAGAGCTTAGAGTTGCCAGACATTCATCTTTCAGGATAAGAGAAAACCTTCGACGTTAAGTCATATCGGACGATGAATGAAATGATGTTCAAATAAGTACAGAGTACATAGAGCTTAGAGTTACCAGACATTCATCTTTCAGGATAAGAGAAAACCTCCAACGTTGTCATATCGGACGATGAATGAAAGGGAAAACGGAATAAGAGAAGAGCACTGAATCGAAAACCGCTGTAGATAACAAACTAAAAACCATCAGTCTGGAATGTGGGCCTTGATCAGTATATCAGGGCTAGCCAACAGTCGGAAGCATTATTGAAGATAGTTGCTAGTTGTGTCTCTGTGGATTATAACAGTTGACTGTTGTGGTACACTTATATCAAATCGTGTTTTACGAAAGGTTTGTTTGTGACTGTGTTTTCGTCAGCAAGCTGTGCAATCTAAGTGGCAGTTATTAACAACACTACATCTAAAATGCATCCTATTCTCGCAGGACTTCATGTACTCGCCTCATCATAGCTGTGAAATGTGTTTTCGCGCTATTAAAATAAATGTTATGAAGCTCATTAAATCGCACACACGGATGATCGTACAGATACGCCATTACTGCGATTACCCACCGATTTGAAAAACGGTTTCATATAGGTGTAAACAAGAGAAGCACAAAACTGTGTTAGTGTTTTGTTTCAGAACTTCTAAACGTGTTGTAGAATTATAAATATCGCTTCTGCGGAATTCAGGAGAAAGAGGCATTTGTAATATAGTGTTATTCGTACAAACCTGAACCAATAACAGGACACTCGTGTAACTTTGGGAGAATATAATACACAATTGGGAGATAACATTACACTATTTACATCTCAGAGAAAATGTTGGAAGTGTCCTCCACCAGTATCTATACATGTTTGTACTCGACTCACCATATTCTCTGAAGTTTTACGGAGATGATATCTAATTGAGAGAAGGTTATTTCCAGCAAGCTGGAGCAACGTATCTAATTGAGAGAAGGTTATTTCCAGCAAGATGGAGCAACGTGCCATACATCTAATGGCACCATGAAACTAGTAGCCAGTTTCTTTGATAATCGAATTATCTCAAAAGGTCTGTGGCCTCTCAGATCCCGTGACCTAACCTCACCGGATTTTTTCTTGTGAGGGAATCTAAAAAATTGAGTGTACAAGAATAGGCCACGGACAATTGGTGTTCTCAAGGAATCCATTCTAACCGAAATAAGTAACATTGACGAGGATACTCTCCGTAAAACTTGAGAGAATATGGTGAGACGAGTACAAACATGTATAGATGCTGGTGGAGGACACTTCCGACATTTTCTCTGAGATATAAATAGTTTAATGTGATCTCCCAATTGTGTATTATATTCTCACAAAGTTGCATGTGTGTCCTATTATTGGTTCAAAAGATATGGTTGATTGAAATGGTTCACGTTTATATGGATCACTGTGTATATGCAGTGAGTGGAGCGGATATTACGTACCCTTGGGGATATTATGGCAATGTTTCATTGGAAAAGGCAATTAGAAAAATGTTCTAATGTGTATTTTTTATATTTACATTCAGCAGACCTTTCTGCGTTTTTTTTTTTTTTTTTTTTTTTTTTTTTTTAATGAAACAAGTGTCATTAAAGAAAAATTCTTGCGAACAAATAAGAAGAAATTCGTCGAAAATTGTTAAGTCATGAAAAGGATGTAAACTTTTGTCTCTCATTTATGGACCTTTTTCTGTAGAAAGCCTGTGTGTTCCATTCACACAACTTTTACAACCAATTTTTTAAGAATATGTAGTAAAACTTCTCCAAAACAGAAGACGATCTTTCCGGCATTTATTTTCCGTTTCCACAGGTTTCCCTCTTACAGAGGGTTGCGTTTGAATACAAATAAATTACGAAATAGTCGTACAGGTTTACAGTTAAGTAATAATTTAGAATGAACTGTAAATAATAATATGCCGATATGTTTATGGTCCAGTTTCTCTGTTTTCGATGTTCCGTTTCCGATCTTCAACTGTCTGTATATCAACATCATTTGTTTCACCACACACAATATTCAAAACAATGTAATAACGATGTTTGAAACTCTCGAGTCATCCATTGGAAGTGCTGAAATTGTTTTTGTCTAATTTTCTTGTTGTGTCTAACGCTTGAGTCTGAACTAATGGTCCAGAAATGGGAATTCTTTCAGCGTGCATTAACAAACCACTCAACACAGCAAGATTTACCTCGTCATACTCTGTAGATTTTGTGGTTTTCAAGATTTGATATTTTAATTTAAAGGTTCGAAAGGGTACTTTGGTTGCCAATGCACTGGGCTACGCTACGGAGGGCATGCGACACGGGAGTCCAACCGTGGTGTATTGTTTCTATGCGATTAAGTGGGGCATCTCCGGGAGGAGGGATGAGGCGAGAGGAAACAGAGGTGGTTGTCCTAGAAAGCCACGATAGTAGAGGTTAGTGCCCCTACACTTAACCAGTAGGAAGCACCCTGGCAGGACAGTATAGCTGACATCGTCAAACTACCACACCAGACATTTAAAACGAGGTCTACCCGAAAGTCCGACGACTCCGGCCTCTATCTCCCGGGAGCGATGGAAAATTCCGGGGTGCTTTCTTTGGGGCAAGACCTTGAGTCTAAAAAGCACCCCCCCCCCCCCGTCTTCTTAAGGCGGGTGAAAGGGAATACTCCACTTACGTGTGTCAATCCCACAGGGAAGACTACCAAATAACCTCGGTGGATCGCCTGGTGATCTAGCACACCTTCTACTAGTTCTGCAGGCTAGTACCCGGGACTTCTTGGGCAACCCTCTGCTTCCTCCGGGCGTCTGAAGCCTAGCCGGAAGTACCCAATCGCCCATTGGTATCGGAAGCAACGGCCCCCTCGAGTCCAACCCAATCCGAACAAATCCCAACAGGGAGGGGCTCGAATGTTCGACTCGAGGTTCCTTTGGTAACGTGAGACGTACCACGAGTGCTAGGGGTCTACTAGCCTGCACCACGGCAGCTGAAGTGGATGGATTCCCTGCCATGCAACGCTGAGACACCCGCCGACACTTCCACGAGATGAGAGATGACGGGAAATGATAATAGCGATGAAATAGAGAGACAGGAATGTGCTCAAGTTGTTCTCGGGAAGCAAGCAACTGAAAAGACGATCAGAAATCGACGTTTCCGGAGTGTGCATCTCTCCCTTTATCAGGATATTTATTAAATGTTATAACCACAAATGAATCACTGGATATACACAAATATAATGAATATTCTGATGATGCACCCTCCCGGCCTCGGTAGCGTATATGGTAGCGTGTCTGCCTCACGTTCAAGAGGTCCCGAGTTCGAATCTCGGCCAGGGTAAGTGACCTGGATAAGGCTTTTCCGGGGTTTTCCCTTATCCTGAAGGACGAATGTCGGGTAACGCTAAGCTCTAAGGACCCTGGGCTCATTTGAGCATCATTTCACCCATTCCATTCATAGTCCGATATAACTTAATCCCGAAACGTGGATTACTAATCGTCTTTTCACCTGGCTTGCTTCCCGAGAACAACTTAAGCATATTCATCGCCAACAAAGTTTCAGGTCTTATTTTAGAGGGACAGGAAATTCAGGAGATGTAATTACGCTACCCAGAAACTGCCTGGTGACCCGGGAAACTTCCGAAAAAGAACCTGTGGGGCAGGTAATAAAACGCGGGCCACGGCAACCACCTGGGCCAACTCGCGTGGTCTGTGGGTGTGGATTTTGTCTTTAAATGACAGATGCATTCTTAAAACTTCATGAACTTAAATACAAGTTGATTTGAAGCTACTTTTCCTTATGCACATACTTTTGTTTTTGTGAAAGTGTTTTATATACAAATTAGAACATTTTTATTTTTGGATTCGTTTGTGGCATATTAAACTAACACTGATTTCTTTTTTATTTCAGGTATGTTTGCATTTTGAAAGGAGATCTAAATAGCAGTTTTTCTAGTAACAAGGTAAGCACGTTTCTCATCATTAGATTCCATATGTAATGTGTCAGATACGTAGAATTTTTAAAGGAAGCAATACCGACGTATGATTTGTCGTATCTCTATTGTTTTAATAGTGATTAGAGTTAAAGAGGACATGTGAAGAACGTCAGGTCGCTCCTAGAAACAATTTGCCTCTATCTCGCCCACATTAAACAAATGACTGTAAACATCAGAAAGTTGTCCTGGAGCTGGTGACCTCACAGAAATGCTTTTTACCTAAGTCGTATAGCATCCGTATGTCCAATTTTGTTGTCAGCCGTGGCACGAGCATAAATCACCTCGGAGAGCATCTACTTTTTCTTCTACCTCGCTCTATTGGTTATGTTATGGAACTTCCGGTGTTGGGCTTCTAGAGCCCTAAATCAACTCTGTCGGAAAGCAACGAAAAAGCACTTGCTGCTTGCAAGCTTTTGCTTTCTGAAGTAGGTACACCCTCGACTAGCAAGTGATTCATTCGCTGTGTTTGGGAGAGGATACGATGAGCAGGGTCTGGATTATAATAATCTAAAAATGTTTGAAAAGTGACTCGTAAAATGAGAATGTTTGTTTATGCTGACCGCCTTGAAGATTACTCATAAAACTAAGCATATGTATTTATTACATAGAGGGGCAAAACACGACAAATTTTGAAAGGAACCGCTCTCCTTTGGTACTGGGTGTAACCATTAGCTAGGAAAAGGCGACCCTCATAAACAGAGCGAAAGGCAATGTAGCAAGTCTTATGGTACCTTTAATCCTACAGATACATACCTCGTAAACCCAAATCACAAAGTAACGCCATACTTGACAGAGGAGTGGGGTAGAGTTGTTGTTGTTGTTGTTTTTTTTTTTTTTTTTTTTTTTTGCCTTCGGTAAAATCCCATATGGCCATCGAAGGGAAAAATAAGAAAAATAATGAAAGGAAAATTTAGAGGATGGGAGGAGACTAGATCTGTATATCACTTTCTTTAAGAAATCGCAGAAGAGCTTGGTATACAGGTTTGTGGCATAACTGTAATATGGTGTTGACGCTAGCGGGAAAAGGAACAGACTGTTGAAGTAGGCGGCCGAGGAAGGAAGAATGGTGGGCTCGGTAGCGAGAGCAACTGAACAGGAGATGATTGAGGTCAGCGGTTTCGCCTGGGTCATCAGGACATCAGGGGAATCGATGAGACATAGTCGGTGTGGATGCGCAGGGTAACATCCATGTCCAAGTCGCATTCTAATGATGGAGGTGAGATGTCGACGTGCGATCCTGAAGATGGAGAACCAAGGGGTCGTAGATAGATGCGTCTGAAAGGCGGCGTAGTGTTTGTCTTTGATGGACTGCGAACGAATCCAGGCGTCATTCCAGCGACAATAGGCGTCACGCTGAAGGACCGGCAAGAAATCCGTGTAGGGCAGTTGGATGCCTTGGAAGGTGCCTTGGGTGACTCCCTCTTTTGCCAGGCGATCGGCGACTTCATTGTATCGAATTCCGACATGCCCTCTGATCCAAAGGAAGTGAATTTGATGTCCAGCTATGGTAGCGTTGTTCACCAACGTCAGTATCTCGTAAAGATAACAGTGCATATCTCTCGTCCATAGGGGAGCTGAGAGTCTCTGCAGCACACTCTGGGCATCGGTTAAGATCAGCAGTTTGGGGAAGCCCTGAGAAATCCCATATTGCAAAGCGTCACGAATGGCCAGAACCTCCGCAGTGTAGCTGGGAGCCTCCATAGGTAGGCGGTGTTGAGCCAGGGCATTAGTAGAAGGACAGACGTATGCATAACCTACTCCATCAGCAGATTTAGAACCGTCGTAAATCGTGGTGAAATCTGGCCATGTTACCTGCAAGAAATGAGAGAGGGTGACGTTCACGTCAGGGCTCCGAGTGATGTAATCAGGAAGATAATGCTCCGAAATATTCAACTCAAATAGATATTGAAACCCCGGAAGAGAGGCACTTTTCAAAATTAAGGGAAAAGCGTGGTATAGTTGTTATGTTTTAGAAAGAAAGACAGTTCTAGGGGAAGACCGTTAGTGGTTGGTGATGTGTCGTCAGCTCTAACCGGCAAATACGCCCCCGAACGAAAGTCAAGTTAACGTGTGACATCACCGCGCTGATTTCTGCTGCGCAAGAGGAAGGAAATAGTTTGATCTGTTGGGGTTCCTACAGCGTAGGAAATACAGGAAGCGTATCGGGTATTAATAATAATACAACTTACATCTTGGGTGTTGTAATATTAATGCTGACTGCTTTAATTACACAATTGGTCACAGGTTATGAACAATTACGTTTTGGCATTGTGCTATGAGAAAATATATAAAACTTCAACTCGTACTTTATCTGACGGTCAGGCATGTTATAAAGTAAATAAAATAAAGTAATTTGCTCTGCAAATTAGAGGAGACCCATTCAGAACAAAATTACGTGGCCATTTTCCGACGATTTTTATGCATTGTTAGACATTTTATCGTATGTCGTTGCATTAAATTTGTAATAAAAGATATACTTTAAGTTGAAGTGATCACACAGCAAACGCTAAAAGTGAAGAAACGATGCGATGTGTTTCGAAAGCAAAAGATATGGAGATATAAATATTCCTTAAAATGTTATTTTTAATTAAAGTCTTTATATGATTATTTTCAAGCCAAAATTTTCAGCTGATTTTGCAAACGCCTGTGTAGTGTACGTCGTAGCATGTCTCCCTCACGTTCATGAGGTCCCGTCAATTCCCGGGCAGGGCGACTTATCTGGCTGTCTTCTTCTGGGGTTCTCCCTTATCCTGAATTCCTGGTAACTCTAAGCTCTGTGTACCCTGTACTTATTTGAACATCATTACATTCATCGTCCGATATGACTTAACGTTGGAGGTTTTCCCTTATCGTGAAAGATGAATGTCTGGTAACTCTAAGCTCTATGTACCCTGTACTCATTTGAACATCATTACATTCATGGTCCGATATGACTTAACGTTGGAGGTTTTCCCTTATCGTGAAAGATGAATGTCTGGTAACTCTAAGCTCTATGTACCCTGTACTCATTTGAACATCATTTCATTCATCGTCCGATATGACTTAACGTTGGAGGTTTTCCCTTATCGTGAAAGATGAATGTCTGGTAACTCTAAGCTCTATGTACCCTGTACTCATTTGAACATCATTTCATTCATCGTCCGATATGACTTAACGTTGGAGGTTTTCCCTTATCGTGAAAGATGAATGTCTGGTAACTCTAAGCTCTATGTACCCTGTACTTATTTGAACATCATTACATTCATCGTCCGATATGACTTAACGTTGGAGGTTTTCTCTTATCCTGAAAGGTGAATGTCTGGTAACTCTAAGCTCTATGTACCCTGTACTCATTTGAACATAATTTCATTCATCGTCCGATATGACTTAACGTTGGAGGTATCCTGAAAGATGAATGTCTGGTAACTCTAAGCTCTATGTACCCTGTACTTATTTGAACATCATTTCATTCATCGTCCGATATGACTTAACGTTTGAGGTTTTCTCTTATACTGAAAGATAAATGTCTGGTAACTCTAAGCTCTATGTACCCTGTACTCATTTGAACATCATTTCATTCATCGTCCGATATGACTTAACGTTTGAGGTTTTCTCTTATACTGAAAGATAAATGTCTGGTAACTCTAAGCTCTATGTACCCTGTACTTATTTGAACATCATTTCATTCATCGTCCGATATGACTTAACGTTGGAGGTTTTCTCTTATCCTGAAAGATGTATGTCTGGTAACTCTAAGCTCTGTGTACCCTGTACTCATTTGAACATCATTTCATTTATCGTCCGATATGACTTAACGTTGGAGGTTTTCTCTTATTCTGAAAGATGAATGTCTGGTAACTCTAAGCTCTATATATCGTGTACTCATTTGAACATCATTTTATTCATCGTCAGATATGACGTACCTTTGGAGATTTCCTCTTATTCTGACAAATAAATGTGTGGTAACTCTAAGCTCTGTTTACCTTGTATTCATTTGATCATTTGTATGCATTGCATTAATTCTCCGATGCCAATTAATTTTGGAGAGCAGGTTGGCACAAAGTAGTGTCTCTCAGACATAGTTGAAGTAATATCGAGTATCCAGCAATGAACCCCAAAACTAATACCTCTGGCAAATCTCTCCTCGCTGGCCGCCCTATGCAGAAATATTGAATCACTCTATGCACTGATTTAATTGGATAACGTCTCGATATGCAATTTTTGTCTGGGACGTATTAATAGTGCTACATAAATCAGTCGTACGCCGAGAGTGACATTATCAAAGATGTAACTTACTTATTGATAAAACAAAGTTCACCACAGCATGCACATCGGGCGCACAATTGGATATGGAGAGAGATGTTTTTCACTTTGATGTACGGTTTTTGTGTATCTGTTTGCAATATGGATCCACTCATAACTCAGGGAAGTGTAATATATACTGATTGATTAGCGACGTGTAATGATGATGAATGTAAATCGATTTCTGGCCAGAGAACAAAGACAAGTAACCCGATATATATACTTGCATTTGTGCGAGAGAGGTGATTTATACAAGCATATTGTGTTTGTACAAACAAGCGAGCATTGTCGAATGCTTTGTGAATGCAATCGGCATTGTGTTCCTTCCTGACGCTGCTATTTCTCCTTTTGTTTTCTCGTTCCTAAGTTATGGAGATGGTACTACATTTGCTCTGTATAGACCAAATACTTTCTACGTCTGCTTAGTCTCTCGTATTATCTTGGGCACTTGCAGCATCTTGAAATTTGGAGGTATTCTTTGTCTGGCTTTGAATTTGAGTACATTTCACGGTGAGTTATTTCATTTTAGTGTAGTGCCTGCAAAATCTCACAAGATTAACCATGTTTTCACGACCTCAAAAAATAATAACAGTGCAGTCCCACGTAGTTCCAGTAGCGAGGCGTGACTTTCAAAGAGAGGGAAGCTTCAAGTAATAATTTTCATTAAAATAAGAGAGAATAATGACTCAAGGAACTAAGACTACTCTTTGAGTACTCTTTCTATTGTACAGTCACACGTAGGTCCAGTAGCGAGGCGTAACTTTCAATGCGAGGGAAGCTCCAAATAATAATTATCATTAAAATAATGGAGAGTAATGACCCAAAGAACTAAGGCTACTGTGTAGTACTCTTTCTATTGTACAGTCATACATAGGTTCAGTAGCGAGGCGCGACTTTCAAAGCGAATAATTTTCATTAAAATAAGAGAGAATAATGACTCAAAGAACTGAGGCTACTGTGTAGTACTATTTCGGTTGTACAGTCAGACATAGGTCCAGTAGCGAGGCGTGACTTTCAAAGTGAGGGAAGCTCCAAATAATAACTTTCATTAAAATAAGAGAGAATAATTACTCAAAGAACTAAGGCTACTTGTATAGTACTCTTTCTATTGTACAGTCACACGTAGGTGCAGTAGCGAGGCGTGACTTTCAATGCGAGGGAAGCTCCAAATAATAATTATCATTAAAATAAGAGAGAATAATTACTCAAAGAACTAAGGCTACCCTATAGTCTTTCTATTGTACAGTCACACGTAGGTCCAGTAGTGTAGCGTAACTTTCAAAGCGAGGAAAGCTCCAAATAATGGTTATCATTAAAATAAGAGAGAATAATGACTCAAAGAACCAAGGTTACTCTCTAGTACTCTTTCTATTGTACAGTCATACGTAGGCGCAGTAGCGAGGCGTGACTTTCAAAGCGAGGGAAGCTCCAAATAATAATTGTCATTAAAATAAGAGAGAATACTGACTCAAAGAACTAAGGCTACTCTTCAGTAATCTTTCTATTATACAGTCATACGTAGGTCCAGTAGCGAGGCGTGACTTTCAAAGCGAGGGAAGCTCCAAATAATAATTTTCATTAAAATAAGAGAGAATAATGACTAAAAGAACTAAGGCTACTCTTTGAGTACTCTTTCTATTGTACAGTCACACGTAGGTTCAGTAGCGAGGTGTGACTTTCAAAGCGCGGGAAGCTCCAAATAATAATTTTCATTAAAATAAGAAAGAAAAATGACTCAAAGAACTAAGACTACTCTTCAGTACCCTTTCTATTGTACAGTCACAGGTAGGACCAGTAGCGAGGCGTGACTTTCAAAGTGAGGGAAGCTCCAAGTAGTAATTTTCATTAAAATAAGAGAGAATAATGACTCAAAGAACTAAGCCTACTCTTTCGTACTCTTTCTATTGTACAGTCACACGTAGGTCCAGTAGCCAGATGTGACTTTCAAAGCGAGGGAAGCTCCAAATAACAATTATTAAAATAAGAGAGAATAATGACTCAAAGAACTAAGGCTACTGTTCACTGCTCTTTGTATTGTACAGTCACACGTTGGTCCAGTAGCGAGGCGTGACTTTCAAAGCGAGGGAAGCTCCAAATAATAATTATCATTAAAATAAGAGAGGATAATGACTCAAAAAACTAAGGCTACTCTTCAGTACTCTTTCTATTGTGCAGTCACACGTAGGTCCAGTAGCGAGGCGTGACTTTCAAAGCGCGGGAAGCTCCAAATAATAATTATCATTAAAATAAGAGAGAATAATGACTCAAAAAAGTGAGGCTACTGTGTAGTACTCTTTCTATTGTACAGTCACACGTAGGTCCAGTAGCGAGACGTGACGTTAAAAGCGAGGGGGAGCACCAAATAATAATTTTCATTAAAATAAGAGAGAATAATGACTCAAAGAACTAAGGCTACTGTGCAGTACTCTTTCTGTTGTACAGTCACACGAAGGTCCAGTGTGGAGGCGTGACTTTCAAAGCGAGGGAAGCTCCAAATAATAATTCTCATTAAAATAAGAGGGAATAATTACTCAAAGAGCTAAGGCTACTGTGTAGTTCTCTTTCTATTGTACAGTCATACATAGGTCCAGTAGCCAGGGAAGCTCCAAAAAAGAATTATCATTAAAATAAGAGAGAATAATGACTCAAAGAACTAAGGCTACTGTGTAGTACTCTTTCTATTGTACAGTCACACGTAGGCACTTATTGCATTATAAGACTGCTCATACTAAATGCTCCCCCTCTCCACTCAGATGTTCCAATTTTTCCTATAGCTGCTCTCCCGTTAGCCTAAACTGGAGGAAGTATGTAGT
Organism: Mantis religiosa; assembly: GCA_030765055.1. NCBI lineage: Eukaryota > Metazoa > Arthropoda > Insecta > Mantodea > Mantidae > Mantis > Mantis religiosa. The sequence continues at coordinate 12,013,222 of CM060953.1, read as the reverse complement.
TCACACACTTTTGCTAATAGCTTAAAACTTCAGTCAAAGTTTCTATTTGTCGCCCCTAAATAGCAATTTACGTAAAGTGGTATTGCTAGTACTATTGGAATATGCCTACAGTTGTGTTCAAAAGTCACCCTCCCCAAAAAACAAAAGAAACCGTTCTACACACGCTACAGAGACTTCACTAATAAGTAGTTTGGGGTGAAGGGATGTTGTTGAAAGTAAGTTAATATTGTATTGTCTTCCAGTTCTGAGCTAAGTTGCAAATGTCTAGTTTGGGAAGTTAATTTAAAAGTCGATTGTAAAATTTGTTCGGAGAAGGCGAGGCAATGGAAACATTTTAAAAGTTGTGTATTAATTCACACCTTACAGCTATAATTGCAATTAAAGAAAATATTAATGTAGTCATTTTAGTTCAGGATGATAGAATATTTGCTTGTCTCAGACCGAGTTAGTTTTCTTTGCGATTAATACGTTCTGTGGGCATTAGAGGAGAAAATAAGGTATTTTTAAATCGATATGCACCTTTCTCGCAGCTTCTGGCAGATCAGTAATTACTTTAGCAGTTTGCCACAGTCTTCTGTTTCCGGTTCACATCTTCCGTTCCGGAGCCAGGAGCGAGAGAGAGAGAGACCTAATTTTCTGGCTTTTCCAGGAAGCAGAAGGGACCAAAGTATCATCTCTCTTAATAATCGAAAGAGTTGTGCAAAAGTTTAGAAAGTTTTCTTCTTGCCACCGAAGAAGTGGGAGGGGGCGGGGATAAATTGGGAAGAGTTCAGGAGAACAACAATATATTGCCATCTAAATCTTACACAAAAATTACGACGGCTATTGGAATTTCTTCCATCCCCAAACTTCTGGATTACAAAATGATGATCATGGCTTTAGGGAGGAGGGTGGGTGTGTGGGTGGGTGCTCGTATTTTATTTGCAGTGTCTACCGCAATTTTCTGCTGGCTATGCGATAGTTGGGATTTCTCTTGGGAGAGCAGTAGTCCAAACTTACACCACTCCGCAAAAATATATGATGTTACGTTCACATGACTTTCCCGTGCATTCTACTACTCTCGCAAACGCTAAGACTAGCGGCATAGCTCAGGTTTCGGGAAGTCCGGGATCAATTCCCGTGGCTGACCTATCTGGCCCTTGGGCTTTTTATGATGTTTTCTCTGGTGGCCAGGTGAAGGTGCGTAGGTTAATTACCCCCAAATTTCCTGTACCTCCATTTTGCCTCCAATATCATCTCTCGTCTGGTAAAGTCTGTTTAGTTAACGCGTGTGCAGTTCGGAGTCAAAGGAACCTGAGCCTCCCGCCCACTAATGACCGTCATAAATCTATCCCCACACTTATGAAATGGAACACTGTCGAGGACCAATAGCAACCCTGATTTTCTCGAAGTGACAGCCGCATGTCTACTCCACGTGGAGTCTCAGTTGCCAAAGTTCCAACTACCAGTTGATCTGTTTCATTACGTGCAGTAATTCGTTTTGTGTCACGATGTGGAGACCGTGGGAGGGAAGTGCACTAGTAAATGCAAATGAAGTGGTAGATAACTTTCAGTCAAGTGAAAATAATGAAAGTGAAGACAATAGTGTGAATAACTGGGCCGAGTTATGTTACTGGAGAAGCCTCACAAAACAAAGTTATAACGGGAAATTCGAGCGCTTGTTTTGAACACATATAAATATGTGCTGACAAATAATCTTGGTAAGGGGTCGTGCAATGAACCTGATGATAAATTCTGGGTATTCACAGAAATACAGTAAGAAATATTGTGTCGAAAGGAATACCAAAGACGCCGATCAATTGTGAAAACAAAGGAAAACGTTTCTCTAAAGTAGATAATTTCACATGCGATTTAATTCGTCGGGAAATTTATAGATTCTGTGCAAAAGGGAGAGCGCCCACCTTAGACGAATTGGTTGCACATTTGCAAGAAATTTGTGATTTTCCTTATGGGCGCTGCACTTTGTGTGGTCTCCTAAAGGAGCTGGGTTTCAAATACCGCACTTTGAATAAGTTACGGGTTATTATGGAATCCAGTAGAACTGTAGCTTGGCGATATATATCGTTAAAACTAAGAAAGTTTTGCAGTAATGAACATAAGATAATTTATTTAGACGAAACCTCGTACGACACCCATGACGTATCGAGAAAGGTGGCAACCTTGCAGAAAGGTCTGCGAAGAGGAGGGCAAGGGTTGTAAAACGATTATAAGGGTTCATCAAAGGCAGCGGCTGACTGCACATGAGTTAACTAAACACACTTTAGTCGCTTTCAGGCTAGAGGTGGCGGCAGGAGTTTCGACGTTGCATGGTAGAACGATAATTAGTTTCAGACTTATATCTACAGTTTCTTTACAATAACTTTAACATCGTACATGCACTTATTAAACGAGGGCTGTTCAATAAAGAATGATCATAATTTTTAGTCATAATTTTTCGCACTAAAGTGTAATCTTATTATATTCTGTTAGCTTAATGTGAAACAAACACGTCGTAGTAGTTTCATTGTTGGTACTCCTGGTTCCCGCCCGTTTCTTCTCGGGCAACAAGCCAGGTGTAAAGACCATTAGATATCGACGTTTCGGGAGTGTGCATCATCATCAGACTGCTTTCAGTAAATCAAATGCCAGGTCAGGAGATAGCGTGATTATAGAAAATTCTGTCAAAGAAAAGTGACTACTTAACTTGAATACCCAGCTGTATTGATCTTTGCTTCTAAAATCGACGGATTTTCATTTTAAGGCTGGGTTCTAAGAGGAGCTGAACTGAAATCTAGCATCACGACTAAGCGTGCTCCTTTCAGAGGAAATCGCCAAAGCTTCCTTAATTCTCCGCTGCCAGTAACTGTTGCATTTTGCCAAGATGGTCGTCTTCCGAAAATTGGCTCTATGGTCATTATCAAAACACTGCTCTGCTAGCCCAGACTTCTCAGGTTGCATTAAACGAATGCTCCCTTCATTTACGTTTATTCTGGTAGTGATTGTCCTTGCGGTTTGTGCTATATACGGTGTCCCACATTCACAGACAATGCGGTACACTCCCGAAAGTTGGCTCTATGCTCTGTCAGTCCAGACTTCTCAGGTTGTATTAAACGAATGCTCCGTTCATGTTCGTTTATTCTGGTAGCGATGGTCCTTCCGGTTTGTCCTATATACGGTGTTTCACATTCACAGGGAATGCGGTACATTCCCGAAAGTTGGCTCTATGCTCTGTCAGTCCAGACTTCTCAGGTTGTATTAAACGAGTGCTCCGTTCATGTTCGTTTATTCTGGTAGCGATGGTCCTTCCGGTATGTCCTATATACGGTGTCCCACATTCACAGGGAATGCGGTACACTCTCGAAAGTTGGTTCTATGCTCTGTCAGTCCAGACTTCTCAGGTTGCATTGAACGAATGCTCCGGTCGTGTTCGTTGATTCTGGTAGCGATGGTCCTTCCGGTATGTCCTATATACGGTGTCCCACATTCACAGGGAATGCGGTACACTCTCGAAAGTTGGCTCTATGCTCTGTCAGTCCAGACTTCTCAGGTTGCATTGAACGAATGCTCCGGTCATGTTCGTTCATTCTGGTAGCGATGGTCCTTCCGGTATGTCCTATATACGGTGTCCCACATTCACAGGGAATGCGGTACACTCTCGAAAGTTGGCTCTATGCTCTGTCAGTCCAGACTTCTCAGGTTGAATTAAACGAATGCTCCGTTCATGTTCGTTTATTCTGGTAGCAATGGTCCTTCCGGTTTGTCCTATATACGATGTCCCACATTCACAGGGAACGCGGTACACTCCCGAAAGTTGGCTCTATGCTCTGTCAGTCCAGACTTCTCAGGTTGTATTAAACGAATGTTCCGTTCATGTTCGTTTATTCTGGTAGCGATGGTCCTTCCGGTTTGTCCTATATACGGTGTCTTACATTCACAGGGAATGCGGTACACTACCGAAAGTTGGCTCTGTGGTCTGACAGTCCAGACTTCTCAGGTTGTATTAAACGAATGCTTGTGGATGGTCCTGATGTATTTGGCGAAAAAAATAGGAGTTATAACTTGTATATCAGGATACCAGCAGAGACGCGGCTTATGCCTCGCTCTCGGAGCAATTTACTTGTGAATATCGGAGTTGTGTTCGTGTTTGAGGTAGACCTTTATGTACAAATGGTACGTGCTACAGACACTTAAATGAACACTGTAGATGAGTCTTTTATTTGTGTAAAAGAAGGGATAATCGATTTAATCATTGTGCTGCAAATGAAGAAAGAGTTGAACTTTTTCCGTCTTTTGTCACGATATGTTTGTTGTTCCTTAGCCAGGTTGCATACCTGGGTACGTCGTTATGGCAGTGCTAAATGTTTAGCTTTTCCTTCACGTGCAGCAATCAAGATGAATAAGTAAAACACTAACTTCTCTGAGATAATTTAGGCGACAAAATAGGGTCAGTATTTGTTATTGTAATACGACGAAGATATTTTGCAACAGCGCATACGAGGTCGTGTCACTTTGACATCTCTTCATTGAGATAAATCGGGTTTCAAGCCAAACTTATGGAGACACGTCAGCACTCGACATGTTTCAGATAAGCCTACCATTTACTGCTCCAAGATCCATCACAATTGCAGTGTATCTGTCAGTGTACTAATTAAAAATCCATCAGTCCCATATATCTGTCGAGAGAACGATGCTAATATCGAATTTATCATTTACTGCCAAAGCTTGAATGACGCCTCTCAAAAGTCACTTTAAAAAAATCGAGTGAATTTCACTGCTCCCTCTGTTGTACTCTGACAAAAGTCTGCTTCACGTTAATGCAGGCAGATGTTTCTGAAAAATGATTTTGTTATATACTTCACGGTATCACCATCGAACGATACCAACTTCAGAAAATTTGCTCGGTATTTTTCGAACCATCGGTGATGATTCTGCAATTTTATTTTATTTTTAATCGCAAAATATTATTGCAGTAAGTAGAACACGAGGAATGTGGTACCCGTACACTAACAGTATACCAGAAAATAATCGTATGTCAATTGTTCCTAAGAAGAAATCACTACATATCTCCTGTCACCTCCTCTTTCTAATGTACTGGATTAATGGAAAACAAATTCAACATTTCCACTATGTAACAGTACTTTGAGTGAGTTGATGTGTGGTTTTTATGAAAATGGATAAAATGGAGTACCGAGCTGTCATTAAATATTTGTTTTTGAAAGGCAATATGCCTACGCAAATCAAATGGGGACTCTGTACCATCATTTACCACAGTGTAATTTTGGGCAATTGAATTTAAACGTAGTCGTAAGAGCTTGGGAGAGGATGGAAGTTCCGGAAGTCCAAAAACTGCAACTACCGACGAAAACATCGCCAAAGTTCACCAAATGGTGCTAGGCGACCGCCGAATTAAAGTGAAAGACATAGCAGAGGCTATGAACATGTCAAAAGAACGTGTTGGTCACATATTAAATCAACATTTAGACACGAGAAAGCTGTTTGCGTGTTGGGTGCAGGTTTGCGCACGTTAGCCCAAAAACGTGTTCGAATGAACATTTCCGAAGCTCTGTTGGCGCAGTTTAGGCGCAATAAATCCGAGTTTTGACACCGATTAATTACTGTAGATGAAACTTGGATACACCATTATACGCCCGAAACAAAAATACAGTCCAAACCGTGTACTGCAATGGGGAAACCGCCTCCAGAAACGCAAACCCGTTTTTTTTCTTATGAAAGTGATACATTTTGACTATTTTTATAGTCATGAAGGTATTTTAATCCATTCTAGTCAAATAGCAAAAACCATTACAGCAGCACAGTACGCGTCATTACTTGACAAGCTGAAGGCACAACTTGCGGAAAAACTGCCATATTTGCAGAAAAAGAAAACCTGGTTCACCAAGACAACGTACCGTCTCACACCTCAGCGGTTGCAATAGCGAAAATCCACGAATTACAGTTTGAACTGCTTGACTCACCAGATCTAGCCCTAAGCGACTTCTTTTTGTTCCCTCGTCTGAAAATTGCGCTAGGAGGACAGAGATTTTCGTCAAATGAAGAGGCAATCATCTTCGTGAACAATTATTTTCCAGAGAAAAAGGTCGAGTACTATTTGGACGGGTTACAGAGACGGGAGCATCGCTGGGAGAAGTGTGTAGAGTTACAAGGAGACTATGTTAAAAAACGCCGAGTACTATTTGGACGGGTTACAGAGATGGGAACATCGCTGGGAGAAGTGTGTAGAGTTACAAGGAGACTATGTTGAAAAACGCCGAGTGCTATTTGGACGGATTACAGAGATGAGAAAATCGCTGGGAGAAGTGTGTAGAGTTACAAGGAGACTATGTTGAAAAACGCCGATTACTATTTGGACGGGTCATAGAGATGGGGGCATCGCTGGGAGAAGTGTGTAGAGTTACAAGGAGACTATATTGAAAAGCGCCGAGTACTGTTTGGACGGGTTATAGAGATGGGGGCATCGCTGGGAGAAGTGTGTAGAGTTACAAGGAGACTATGTTAAAAAACGCCGAGTACTATTTGGACGGGTTACAGGGATGGGAACATCGCTGGGAGAAGTGTGTAGAGTTACAAGGAGACTATGTTAAAAAACGCCGAGTACTATTTGGACGGGTTACAGAGATGGGAACATCGCTGGGAGAAGTGTGTAGAGTTACAAGGAGACTATGTTGAAAATCGCCGAGTACTATTTGGACGGGTTACAGAGATGGGAGCATCACTGGGAGGAGTGTATAGAGTAACAAGAAGACTGTTGAAAAAAAATAAGAATAAAAAAGTCAAAAAAATGTCTTGTATCTTTATTAGGTCGGAAGCTTTTCAGACCACCCTCGTATTCCGTGAAAGTTTGCTAAATTTAGGCATATCTACAATCCTGGTGGTCTCCTAAATAATTAAAATGATTGAATTTTAGTTCTAATATATTGTTTGCCTCTAAATGACACCAGTTTTCTGTTTGTAATTGATATTTTAGTATTATAAGCGCATATTTTGTAAATTAAATTCTTTATCTTGATTAACAAATAGATCAGTTATTCAGAAGAATATAGAAGTTCCTATGCTGTGTTACTTTATTACTACGATTCACCAGATGTCTTCCTTTCTTCATTAGTTCAGCAGTATAGATATTAAAAATAATTGGTAATAAATTTTGCCTAACATCTTGCTTAACAGAAATTCTTTGTTTAAGTTTAAAATTGTTTTTAAGGGCTATTGTTGTTTCCTGATACATATCGTGTTTCATTTTTTATCGCACGTTCTTCCATTGTTTTTCATTATGTATGCGGTTGAAGGCTGTTTAGAAATCAATAAACGCCGTACTTGTTTTGTTGTTAAATTTGCAATATATTTCAAATTTTGCCTGATATTGTAAATCATCATATATGGAATTTCTTAACGTAGAATCGTGACTTATCACTCACCGTTAGCGAACTCTCGTCTGTGCCGTAGTGGGGCATTTATATGAAATGGAGGTAATCCTAAAATCACTAAAATAATGTGGTAGAGACTGAATTTCAAAAACTAGCGAGTGTCTATCGAAAAGCTTTTATATTAGAGCCATTGCACAGTTCAAAAGAAGGCTACAATGTATTCAACCACTGAAACGGGCACTGAACCCGCGGGCAACCAGTATCGAGCCAACCAACTGAAATGTGGTGACTAATGCAATAGAATTGATTATGAAATTCCACTCAGCTGTGCGGAGACGGGCGCATGATTAAAGCTCGTGGTGCCGTGGTTACGAACACCACTTTCCCCGCGGATTTTTAAAGAGCTTATTTGGTTTACGTGGGCAAAATATGCACAATTGGCTCTTCGAGTTGGACGTATCTGTCAGTAGGTATTGCAAACTCTTGTGACAGAAAAACACGTTCACGCTCTCCAAATAGTAAATACAGATCATTTACAGAAGTACCTTGCACGTTTCGGGGTCATCTAAATATGTAAATGCATTTTAAGAAAAGTGTAGACATGTTTATTAGATCTGGTAGCATGGGTGACTCGTATGTACTCTCATACACTCATTTCGTAGTAAACAGATCCACTAACAGAGCAGATAAACAGTTTAAGCTCCTCTCTCTCTTCATGCCCCGCTTGTCTTCTTGTGGTAGGTAGACAGTGCATAATGCCTATCACTGCAGTTACTAAAACGAGCATTAGATCTGGCAGCATGGGTGACTCATATGTACTCTCATACAGTCATTTCGTAGTAAACAGATCCCCTACCAGAGCAGATAAACAGTTCAAACCCCTCTCCCTCTTCAGGTCCCGCTTGTCTTCTTGTGGTGGGTAGACAGTACATAATACCTATCACTGCAGTTACTGAAACGAGCATTAGATCTGACAGCATGGGTGAGTCATATGTACTCTCATACAGTCATTTCGTAGTAAACAGATCCCCTACCAGAGCAGATAAACAGTTCAAACCCCTCTCCCTCTTCATGCCGCGCTTGTCCTCTTGTGGTGGGTAGACAGTACATAATACCTATCACTGCAGTTACTGAAACGAGCATTACATCTGACAGTATGGGTAACTCATATGTACTCTCATACACTCATTTCGTAGTAAACAGATCCACTAACAGAGCAGATAAACAGTTCAAGCCCCTCTCCCTCTTCATTTCCCGCTTGTCTTCTTGTGGTGGGTAGACAGTACATAATACCTATCACTGCAGTTACTGAAACGAGCATTAGATCTGACAGCATGGGTGACTCATATGTACTCTCATACACTCATTTCGTAGTAAACAGCTTCACTACCAGAGCAGATAAACAGTTCAAGCTCCTCTCTCTCTTCATGCCCCGCTTGTCTTCTTGTGGTGGGTAGACAGTACATAATACCTATCACTGCAGTTACTGAAACGAGCATTAGATCTGACAGCATGGGTGACTCATATGTACTCTCATACACTCATTTCGTAGTAAACAGCTTCACTACCAGAGCAGATAAACAGTTCAGGCTCCTCTCTCTCTTCATGCCCCGCTTGTCTTCTTGTGGTGGGTAGACAGTACATAATACCTATCACTACAGTTACTGAAACGAGCATTAGATCTGACAGCATTGGTGACTCATATGTACTCTCGTACACTCATTTCGTAGTAAACAGCTTCACTACCAGAGCAGATAAACAGTTCAAGCTCCTCTCTCTCTTCAGGCCCCGCTTGTCTTCTTGTGGTGGGTAGACAGTACATAATACCTATCGCTGCAGTTACTGAAACGAGCATTAGATCTGACAGCATGGGTGACTCATATGTACTCTCATACACTCATTTCGTAGTAAACAGCTTCACTACCAGAGCAGATAAACAGTTCAAGCTCCTCTCTCTCTTCATGCCCCGCTTGTCTTCTTGTGTTGGGTAGACAGTACATAATACCTATCACTGCAGTTACTGAAACGAGCATTAGATCTGACAGCATGGGTGACTCATATGTACTCTCATACACTCATTTCGTAGTAAACAGCTTCACTACCAGAGCAGATAAACAGTTCAAGCTCCTCTCTCTCTTCATGCCCCGCTTGTCTTCTTGTGGTGGGTAGACAGTACATAATACCTATCACTACAGTTACTGAAACGAGCATTAGATCTGACAGCATTGGTGACTCATAAGTACTCCCATACACTCATTTCGTAGTAAACAGATGAAGTAGGAAATCAGAATAAGGCCGAGGTATCTGCCTACAGTTCGGCGCCGAAAGAGACCACCAGGGCGGAGATGACTGGAGTGGCATTCGCCACTGACCCGGGAAATCTCGGAAAATCCCATGGGTCAGATAGGTCGGCTACGGATTCGAACCCGGAATGCAGGCCAGAGACGAAAGCACTGAACGTTGTCGCTGAGTTAGCTGATTGTTAAGTCGCCCCTCAGAATGCTGATTTCCTTCAGCAGCGCTGACTGCAAGTGGCAGAAAGTTTCCTTGATGCTGCTAAGCGTTCCGCTGTCACTACTTACTTGCCTTCCTGGTTATCTCTTCCGTCAACATCAGAGCAATTTCAACACCGCACCCCTCCACCTTCATACAAAATGGATATGAAATATGGAAGATTCTCCCTCTCTCTCTCTGCTCGCTGTGGTGGACGTTGAATAATTGAAGCATGAGGTGACGTGCACCGCAATCTGCGATGTACCTTGCGCATGCGTGAGACTTGCCACGGATCAGACACGTGACGTCAGCAGGCACCCTCAATTGGACATGCGGTGGACAGTGCTTTATGAAAAATTTACCACCGCTTTCTAACTCATTTTCATTTTTATCGCTTTACCTTGCTGCAATTTATGAAAGAGATTAAATTTTATACTTGCAGTGAAAGAGGGAGTGGATTAGACAAACACTGAGCCACGTGAAGGGAAATTTATAGCTGCTAGCGAGGGGAAAAAATCAGATAAATAACAGAAAACATACTGAAACATAGCAATAATGGCAAACACTCCCAGAAAGTGCTTGAAGTTATAATAACATGACAATATTTTGTACAGACTTTTAAATTCAATTATTTTGTTACAACAATGTCAGTTGCCGCAATCATATTGGCGCCACCGGTGCAGGAATGTAGCCACTTGTTTACCCGCTGGTTTTGTGCCTTAGGAAATATTTCCTTTCAAAATTACATTGCACTACCAGAATATACATAGCACAGATGGTGGATTGATATATGAAGAAGACTGTGTGAATCATAAGTAAATAGCTGCTTTATGTAATTATTCAAGTGATTAAAACAATAACTTACAGTGGCTGATGATTTTCAAACTGCAAGACTTAACACTTAACACTAATATGACTTTTGAAGACGTATACTTATTTTAAACTATTAATCCAGAACGTAACCTTCTGTCAACGTCATGCAAGATATTGCACTGAACTGGTATCAAAGTACTGGCCCGGGGCACACCTCCACGAGAATTGCTCCACCAGAGTCGCTGGTCTATTTAGCTGTTACAACTTTCCAGAAAATTTAAGATTGAAAAAATCCAGAAGGTTCTAGCTATCTTACAAATGCGCTTGTATTTATGCTTACTGAAAGCGCTGCTTATCTGTTTACAGTTTCCACTGCCCAAAGCTATTTCCTCACAACCCTACATTCTCCGGATATCTAAATATAACACGAATTGTAATTCACTCCTACTCCAATCGAAGTAAAACAGTTCTTTAGGTATTTTATATTATGCAACTGGAACCACAAATATTATTATGCCCGCCTCTGTTGCTTAGGTAGTAGCGGGTCTGCCTCGCGTTAAAGAAATCCTGAGTTAAAACTTCGGCCAGAGTGAGTTATACGGATAAGGATTTTTCCGGGGTTTTCCCTTAAACTTAAAGATGAATGTTGGGTAACCCTAAGCTCTATGGACCCTTGGCTCATTTGAACAACATTACAGTGATCGTCCGATATGATCTAACGTTGGAGCTTTTCCCTTATCCTGAAAGATGCATGTCTGGTAACTCTAAGCCCTATGTACCCTGTACTAATTTAAACATCAGTTCATTCATCGTCTGATATGTCTTAACGTTGGAGGTTTTCTCTTATCCTGAAAGATGCATGTCTGGTAACTCTAAGCCCTATGTACCCTGTACTAATTTAAACATCAGTTCATTCATCGTCTGATATGTCTTAACGTTGGAGGTTTTCTCTTATCCTGAAAGATGAATGTCTGGTAACTCTAAGCTCTATGTACCCTGTACTCATTTGAACATCATTTCATTAATCCTGCGAGGTTTCCCCTTATCGTGAAAGATGAATGCCTGGTAACTCTAAGCTCTATGTACCCTGTACTTATTTGAACATCATTTCATTCATTGTCCGATATGACTTAACGTTGGAGGTTTTCTCTTATCCTGAAAGACGAATGTCCGGTAACACTAAGCTCTATGTACCCTGTACTCATTTGAACAATATTTCATTCATTGTCCGATATGACTTAACGTTGGAGGTTTTCTCCTATCCTGAAACATGAATGTCTGGTAACTCTAAGCTCTATGTACCCTGTACTTATTTGAACAATATTTCATTCATTGTCCGATATGACTTAACGTTGGAGGTTTTCTCTTATCCTGAAAGATGAATGTCTGGTAACTCTAAGCTCTATGTACCCTGTACTTATTTGAACATCATTTCATTGATCGTTCGATATGACTTAACGTTGGAGGTTTCCTCTTATCCTAAAAGATGAATGTCTGGTAACTCTAAGCTCTATGTACCCTGTACTCATTTGAACATCATTACATTCATCTTCCGATATGGCTTAACGTTGGAGGTTTTCTCTTACCCTTAAAGATGAATATCTGGTAACTCTAAGCTCTATGTACCCTGTACTCATTAGAACATCATTTCATTCATCGTCCGATATGACTTAACGTTGGAAGTTTTCTCTTACCTGAAAGATAAATGTCTGGTAACTGTAAGCTGTATGTACCCTGTACTTATTTGAACATCATCTTACGTTATGAATTAATATTGGAGAACGTTGAATTTAAAAAAAGGAGAAAACAGAGTGATCTTGGTTATTTTTTATTTCAATAGACCTTCTTTTTGGGTATTCTTTGAAGTTCAGAAAGCCCGCTGCAGCTTTCCGATCTTTTTCTTTTAATTTTGATATTGGGCAAAATGTGTGCTATTGTGACTGTATTAGTACATATACTTTTAAAATTTATGTAATTTTATTCGACTGAGTTTTAGAAAGAAGCACATTGCAACCTTGTGCTTTGGTATAGAGAGAGAAAGAGAGAGTGAGAGAGTTAGGGAGGGAAAGAGAGCGAGAGAGTGTGTGAGAGAGATAAATAAACATTTTATTGCTATAATTTTCGTTACCACGCAGAGGTAAACCAACATTTGTGTAAACAAGTGAGAAACGTAACATAAGACTGTTTACTTCGTTTTTGTTTTGTTTTTGTGTAACTAGCTAAAGTTTACATTTAAATCAGTAGGTCATATTCATTTTCGGAAGAACAGTTTGTATTCCCAGTAAAAAGCGATAGAGGGTAACTAATGTGAATGTAACACAGATATTTTTTATCTTCACACGAATTCCTTTTGGAGAAAAAAGGTGAAAAAGAATAGATGATGAATAAAGAGCTCACAGGTAGAGATGTAGCTTAGAGGTAAGTTCCGATTTCAAATGTCAGCAACATATGTTTTCAGTCTATCACATTTTACAAATTCATCTTGTGAAGTCAGCCGATGACATTTGGAGATCAAACGTTTTTTTTTCGCTGCTGTTAGTGGGAGGCTGGGAGGGTTTGGTGTGTTTACCAAAACAGGACGCAAATGTTTTATTTAGCCGTTATAAAGCGATAGCGGTGGAGGTACTTTTGATGTACTGTTCCATTCCGCTACACTGCAACACGTGCACCCTAGTGAGGTGCATCTGTACATGTCCTTGAAACGAAATTTGGCTTTGAGTACATTCGTGTAGCTATGTAGCGCTACGGCTGGGGGCAGTAGGCGCTAAATAACTTACGCAAATACTGCAGTGCAGCACTAATACAGAACACACGCAACTGTTCAGTCAAATTGTATCAGTCTACTGAAGACTCCGTAACTTTATAAATGTCGTACTGGCGACTGGGCTCCCTCAACTCGATTAGCCCATTCGAGGCCTGACCCCAGGCGTATCATTCTCGAACGCGATCATTCACAAGGAATATTCTAGAACAGCAAGACGGAAACAATGGCCCCTACACTCATTTCTTAGTAAACAGATCCACTATCAGAGCAGATAAACAGTTGAAGCTCCTCTCCCTCTTCATACCCCGCTTGTCTTCTTGTGGTGGGTAGACAGTACATAATACCTATCACTGCAGTTAATGAAACGAGCATTAGATCTGACAGTATGAGTAACTCATATGTACTCTCATACACTCATTTCGTAGTAAACAGATCCACTACCAGAGCAGATAAGCAGATCATGCTCCTCTCTCTCTCTTCATGCCCCGCTTGTCTTCTTGTGGTGGGTAGACAGTACATAATACCTATCACTGCAGTTACTGAAACAAGCAGTAGATCTGAAAGTATGGATGACTCATATGTATTCTCATACACTCATTTCGTAGTAAACACATTCACTACCAGAGCAGATAAACAGTTCAAGCTCCTCTCCCACTTCATGCCCCGCTTGTCTTCTTGTAGTGGGTAGACAGTACATAATACCTATCACTGCAGTTACTGAAACAAGCATTAGATCTGACAGCATGGGTGACTCATATGTACTCTCACACACTCATTTCGTAGTAAACAGATTCACTACCAGAGCAGATAAACAGTTCAAGCTCCTCTCCCTCTACATGCCCCGCTTGTCTTCTTGTGGTGGGTAGACAGTACATAATACCTATCACTACAGTTACTGAAATGAGCATTAGATGTGACAGCATGGGTAACTCATATGTACTCTCATACACTCATTTCGTAGTAAACAGATCCACTAACAGAGCAGATAAACAGTTCAAACCCCTCTCCCTCCTCATGCCGCGCTTGCTTTATTGTGCTGGATAGACAGTACATAATACCATATAATAATTATATAGGTGTTTATATTCCCTAGTATTTCCACAAATGTTGAAATCTGCACTTCAAAAATGCTTCTGATAGCTTGACTTAAACTAAATTCCCTCCCGTGGGTGGCCCTGACCTCAACTGTTTCTAGTGAGTGACGCCGTGAATCTGTTTACGGCGCTTATCATCCACTATAACTCTGTACGTCGAGGATACCAGAGTCGACTCTCATAAAATTAAGAGCACTTGAGGCAGTGAGTATCTACCCAGGATGTAAGACGAGCAGAGCTAATGACAAAAGGCTGTCAGCTTCGTACATAAACTCGCACCTTGTTATGAATTATACTGTAAAGCGAGTGTTCCACAAAGTGACAGTCACCCCATTGTTTTCCGCTTATCTCGTTGGTAAAGTACGTCATTGTAATTCCGTGCTGTTGTCATATACCCAGAAACAATTGAATAATCTCAACTCTTGGCACATGAGCAATTATTTATGTATCAGCATTATTTTGTTTTAAATTTCACTGTGGAATCTTTTCAGTTTTCAAGTTATTACATTTTAAATATGAACTTTACCACTCTTTGCCTATAGAGCATTAATGCTCCATGCGGTGTCATTTAAAAGCTATTTTTTTAAAATGCAGTGTCCTTTTTTGTAATTTACGTCCTTTTAACACTAAATCATATCGGACGATGAATGGAATGGGTGAAATGATGCTCAAATGGGCCCAGGGTCCATGGAGCTTAGAGTTAGCCGACATTCGTCTTCTGAGGATAAGGGAAAACCTCGGAAATACCTTTATCTAGGTAACTCACCCTGATCGAGATTTGAACTCGGGACCTCTTGAACGTGAGGCAGTAACATTTACTGAACGCAACGCACAAATCTGTAAATCTGTAGGTAATAATTTTATGATATGCTGTTCGAGTTCTCCAGCCGGCGAAAATCACACTCCACCCTGCCCTACTGCTCCCTCTCTTATGACGCCCGTAGTAGGCCGAGCGGTGGCGGCGGTGGGCGGTAGGCTATTGTGTCACACACTTTTGTTTTTTATGCTTAGTTCAAAAGAAAATAGTTCTGAAAATCTGTCATTTGAGTTTGCTAGTTTCTTAAACTGTTCAAAGTTCTCAAAAAGTTGGAGTTGTGAAATATCTGCCTCATATGTGTCTGTTTCATGGGCTTAGCTATGCCAGACGATCTCCTAATAACAATGAAGAAAGATGAGCAGTTAAATTACAAGTTAACAATTTATTATTACGCTTTGGAAGAGATTTAGGCTGGTTCCCATAACTATAGTGACATCTCGCACAATCTACAGAGCGAGGGAGTTGGCTATTTGGTATCCAATGTGAAGCAGTTGGCAATGAAGCATTTCGCTGTCTTGCACTTCAGTATTTTGATGTTATGTTGGTATGTTGGACAGTGGAGTAAGTGGTTTACATCCATATCTTCTTTAAGTGTACAGAAAGGAGATGTCACTATACCAATCCTGAATAAATTGAGACAGTCATGGCCTGCTAGAAATCTAACAGTTGCTACCTACAATTTTCTTGGTAGTGTGTTACATAACTTTTCCCTTGGTTTTTCTTTTGTTTTAAATATATTATCTTCTTTAATTTTCGAATGTATATTGATATAATTATTGTTTTGATACAGTGATAGCTTAATGGCTCAAATGAAGTTAATTTAACCGCCATTTTGACTAGTAAGACAGCTGTTTCATTACCACATATTAAACTAACTTTCAATATATCTTAAGGAAGACTGATAATAATCGACAAAGTTACATGTCAGTATGTACCTACTCATTTAAATCAGATTCTCTTCGTGGAACAGTTTTCTGTAAAGATCGTTAAGTACCTCAATTTTATGGTCCATTAACGTGAATAATGAAGGGCAAGCACCCTAGTGTTTAAACGAGTGAGTCGTCGGACCCACATCACGATTAATTTCCTTTGAATGGAGGAATTAGAAATGTGCATAGCAAGAAAATCCCATGTTACGTTCTCTACTCTTGCATAGAATATCTTGCATCCGCTTTTGTGTAGTTAGATGTTGTCTCTTTACGCTGGTAGTAGCATGAGAGCCCCTAAGCTGGGAACTTGATCAGGGTAAGCTTTCTGGTGGGTTTTTAAGAGGTTTTTCCTTATCCTGAAAGATGAATGTCTGGTAACTCTAAGCTCTATGTACCCTGTACTTATTTGAACATCATTTCATTCATCGTCCGATATGACTTAACGTTGGAGGTTTTCTCTTATCCTGAAAGATGAATGTCTGGTAACTCTAAGCTCTATATACCCTGTACTCATTTGAACATCATTTCATTCATCGTCTGATATGACTTAACGTTCGAGGTTTTCTCTTATCCTAAAAGATGAATGTCTGGTAACTCTAAGCTCTGTGCACCCTGTACTTATTTGAACATCATTTCACTCATCGTCTGATATGACTTAACGTTGGAGGTTTTCTCTTATCCTGAAAGATGAATGTCTGGTAACTCTAAGCTCTATGTACCCTGTACTTATTTGAACATATTTTCATTCATCGTCCAATATGACTTAACGTTGGAGGTTTTCTGTTATCCTGAAAGATGAATGTCTGGTAGCTCTAAGCTCTGTGTACCCTGTACTCATTTTAACATCATTTCATTCATCGTCCGATATGACTTAACGTTGGAGGTTTTCTCTTATCCTGAAAGATGAATGTCTGTTAACTATAAGCTCTATGTACCCTGTACTTATTTGAACATCATTTCGTTCATCGTCCGATATGACTTAACGTTGGAGGTTTCCTCTTATCCTGAAAGATGAATGTCTGGTAACTCTAAGCTCTATGTACCCTGTACTCATTTGAACATCATTTCATTCATCGTCCGATATGACTTAACGTTGGAGGAAGTAAATTAAATAAATAAGTATCCACAGGGATACTTTCAAAGAAGTTTTTTCCAAAAGTGTTTTTGTTTTATCAAGGGGCGTCAAAAATTGTAGTTCTAATGAAGCAATTGTTTTTAAGTATGGAACGTCCAATACTTATTACTACGGCCCGGAAGTTGTTGACATAAAAATTCTCTAAAAATGCACTACAAAATTCCTTAAAATATAAAAAAGCACATTAAATATAAAAAATGACTTAACAGAAATTAATAATTTCTTTCATAATAATAAATTAATAACTTACACAGAAAAATAATGAGTAGATATATGGTTCGAATAACCACATTTTAAAATTAACTTTCGTAGTAAATAATGCAGTTATTGCTACTAAATAATAATTTCAAAATTCATCGGGTCATTTTCAATTTTAAAAAATATGAAAATATAAGCTACTGTAGTCAAAAGTAAAGGAACGTCGGTTGTCAGTTAAAACTGTTTTATACTTTGAGAAACGTTTCTCCACTTCCACAGACGTTATAGATGCATATTTGAAAAACACTATGTCACTGACTGCTAAATCCTGTTCAAAAATATCAGTTTTTAAGTTTTCTCCTGACAAGATATCGGCAGTGTGACAAACTGTTTTGTATCATTTATTTTTGTCCAATACAAATTTTAGTTTCTGTTTAATTTTGCCGCCAATCTCACCTTTTACATTTTGTATTCTCTCTTCCACATACCTCACTGACTCAATTGACTTATCCATTGTCATGCCAGTTTCTTCAAGGCGGGTTATGTTTTCTGTCAAAAATGTAAAATTTGATATAATGAAAGCTAATTTACCTTGGATTTGAGTATCGTCAGAGTGGTATATACATGCAGTTAACCATGTAAGCGTGTTAAAATTGGTGCCGCGGACAAAGCTACATTAGGGACTTTTTGTGGTATTGTATGACCAGTGTGACGTTCAAGAAAATCTCATAATTTGGAATTATTAAAATGTTCCTAGCGGAATATTTGCACTAAGAAACACTTCTCATAATTCTTTATAAAAGGTAGACGACTTGTTACTTGACGTCAAGGCTGTTTCTTTTAACAGTAACTGAGACGCTTGTCTTTTTTCACATTTTAAACAGCTCGCAAATGTTTCCCCCTCCAAACACGTTGTAAGGTGAATCGTTTGCTTGCAGAGACTTTAACTTCGCACACTTTACAGAATAATACAGTTCCATCAGTAGAGATTATGTTTCCGCCAAACTCTAAAACATACATACTACGCAGTCGACTGTTTGTTTTGGCATTGTAATTCCACAACACAACAAATTTACACACCTCACAAACTACTCTCCTACTGCGACACTTCTAGCTCCGCAAGTCCAGACTGATGCAATCCAAACGTATTGCATGATGCAATCGGTGATTCCTGCAATTGATGCACCAGCACTGGGTCGCGCCGTGGCTCAGTGGTTAGACCACTTGGCTGTCACCAAGGCGGCCCGGGTTTGATCCCAGGCGACCGTAAAGTGAGATTTGTAGTGGACAACACGGCGCTGGGGCGGCTTTTCTCCGGGACCCCCGCCATCTCATTCCACCGGTGCTCCATCTTCATCTCAAGTATCATCAGTGTCACTGCCTACGGTGCCCTATGTAGTAAAAGCGGGCGTTAAACACTACACATTTTTCACCAGCGCTGGCAGGACGCTGATCGAAAACCTATGGAAATTAATTGTTCTTTCACACTAGCCGTGTGTAGGCTAAATTGTGGAAACGTAGAGTCAGACTGAAAAATTCAATGCCATTCCCGGGATTAGAACCACGCATCTTCTGGTCTCCGTTCAGCCGCTTTACCATTGAGCTACTATGGCCAAGGTTCCAATATGACTTGAAATTCTCTGACTCGTATTTTTCCCGGTAAACCACTTAGGAGTTCTCATAAACACATGAGACAACTACCTTAATGACGACTTACAACATGTAAGTACTTTAAGGCCTGGGCTTTATAGTTAACCACTATTAGGTCAATCAACGGAAATTAATTGTTCTTTCACACTGGCCGTGTGTAGGCTAAATTGTGGAAACGTAGAGTCAGACTAAGAAATTCAATGCCATAGGCGGGATTTGAACCACGGATCTTCTGGTTTCCGTCCAGCCGCTCTAACCAGTGAGCTACTATGGTCAAGGTACCGATATGAAATTAAATTCTCCAACTGACTCGTGTTTTTTCCGGTAAACCACTAGGAGTTCTCATAAACACATGAGACCTTAATGGCGACTTACTATGCTGTAAGTAGTTTAAGGCCCGGGCTTTATAGTTAACCACTAGGAGTTCTCATAAACACATGAGACAACTACCTTAATGACGACTTACTATGCTGTAAGTACTTTAAGACCCGAGCTTTATAGTAAACCACTAGGAGTTCTCATAAACACATGAGACAACTACCTTAATGGCGACTTACTATGCTGTAAGTACTTTAAGGCCCGGGCTTTATAGTAAACCACTAGGAGTTCTCATAAACACATGAGACAACTACCTTAATGACGACTTACTATGCTGTAAGTACTTTAAGGCCCGGCTTTATAGTTAACCACTATTAGGTCAATTAATGGAAATTGATTGTTCTTTCACACTGGCCGTGTGTAGGCTAAATTGTGGAAACGTAAAGGTTAGACTAAAAAATTCAATGAAATAGCCGTGATTTGAACCATGGATCTTCTGGTCTCCGTCCAGCCGCACTACCATTTGAGCTACTATGGCCAACGTGCCGATATGACATTAAATTCCCCAACTGACTCATGTTTCTCCCGCTAAACGACTAGGAGTTCTCATAAACACATGAGACAACTACCTTAATGACGACTTACTATGCTGTAAGTACTTTAAGGCCCGGTCTTTATAGTAAACCACTAGGAGTTCTCATAAACACATGAGACAACTACCTTAATGACGACTCACTATGCTGTAAGTACTTTAAGGCCCGGGCTTTATAGTTCGGACCACTATTAGGTACAATTAATGGAAATGAATTGTTCTTTCACACTAGCCGTGTGTAGGCTAAATTGTGGAAACGTAGAGTCATAGTAGCCCAATGGTTACAGTGGCTGGACGGAGACCAGAGGATCCGTGGTTCAAATCCCGGCTATTTCATTGAATTTTTCAGTCTGACTCTACGTTTCCACAAAAAGCCTATGTTTCAGGGTCAGGTCGGCCACGAAAATTGAAGCCGGGCCACATATGAAAATGCCCAATAAATTCGTGAAAAAGAAAGAAAATGACCAGAAAAATGCATCTAATGTTAAAAATGACTTTATTATAAAAATGTGGGAAAAAATTCATTTTGACGACCTATAAAACTATATATATCGTATTTGTTCCAAAATGCACCTAATTTCAAATAAATACGTCTATGAGTACTCAGGAAAAAGATAACTTTTCATCAGAATCTGGGATCTAGTCATTTCACTTCGCTAGGTAACTGCTTGTCAAAACGCTACGGTCAAGACGTTACGGTAGCGTCGCCGATGACGATATCTTGTTGTCGAAGTTCTGAAGTGATTGGAATACTTTCCCTGTCTACGTAAGCAGTAGTGAAAGTAAAAAAATCAATTAGGTGAATCACAGTGTTGGAGTTGGTCTAACTCCACATTTCTTCAGCCTCATGTCTGTAATTCACGCTTTAATTATGTTTGTGTTTCCTCTTTCATTCTGCTATCTGCAGCTGCAGGTGGCTTAAAAATAAAGTTGCGGTTTTCTCCACGGATTGCCATCTAATTACTCGTCCCGTACTTTTTGGGTTTGTATATTCTTTTGCTTTACATTTGCCATGTGGCGCTCAGCGGGCTTCCTCGCTACTTTGTATTCTTACCCCTCCTGCCTCTGTTACTTTATGTTAAGTGTCTCATTTCCTTCTCTCTCTCTTTTATTCCTAATTTCCTTTGGTCCTTTTTATCTCGTTCTCTAGTTTACTCGGCTCGCGTCCCCCTCCTTCCCAATTGTCATGCGGTAGCTGGTTGCTGTTGGATCGATACAGACGCGTGCAGTACCCGGCCGCCGGCCTAAGCACATACACACACTTGGAGACAAAACTAGCTTCGCTCAATGAAATTTCGGCCACACCCCTTCCCAAATATCTGGCGCCTTTATAACCTCAACATCTCCTATTATTGGTGACTGTACACTTAGGCAGCCTTTTACAAGCGTTTTAGAAAACGCGCGCGCGTGTGTGCGTGTGCGTGTGCGTGTGTGAGAGAGAGAGAGAGAGAGAGAGAGAGAGAGAGAGAGAGAGAGAGAGAGAGAGAGAGAGAGAGAGAGAGAGAGAGAGAGAGAGAGAGAGAGAGAGAGAGAACAACACAACTCCAAAACATCGGTGAAACGGCACAGCCTCCGAGCGCAATGGTTCAGCATGCGTGGCTCCTAGGTTCGGCTCCCGTTGACGACCTTCCTGTAGCTTAGGTTTCCCTACAGTCTGTTAAAAGAAGATATGTGAAGTTCATTTGTTTCTCCATGTGGGTAGTGAAATTTTGCCCACCAGATCTCCTTTCTTTATTCTCTCAACACCCCAAACATAAACAAGGGTTCGAGTTATCTCACCTGAACAAAAATATGTACAGTTAATCTGTATTAGCCTACTTTAAAAACAGAAATAAGTTGTTCACACATTCACTGAGTTGTAGGGTCTTCACATGTGTGAGGTCTTTTAAATAATTGCTTGTACTATGTAACTAATATTCCATACTTACCGTTATTGTTGCTATACATCGTAAGTTGACATTCACGCACAGTGCGGTAAGTATTTCTCCATAGAAACACATATACGCGATGTACGTTCTAAAATCTAACATTTATCTTCAATTATAGTTATTAATATTTCAGCTAATATCTTAACTACTAAAATTCAGATTCATATAAATACATATAGCGCAAAAAATAATGTACAACACACATTTGGTAAACGCATAATGGAGTCACGAGAATTGAACTAACTCGGTGCAAATGTATCGTTTTCAAACGTTTCCTAGTTCCGTATACATTAATATCGCAATATACTATTATTAACGACTTTGTTAATTGACATGTTCATATCAACGCCGCCGATATGCCGGAATTTTACCCACAGGAATTCTTTTACGTGCAAGCATATCTACTGACATGTGACTGTCGCTTTTGGATAAAAGGAATAAGCTGTTCATTGATAAGGAGCAAACTCTCGTCTTCCTGTTGGAAGATTTCTATAAGAGAACAGACAAATTCTCTACCTTGACTATGCAATGTAACAACCCGACCGTAAGCTGATCTTTGCCTCGGTCCACCTCTAATCCTACCACCACTACGTCTTGCTTCTATAAAAACGTATTTTAATTGTGTTTTAACAAAGTAGTCTAACAATACACAGCGTAACTAGGCAAACTCTGTTTCCCGCATACAACTAGCGATAATTGAGCTGAGGAGTATGTGATTCACCAGTGTAACAATCTGGCAACCGCTGTTTACGTTACCTTTGCAACGACCTTCCCTTCCCAACCTTCGCGTCGCTTGCCTGATGACCTTCACGTATCTTCTTTTAAAAATCAGACTATAGTTGGTAGACCAATGCTGGCAGTTATAATTACATCTGCTGAACTTTCTTTTCCTCCACTCCACTTCTAACCCGGTTGGTTATTTCGGGTTTGTATATTTGTATCTCAACTTAGTTTAATCTTGCTGTGAACATCTGTTTGGGAAAAGAGACAGGGACAGAAAACGGTTAAGCTAATGGGCGTTTTCTTTTGTTTCCATGCGTACGATGGACCCCTCCTTTAGGTAAAGTACTGTACTCTTTTTATAATTTACGTCCTCCATCGTTAAGTCTTATCGCACGATGAATGGAATGGGCGAAATGATGCTCAAATGAGTCCAGGGTGCACAGACCTTAGAGTTATCCGACATTCGTCTTTAAGGATAAGGGGAAACCCCGGAAAAATCTTATCCAGGTAACCCGCTCTGACCGAGATTCGAACTCGGGATCTCTTGAAACTGAGGCAGACATGTTACCATGTATGCTACCGAGGCGGGCGACTATCTCTTAATCTACTGAATTCCCTCGTAACTACAATAAGATAATGTTTATCTTGAAGTAGATAGAGCAATAAGTGTTTGTACAAAAGTAGAGAATGTCATGTGTACATCACATAACGACCAAAACATTTGATATCACTTAAAATCTACTGTATTCCCTTGTAACTACAATAAGATAATGTTTATCTTGAAGTAGATAGAGCAATAAGTGTTGGACAAGAGTAGAGAAAGTCATGTATACATCACACAACGCCCAAAACATTTGACTATCACTTTTAGTCTACTGTATTCCGTTGTAACTACAATAAGATAATGTTTATCTTGAAGAGGATAGAGCATTAAGTGTTGGACAAGAGTAGAGAAAGTCATGTATACATCACATAACGACCAGCTGCTTAAAACATTTGACTATCACTTAAAGTCTACTGTATTCCCTTGTAACTACAATAAGATAATATTTATCTTGAAGTAGATAGAGCAATAAGTGTTTGTACAAGAGTAGAGAAAGTCATGTATACATCACATAACGACCAAAACATTTCACTGTCACTTGAAGTCTACTGTATTCCCTTTTAACTACAATAAGAATGTTAAATCTGATTAACGTGAAGTAGATAGAGGAATAAGCATTTGTGGAAATCGGTTTTACAAGAGTAAAGAAAGTCATGTGAGTACAGAACATCAAACTGTTTTTATGTATGGAAGGTATAAAGTCCGAGAGTTTGTGGTGCAGGCAACTTTATTACTGGGAAAGCAGAATGTCACCGGACAGTGTTCCTTTTGAAGATTGGTGCAGTGTGGGAAAGGTTAGTGCTGGGTAAACAACGAATTCAAAGCATGGTGTGCAGTTGACACACTCAGGTGTTCGAGAAGTTTCTCTGCTCTGAAATCACAGAGTTGTGTAAACATGACTGGATCGGTGCTGAGTTAACGTGGATCCTTATCTTAGACCGTAGATCTGATGAAAGTTCGCTTTAACTGCACAGGGAGTTTGGATACATCGTGCTGGCTTGTTGCTTTACCCTTGTTCTGTGATTATTCTCAGGAAAAATGTCACTTACAGAGAGAAGAAGCAATAATACTATTGCAAATGTCATGCTAAAGGTATAAACCAAATTTAACTGAAGCATTTTAATGCCATAGCCGGGATTTGAACCACGGATCTTCTGGTTTCCGTCCAGCCGCTCTAACCATTTGAGCTACTATGGCCAACATGCCAACATGACATTAAATTCTCCAACTGACTCGTGTTTTTCCCGGTAAACCACTAGGAGTTCTCGCAAACACATGAGTGAGCGAGTGTGAGTGTGTGGTGTTTTAGGGCCCGTCGACAACAAGGTCATTTGGGCCCGTCAAACACATGAGACAACTACCTTAATGGCAACTTACTATGCTGTAAGTACTTTAAGGCCCGGGCTTTATAGTTAACCACTACTAGGTACACTTAATGGAAATTAATTGTTCTTCACACTAACCGTGTGTAGGACGCACTATGAGGGGGTAGATCCAGACTGAAAAATTCAATGCCATAGCCGGGATTTGAACCACGGATCTTCTGGTTTCCGTTTTGTTTTGAGTTGCTCAGTAAGAATCTTTGGCACCCAATGTGAGTAAAGTTTGCGAAATTTTAGTTTTTAGGTAACAATTTTATGAACTTAGTTATCGTGAGATTTGGGAAAAACTTTTTGAAAAATTTGAATTAAATTACTTAATACGAAACAAAAGGCTGTAAGGAACTGCTAATTTGTTTTCAATTGTTTGCAGATGCCTTAATAACCTGCAAGTTTTCCACTGTCAAATATCTGTATTTCTTTCAATGTGAGACTTCAAAAATTGCATGTGTGTTTGTGATGAAACACAATGGAAATCATACTGTAGCGAATTGGGGTGGATGCAAGTCATCGTAGAGACGGGTAGAGCCGTGGATATGTATAGGGGTAGGATGGTTGTAATGACACTAGAATGCAAGTTTTAAAGTGGTTTAGTGATAACCTCTTTTTATCATCACATCAAACTGGAAGTAGCCGTCCAAGGGTTACCAATAGATCACTGTTTAGAGTTACTGTATGTAGAATGCTTATAAGTCGACATCACTTAATTCGTTTCGTAGGAACCGACATATATCGTTTCTCTCCGGTTATTCGAAAGTTCAACTCATAGCCATAGAGATTTAAGTTGAAGTCCTTAAGGCAATGTAGGTTCTGGAGAATTTCGACCGGTGACAGTGCCGAAGCATTCTGCTTACCTACAAGACACAGATGTTTGGGTTAGAGGGTTACGTGCGCCTAAGTTTGACGGTTGCAGTTCACCAGGGTCAATTAAAAGTAAAGTAATTTAATAATACAGTGTGATCCATATAAATCTGAACCATTGCAATAAGCCTTAACTTTTGAACCAATAATAGGACACGCGTACAACTTTGAGAGAATATAATACACAATTGGGAGATTACATTACACTATTTACATCTCAGAGATAATGTTGCAGGTGTCTTCCACCAGTATCTATATATGTCTCCACTCGTCTCACCATATTTTCTGATGTTTCACGGAGAGTATCCTCGCCAATGCTACTTATTTCGGTTCGAATTCCTTCATAACATCAATTGTCCGTGGCCTATTCTTGTACACTGTATTTTTTTGAAACGCCCACAAGAAGAAACTCCGGTGAGGTTAGGTCAGGGGATCTGGGGGGGGGGCACAGACCTTTTGAGATTATTCCATAATCAAAGAAACTGGTTTCAAGTTCCATGGTATCATTAGATGTATGACACGTTGCTCCATCTTGCTGGAAATAACCTCTCAATTCGATATCATCCAGCTGCTCTACCAATGTCTTGAAGATATCCATATAAATTTCAGTGTCTACAATCTTATTAAAGAAAATGGGACCAACGATCCATAGATGCTGGTGGAGGACACTTGCAACATTATCTCTGAGATGTAAATAGTGTAATGTAATCTCCCAATTGTGTATTATATTCCCCAAAGTTGCACGTGTGTCCTATTGTTGGTTCAGAAGTTATAGCCCATAGAAATGGTTCAGGTTTATATGGATCAGACTAAATGTTGAGTTGTTTAGTAGGAGGCAACGGTTTACCCGCCTGTGTTGGATGCTTAACGGAAAAGTAGTCTTTTGCACCTGATATCGACTTGCAATGTTTTCAGGACATTCCTGTAGTATGGTCCACTTACTGATGTGTGTGCAGGTACAACATGCTGACAAACCATTCCATGAATATCAAAGAATGCGATAACTATAACTTTCCCAGCAGAAGCAACCACTTTTGCTTTTTTGGGGGGGTTGGTGATGAAGGAGATTTCCACACTGAGCTTTGCTGTTTGCTCTCAGGATCAAAATGATGTAGCCAAGTTTCATCAGCAGTGATTACGTTTGAAAGAAACTTCGGATCTTCCTCTAACATCAACTTTAACTGTATGCGAATGTCCTTTTGTTCGGAAAAGAACAGTCTTGGAAACCATCGGGCCCAAACAGGTCTCATGTGTAATGTTTCTGTCACCAACGTGTGGGTGGCACCCAATGAAACGTTCAGTATTTCAGAAAGTTATCTTAAGGTAATTCGTCGATTCTATCTCACAATGGCAGCAGCAGTGTTGATGTTTTCTTCCGTAAGAGCAGTAACTGGAGCACCGGGTCCACCTTCCTTTGAAATTGATTGTCTCCCCTCTTTAAACATTTTAAACCAGCCTCGAGCTATGCTGTAGGGAAGAACAGACTCTCCATAGGCCTACTGTAACATTGCATAGGCCTCAACTGAAGATTTGTTGAGACGAAAGCAGAATTTCTAAGCCGCATATTGTTCCTCGCGTGTTACCTCCATTACAGCGGTAGGCGATACTGAACATGTCTGAACTTGCCTGGTTCTCACAGGCGGGAACCAGGAGTACCAACAATGAAACTACTACGACGTGATTGTTTCACATTAAGCTAACAGAATATAATAAGATGGAATTTTAGTGCGAAAAATTATGACCGTAAAAGAATTATGATCATTCTTTATTGAAGAGCTCTCATATAAATGAACAAATGGATAGCTCCACAAAAAATGCATGGCTTTAGTAATATCTGTGTTTTTATACAGTAACATTTTTCTATCTCGAGTTTCGGAAGAGGGAATGGAAGACAGAAAACAGGAGATTAAGTAACAAAATAATATCTTGCTTACAAATGTTGGAGTGGTTGTTGTTATAACATGAACTAGGACGGACCATGCAAAGCGCTTTAGGTTATGTTGTTCCAGAAATTGTAAACTCTAAGCTTCTAAGTAAAGAAAGGTTGCAATCTTTTACTGCTACTCCAGGGAAATCCTGAACTTCAAATTGCGTCCCAGCACACTGACAAGTACAGTAGAACACGCTATCTACAGTAATATCTGGGAACGTTTAAGCTCTAGGGATGTCGAGATCTAAAACCACCTTCGTACACTTGTGACATTTATAGCGACTGTAACTTGTTTCTTAGTACTGCTCGAGAAAACATTTGTTAAAACTTAGCTTAAAGAGAAATGTGTTATGTAAAGTATTGTGACTTTATGGGTTCGTAGAATTAAAAGTCCAAGTTGCACAAATTCAAAATGTTCATTTCCGTAGAAATACACTCTGTTGGATCTTTATAGTAGCAGAATTACGTCACATACACAATTACAATCTACCAAGATCGTTGACCACAACAAAGGTCCTACTCAGCTTCCACTGTTTTCAACACCACTTTTGTTACAGCTAATAACTAATCCTTGTTTCACGTAAGCTTGCCCAGTATCTCTTACCGGTCACGTGACCTAGTCACATCTCATTGGCTGCTATTGTGGTAAAGAAAGTCGTCAGTAAAAATTAGTTCGTTATTTAACATGGTGATATATCTGTATATTTTGGAAGAGAATTGTCAAATTTATATTTTGGTAACTGTTTTAATTAAATATATCACGCAACAGAGATGATTTATCTGAAATGCTTGTTAAGCATTCCTTTGCTCTCAATCACATGACATGATACCACGTGATTTAGCGATAGTGATGACATATTTGTTTATATGACTTTTATCACTGACCTTGTTTTGAACTGGATTACTCATATATCGCCATTCGAAGGTGTGTTGTGTCGAGTACGAGAGCTAAATTATTTTATTGATCGTTTATTGCGCGTGTACTTATACGAATAATAGCAGTCTACCGCCAGTTTTTCGCTGAAGTATCGCAAGGGTAAATCTTTACAAAGCGGCGAAAAAAGAATTGTGTTGCATGTGTTTAATGCACTCACAGAGAATAATCCGTCTTTGTCAGTGAGAGAAGTCGAACAGCTGTGCTCTGAAGTTACAGGTGTGAGTGTTAGATCCGTAGAAACATCGAGAAAACAGGAAAACTTACCACTCCAGCCAAAAGCAGGTTTAAACAAAATCGCGTGCTCGGAGAAAATACGTGAAAAGTGCTGTGCGTCGTCATGTGTATAGTTTTTTCTTTAGAAACGAACTCCCTAACATGAGTAACATTTCATCTGCTGTAAATGAGGATGCCGATTCACCAAATTTCAGCAGATTGCTTATATAGCTGGGGTTTGGAATGAAAAAAGAGGCAAGAAAAATGTGCTAAAGAACAGAGGCGATGTTGCTGTGTGGCGAAGACGTTATTTAAGGACAATCAGACTGTACCGAGATACAAGTTGCAAAATATACCTTGACGAGACTTGGGTAAATAAAGGACACACGAATAGTAAAGTATGGCGTGACACGACTTTTAAGACTGAAAGACAGGCATTTTTGCAAGGTATGTGTTTTGATTTAAAAAATCCCAGTGGAAAATGCCGAAGGCCTTTCATTATAAACTTGTTTCAGTTTCATAGCTCATTCATTCAGTTTCAACTTGCTCAGTTTCATTATAAACTTGTATTTTTGCATGCCTTTATATTCTTTTTTGTATGATTTTATCTATCTCCCTGGCAATTATTATGACGTTTACTACAGGTTTAAATGTGATGGGAAGGCACTGCCTATGGCAAATGGTGCGAAGGCATTAGCCAATTAGGGTGCGGGGGAAGGTAGTTGCACGCGGAATGATACATATCATATGAAACAGAGATTAGTCATGGCTTCGTTTTATACACAACCATTGATGATGAGAGACTGTTATAAAATGTTCTCTAACACGTCACCAGATAAAACACGAACGTTCTAGACGCGTAACTTAATCTATGCCGGCAAGCTATGTTTATTTGCCGGCTCTTGTGTACACAAGCCGCACTATCCTAAATAACGGGTTCGAGACCTTATTTATTAGCGAACGGATTTGTAGGTGCTAAAATATTAAATTTATTTGTTTTTGATGCGTTAAAATCAAGAATATATTTGTCAAGAAGTTAAAAATATTTAATAAAACAAATAAAGAATATTTTCTGTCATTTTATACGAGGTGAGTGAGCTGCCCCTTACTCTCCAGTTTTATGCAATCCGCAGTTTATACCCCAACATTAAAATATCGAAAAAGAAATATGGAAAGGTAGAGTCAGACTGAAAAATGAAATGTCATGTTAATTTAAAGTCATGTTGGCACGTTGGGCATAGTAGCTCAATTGGTTAGAACGGCTGGACAGAGACCAGAAGATCCGTTGTTCAAATCCCGGCTATGGCATTGCATTTTTATGTCTGACTCTACCCTTTCACAGTGCGTCCTACACACGGCTAGTGTGAAAGAACAATTAATTTCCATTAGCTGTACCTAATAGTGGCCTGAACTATAAAGCCCGGGCCTTATAGTACTTACTAGTTGTAAGTCACCATTACGGTAGTTGTCTTATGAGAACTCCTAGTGGTTTACCGGGAAAAACATGAGTCAGTGGGAGAATTTAATGTCATCACCATAGTAGCTCAGTGGTTTAGAGCGGCTGAAGGGACTCCAGAAGATCCGTGGTTCAAATCCCAGCGATGGCATTGAATTTTTATGTCTGACTCTACCCTTTCATAGTGCGTCCTACACAGTTCTAGTGTGAAAGAACAATTAATTTCCATTAATTGTACCTGATAGTGGTCCGAACTATAAAAATCGGGCCTTAAAGTACTTACAGCATAGTAAGTCGTCATTAAGGTAGCTGTCTCATGTGTTTATGAGAACTCCTAGTGGTTTACTATAAAGCCCGGGTCTTAAAGTACTTACAGCATAGTAAGTCGTCATTAAGGTAGTTGTCTCATGTGTTTATGAGAACTCCTAGTGGTTTACCGGGAAAAACAAGAGTCAGTTGGAGAATTCAATGTCATGTCGGCAAGTTGGTCATAGTAGCTCAATGGTTAAGAGCGGCTGGACGAAAACCAGAAGATCCGTGGTTCAAATCCCGGCCATGGCATTGAATTTTTTAGTCTGGTTCTATACTTTCGCAGTGTGTGCTACACACGGCCAGTGTGAAAGAACAATTAATTTCCATCAATTTACCTAATAGTGGTCCGAACTATAAAGCCCTGGCCTTAAAGTACTTACAGCATAATAAGTCGTCATTAAGGTAGTTGCCTCATATGTTTATGAGAACTCCTAGTTGTTTACCGGAAAAAACGGGTCATATATAAGGGCGCTCAACTACGGCGGTCATCAGCGCCCTTTAAAAAACTAGTCATGGCAAAAGCGGGATATAAAACTTTCTAAAAACTATACAAGTGTAACAAAACCTATTAAAAATACACCACATAAAAAAACATGAATCAAAACCTACTAAAAATTTCGTTCACTAAATCCTAAACTCTAAACTAGACAAGAATCTAAAAACCTTCTCCACGGGTCTCCACGCACGGCCTACACGTGTGTGGGCCTGTTGGAGTATTTAATGTCATGTCGGTACGTTGGCCATATTAACTCAAGGGTTAGAGCGGCTGAACGGAGATCAGAAGATCCGTGGATTAAATCCCGGCTATGGCACTGAATTTTTCAGTTGGACTCTACCTTTCCGTAGTCTATAAAATGTTAGTGTGGACGTTTTCTTGTTTTCTTTGATATTCATCGATTGTAGTACGCATATAATGTTTATATCCTGTTTTGAATGTCATTTCATATGTAATTGCATATTTATCAGCCTAAATAATTGAACTTTTGTTTTACAAACAGATACGTTTGTCATATGTTCAGAATTCTTTGATACATTCAATATAACTTGATCCCCTGCAAAAAAACACCTTCATTAACATATAGAACAAATAGTGGAATTTATAATTTTATTATGACATGTTCGAGATGTAAGTGAAAAAGTACAACAGTTACCTCTCTCACTCTTACTAAGTGATGTGTCTTTGTTATGAATCTAGGGTCACTTGAACTAGGCATTCTACGATTTTCTAATACTCAATTGAACAATTCTGTTCCATCAGGTAATATGTTAACATTTTGTTTTTGTGATTCTACATTAAACAAAATAGCGTTGCATGTCCGTGAAGTAATAATTGCATTACTACAAAATGAACTGTTGGCGTGTTTCTCTCCATAGCAACGTGCTGAAATAAAAGAATGCTAAAGCTTTTATGTAACCTCTCCTTTGCACTAAAATTAATGACAAGAGATAATCTGAAAGCTTTGTACGATTCATACAAAAAAAAATCTCTGGCGAGCCGTTTTATTTCAGTGGAATGCAAAGCTAAATGTGGCAAAATTCGTTCACGTTTTAAAAGCGAAAGTGCATCACAAACGGAATGGAACGAGAAAAGCATAGTCTAAAGGTAAAAGCTATGAATTCACTACGCTCTGACAGATTTACTGCCTACTCAATTTTACTTTGTTACTTTCTCTATCACCTATTGTATTCACTCGAAAGTTGGATACCGAAATTTCACCGAAAATACACGTTTAAAGGCCCCCCGCGTGACGGTTTGTATTGACTCTTGTACAAACGCTTATTACTCGATGTAGTGCGCGTTGATCGTCATATTTCCGTGTAGGTTCAAGGGAAATATCAGACCATGTACGCTTTATGAGAGACTTAAAGACAGCATGTATCAAGACGTCCCAAGTTTGCATCTTGGTCACGTTGAATTATCTCGATAGGCTTTTTCCGGGATGTTTCCTTATCCTGATAGATGAATATATACTAACACTAAGCTCCATGTACCCTGTACTTATTTAAACATCATTTCATTCATCGTCCGATATGACTTAACGTTGGAGCTTTTCTCTCATACTGAAAGATGAATGTCTGGTAACTCTAAGCTCTATGTATCCTGTACTCATTTGAACATCATTTCATTCATCGTCCGATATGACTTAACGTTGGAGGTTTTCTCTTATCCTGAAAGATGAATGTCTGGTAACTCTAAACTCTATGTACCCTGTACTTATTTAAACATCATTTCATTCATTGTCTGATATGACTTAACGTTGGAGGTTTTCTCTTATCCTGAAAGATGAATGTCTGGTAACTCTAAGCTCTATGTACCCGGTACTTATTTGAACATCATTTCATTCATCGTCCTATATGACTTAACGTTGGAGGTTTTCTCTTATCCTGAAAGATGAATGTCTTGTAACTGTAAGCTCTATGTACCCTGTACTTATTTGAACATCATTTCATTCATCGTCCGATATGACTTAGGAGGTTTTCTCTTATCCTGAAAGATGAATGTCTGGTAACTCTAAGCTCTATGTACCCTGTACTTAAACATCATTTCATTCGTCGTCCGATATGTTTTAACGTTGGAGGTTTTCTCTTATCCTGAAAGATGAATGTCTGGTAACTCTAAGCTCTATGTACCCTGTACTTATTTGAACATTATTTCATTCATCGTCCTATATGACTTAACGTTGGAGGTTTTCTCTTATCCTGAAAGATGAATGTCTGGTAACTGTAAGCTCTATGTACCCTGTACTTATTTGAACATCATTTCATTCATCGTCCGATATGACTTAGGAGGTTTTCTCTTATCCTGAAAGAAGAATGTGTGGTAACTCTAAGCTCTATGTACCCTGTACTTAAACATCATTTCATTCGTCGTCCGATATGATTTAACGTTGTAGGTTTTCTCTTATCCTGAAAGATGAATGTTTGATAACTCTAAGCTCTCTGTACCCTGTGCTCATTTGAACATCATTTTATTCATCGTCCGCTATGACTTAACTTTGGAGGTTTTGCCTTATCCTGAAGGATGAATGTTTGCTAGGTCTAAGCTCTATGGACTCTGTACTCATTTGTACTTTATTTCTTTCGTCTTGTGATAGGGTTTAACGTTGGAAGACGTAAAGAAAAGAGTTTTAAGGAGTTGTGCTGTACTAAAGGCTTTGGAATTCCACTTTTTTTGTGGGGGGGGGGCGACCAAGAGAACAGAATAGTGTACGATTTTAGTTTCATAAAACTACAAGTTCTCTCAATACAAATCTCGCAAAATGGTTTAATCCCTTTAAAGAGTAATTTGACAAAATTGTGAGATTTTTTGATAATCTTTGTTTTGACAGATGTGCAGAAGTTTGTCAAATTGATGAGGACTGCAGAGAAAACTCTTAGAAAACTCAACATTAAAAAAAAAAACTCAACATTAAATTTTCCATGAAATGTCAACCTTTCTGAGGAGTAATGCATATGGCCAACAGAGAAAGCTTGTTTAAACAGATGAGTGGTATTACGTCACTATTGCCTGTACATCAGTTGACTCTCTTACGGTGGACGGGTTCCAATCAAGTCAAAATGTAAACACCGTCATATGTTCACAAAGTAGAGAGTTAATATTCAACGTGTTAAAAGTGAACGAGAGAAAAACTTTCAACATCGTCCACATCCAAAAATGTTCGAACTCGATATGTTTGTAAAACGTGTTGTGTACAGAACTGTTTTACGAACAGATAAGAGAAATTCCTACAGTACTTAAACTTAAGACATAAAACAATCGACTACTACAGAATGAAGGAAAAACCAGACAGCGGCAGTCAATTGTTGCTTTACGTCATAGTATACTGAGGTACACAGTTACCATGTTATATCTGTGAGGACAATGCATTATTGGGAGTTGACAGGTCCGTCTTTGTTATGTAAATTAGACGCCTCCGTCCTCATCTTAGCATGTGAACACATTCACGATTGTGTCAATATCGTATTTCACCGAGAAAATGACGTAATTGTAACCTAGCTACCGCCCGAGTGCTTCCTTTACTGACACGTGCTCAAGAAATCCGAGTAACCGGTTTGACTCTTTCTAAAGGGTTTCCTTAAACACCTGGTACGTTTTGTCGATGTCAAAACTATTCATTTCGAGATGAAACAGGGGCTAGTTGCAACTCATTGAAATTACGAGGGCTGTTCAATAAACAATAATCATAATTATTTACGGTCATAATTTTTCGCACTAAAATTCAATCTTATTATAATCTGTTAGCTTAATGTGAAACAAACACGCTGTAGCACTTTCATTGTTGGTACTCCTGGTTCCCCCCTGTGAGAACCAGGCAAGTTCAGACATGTTCCTACCGCTGTATTGGAGCTAAAACGCGAGGAACAGTATGTGGCTTTGAAATTCTGCTTTCGTCTCAACAAATCTTCAGTTGAGGCCTATACAATGTTACAGGAGGCGTATGGAGAGTCTGTTCCTCCCTACAGCACAGCTCGAAGGTGATTAAAATGTTTAAAGAGGGGAGACATTCAATTTCAAAGTAAGGTGCTCCAATTACTGCTCTTACGGAATCAACACTGCTGCTGCCATTGTGAGAGAGGATTGACCACTTACCTTAAGATCACTTTCTGAAATACTGAACATTTCATCGGGTACCACCCACACGTTGGTGACAGAAACATTACACATGAGACGTGTTTGTGCGCGATGGGTTCCAAGACTGTCGATTCCCGAACAAAAGGACATTCACATGCAGGTCTGCATGCAGTTAAAGTTGATGTTAGAGGAAGATCTGGAGTTTCTTTCAAACGTAATCACTGCTGATGAAACTTGGCTACATCATTTTGATCCTGAGAGCAAACAGCAAAGCTAAGTTTGGAAATCTCCTTCATCACCAACCCCCAAAACAGCAAAAGTGGATGCTTCTAATGGGAAAGTTATGGTCATCTCATTCTTTGATATTCATGAAATGGTTTATCAGCATGTTATACCTGCACACACATCAGTAACTGGACAAATACTACAGGGATGTCCTGAAAACATTGTAAGTCCATATCAGGCGCAAATGACCACATTTCCGCGAAACAGGCTGGATGCTGCACCAAGATAATGCGCGGCCGCATATTGCCAATGGTGTTGCTGAATATCTTGCCAAAATCAAAGTGAAGTGCACCCCTCGCTCTCCGTATAGTCCGGATTGAGCCCCAAATGACCCTTTTGTATTCCCTAACTTGAAGAAGCGTCATCGTGGGAGGCATTATCCATCATCAGAACCAGTGGTGAAGGCTGCGGAGGCGATTTTGAAGGATCTCTCAAAAATGGTTTCCAGCATGTCTTTGAAGACTGGTAGAAACGCTGGGACAAGTACATCGCATTTTGTAGAATCAAAAAAAAAAAAAAAAAGAAAATCTTTATTGAACAGCCCTAGTAGAAGAGACTGATATATAAGTGGTAAATGTTTCACTATGATTGATTGCGTATCTTTCAAGAAACACTAACATATATTGCATTGAAATTCGACATGGAAATTGGTAGTGTGACACTACCAGTTCCATTAAGGTAGTGATATCATTATGATCTTGAAGGAGTTAAGTCCACGTGTTTTGATAATGCCACACTGATTTTTTTTTTATCCAAGGAAAATACCAGCGGTGTATCCGTATAGCTGTGAGAGTTACTTCCGTTAAGAGATAATTCGTCATTGTCATTGTCTTCAACGTTTGAGTACTGCAAATTTATGATGATATTTCCAAAATCCCGTTACGTGTTGTTTCTTTCCAAAAATCGTCTTCTTGTAGTTTATTTTATGTCTCACGCAGTTTTCCCAGTCTTGTTTTGTTCTTTGTCAATTTCTTCGTGAATAAGTCGTTCAACATCAGTCAGTTTAAAAGTAATATTTCTGTTTGCAACATAATTCTAGCCCACATTAACTCAATTGGATTGTTCTAGCAGTAGTAGGTGGATCACGTCTCATTGATCCAGCTGATGCACTTTTTCATGGAAGAGTAACTGAATAATGCCGCTTTGAACTCTCTAGAGTAAATAGAGATTACGAACCATTCATAAACAAAGATATAATGTGACCAGACACGTTCTGTCAGACTAGCAAGAAGTGTATCGTTTCCTCTCATTGAATTTAACAAACACCTTGGCTTATTCAAAGTACATATTTCTTTTGTCACGTCATGTCAAATGCTTACGTTTCAGTTCTGAGTAATTTCAAATATACGTTCACGCATACATGCCAACCAATAATGATATTCATTACAGTGCTTACGTCGCTATGCATTGTTATAATATAATGATATCTACTTTATTTATTTGTATTAGGAAAACTATTTGAGCTAAAAATATGGGGTTTTTATGGTTATGTTAAATACATTTCTCTCTCCTTCCTCATGGATCAGTTTTGGCATAATCTGAATTTTTGTCTTAGCGCGAATAGATTAATTACTTTGCCGCTCGTCACCCATCACTTAGCGGGAATACAATACGACAACACCGCAGGACTGCGATTGGTTGTTTGTTTAGTATTGTTCAAGGGCAAATACCTTCGCATTTGAAACATATAACATACACAAACTGCAGACGCCATTAAACCAGACGATTTACATTAAATTTTTATTTTTTACAGTGGAGGTAAATAGTTTTGAGGAATTCGTTGTTTTTTTGTTTAAATTTTGTAGCAATTATACCTTTGTTAAGTAGGGAGTCGTTATTCGCCTTTTATCTCCTGGCAACGTAAAACAGTAGAGCTTCAAAGCGATCACCTCTTAAAAATGTGACTATCGGGAAGCCTACCTCACTCTCATATTCCCATAGTATCTACAAGGAAACATGTGTAATCTCCACATGGATTGATTAAGAATAAAAAACAAACAAAAGTTTGTACAAGAGCTGTAAGAACACGCATCATAATATGAACTTCATGTTAGTTGAAGCGTTAGTTAGAGTCATTCCTGAACATTAATTTTTTTGTGTTGAGAATCCATAAGCTCACGTGTGAGGAAATTTGATAGTGCGAAAGTAAATGTAAACAGGTAGCTGCGGACGCGTATATTTTGATATTTAATAGATGTTGACACGGGCCCACGTGATTCAATTACGCGGCTGTTTGCTCGACAAACAAACAACGATGTGGTGGTCCTTAGGCCGTCTGAGTGACACGCATGTTCAGCCGCGCATGCGTGTTGAAATATCAGGTAAGTATACCTCCTCTGCTGTAAAGTGCACATTACATTGATCAGAAATACATGTTTTGTTATACAGTTGAGCCTCGTTTAACCGGACCAACTGGAACCAGGACCCATCTGAGTTAACGAATTTTGGGGTTATCCATAGAATGGCGGAAAAACGATACAACAACTTGTGCGTCCCGAAATATGGCAATGTTTCGACTTGACTCTCGAAATAAAACATCAATTTCTCTATGTTTGTTACTGCTTGTACGTGGGTCATAACAACAGTGAGCTTCTGTTGTCTCAGTTTAGTGTATCACTTACGAGTAGCGTGATCTCACATCCGCTTTAACATTAGAAGTTCATTTGTCAATGTTTCGGCTTGACTCTCGAAATAAAACATCAATTTCTCTATGTTTGTTACTGCTCGTACGTGGGTCATA
This sequence comes from Mantis religiosa, assembly GCA_030765055.1. Lineage (NCBI taxonomy): Eukaryota > Metazoa > Arthropoda > Insecta > Mantodea > Mantidae > Mantis > Mantis religiosa. The sequence continues at coordinate 11,975,117 of CM060953.1, read as the reverse complement.
ACAGCAGTGAGCTTCTGTTGTCTCAGCTTAGTGTATCACTTACGAGTAGCGTGATCTCACATCCGCTTTAACATTAGAAGTTCATTTGTCAATGTTTCGGCTTGACTCTCGAAATAAAACATCAATTTCTCCATGTTTGTTACTACTTGTACGGGGATCATAACAGTCGTGAGCTTCTGTTGTCTCAGTTTAGTGTGTCACTTAGGAGTAGCGTGATCTCACATTCACTTTAACATTATAAGTTCATTTGACAATGTTTCGACTTCACTCTCGAAATAAAACATCAATTTCTCTATGTTTGTTACTGCTTGTACGTGGGTCATAACAGCAGTGAGCTTCTGTTGTCTCAGTTTAGTGTATCACTTACGAGTAGCGTGATCTCACATCCGCTTTAACATTAGAAATTCATTTGGCAATGTTTCGGCTTGACTCTCGAAATAAAACATCAATTTCTCTATGTTTGTTACTGCTTGTATGTGGGTCATAACAGCAGTGAGCTTCTGCTGTCTCAGTTTAGTGTATCACTTACGAGTAGCGTGATCTCACATCCGCTTTAACATTAGAAGTTCATTTGGCAATGTTTCGGCTTGACTCTCGAAATAAAACATCAATTTCTCTATGTTTGTTACTACTTGTACGTGGGTCATAACAGCAGTGAGCTTCTGTTGTCTCAGTTTAGTGTATCACTTACGAGTAGCGTGATCTCACATCCGCTTTAACATTAGAAGTTCATTTGTCAATGTTTCGGCTTGCCTTTCGAAATAAAACATCAATTTCTCTATGTTTGTTACTACTTGTACGTGGGTCATAACAGCAGTGAGCTTCTGTTGTCTCAGTTTAGTGTATCACTTACGAGTAGCGTGATCTTACATCCACTTTAACATTAGAAGTTCATTTGGTAATGTTTCGACTTGACTCTCGAAATAAAACATCTTTTTCTGTATGTTTGTTACTACTTGTACGGGGATCATAACAGTCGTGAGCTTCTGTTGTCTCAGTTTAGTGTATCACGAGTAGCGTGATCTCACGAAATTCATTTGGCAATGTATTGCCTGGACTCTCGAAATAGAACATCAATGTGTCTATGTTTGCTACTGCTTATATGTGGGTCATAACCACAACCTGAATCTGAGTACTCTTTATTTCCATTTTCAGTGACAGTATGATGCAATGATTTCTTTTGTAATCGGTTCGTAACCCCCGTCATTGTTAATGTCTTCTTCAAATCGGCACAGCAATAGATATTTTTAAAAAGTCTATAAAACCTTCTTTCACATTTACGTATTTGGTTTTCTTTTATTCACACACATCACGCAACAACTTTATCTCACAACCTTATTATACTTCTATTTGTTGTATTTACCAAAAAAGTTACCTTATATATTTCGTTATAATTTGTAATATTATGTCATTTTTATTCATTGAAGATCACCGTCACTTTACAAATGGAAACTTATATATTACATAGAAAGTGTAATTAATTCTTGTTGCTATGCGATGTAATACTGATTAGTTTTGATTGGCAACACAACTAAACGCGTGTGCTGCCATCTGTTGTTTACACAGCAACTTTGATTTTGACGGTTCGTGGCTGCATGCAAATAACACAGTGCACCTAGTGTGTGCATTAGAAAATAAAAGGTAACTAAGATTTTGTTGATGTGAAGGAGTACTCACTCTGGCGTAGATATTAAAATCTCCCCCATAAGGTCATATCCTCTTTAATTACTCAGCTTGATTTCATAGCTCATATGAGCTTGTTGTTTTTTTTTTCTGTTTTGCTGGGCGGGGCGGGGTGAAGGAGTATGAAAATGCTGTGTAATTATAAACCACTGCTCCAATTTGTAGCATAAACTATTAGTTTTATTTGCAGACTTTTCATTATGCGGAAAACTGCGTGCAGCCTTAAATTTGACACCCATAAAACAAAGTATTTTTTGTTGAACATGTGTAAACTACACCAGAATAAACGAGGTGCCATTAATGTAGATGTTACTCGTTAATGTTTGCAGCAGAACGAAGTTAGCCAGCGTTTTGCAAATTGTTTGTGGGGTACATCTTACTATGTGATAACAGCTCGTGTGCTCATTATCAAGTGGGGTGATGTTCGTAGTTGAGCAGGACGATGCAGAAACGATGTTCAAATAAGTACAGGGTACATAGAGCTTAGAGTTAGCAGACATTTATCTTTCAGGATAAGAGAAAACCTACAGCGTTAAGTCATATCGGACGATGAATGAAATGATGTTCAAATAAGTACAGGGTACATAGAGCTTAGAGTTACCAGACATTCATCTTTCAGGATAAGAGAAAACCTCCAACGTTAAGTCATATCGGACGATGAATGAAATGATGTTCAAATAAGTACAGGGTACATAGAGCCTAGAGTTACCAGACATTCATCTTTCAGGATAAGAGAAAACCTCGTTGAATGAAATGATGTTCAAATAAGTACAGAGTACATAGAGTTTAGAGTTACCAAACATTCATCTTTCAGGACAAGAGAAAACCTCCAACGTTAAGTCATATCGGACGATGAATGAAATGATGTCCAAATAAGTACAGGGTACATAGAGCTTAGAGTTACCAGACATTCATCTTTCAGAATAAGAGAAAACCTCCAATGTTAAGTCATATCCGACGATGAATGAAATGATGTTCAAATAAGTACAAGGTACAGAGAGCTAAGAGTTACCAGACATTCATCTTTCAGAATAAGAGAAAACCTCCAATGTTAAGTCATATCGGACGATGAACGAAATGATGTTCATATGAGTACAGGGTACATAGAGCGTAGTTACCAGACATTCATCTTTCAGGATAAGAGAAAACGTCCAATGTTAAGTCATATCGGACGATGAATGAAATGATGTTCAAATATGTACAGGGTACATAGAGCTTAGAGTTACCAAACATTCATCTTTGGGGATAAGAGAAAACCGCCAACGTTAAGTCATATCGGACGATGAATGAAATGATGTTCAAATAAGTACAGGTTACATAGAGCTTAGAGTTACCAGACATTAATCTCTCACGATACGGTAAACCTCGTGAAGGACTTATCGACCCTCACCGTATTTCGAAGTCGGGATTTCTAAACGTGAGGCAGACACGCTAACATCCTCGCTACAAAGGCGGATTGTTTGGGGCCAAGTGATCTGATATGGACAACAATAAGGTGTTGTGGACGGCAAGAACTTTAGAGAGTACGCTAGAGCCTTGACTTCACTCCAGACTTCAATACATGCATTTGTTTTTGCTGCGGTTTAAAGAGATCTGTGCTCATCATTGTTGTATACTTCTTTCCAAATTTTGTTTACGTGGTCAGTAGTTATTCAGTATGAAATACAGCAATTTTTTGTGGAGAAGCAACTTTTTAGTTCTGCATTGTAGTAATTGCCATCAAGTAATACTTAAAACCAGGATTGACAATATTTGCCCACTTTTGCGCGGCAGTGTCTCAAGGTTCGCTACGCCTCGCGGAACGCCGCTACGTGTAATGTGCGCACTGCAGCTGTTGTGTTTGGTCTGCCAGCCAATGAGTGCATCTAGCCCCTAATCTGAGCAGACACAAGCACACATGTAGATGTTTGTTCTGCTCATGAATAATAATCGACCAGCCCCCGTGTCTTTGCGCGAACCAACCGCAACGACCTCCATTATGATCACAGTAATGTAGAGACACTCCGATTAATTCCATTGCATTGCGTTGGTAATCAGCGTCTAGCTTTTAAAGATGTGCTTTACCGTACGTAATGGAGGTAGTCACACGTTCACTCCAAGGTACATTTGACAAAAAATTGGTCGTGTCCATACGTTTGAGACACCTAAATGAAAATGATATATCAATATAATTTTAAGTCTAACTAGCACTCAATGTCCATCCATTATGAGACGTGTACGTAAAATAAGGTCTCCTATTTTATTTAATATAGAAAACAGGTTTACTGTCAGTGAATGTTACATTGCTGGAATAGCTTGCAGCTATTTTTCAACGTGATGACCATTGCGATCCAAGCACTTTTGCATGCGCTGTGGCAGTTTTTGTATACCCTTGTCATAGCACTCTCCCGCCAAGTTGCGCAGGTATTGCTCAACCTCGTTGGTCTGGAAATGTGTTTCACCCAGGTGTGACTTCAACTCAGGAAACAGATTATAATCACTAGGTGCTAAGTCTGGACTGAAGGGGGGATGGGTGAGGATGTCCCATCCGAACTGGGCAAGGAGATCAGCCATTTCATGTGCAGTATGGGGATGAGCGTTGTCGTGATGAAAAATCACTCCCTTCGTCAGCATTCCCCTTCTGAGGAGAACGTTCTTTAGTTTCTGGTGTTGTGTAGTGCACGCAGGTTTCATCGCCAGTGACAATTGAATCCAACAATTTCTCGCCCTGTACTGCATAGCGCTCCAGGAATCGGAGGGGCGCTTCAATGCCGTTTATGGTCTTCAGTGAGCATTTTGAGGAGCCACCTCGCACACACCTTGCGATAATGCAAATGTTCGGTCAAAATCTTGTTAGTGGTAGTCATACTGAATTCAGGGATAAGTTCGCACAGCTCGCGAACTGTCACACGCCGATCTTTAAGCATTTCTTGCTCCACTTTTGCAATTGTTTCGGCTGAAACCAAAGGCCGACCAGAACGCTGTTCCGTCATGGACTCCATACACTGTGGCCCATAGACTTCGCATAACTGACGATGAAATACAGTGGCGGTTGTACCCTTGGCTCTCATAAAATGGATCACTGCACGCAACTCACACTTGGCGGCGGAAGTGATAGGAAGCTACATCGCAAACGGCTGCCCAGCCCAGACTGTGATGGGGATTGAAGGGGTGATACAAAGCTACATGCCAGTGTTCCCGGATCTCGCGTAATAACGTTCCTCACGGCTCCAGCGCCTTGGAGAACTTATTTTACAGATACGTCTAGTAACTGATGTTCACCTGTAGCTCACATTGCAGAATGCAAAGGATTCCTTCAGTTGGATTGATAAAAAAATCGTTCTAAATTCAAAAGACAACAGAGATGAAGCAAAGTAAGTTCTCTTTCCTCAATCAATAATAAAGCTACGTACAGAAAATTTACCTAGCAACCGAAAGTTACATGCCCTTCTCAAACAGTGTTCAAAGGATACAACATTACTTTGGCCTCCCAGAAGGAATTTAGTGTGCAACACCTTTTGGTATTACATAATACAAAGGCTATACCCACAGACAAAAGCTTAGGTGTGTACTGGATAAACTGCAACGGCTGTGACTACTTTTACACTGTCAAAACAAAAAGGAATTTGGACATTAGGCTTAAAAAGCACTTCAAAAACATCAAGAAGAAAGATACATAAAATGTGCATTTCCAGTCAAAAATGAAAAGTGTTTGGGAGTCCTACTGCATTAAGCACTTGGGAAAAGATATTCATAAAGAAATATGAAACAAAACTCTTTAATTTCGACACCACCTGTGATGAGAACCCCAAGATCAACTTCCAATCGGCACCGACATTCAACTGTCGAATTTGGCTCAGGCTGTTAGTAAAGCTCTAACGAAACGTTCTAGGTAAACACTAGTAATATATGGAGCATGGACTACTAGTCCCTTGTTATTTATCTCAATTCTCCAATACCTCTGCACAACTCTTATCAAAAGGAAAGGCGTTATTCATTTTTTTATATATAGATCAAACAAAGGGAACGAAATTTCAGAGACATCACTTAACGACCACCTGTTTAAAACATTTGACTATCAAACACTACTGTATTCCCTTGTAACTACAATAAGTTAATGTTGATCTTGAAGTAGATAGAGCAATTAGTGTTTACAAGAATAGAGAAAGTCATGTATACATCCCATAACGACTAGCTGTTTAAAAAACATTTGACTATCACTTAAAGTCTACTATATTCCCTAGTAACTACAATAAGATAATATTTATCTTGAAGTAGATAGAGCAATAAGTGTTTGTACAAGAGTAGAAAAAGTCATGCATACATCACATAACGTCCAGCTGTTTAAAACATTTGACTATCAGTTAAAGTCTACTGTATTCCCTTGTAACTACAATAAGATAATGTTTATCTTGAGGTAGATAGAGCAATACGTGTTTGTACAAGAGTAGAGAAAGTCATGTATACATCACATTACGACCAAAACATTTGACTATCGCTTAGTCTACTGTATTCCCTTGAAACTACAATAAGATAATGTTTATCTTGAAGGAGATAGAGCAATTAGAGTTTGTACAAGAGTAGAGAGTCATGTATACATCAAATAACGACCAAAACATTTGACTATCACTTAAAGTATACTGTATTCTCTTGTAACTACAATAAGATAATGTTTATCTTGAAGTAGATGGAGCAATAAGTGCTTGTACAAGAGTAGAGAAAGTCATGCATACATCACATAACGACTAAAACATTTGACTATCACTTAAGGTCTTCTGTATTCCCTTGTAACTACAATAAGATAATGTTTATCTTGACGTAGATAGAGCAATAAGTGTTTGTACAAGAGTAGAGAAAGTTATGTATACATCACATAACGACTAAAACATTTGACTATCACTTAAGGTCTTCTGTATTCCCTTGTAACTACAATAAGATAATGTTTATCTTGACGTAGATAGAGCAATAAGTGTTTGTACAAGAGTAGAGAAAGTCCTGTATACATCACATAACGACCGAAACATTTGACTATCACTTAAAGTCTACTTTATTCCCTTGTAACTATTATAAGATAATGTTTATCTTGAAGTAGATAGAGCAATAAGTGTTTGTACAAGAGTAGAGAAAGTCATGTATACATCACATAACGACTAGCTGTTTAAAAAACATTTGACTATCACTTAAAGTCTACTGTATTCCCTTGTAACTACAATAAGATAATGTTTATCTTGAGGTAGATAGAGCAATACGTGTTTGTACAAGAGTAGAGAAAGTCATGTATACATCACATAACGACCAAAACATTTGACTATCACGTAAAGTCTACTGTATTCCCTTGTAACTACAATAAGATAATGTTTATCTTGAGGTAGATAGAGCAATACGTGTTTGTACAAGAGTAGAGAAAGTCATGTATACATCACATAACGACCAAAACATTTGACTATCGCTTAGTCTACTGTATTCCCTTGTAACTACAATAAGATAATGTTTATCTTGATAGAGCAATAAGTGCTTGTACAAGAGTAGAGAAAGTCATGTGAGTACAATAAGTCGCACTTTTGCTTCTTGCTTTCAGTTAGTGTTTTGGAGATTAAAAGTTTAGGCACAGTTTTAGCTACTTTTTTCCGCCTGCAGTGCTTCTGGCATTTTCACATTATTCTCCATAAGAACGAATGAGGGAAATACAACACGTTAAGCTAGTTACACATGGGATTTTTTTCCCTCCCAGCATTAGAAAGATTTAATTTTACCAGAACCCTCTGGCGACCCTTACATGACGTTATCCATTAGCTTCAAGCATTAAATTGGTTAGGCGTATCGATATTTCGCAACTAACGTGCCCTGCGTAACGCGTGTTGCTTCGTTGGAAAATAACTTGTGGTAGCAGATATTAAAATAATCCAAGGCTTAATTTAAACAGCCACAAGTAGAGGGTAATCTGATTATTTTGTCACTTCCGGCTGTGGAAGTTTAATGAAGTGGCATCTTACTGCTGATGATGTGTGTTTCGATTGTTTTGTTAAAAATGCGGATATAAGGGCTAAATTCTACTCTCCAAGCGAAAAGTGCATTCGACCGTTTACTCTGTTAAATGACTTAAGGGAATGCACCTGTGAAATTGTATGAAGTTCTGGAAAAAATGATAAAAGTCGAGTATTTTGCTTTTCACTGTACACTCCATGCTTTTGTAAAATGTTCCATGCTGCATTTAACATAATACATGCTCATATTGATGGATATTGCCTTTTGGAGCAGTGATGTTCAGTCGCGTGTAATGCTGTTACTTCATTAAACTCACACACAAATTCACACTCATTCAAGCCCGCATTTGTAGCGTAGATGGTAGCGTGTCTGCCTCACTTTAAAGTGGTCCTGAGATGGAATCTGTCACGGTGAGCTCTGTGGATAAGGTTTTTTCCACCTGAAAGATGAATGTCTGGTAACTCTAAGCTCTATGTACCCAGTACTTATTTGAACATCATTTCATTCATCGTCCGATATGACTTAACGTTGGAGGTTTTCTCTTATCCTGAAAGATGAATGTCTGATAACTCTAAGCTCTATGTACTCTGTACTCATTTTAACATCATTTCATTCATCGTCCGATATGACTTAACGTTGGAGGTTTTCTCTTATCCTGAAAGATGAACGTCTGATATTTCTACGCTCTATGTACCCTGTACTTATTTGAACATCATTTCATTCATCGTCCGATATGACTTAACGTTGGAGGTTTTCTCTTATCCTGAAAGATGAATGTCTGGTAACTCTAAGCTCTATGTACCCTGTACTTATTTGAACATCATTTCATTCATCGTCCGATATGACTTAACGTTGGAGGTTTTCTCTTATACTGAAAGATGAATGTCTGGTAACTCTAAGCTCTATGTACCCTGTACTTATTTGAACATCATTTCATTCATCGTCCGATATGACTTAACGTTGGAGGTTTTCTCTTATCCTGAAAGATGAATGTCTGGTAACTCTAAGCTCTATGTACCCTGTACTTATTTGAACATCATTTCATTCATCGTCCGATATGACTTAACGTTGGAGGTTTTCTCTTATCCTGAAAGATGATTGTCTGGTAACTCTAAGCTCTATGTACTCTGTACTTATTTGAACATCATTTCATTCATCGTCCGATATGACTTAACGTTGGAGGTTTTCTCTTATACTGAAAGATGAATGTCTGGTAACTCTAAGCTCTATGTACTCTGTACTTATTTGAACATCATTTCATTCATCGTCCGATATGACTTAACGTTGGAGGTTTTCTCTTGTCCTGAAAGATGAATGTCTGGTAACTCTAAGCTCTATGTGCTCTGTACTTATTTGAACATCATTTCATTCATCGTCCGATATGACTTAACGTTGGAGGTTTTCTCTTATCCTGAAAGATGAATGTCTGATAACTCTAAGCTCTATGTACCCTGTACTCATTTGAACATCATTTCATTCATCGTCCGATATGACTTAACGTTGGAGGTTTTCTCTTGTCCTGAAAGATGAATGTCTGGTAACTCTAAGCTCTATGTACCCTGTACTTATTTGTACATTATTTCATTCATCGTCCGATATGACTTAACGTTGGAGGTTTTCTCTTGTCCTGAAAGATGAATGTCTGGTAACTCTAAGCTCTATGTACCCTGTACTTATTTGTACATTATTTCATTCATCGTCCGATATGACTTAACGTTGGAGGTTTTCTCTTATCCTGAAAGATGAATGTCTGTTTACTCTAAGCTCTATGTGCTCTGTACTTATTTGAACATCATTTCATTCATCGTCCGATATGACTTAACGTTGGAGGTTTTCTCTTATCCTGAAAGATGAATGTCTGGTAACTCTAAGCTCTATGTACCCTGTACTTATTTGTACATTATTTCATTCATCGTCCGATATGACTTAACGTTGGAGGTTTTCTCTTATCCTGAAAGATGAATGTCTATTTACTATAAGCTCTATGTGCTCTGTACTTATTTGAACATCATTTCATTCATCGTCCGATATGACTTAACGTTGGAGGTTTTCTCTTATCCTGAAAGATGAATGTCTGGTAACTCTAAGCTCTATGTACTCTGTACTTATTTGAACATCATTTCATTCATCGTCCGATATGACTTAACGTTGGAGGTTTTCTCTTGTCCTGAAAGATGAATGTCTGGTAACTCTAAGCTCTATGTGCTCTGTACTTATTTGAACATCATTTCATTCATCGTCCGATATGACTTAACGTTGGAGGTTTTCTCTTATCCTGAAAGATGAATGTCTGATAACTCTAAGCTCTATGTACCCTGTACTCATTTGAACATCATTTCATTCATCGTCCGATATGACTTAACGTTGGAGGTTTTCTCTTATCCTGAAAGATGAATGTCTGGTAACTCTAAGCTCTATGGACCCTGTACTTATTTGAACATCATTTCATTCATCGTCTGATATGACTTAACGTTGAAGGTTTCCTCTTATCCTGAAAGATGCATGTCTGGTAACTCAAAGCTCTATGTACCCTGTACTTATTTAAACATCATTTCATTCATCGTCCGATATGACTTAACGTTGGAGGTTTTCTCTTATCCTTAAAGATGAATGTCTGGTAACTCTAAGCTCTATGTACCCTGTACTTATTTGAACATCATTTCATTCATCGTCCGATATGACTTAACGTTGGAGGTTTTTCTCTTATCCTGAAAGATGAATGTCTGGTAACTCTAAGCTCTATGTACCCTGTACTTATTTGAACATCATTTCATTCATCGTCCGATATGACTTAACGTTGGAAGTTTTCTCTTATCCTGAAAGATGAATGTCTGGTAACTCTAAGCTCTATGTACCCTGTACTTATTTGAACATCATTTCATTCATCGTCCGATATGACTTAACGTTGCAGGTTTTCTCTTATCCTGAAAGATGAATGTCTAGTAACTCTAAGCTCTATGTACCCTGTACTTATTTGAACATCATTTCATTCATCGTCCGATATGACTTAACGTTGCAGGTTTTCTCTTATCCTGAAAGATGAATGTCTGGTAACTCTAAGCTCTATGTACCCTGTACTTATTTGAACATCATTTCATTCATCGTCCGATATGACTTAACGTTGGAGGTTTTCTCTTATCCTGAAAGATGAATGTCTAGTAACTCTAAGCTCTATGTATCCTGTACTCATTTGTACATCATTTCATTCATCGTCCGATATGACTTACCGTTGGAGGTTTTCTCTTATCCTGAAAGATGAATGTCTGGTAACTCTAAGCTCTATGTACCCTGTACTCATTTGAACATCATTTCATTCATCGTCCGATATGACTTAACGTTGGAGGTTTTCTCTTATCCTGAAAGATGAATGTCTGGTAACTCTAAGCTCTATGTACCCTGTACTCATTTAAACATCATTTCATTCATCGTCCGATATGACTTAACGTTGGAGGTTTCTCTTATCCTGAAAGATGAATGTCTGGTAACTCTAAGCTCTATGTACCCTGTACTTATTTGAACATCATTTCATTCATCGTCCGATATGACTTAACGTTGGAGGTTTTTCTCTTATCCTTAAAGATGAATGTCTGGTAACTCTAAGCTCTATGTACCCTGTACTTATTTGAACATCATTTCATTCATCGTCCGATATGACTTAACGTTGGAGGTTTTCTCTTATCCTGAAAGATGAATGTCTAGTAACTCTAAGCTCTATGTATCCTGTACTCATTTGTACATCATTTCATTCATCGTCCGATATGACTTAACGTTGGAGGTTTTCTCTTATCCTGAAAGATGAATGTCTGGTAACTCTAAGCTCTATGTACCCTGTACTCATTTGAACATCATTTCATTCATCGTCCGATATGACTTAACGTTGGAGGTTTTCTCTTATCCTGAAAGATGAATGTCTAGTAACTCTAAGCTCTATGTACCCTGTACTCATTTAAACATCATTTCATTCATCGTCCGATATGACTTAACGTTGGAGGTTTCTCTTATCCTGAAAGATGAATGTCTGGTAACTCTAAGCTCTATGTACCCTGTACTTATTTGAACATCATTTCATTCATCGTCCGATATGACTTAACGTTGGAGGTTTTTCTCTTATCCTTAAAGATGAATGTCTGGTAACTCTAAGCTCTATGTACCCTGTACTTATTTGAACATCATTTCATTCATCGTCCGATATGACTTAACGTTGGAGGTTTTTCTCTTATCCTGAAAGATGAATGTCTGGTAACTCTAAGCTCTATGTACCCTGTACTCATTTAAACATCATTTCTTTCATCGCCCGATATAACTTAACGTTGGAGGTTTTCTCTTATCCTGAAAGATGAATGTCTGGTAACTCTAAGCTCTATGTACCCTGTACTTATTTGAACATCATTCCATTCATCGTCCGATATGACTTAACGTTGGAGGTTTTCTCTTATCCTGAAAGATGAATGTCTGGTAACTCTAAGCTCTATGTACCCTGTACTCATTTGAACATCATTTCATTCATCGTTCGATATAACTTAACGTTGGAGGTTTTCTCTTATCCTGAAAGATGAATGTCTGGTAACTCTAAGCTCTATGTACCCTGTACTCATTTGAACATCATTTCATTCATCGTTCGATATGACTTAACGTTGGAGGTTTTCCCTTATCCTTAAAGATGAATGTCTGGTAACTCTAAGCTCTATGTACCCTGTACTTATTTGAACATCATTTCATTCATCGTCCGATATGACTTAACGTTGGAGGTTTTCCCTTATCCTTAAAGATGAATGTCTGGTAACTCTAAGCTCTATGTACCCTGTACTTATTTGAACATCATTTCATTCATCGTCCGATATGACTTAACGTTGGAGGTTTTTCTCTTATCCTGAAAGATGAATGTCTGGTAACTCTAAGCTCTATGTACCCTGTACTTATTTGAACATCATTTCATTCATCGTCCGATATGACTTAACGTTGGAGGTTTTCCCTTATCCTTAAAGATGAATGTCTGGTAACTCTAAGCTCTATGTACCCTGTACTTATTTGAACATCATTTCATTCATCGTCCGATATGACTTAACGTTGGAGGTTTTTCTCTTATCCTGAAAGATGAATGTCTGGTAACTCTAAGCTCTATGTACCCTGTACTCATTTGAACATCATTTCATTCATCGTCCGATATGAGTTAACATTGGAGGTTTTCTCTTATCCTGAAAGACGAATGTCTGGTAACTCTAAGCTCTATGTACCCTGTACTCATTTGAGTATCGTTTCATTCACCTTCCGATATAATTTTAAGTTGGAAGACGTGAATTAAGAAAAAAAGACGCTCGTTCATGTTCCCAATTACTATGGGGGCTGAACAAGTCAGACAAGATTTAATGTTTATAGCCAGATTCATAAAATAAAATATAAAAAAATAGTAATAGCCAAAATGGTATTTCCTTTTCCAATGATACCTCGCATGAGTTTTAAAATATTGTAATTTTTTGACTGTAATAGTCTATTAAAGGTAAAGGGATGTGTAAATTGTAATCACAATACATATAAAGTTCAGATGATTGATGGGAAATGGAGATATTTCCGGAACAATTAAGAAACCAAAAAATCTCTATCATTTAAGGTGTTACCGTTATCTTAGTTTGTTTGTTTCGGCAGACCTTTATCTCGCGCTGTCTCTAACTGCTTATGCAAGCTCTTTATTACCGTCTGTTATCTATATGCGCCGAAAGTTTTATGCCCGTTGCCGTGACACTGCTCCCTGCTCAAGTCTGGTCGTCCCGAACAGCACAATCGTAGCAGGCCAGACGATCCAGGTGTAAAGTCTTTTTAGTTAACTGGTTGGTACCTCGGCCGCGCTCAAACCATCCCCAACCGGCTCTCTTTGTAGGGAAAAACTGTTCCTCCCCCTAACCACAATGTCATAAACATCTTAGGAAACACCAACCGGGGTCAGAAGTGAAGAATGTTAGGCACGTGCTTACAGCTGAGAATTTCCAGGGTTGCCGTTGTTTAAAATAACGTTTACGGGCAAAATATAAATAAATAAAGCAATGATTAATGATTTAAATGATTAATGTTTCCTATAATAATACACAATGTTACAACTCTTTATAACATAACTGAAAAGAGATATATTACCTATGCTGTTATGGTATTAGTACTTATATTACGTACAAGAACTAAATGCGTATTATTAGCAAAATATCTAAGGAAAGTTTAGTAAATCATTACAATTTTAAAGGGTTAAATTGCATCAGTGTGCATGAATTTGCGAGGGATATTTACTTGCGAATTAAAGAAGCACTTTAGATATTCTGGTAGTTAATAGATTACACGTTAGAGCTTTGTTTATTGTAATCGTGAGCCGATTTTTCCTAAAACATTTTCCTTTGTTCTATGGCAGCTACAGGTGGTGAATTTCTGTTGATTTAACAAAGCAATAAATACTTCAAAAGTAAAAAAAGAGGTAAAAAAGATGAACCTGTGTATTAAAGAGAACCTAGTAAGGAAACTAACTCTTTTTAAATTTTCGAAGCTTTTTTCAAGGATGTCTGCTAATTTTACAAATTTGAATAAGGTTAAGCAGTATATTTTTTTTTGGGGGGGGGGGTCCTTCTGCTAAACACAATTTAAATAAATAATCACGTACATTTCGCATAATAATTAAATGTCATAAACGCTTTAGAACGCGAGAAAGTTTAGAAATACTGTTAGGTATATATTAAAAGTATGAATGGAAATCCACGTTAGCATATCCATGTTAGGTTCGATACCCACGATCTCCACATCTTAATTAAATTACGCAAGTGCTAAACGACAATAACTATTAAACACTAATAAATTTATAAAACTGTACTAAGTAAAACACTATGTAACTTCTATAAATATAAGCTTAATTAACACACATAGGAAGCACGTTTGCACAGTCTAAGATAATTTCGGAGAACACAAGAGAAATATTACAACAGCGCTTTAACTTGGTGAACGTATTAAGAAGGACCACCCATATGTTTAAGGGTAGAAGACCCATATAATTGCTTACATGTGAGGAGGCGTGGTCAGAAGGGAAAGCTTTTGACGCCGCCTGGGATGCGATGGACGAGGCTGCTATACCTCGGCCGCTGCCTTTGACGGACCCTCAACACCGACCCTCCTTCTCCCAGATCTTTCTGCAAGGTTGCCAGCTTTCTCGATGCGTCATGAGCATCGCACGAGGTTTCGTCTAAATAAATTATCTTATGTCCAAAACTTCCTTAGTTTTGACAAGGCAAGCTACAATTCTACTTGATTCCATAATAACCCTTATCTTACTCAAAGTGCGGTATTTGATACCCAGCTCCTTTAGGAGGTCGCACAAAGTGCAGTGCCCATAAGGAAAATCAGAAATTTCTTGCAAATGTGCAACCAATTCGTCAAAGGTGGGCGCTCTCCCTTTTGCATAGAATCTGTAAATTTCTCGACGAATTAAATCGCATGTGAAATTATCTACTTTAGAGAAACGTATGCTTTTGTTTTCTCACTTGATCGGCGTCTTTGGTATTCCTTTCATCACAATATTTCTTACTGTATTTCTGTGAATATCCAGAATTTATCATCAGGTTCATTGCACAAACACTTACCAAGATTATTTGTCAGAACATATTTATATATGTTCAAAACAAGCGCTTGAATTTGCTTAGAAACAGTTCCCGTTATTACTTTGTTTTTTTGAGGCTTCTCCAGTAACATAACTCGGCCCAGTTATTCACACTATTGTGTTCACTTTGATTATTTTCACTTGACTGAAAGTTATCTATTACTTGATTTGAATTTACCACTGCATTTCCCTCCCACGGTCTCCACATCGTTCAAATTTACAAATTTGACTGTCTTGACTGTATTCATAAAAGTCAAGGTTACAAACACAAAAAATTGCTCTTTATTTCCGTAGAAATTAATCTGACAGTCCAGCATTACGTGGCATACACAATACAACTAGCAAGGTCAACGAACACAACACACGGCACACAGCTGTTCATGCACACGAGTTTAATTAAGAACTCACTTCAGTGACGGGCGGGCTCTCTTTTTATAGATTACTGACATTCCGGAATCCTCTCAAACAATCGAGTCGCGGCTGGAACAAAGACAAACTCTCCAGAAATCCGTCCTTCCCCCCACTGTCTCGGCGAGCTTTAACTATACACTGCAATGCCTGTCTCTTTGAACTAGTCGCCCGCGCCGCCTGGATCAACAATAGGCTCAGGAGAGCATTTTATTTTTATGTATTGTGACTTTGTGGGTTCGTGAAATGAAAAGTTCAATTGCACCACTCAAAAATGTTCTTTATTTCCACCGACTTTTAGTTGAACTCTTGCCAATTACACAGAATTACGTAATGCACACAATTAGGTTTCACCAGTTCGTCCGTTACAGTTCCACTGCACGCTCACAGTTACGCACACTCTTCCGATGTACGTACACAGTCTTCTCGTCCGTACACTAGCACGGCGCTACTTCGCTGCTCGCCAAGAACTGACTCAACTCACTCACTGCAGCCCTTTTTATAGCAATATCGCCGTTTCCTCGAAGCCTCTCGTTTCAGTGAATCACCGCGAAGGTTCCAGACGGCAGGGGAAGGGGGAAGAGGCGGCCAGCGACAAGTGACACTTCCCTAATCATCCCCTCAGTGACTGAGATTAATGGGTGGGTGTGGGTCGGATGCCTCTGGTCCCTTCTCAGCTGTCGTTGGTCGGGCTTTCCGATAATTGGGTGACAGTATTCCAAAAATGTGATAAGGAACTGAACTTTTTCCTTTTTTTTTTCTTTAATTATATTTCGAACCTTTTCGGTTAAATTAATTTATGTATGTATACTTGCAAGAAATAAAAATGTATGTATTTTAGTTTCTGCGAATAGTTTATTCTGAATGACTTTTGAATAACTACTAAACCATAAAGGGTTTAAGCACAGAGCTTATCTTTTTGGGCTGGTATTGTGGTTACTTTGAGTTTTGAAATACTTTATACTTGTTTCCAACTGAAAATCATATTCTTTTACTTTCGCGATTGCTTGTTTTATCCGCATCCAAAAGAGTAGTGCATTAACTAGAAAGTATGAATAGTTTTTACAAGAGGAAATAGAGAACGTCATGTAAATGCGGAGGATTATTTACGAACTGTCCTTTCACTGATATAAATCCGTGTATTGGGGTCGAGTTCATTAATATTATAAAACTTTGGCAGAACGCAATAAAAGGCAATTCCGTTTTTTTTTTTAGAGCTTGTCAGTTGTCACAAAATGTTAGTTCTATTGACATAAACACGCTTTGATGTCCAGCTGAATGGCAGAGCGGAATGAAAAGCGTCGCTGAGCTCTTAAGACGGACCTCAAAGGCCATTACAGACTACAGATTAGCAAATGTCAACCAGCCGATAGCGGTTTGTGGCGGGATATTAATTACAATGATGGATGGTTCACACAACCAAAACTAGGCCACGCATTGTTCCCATTATCTCAACTAAGTTTGGCAAGGTGCTTTTTTAATTTTCACCTTTTTATCGTGCAGATATAGGAGGCTAACGCGTTAAGGGATCGCGAACTTACGAGGTACTTCAGAAAGTAAGTTCTGTTTGGTAATAAAATTAAATTGTATACAGATACAGAAACATTACTTATTACACAAAATTCTACAACTTTTAAACTACCTTTCCATATAACTGCCGAATTCTGCAGGCATTTCTCATAGCGAGGCACAAGTTCTTGTATACCTTCTTCATAGAAGTCTGTCACCTGTTTCTTCAACCAGTTGGAAACATTTCTTTCAGCTCTTCGTCATTGTTGAAGTGTTGACTGCCAAGGAAAGATTTGAGATGCAAAAACAGATGAAAGTCGCTAGGAGCGAGGTCAGGGCTGTATGAGGGGTGGTCAAACATGTCCCAGCCAAATCCCTGTAGGATTTGCTTCTCGTCGCATTTGCAGAGTGTGGTCGTGCGTTGTCGTGTAGAAACACAACACCTTTTGACAGTATTCCTCGGCGCTTATTCTGTACTGCATGGCGCAATTTCCTAAGTGTCTCGCAATAAATAACTGCTTTCATTGTTTGACCACGCGGTAAGAAATTAATGAGTAAGATGCCTTTCCTGTCCCAGAACACTTTCCGTAGGGGAGGGGATTCGTCCTTTTCAGCTGCAGTTGTGCGGGCGCTGTGGACCCCTAGCACTCGTGGTACCTCTGACGTTACTAGAGGAACCTCGGGCCGAACTTGCCGAGCGCCTCCCGTAGGGGAGTTGTTCGGATTGGGTTGGTCTCGAGGGGGCAGTGTTTCCCGATACCCGTGGGAGATCGGGTACGTCTCCGGACGGCGTTGAGGGAAGCCATTAATTCTCCCGGGTACTAGTCTGCAGAGCTAGTGGAAGCCGTGCTAGATCGCCAGGCGGCCACACCGAGGTCATATCGGTAGCTTTCACCTTTGGTGTTGGCGCGCGGAAGTGGCGTATCCACTTCCATCCCGTCTTGTGTCCTAGGACCAGATGGGGGGCCCTTGTTTGTTACCCAGGTCTTGTCCTATGGAAAGCCCCACGGAGGACACCGAGCGCCCTTTGGGACAGCTCGGATAACTCCCTGGTTGTAAGAGGCCCGGGTCCAGTTCCTACGTTTTCAGGACTAATGGGAGTAGAACCTCTGGACTCAACTGTCCAGGGGAGGGGAACCGTCCCCTTCAGCTGCCGTAGTGCGGGCGCTGCGGACCCTTAGCACTCGTGGTACCTCTGACGTTACTAGAGGAACATCGGGCCGAATATTCGAGCTCCTCCCTCTGGAAGTTGTTCGGATTGGGTTGGTCTCGAGAGGGCAGTGTGTTCCCGCCACCCACGGGGAAATTGGGTACCTCCGGCCAGGCTCCGTCTGCCCGGAGGGGGTAGAGGATTGCCTCCTAAGTCCCGGGTACTATTCTGCAGAGCTAGCAGCTGATGTGCTAGATCACCGGCGGCTCTACCAAGGTTGGTTGGCAGCTGGTTCATTAAGGACCAGCGCGTAAGAGGCGTATCCACTTCCGGCCTGTCTGCCGTGAGTAGCGGGGGGGGGGGGGGAGTTTATAAAATAGGTACTGTCCTACGGTAAAACGAACCCGAGAGGCCCGGGTTGTGGTCCTACGGGTCCAGGACTAATGGGAGTAGATCCTCACATTCACATGTCCCGGAACCCCCGTAGGGCAGGGGATCCGTCCACTTCAGCTGCCGTGGTGCGGGCGCTGCGGACCCCTAGCACTCGTGGTACCTCTGACGTTACTAGAGGAACCTCGGGCCGAACATTTGAGCCCCTCCCTGCTGGGGAGTTGTTCGGATTGGGTTGGACTCGAGGGGGCAGTGGTTCCCGATACCCGTGGTAATCGCGTACGTCTAAGGACGGGGTTGAGGGAAGCCATAAATTCTCCCGGGTACTAACCTGCGAAGCTAGTAGGTGTGCTAGATCCCAGGCGACCCCACCGAGGTCATATCAGTAGTCTTCGCATTTTGGTGTTGGCGCGCCTAAGTGGCGTATCCACTTCCATCCCGTCTGGTGTCCTAGGACCAGATGGGGGGGGGGCCTTGTTTGTTACCCAGGTCTTGTCCTATGGAAAGCCCCACGGAGGACACCGAGCGCCCTTTGGGACATCTCGGATAACTCCCTGGTTGAAAGAGGCCTGGGTCTTGTTCCTACGGGTTCAAGACTAATGGGAGTGGAATCTCTGGACTCAAACTGTCCCAGAACACTTCCCGTAGGGGAGGGGATTCGTCCCTTTCAGCTGCCGTGTGGCGGGCGCTGCGGACGCTTAGCACTCGTGGTACCTCTGACGTTACTAGAGGAACCTCGGGCCGAACATTCGAGCCCCTTCCTAATTGGGAGTTGTTCGGATTGGGTTGGACTCGGGGGGCTAGTGGTTCCCGATACTCGTGGGAGATCGGGTACGTCTCAGGACGGGGTTGAGTGAAGCCATTAATATTCCCGCGTACTAGCCAGCATAGCTAGTAGAAGGTGTGGTATATCACCAGGCGACCCTACCGAGGTTGTTCGGTAGCCTTCCTCTTTTGGCGTTGGCGCGCGTAAGTGGCGTATCCACTTCCATCCCGTCTTGAGTTCATAGGACCAGATGGGGGAGCTTGTTAGGAAACTAGGTCTTGCCCTATGGAAAGACCCACGGAGGAGGCCGAGTGCCCTTTGGGACAGCTCGGATAACTCCCTGGTTGTAAGAGGCCCGGGTCCAGTTCCTACGTTTTCAGGACTACTGGGAGTAGAACCTCTGGACTCAACTGTCCCAGAACACTTTCCGTAGGGGAGGGGATTCGTCCTTTTCAGCTGCCGTAGTGCGGGCGCTGCGGACCCTTAGCACTCGTGGTACCTCTGACGTTACTAGAGGAACCTCGGGCCGAACATTCGAGCCCCTCCCTCTGGGAGCTGTTCGGATTGGGTTGGACTCGAGGGGGCAGTGTGTTCCCGCCACCCACGGGGAAATTGGGTACCTCCGGCCAGGCTCCGGCCGCCCGGAGGGGGTAGAGGGTTGCCTCATAAGTCCCGGGTGCTAGCCTGCAGAGCTAGTAGTTGGTGTGCCAGATCACCGGCGGCCCTACCAAGGTTTTTTGGTAGCTAGTTCATTAAGGACCGGCGCGTAAGTGGCGTACCCGCTTCCGTCTCGTCTGCCGTGTGCAACCCGGGGAGGGCAGTTTATAAAATAGGTACTGCCCTACGGTAAATACACCCCAGAGGCCCAGGTTCTGGTCCTACGGGTCCAGGACTAATGGCAGTAGATCCGCGCACTTATGTCCCAGAACACTCCCCGTAGGGGGGAAGAGGATCCGTCCCCTTCAGCTGCCGTGGTGCGGGCGCTGCGGACCCCTAGCACACGTATCTCTGACTTTACTAGAGGAACCTCGGGCCGAACATTCGAGCTCCTCCCTGATGGGGTCTTGTCGGATTGGGTTGGTCTCGAGGGGGCAGTGGTTCCCGATACCCGTGGGAGATCGGGTACGTCTCCGGACGGGGTTGAGGGAAGCCATTAATTCTCCCGGGTACTAGCCTGCATAGCTAGTAGAAGGTGTGCTAGATCACCAGGCGGCCCCACCGAGGTCCTCAGTAGTCTTCACCTTTGGTGTTGGCGCGCGTAAGTGGTGTATCCACTTCCATCCCGTCTTGTGTCCATTGGACCAGATGGGGGGGCTTGTTAGGAAACTAAGTCTTGCCCTAATGGAAAGCACCACGGAGGATACCGAGCGCCCTTTGGGACAGCTCGGATAACTCCCTGGTTGTAAGAGGCCCGGGTCCAGTTCCTACGTTTTCAGGACTAATGGGAGTAGAACCTCTGGACTCAACTGTCCAGGGGAGGGGAACCGTCCCCTTCAGCTGCCGTAGTGCGGGCGCTGCGGACCCTTAGCACTCGTGGTACCTCTGACGTTACTAGAGGAACATCGGGCCGAATATTCGAGCTCCTCCCTCTGGGAGTTGTTCGGATTGGGTTGGTCTCGAGAGGGCAGTGTGTTCCCGCCACCCACGGGGAAATTGGGTACCTCCGGCCAGGCTCCGTCTGCCCGGAGGGGGTAGAGGATTGCCTCCTAAGTCCCGGGTACTATTCTGCAGAGCTAGCAGCTGATGTACTAGATCACCGGCGGCTCTACCAAGGTTGGTTGGCAGCTGGTTCATTAAGGACCAGCGCGTAAGAGGCGTATCCACTTCCGGCCTGTCTGCCGTGAGTAGCGGGGGGGGGGAGAGTTTATAAAATAGGTACTGTCCTACGGTAAAACGAACCCGAGAGGCCCGGGTTGTGGTCCTACGGGTCCAGGACTAATGGGAGTAGATCCTCACATTCACATGTCCCGGAACCCCCGTAGGGCAGGGGATCCGTCCACTTCAGCTGCCGTGGTGCGGGCGCTGCGGACCCCTAGCACTCGTGGTACCTCTGACGTTACTAGAGGAACCTCGGGCCGAACATTTGAGCCCCTCCCTGCTGGGGAGTTGTTCGGATTGGGTTGGACTCGAGGGGGCAGTGGTTCCCGATACCCGTGGTAATCGCGTACGTCTAAGGACGGGGTTGAGGGAAGCCATAAATTCTCCCGGGTACTAACCTGCGAAGCTAGTAGGTGTGCTAGATCCCAGGCGACCCCACCGAGGTCATATCAGTAGTCTTCGCATTTTGGTGTTGGCGCGCGTAAGTGGCGTATCCACTTCCATCCCGTCTGGTGTCCTAGGACCAGATGGGGGGGCCTTGTTTGTTACCCAGGTCTTGTCCTATGGAAAGCCCCACGGAGGACACCGAGCGCCCTTTGGGACATCTCGGATAACTCCCTGGTTGAAAGAGGCCTGGGTCTTGTTCCTACGGGTTCAAGACTAATGGGAGTGGAATCTCTGGACTCAAACTGTCCCAGAACACTTCCCGTAGGGGAGGGGATTCGTCCCTTTCAGCTGCCGTGTGGCGGGCGCTGCGGACGCTTAGCACTCGTGGTACCTCTGACGTTACTAGAGGAACCTCGGGCCGAACATTCGAGCCCCTTCCTAATTGGGAGTTGTTCGGATTGGGTTGGACTCGGGGGGCTAGTGGTTCCCGATACTCGTGGGAGATCGGGTACGTCTCAGGACGGGGTTGAGTGAAGCCATTAATATTCCCGCGTACTAGCCAGCATAGCTAGTAGAAGGTGTGGTATATCACCAGGCGGCCCTACCGAGGTTGTTCGGTAGCCTTCCTCTTTTGGCGTTGGCGCGCGTAAGTGGCGTATCCACTTCCATCCCGTCTTGAGTCCACGGGACCAGATGGTAAAGCTTAAGGTCTGGCCCTACGGAAAGCCCCTTGTAGGCGCCTGGCGCTCGTTTGGGACAGCTCGGTAACTCCCTGCTCCAAGGAGGCCCGGGTGCTTGTTCCTACGGGTCCATTACTAATGGGAGTAGAACCTCTGGGGTTAATGTCCCATAACACTGTGCACATCATTTTTCGATGTGTCAAGATTTGTTTTGGCTTAATCTTTGCTGGGGATGAGGTGTGCCTCCATTCCATTGACTGACGCTTACTTTCAGGGGTGTCGTAAGAAACCCCACTTTCATATCCTGTGACTCTCTGTGTCAGAAATTCTTCGCCGTTGCTCAGTAAGAATCTTTGGCGCCCAACGTGAGCAAAGTTAACGAAATTTCAGTTTTTTTCGGTAACAATTTCATGAATTAGTGATCGTCAGATTTAGGGAAATTCCATAGCGAGAGTATTAACTGTAAACTTGTGGCTTTCCTGGATCTTCCCATCAATTGCGTGAACCAGTTCTTCTGTAACCAAAGATGGCTGCGCACTTCGTTCTTTATCGCGCACTTCACTGCGTCCTTCAATGAACTGTCGGACCCATCTTCTCACCATTGTATCACTCATCGCATTTTGTCCGTAAACATCGCAAATGAATTTCAATTGGTTTCACTTTCCTATCATTCAGAAAACGAATCACAGATCTGATTTCTCAAGTGGCGGGATTTTCAATCAACACCGACATTGTAAACAAGCAGAACAAAGCGTACGTGACCGACACTAGGAGTTCTCATAAGGTTCTCAAAAGAGTTCTTAGGAGTTCTATTTTATGAGAACTCTTAATGGTTTACCGGGAAAAACACGAGTCAGTTGGAGAATCTATTGTCATGTTGGCACGTTGGCCATTGAAGCTCAATGGTTGAGAGCGGTTGGACGGAGACAAGAAGATCCGTGGTTCAAATCCCGGCAATGGCATTGAATTTTTTAGTGCGTCCTACACACGGCTAGTGTGAAAGAAACAATTAATTTCCATTAATTTTACCTAACAGTGGTCCGAACTAGCCCGGGCCTTAAAGTACTTACAGCATAGCAAGTCGTCATTAAGGTAGTTGTCTCATGTGTTTATGAGAACTCCTAGTGGTTTACTATAAAGTCCGGCCTTAAAGTACTTACAGCATAGTAAGTCGTCATTAAGGTTGTTGTCTCATGTGTTTATGAGAACTCCTAGTGGTTTACTATAAAGCCCGGGCCTTAAAGTACTTATAACATAGTAAGTCGTCATTACGGTAGTTGTCTCATGTGTTTATGAGAACTCCTAGTGGTTTACTATAAAGTCCGGCCTTAAAGTACTTACAGCATAGTAAGTCGTCATTAAGGTAGTTGTCTCATGTATTTATGAGAACTCCTAGTGGTTTACTATAAAGCCCGGGCCTTAAAGTACTTACAGCATGGTAAGTCGTCATTAAGGTAGTTGTCTCATGTGTTTATGAGAACTCCTAGTGGTTTACTATAAAGCCCGGGCCTTAAAGTACTTACAGCATAGTAAGTCGTCATTAAGGTAGTTGTCTCATGTGTTTATGAGAACTCCTAGTGGTTTACTATAAAGTCCGGGCCTTAAAGTACTTACAGCATAGTAAGTCGTCATTAAGGTAGTTGTCTCATGTGTTTATGAGAACTCCTAGTGGTTTACTATAAAGCCCGGGCCTTAAAGTACTTATAACATAGTAAGTCGTCATTACGGTAGTTGTCTCATGTATTTATGAGAACTCCTAGTGGTTTACTATAAAGCCCGGGCCTTAAAGTACTTACAGCATAGTAAGTCGTCATTAAGGTAGTTGTCTCATGTGTTTATGAGAACTCCTAGTGGTTTACTATAAAGCCCGGGCCTTAAAGTACTTACAGCATAGTAAGTCGTCATTAAGGTAGTTGTCTCATGTGTTTATGAGAACTCCTAGTGGTTTACTATAAAGTCCGGGCCTTAAAGTACTTACAGCATAGTAAGTCGTCATTAAGGTAGTTGTCTCATGTGTTTATGAGAACTCCTAGTGGTTTACTATAAAGCCCGGACCTTAAAGTACTTACAGCATAGTAAGTCGTCATTAAGGTAGTTGTCTCATGTGTTTATGAGAACTCCTAGTGGTTTACTATAAAGTCCGAGCCTTAAAGTACTTACAGCATAGTAAGTCGTCATTAAGGTAGTTGTCTCATGTGTTTATGAGAACTCCTAGTGGTTTACTATAAAGCCCGGACCTTAAAGTACTTACAGCATAGTAAGTCGTCATTAAGGTAGTTGTCTCATGTGTTTATGAGAACTCCTAGTGGTTTACTATAAAGCCCGGGCCTTAAAGTACTTACAGCATAGTAAGTCGTCATTAAGGTAGTTGTCTCATGTGTTTATGAGAACTCCTAGTGGTTTACTATAAAGCCCGGGCCTTAAAGTACTTACAGCATAGTAAGTCGTCATTAAGGTAGTTGTCTCATGTGTTTATGAGAACTCCTAGTGGTTTACTATAAAGTCCGGGCCTTAAAGTACTTACAGCATAGTAAGTCGTCATTAAGGTAGTTGTCTCATGTGTTTATGAGAACTCCTAGTGGTTTACTATAAAGCCCGGGCCTTAAAGTACTTACAGCATAGTAAGTCGTCATTAAGGTAGTTGTCTCATGTGTTTATGAGAACTCCTAGTGGTTAACTATAAAGCCCGGGCCTTAAAGTACTTACAGCATAGTAAGTCGTCATTAAGGTAGTTGTCTCATGTGTTTATGAGAACTCCTAGTGGTTTACTATAAAGCCCGGGTCTTAAAGTACTTACACCATAGTAAGTCGTCATTAAGGTAGTTGTCTCATGTGTTTATGAGAACTCCTAGTGGTTTACTATAAAGTCCGGGCCTTAAAGTACTTACAGCATAGTAAGTCGTCATTAAGGTAGAGGTCTCATGTGTTTATGAGAACTCCTAGTGGTTTACTATAAAGCCCAGGCCTTAAAGTACTTACAGCATAGTAAGTCGTCATTAAGGTAGTTGTCTCATGTGTTTATGAGAACTCCTAGTGGTTTACTATAAAGTCCGGGCCTTAAAGTACTTACAGCATAGTAAGTCGACATTAAGGTAGTTGTCTCATGTGTTTATGAGAACTCCTAGTGGTTTACTATAAAGCCCGGACCTTAAAGTACTTACAGCATAGTAAGTCGTCATTAAGGCAGTTGTCTCATGTGTTTATGAGAACTCCTAGTGGTTTACTATAAAGCCCGGGTCTTAAAGTACTTACAGCATAGTAAGTCGTCATTAAGGTAGTTGTCTCATGTGTTTATGAGAACTCCTAGTGGTTTACTATAAAGCCCGGGCCTTAAAGTACTTACAGCATAGTAAGTCGTCATTAAGGTAGTTGTCTCATGTGTTTATGAGAACTCCTAGTGGTTTACTATAAAGCCCGGGCCTTAAAGTACTTACAGCATAGTAAGTCGTCATTAAGGGAGTTGTCTCATGTGTTTATGAGAACTCCTAGTGGTTTACTATAAAGCCCGGGCCTTAAAGTACTTACAGCATAGTAAGTCGTCATTAAGGTAGTTGTCTCATGTGTTTATGAGAACTCCTAGTGGTTTACTATAAAGCCCGGGTCTTAAAGTACTTACAGCATAGTAAGTCGTCATTAAGGTAGTTGTCTCATGTGTTTATGAGAACTCCTAGTGGTTTACTATAAAGCCCGGACCTTAAAGTACTTACAGCATAGTAAGTCGTCATTAAGGTAGTTGTCTCATGTGTTTATGAGAACTCCTAGTGGTTTACTATAAAGTCCGGGCCTTAAAGTACTTACAGCATAGTAAGTCGTCATTAAGGTAGTTGTCTCATGTGTTTATGAGAACTCCTAGTGGTTTACTATAAAGTCCGGGCCTTAAAGTACTTACAGCATAGTAAGTCGTCATTAAGGTAGTTGTCTCATGTGTTTATGAGAACTCCTAGTGGTTTACTATAAAGCCCGGGCCTTAAAGTACTTACAGCATAGTAAGTCGTCATTAAGGTAGTTGTCTCATGTGTTTATGAGAACTCCTAGTGGTTTACTATAAAGCCCGGGCCTTAAAGTACTTACAGCATAGTAAGTCGTCATTAAGGTAGTTGTCTCATGTGTTTATGAGAACTCCTAGTGGTTTACTATAAAGTCCGGGCCTTAAAGTACTTACAGCATAGTAAGTCGTCATTAAGGTAGTTGTCTCATGTGTTTATGAGAACTCCTAGTGGTTTACTATAAAGCCCGGGCCTTAAAGTACTTACAGCATAGTAAGTCGTCATTAAGGTAGTTGTCTCATGTGTTTATGAGAACTCCTAGTGGTTTACTATAAAGTCCGGGCCTTAAAGTACTTACAGCATAGTAAGTCGACATTAAGGTAGTTGTCTCATGTGTTTATGAGAACTCCTAGTGGTTTACTATAAAGCCCGGACCTTAAAGTACTTACAGCATAGTAAGTCGTCATTAAGGCAGTTGTCTCATGTGTTTATGAGAACTCCTAGTGGTTTACTATAAAGCCCGGGTCTTAAAGTACTTACAGCATAGTAAGTCGTCATTAAGGTAGTTGTCTCATGTGTTTATGAGAACTCCTAGTGGTTTACTATAAAGCCCGGGCCTTAAAGTACTTACAGCATAGTAAGTCGTCATTAAGGTAGTTGTCTCATGTGTTTATGAGAACTCCTAGTGGTTTACTATAAAGCCCGGGCCTTAAAGTACTTACAGCATAGTAAGTCGTCATTAAGGGAGTTGTCTCATGTGTTTATGAGAACTCCTAGTGGTTTACTATAAAGCCCGGGCCTTAAAGTACTTACAGCATAGTAAGTCGTCATTAAGGTAGTTGTCTCATGTGTTTATGAGAACTCCTAGTGGTTTACTATAAAGCCCGGGTCTTAAAGTACTTACAGCATAGTAAGTCGTCATTAAGGTAGTTGTCTCATGTGTTTATGAGAACTCCTAGTGGTTTACTATAAAGTCCGGGTCTTAAAGTACTTACAGCATAGTAAGTCGTCATTAAGGTAGTTGTCTCATGTGTTTATGAGAACTCCTAGTGGTTTACTATAAAGTCCGGGCCTTAAAGTACTTACAGCATAGTAAGTCGTCATTAAGGTAGAGGTCTCATGTGTTTATGAGAACTCCTAGTGGTTTACTATAAAGCCCAGGCCTTAAAGTACTTACAGCATAGTAAGTCGTCATTAAGGTAGTTGTCTCATGTGTTTATGAGAACTCCTAGGGGTTTACTATAAAGTCCGGGCCTTAAAGTACTTACAGCATAGTAAGTCGACATTAAGGTAGTTGTCTCATGTGTTTATGAGAACTCCTAGTGGTTTACTATAAAGCCCGGACCTTAAAGTACTTACAGCATAGTAAGTCGTCATTAAGGCAGTTGTCTCATGTGTTTATGAGAACTCCTAGTGGTTTACTATAAAGCCCGGGTCTTAAAGTACTTACAGCATAGTAAGTCGTCATTAAGGTAGTTGTCTCATGTGTTTATGAGAACTCCTAGTGGTTTACTATAAAGCCCGGGCCTTAAAGTACTTACAGCATAGTAAGTCGTCATTAAGGTAGTTGTCTCATGTGTTTATGAGAACTCCTAGTGGTTTACTATAAAGCCCGGGCCTTAAAGTACTTACAGCATAGTAAGTCGTCATTAAGGGAGTTGTCTCATGTGTTTATGAGAACTCCTAGTGGTTTACTATAAAGCCCGGGCCTTAAAGTACTTACAGCATAGTAAGTCGTCATTAAGGTAGTTGTCTCATGTGTTTATGAGAACTCCTAGTGGTTTACTATAAAGCCCGGGTCTTAAAGTACTTACAGCATAGTAAGTCGTCATTAAGGTAGTTGTCTCATGTGTTTATGAGAACTCCTAGTGGTTTACTATAAAGCCCGGACCTTAAAGTACTTACAGCATAGTAAGTCGTCATTAAGGTAGTTGTCTCATGTGTTTATGAGAACTCCTAGTGGTTTACTATAAAGTCCGGGCCTTAAAGTACTTACAGCATAGTAAGTCGTCATTAAGGTAGTTGTCTCATGTGTTTATGAGAACTCCTAGTGGTTTACTATAAAGTCCGGGCCTTAAAGTACTTACAGCATAGTAAGTCGTCATTAAGGTAGTTGTCTCATGTGTTAATGAGAACTCCTAGTGGTTTACTATAAAGCCCGGGCCTTAAAGTACTTACAGCATAGTAAGTCGTCATTAAGGTAGTTGTCTCATGTGTTTATGAGAACTCCTAGTGGTTTACTATAAAGCCCGGGCCTTAAAGTACTTACAGCATAGTAAGTCGTCATTAAGGTAGTTGTCTCATGTGTTTATGAGAACTCCTAGTGGTTTACTATAAAGTCCGGGCCTTAAAGTACTTACAGCATAGTAAGTCGTCATTAAGGTAGTTGTCTCATGTGTTTATGAGAACTCCTAGTGGTTTACTATAAAGCCCGGGCCTTAAAGTACTTACAGCATAGTAAGTCGTCATTAAGGTAGTTGTCTCATGTGTTTATGAGAACTCCTAGTGGTTAACTATAAAGCCCGGGCCTTAAAGTACTTACAGCATAGTAAGTCGTCATTAAGGTAGTTGTCTCATGTGTTTATGAGAACTCCTAGTGGTTTACTATAAAGCCCGGGTCTTAAAGTACTTACAGCATAGTAAGTCGTCATTAAGGTAGTTGTCTCATGTGTTTATGAGAACTCCTAGTGGTTTACTATAAAGTCCGGGCCTTAAAGTACTTACAGCATAGTAAGTCGTCATTAAGGTAGTTGTCTCATGTGTTTATGAGAACTCCTAGTGGTTTACTATAAAGCCCAGGCCTTAAAGTACTTACAGCATAGTAAGTCGTCATTAAGGTAGTTGTCTCATGTGTTTATGAGAACTCCTAGTGGTTTACTATAAAGTCCGGGCCTTAAAGTACTTACAGCATAGTAAGTCGACATTAAGGTAGTTGTCTCATGTGTTTATGAGAACTCCTAGTGGTTTACTATAAAGCCCGGACCTTAAAGTACTTACAGCATAGTAAGTCGTCATTAAGGCAGTTGTCTCATGTGTTTATGAGAACTCCTAGTGGTTTACTATAAAGCCCGGGTCTTAAAGTACTTACAGCATAGTAAGTCGTCATTAAGGTAGTTGTCTCATGTGTTTATGAGAACTCCTAGTGGTTTACTATAAAGCCCGGGCCTTAAAGTACTTACAGCATAGTAAGTCGTCATTAAGGTAGTTGTCTCATGTGTTTATGAGAACTCCTAGTGGTTTACTATAAAGGCCGGGCCTTAAAGTACTTACAGCATAGTAAGTCGTCATTAAGGGAGTTGTCTCATGTGTTTATGAGAACTCCTAGTGGTTTACTATAAAGCCCGGGCCTTAAAGTACTTACAGCATAGTAAGTCGTCATTAAGGTAGTTGTCTCATGTGTTTATGAGAACTCCTAGTGGTTTACTATAAAGCCCGGGTCTTAAAGTACTTACAGCATAGTAAGTCGTCATTAAGGTAGTTGTCTCATGTGTTTATGAGAACTCCTAGTGGTTTACTATAAAGTCCGGGTCTTAAAGTACTTACAGCATAGTAAGTCGTCATTAAGGTAGTTGTCTCATGTGTTTATGAGAACTCCTAGTGGTTTACTATAAAGTCCGGGCCTTAAAGTACTTACAGCATAGTAAGTCGTCATTAAGGTAGTTGTCTCATGTGTTTATGAGAACTCCTAGTGGTTTACTATAAAGCCCGGGTCTTAAAGTACTTACAACATAGCAAGTCGTCATTAAGGTAGTTATCTCATGTGTTTATGAGAACTCCTGGTGGTTTACTATAAAGCCCAGGCCTTAAAGTACTTACAACATAGCAAGTCGTCATTAAGGTAGTTGTCTCATGTGTTTATGAGAACTCCTGGTGGTTTACTATAAAGCCCAGGCCTTAAAGTACTTACAACATAGCAAGTCGTCATTAAGGTAGTTGTCTCATGTGTTTATGAGAACTCCTAGTGTTTTACCAGGAAAAACACGAGTAAGTTGGAGACTAATGTCATGTTGGCACGTTGGCCATTGAAGCTCAATGGTTTAGAGCGGCCGGACGGAGACCAGAAGATCCGTGGTTCAAATCTCACCAATGGCATTGAATTTTTTAGTCTGGCTCTACCCTTTCATAGCGCGTCCTACACACGGCTAGTGTGAAAGAAACAATTAATTTCCATTAATTGTACCTAACAGTGGTCCGAACTAGCCCGGGCCTTAAAGTACTTACAGCATAGCAAGTCGTCATTAAGGTAGTTGTCTCATGTGTTTATGAGAACTCCTAGTGGTTTACTATAAAGCCCGGGTCTTAAAGTACTTACAGCATAGTAAGTCGTCATTAAGGTATTTGTCTCATGTGTTTATGAGAACTCCTAGTGGTTAACTATAAAGCCCGGACCTTAAAGTACTTACAGCATAGTAAGTCGCCATTAAGGTAGTTGTCTCATGTGTTTATGAGAACTCCTAGTGGTTTACTATAAAGCCCGGACCTTAAAGTACTTACAACATAGCAAGTCGTCATTAAGGTAGTTGTCTCATGTGTTTATGAGAACTCCTGGTGGTTTACTATAAAGCCCAGGCCTTAAAGTACTTACAACATAGCAAGTCGTCATTAAGGTAGTTGTCTCATGTGTTTATGAGAACTCCTAGTGGTTTACCGGGAAAAACATGAGTCAGTTGTACCTAATAGTGGTCCGCACTATAAAGCCCGGACCTTATAGTACTTACAGCATAGTAAGTCGTCATTAAGGTAGTTGTCTCATGTGTTTATGAGAACTCCTAGTGGTTAACTATAAAGCCCGGGTCTTAAAGTACTTACAGCATAGTAAGTCGCCATTAAGGTAGCTGTCTCATGTGTTTATGAGAACTCCTAGTGGTTTACTATAAAGTCCGGACCTTAAAGTACTTACAGCATAGTAAGTCGCCATTAAGGTAGTTGTCTCATGTGTTTATGAGAACTCCTAGTGGTTTACTATAAAGCCCGGGTCTTAAAGTACTTACAGCATAGTAAGTCGTCATTAAGGTAGTTGTCTCATGTGTTTATGAGAACTCCTAGTGGTTTACTATAAAGCCCGGGCCTTAAAGTACTTACAGCATAGTAAGTCGTCATTAAGGTAGTTGTCTCATGTGTTTATGAGAACTCCTAGTGGTTTACTATAAAGCCCGGGTCTTAAAGTACTTACAGCATAGTAAGTCGTCATTAAGGTAGTTGTCTCGTGTGTTTATGAGAACTCCTAGTGGTTTACTATAAAGCCCGGGTCTTAAAGTACTTACAGCATAATAAGTCGTCATTAAGGTAGTTGTCTCATGTGTTTATGAGAACTCCTAGTGGTTTACTATAAAGCCCGGACCTTAAAGTACTTACAGCATAGTAAGTCGCCATTAAGGTAGTTGTCTCATGTTTTTATGAGAACTCCTAGTGGTTTACTATAAAGCCCGGACCTTAAAGTACTTACAGCATAGTAAGTCGTCATTAAGGTAGTTGTCTCATGTGTTTATGAGAACTCCTAGTGGTTTACTATAAAGCCCGGGTCTTAAAGTACTTACAGCATAGTAAGTCGTCATTAAGGTAGTTGTCTCGTGTGTTTATGAGAACTCCTAGTGGTTTACTATAAAGCCCGGGTCTTAAAGTACTTACAGCATAGTAGGTCGTCATTAAGGTAGTTGTCTCATGTGTTTATGAGAACTCCTAGTGGTTTACCAGGAAAAACACGAGTCAGTTGGAGAATTTAATGTCATGTCGGGACGTCGGCCATAGTAGCTCAGTGGTTTAGAGCGGCTGGACGGACACCAGAAGATCCGTGGTTCAAATCAAGGCCATGGCTTTGAATTTTTGTGTCTGACTCTACCCTTTCATAGTGCGTACTACGCACGGCTAGTGTGAAAGAACAATTAATTTCCATTGGTTAGTCTTTTCTTGTATAAAACTTTGTTTGGGAGTGTTTCAGACAAAGAGATAAATATTGTCGATTAGTAAATCATAGTCAACAAACATTGAGTATAAACACGTTAAAAATCGAAACAACTTTTTCCTTACTTTCATCCAATTTTGCAGGTTGCATTGGCTTACCGTGACTTAGAGGAAGTTTGTTTAAGCTTCTGTGTGTATAGACCCGATAAAAGGGATAGATCGCCCGATTTGTGTCACGTCGCATCAGTTTTCCTTCTCGAAGGATGCACACGCGAGGAAAGGAAACATCTTGTTACAGACTTAATGGTTTGTCAGCCAATTTTGATATACAGACGTCATCATCAGAAGTGATACAGCCCAATAATACGATTTGTTAAAAAGGACATATTTGTTCGAAATATACGGTACTGTTGTCATGGAAATTAATGG
Organism: Mantis religiosa; assembly: GCA_030765055.1. Classification (NCBI taxonomy): domain Eukaryota; kingdom Metazoa; phylum Arthropoda; class Insecta; order Mantodea; family Mantidae; genus Mantis; species Mantis religiosa. Next base: position 11,942,422 of record CM060953.1, on the reverse strand, counting down.
CTACTTAGATCTATGACATTCCTGTAATCTGAACTGGAGATTGGTATCTTCTTGCCGGGAGTATCAGGCAGCGATTTGCGGCGAATTAATCGATATGAGATAATTAAAAATGAAGATAAATTAATAAAAATGTCGTGCTAAACTAATATAAAAATCTTGTTATAATAATATGAAATTAGAATTGATAGAGTAATGATTAAAATAGCAGTTGACTTAAAGAATAAGAAGGGAAGAATATAACATATAACTAGAATGTCACATGGAAGAGCGTTCTAAACAAATGGGAGGGGATGAGTACGTCATAACGGTTGTCATGGTAACGATTAGAGGGGCCAATTAGAGTCGAAACGTTTCCATGACAATGTTAGACGTTAAACCTTGGTTGCCGATATTCTAACACGTGCGTGGGAGCGAGTTACGCAAAAACGTAACAGTACGCTGTACGTAGTACGCTGCAGTAAATACAATACCTAGGATTTTATTTCTCTTCTGATAACGCTGCATATAACAGAATACCCTCACAGTTAGAGATTATGTACTGGAAAGTTACTTTCCATTTTATTTGTGGCAATTTGCCTTGGTTTACGTGTGTGTGAGTTCGTGTGTCTGTGCGCTTGTTGTAATCATTTGCAATTGTGTTTAATTAATATTTAGTTATGTCTAAATATAGTGACAAGCGAAAACCTGAACGTGCTCGGGAACCAAATAAAACCGTATTTGATAAAGCTATTCAAGTTAAGGGTATGCATGACTGAAATTTTCAAATTCTGAACTAATAATGCTAGCTTTTTCAAATTTACACAATAGGTGTAGTATAATGTAAACATGTTACAACCTAAACTTAAACCATTTTTCTCCAGCAGTTTAGAAATTATGATAAATTTAGTATGTTTTTTGTTACGTCATTAAAAAAGTCCCTTGCGACAAAATATTTAGAATTTTGGTCTAATATTTTAACCCTATGTTCATAATACACATACTTTTTGAAATTGCTCTGGGTTTTTCTGTGTCTCCTTTAGTTTAGGTCAGAAAAATTTTTTAATTTACAAATATTCTTTTTTTGTCTAAAAAACTGTAAGTTTTGTGTTTGAAAATTAAAAATATATGCTTATATACATTTCACAATAAAACCTACGGCAATTTCCATTCCTCATGATATTCTGAACCTGTGTAGGAAATTTCATGAATGTAGTACAAAAACTGCATCGCAAGGAGCATTTTACAGGAAGAAAAATGCTGAAAATATGAACATTGAGAAAACAGCGATTAAAGATTTGATTGCATAACTCACATTAAATTCCACCAGGCTGATAGGCTGGACCCTCAGATTTCTTTTTCCTCTCCTCTGTTGCTGCTTTTTCCACCTTTTTCTTCTTTAGATGTTGCTTTTCTTCTGCACAACTTCGCTTCTTGCTTTGCAGGATACGAGTCTGATCTCGCTGCACTGAAGTTTTCCTTGCTGAGTCTACTATACTTTCACCTCTGATATTTTGCTGCAGCTCCAATGACTTAAGACTACCCATGTTAAACTCACTGATACTTTTAATAACAGCAAGATCCAATTTTTGTTTTGATATGAAAACTTCCTTTGAGCACTTATTCCATATGACATGATGCAAAGATTCATTGGCATTCTGTGTTTTTCCTGTTTTGCACCTCTCTAGTAATGTTGTAGAAGCCAGCCTCTGATATATTGGCAACATTTTAGCAACTATTTTGTCTGAAAGCCTTATTTTTCTTTTCTTGAATTGAAAATTTAAGAACGGAAAACAGACAAAGAATGTGGATGTAGGCAAAAGAGGGCGTGACTGACAGAGTTTAAAGGCCAACGACATTTAAATAAGCATTTAAACTGGCGTCCGGAGGCAAATTTTGCATTTTTCACATTCGGGAATGTCTAAATTATTTTATAGAATTAAAATAAAAAAAGTCGTTATTTTCACGATTTTCATGAAATTTCAGTCATACATACCCTTAAAGGACATACACGGGAAATAAGCTCTGTGAGAGAATACTTCGATGAGGAGAAATTGAAAGGGGAGTCTAGTATTCCATTCTCTAAGTCCTTGCGAGGATTTCCCGTGTTGTAGGTATCAGTAAGGTCATTAAGGCTAAGATTGGGAAAGAAAAGTATTTTAAAGAAGAAAGACATTGGGGTATAAATTAGAAACTCCCGGAAATATTATGTAAGCGGCATTTTCTCACTTCAATGAGCATCAAAATGTCACAGGTATGCCTCTTTTGATACGGCGATCTTTACATTTATGTGTTCTTGCATGTTCTAGCGTTTGCATGTAGATCCATGACTGTAATATTGTCTTTGTGTACAGCTTATATATAATTAATAATAATAATAATAATAATAATAATAATAATAATAATAATAATAATAATAATAATAATAATAATAATAATAATAATAATAATAATAATAATAATAATAATAATAATAATAATAATAATAATAATAATAATAATAATAATAATAATAATAATAATAATAATAATAATAATAATAATAATAATAATAATAATAATAATAATAATAATAATAATAATAATAATAATAATAATTATAATAATTATAATTATAATTATAATTATAATTATAATTATAATTATAATAATAATAATTATAATTATAATTATAATTATAATAATAATTATAATTATAATTATAATTATAATAATAATAATAATAATAATAATAATAATAATAATAATAATAATAATAATAATAATAATAATAATAATAATAATAATAATAATAATAAAACACCAATTGCAGTCGCAACTAAATTACCTTCGCACGCGTAATCCTATCGCGCTCTCCACGTGGCAGCAATAAGCGGCAACGTCGCCTCTCTGTCCGTACGAAATGTCAATCACTTTCTAGATTGGCGACCAGTATAGCATCCAGGCAAGAAAGAGAAAATATTCTTGTAAAAATCTGTACACATCGGAGAGACAGGAAGGAAGGACCTTTACCTTCTTTGTGCTAGGAAAAGTTCAATGTCTGAGAACTATTTTATACTTTCAGCTAGGTATGTGTTGGGACAAAGGGCTTTCAAAATGCAGTTGAGCATGAACGCTAAAGTGATTTACTTCGCTGATTTGATAACAATGTATACCGTTACAAACAAGTCAGGGTAGGCGTTCCCCAACTCAGGGAGGGTGGGACTCAATGAAACCAAACCAATACGAAAATTCGAAAAAAAAATGAGAAACCAATAATAATGTAACATTTGAGAAGGATGCACTAGTTTGGTCATGTGGTAAAGTTAGAGAGGGGGTCAGAATAAGATTCGAACTGAATCGTGAAGTAACAAATACTTAAAGTATAAACTTGGAAGCAGCGTAGGGACAGTGAAGCACAAATTAGTACAAAAGTGAATCGAGAAGATATTGACACATTGCTTCACTCACACTGTTTATTCACAGAGAAGATTATCAAGAAGAATACCTACACATAAAAAAGTAGCTATATCCAACGGTTTCAACCCAAATTTAGTAGACAAAACAGTTAAGAGACTCAACAAAGCTAAGAAAATAAAAGAAACCACCACCCTAGAACCTACAGGAGAAAAAGAGAAAAAAACTTTTTAAAAAATTCACCTTCCACCCATCAGCCTATAACAAATTCCAAAAAATCTTCTCAAAACACAACACAACTCTTGCACCTCAAAATAGGTTTAATATCAGAAATTTGTTAAAAGGCCCTCCCAAAAATTCAATCACTATCAAACAAAAACCAGGAATCTATGAGATCAAATGTGAAACTTGCCCTAAAATTTATATAGGAAAAACAGAAAGAAATATTAACATCAGAACTAAAGAACACATGAGAAACATTAAAAATGGTGAAACAGAAAAATCAGCAGTGGCTTTTCATTTTTTGAATACTAGACATGACATCAACTTGGAAACATCTCTAATAAAATACGTTAATCACCCCATAGACCTTTCCGTATGGGAAAAAATCTTCATCAACAAAAATCGTCATAGAGTGATGAATTTTGAAACTCCACCACCGGACATCTTTGACAAGTACATCACGCCATCTATTGACAAAACGGAGAAAGAGGAAAGCACTACAACTTGCACTAGTCGAGTATCAGCTGATGATAGGAGCAAGAGCTCTTGGAACATGTCCTGTGAATAAACAGTGTGAGTGAAGCAATGTGTCAATATATTCTCGATTCATTTTTGTACTAAGAAATACTTACTTATAAGGTGATACTACGACAGGAAGAACGTGTTCATGCGCGTTTAGAAGAAAAGCGATTTATAAGTCTGAAATGTAGAGAGGTTAAGAATAGCGGAACCAGCTGAAGTGGAAGCAGCATTAGAAGTTTATTACAGCAAAGTAGTCGCCGTATAAAGAATAAATAGAAACAGCGCGGAAGTAAATTTAAACAAGTAATCCAGAGCTTCAATTAAAATTGAATTTATGTTAGGAATTTTAATAACAGCTGGTCACCGATCCAAGTCGATAAGCAAACTTAGTAGGAATTAAACCAAATAATTCTGCTATAAACAAAGCATTATTAATAAGACTGAGTAGCCAACAGCCACCAAAATCCATTTCCTACAACCATTCACCTGAGAATAAGGGAACTCATAGCTCCAATTAGAACCCAATCAATCTAACACTGGTATGCGGGTTTGCCGCAAGTCACTTTACGTACACAAGTTCTAGATATTTGTCAGAGGTACCACGAGTGCTAAGGGTGCGCCGCGCCCTCACCTCGGCAGCTGAAGGGGACGGATCCCCTCCCCTGAAGACGAACACCTTTGGACAGCATACCGTGTCGTTTCTTAATCAGAGCTGCTCGTAACTTGTCCAGAAGATTGCAGTAGTATCTGACAGTGATGGTTTGACGCTTGGCAAGATAATCTGTAAGGATGACTCCACGACATTCCCAGAAAATTGAAAGCATGACCTTCCCACCTGACTTTTGCACCTTTGCCTTTTTGGGAGGTGGGGGAATCGGCATGTGTCCATTCCGTACTCATGATTTTTGTCTCTGGATCATACTAGGATCTATCCATGGTTACCAGACGATCAAGAATATCATCTTCATCCTGTTCCAACAGCATCAGCATCTGTCTTGAAAGATCACGCCTTGCTTGCTTTTGGAAAGGGGTTAGCAAACGTGGAACCCATCGTGCAGGCATCTTAGACATTTGCAGTTCATCCACACAGTACCATAACTATGATGTGTCTCATTCATGATCATTTGGATGGTTGCTCGTCTGTCTGCCAGTATTTTTTTTTATTTATCCAGATTTATGAACCCTATTTTACACAGTGGTATGTTAGTGTTATAGTTGATACATAAAAATACACAATTTTAACAAAAATATTTTAAATACTAGAAGGAAGAAAATATGTTATAATCTGATGCATATTAATTTAAACTATTTCAGACGTTTAAACACTGAGTTTATAAACATCATGAAGTACTTATACTGTTGTGGCTTCATTAGCAAAGATGTGAGCGGTGCAGAAAATTCAGTTCCTAGAGAGTCTAGCTTGAATATTAGTTCTTGTCTTTCTCTCCAGAAAATGGGACAACAGAAAAGGAGATGAACCACAGTTTGAAATTCTTCACCACACATGCACTTGGGGTTAGATATTAAGTGAAAACGTGATAAGTATTCACCAAATTTACCATGTCCACTTAAAACAAAATTTGGTACAAGAGTTTCACATTTTCCTCTGTCATATACACCAGGGAAAAATAATGTTTTTGTTAAACTTCCATTTGGAGTTGTTAGCCATTGTTGGTTCCATTCTTCAAGAATATGTTGATGTATTATTCTCCTTACAGTAGAAATAGGACATAAAGGGTATGTCACAGGAAGATTGGATTCTGCAGCCTTCTTAGCCAAGCAATCAGCTCTCTCGTTACCTAAAATTCCACTGTGTCCTTTAACCCATCCCATGCAAATATGTCCTGGATGGTTTTGAAGCAAGGTTCTGATTTCATATGCTAATGAATTTAAGTTGTATTTATCATTAATAGCAAGTAGAGCTTATTGTGAATCACTGTTCTCATTAACAGTAAACCATTTTATAGCTTCTTTAATTGCTAAGAGCTCCGACTGGAATACAGAACATTCAGGTGACAATTTAAACGTGGAGTGAGTTAGTTCCGTTTGGTTTTCATAAACAACAAAAGCACATCCTACTGCAGATATATTATCTTCAAATTGGTAACGCGAACCATCTGTATATATGTAATAATCATGAAAATTACATATTTCCTTTAAACAGGTTACAAAACTTGATGGGTGTCCTGCTGTGGTAGGATTAAACACTCCACTTTCTTCACTGACAGCTGACGGTCTACCAGCTCTTGGCTCATCTGTCAGGGACATGTGACTACTTTGAAAATTCCTTTTCCACCTCACAATAGTGTCATATGATGGGCTACCATTTCCATAAACATCCGTCATCTCATCATGGATTTCCCGGTCAGTTTTGCCATTCAAATGCAAGAACTTGATCACACTACGAGACTCAAATTTTCTCCATCTTACACCTCAGCCACTTCTGACACTGTAAAAAAAAAAAGGGCTCAAATCACTGAAATTACCAACATTATGTCCCGAGAGATCAATGATGACACTGAATATACTCTTCAGTCCTGTTACACACGCCCCTTCACTTCCTTTGGTGAACAGGAAAATGTAATTCTGAGACAGATTCCTGAGCATATGCCACAAGAACGTGCACAGAGAACAATGAAGCGAAAACAACACACACATCTACTAATTTGAAAGGATCTTAAAACAGTTTAAATGAGGTCAGTCACTGGACTGCAACCTCAGTACACCTTTACTATTCGTTTGAATAATTTATCTTTGTTATCTAAACTAAAATACTTTGTATATATAGAAAGTTGTCAGTAAATTAAGAAGCTCCTATTTTAATCGAAAGCATTGCAGCTATATTTAAAAAAAATTAAATTTCTACAAAGGGTGCTCTAGGCTGGGGCAATTTTGTTTAAAACCTATTGTTGCAACCTTAGAAGAGCTTACAGTATTCCAGTTGTCGTGTTCTACACGCAGATTGCCAGTGAAATATATATAGTTTTGATTAAAACAGAAGAATCCGAAAGCCAATAGCTTCTCTTGTTTGTATTATTGGATCTCATAACTTTAAAGGCTGCACATCTTATCTCTATTGCACTCAATTACGATCGTCTTTTTTTTTTTTCATTTCCCGTAACAACTTTCCCATTTCTTATTTATATGTGGCTTGCACTAAATTGAATGAATATCAGCAACAACTAATTCCGCAGACAACAAAGGACACAATAAAACTGAGCAAAAGTTTCCGTCCGAGGGAAACCCTCCCCCTTTTGTAAGATATTTTCGTTTTGTGCTTGGCAGTCAAGACCCGAAGAAGAAGAAGAAGTTTTCCAAACACAGAAGCAGAAGTAATAATAAAAGAAGTGCTCTTTCAATACGACGGCCCCCTTTCTCAGAAATGAAATGTGACTCCAAGATACAAGATGACATATCGGAGTTAGGCACACAAAAGGTCTTGGAGACGGCCTGATCGATTGGAAACAAAGGCGAACTTAGGCGCACCTGTAGGACGATTCAGTCTGCTCGTCTCTCAACAGGGTGTGCCGGGTTCGTTTCACTCTTGTTGGTATTGTGTTACAGTACTCTTAATAGGGAGCGGTACTCAAGCTGTAGGGCAACTGAATCACCTCGTCTCTCAACAGGGTGTGCCGGTTTCGTTTCACTCTTGTTGGTATTGTGTTACAGTACACTTAATAGGGAGCGGTACTCAACCTGTAGGGCAACTGAATCACCTCGTCTCTCACCAGGGTGTGCCGGGTTCGTTTCACTCTTGTTGGTATTGTGTTACAGTACTCTTAATAGGGAGCGGTACTCAACCTGTAGGGCAACTGAATCACCTCGTCTCTCAACAGGGTGTGCCGGGTTCGTTTCACTCTTGTTGGTATTGTGTTACAGTACGCTTAATAGGGACCGGTACTCAAGCTGTAGGGCAACTGAATCACCTCGTCTCTCACCAGGGTGTGCCGGGTTCGTTTCACTCTTGTTGGTATTGTGTTACAGTACGCTTAATAGGGACCGGTACTCAAGCTGTAGGGCAACTGAATCACCTCGTCTCTCACCAGGGTGTGCCGGGTTCGTTTCACTCTTGTTGGTATTGTGTTACAGTACGCTTAATAGGGACCGGTACTCAAGCTGTAGGGCAACTGAATCACCTCGTCTCTCACCAGGGTGTGCCGGGTTCGTTTCACTCTTGTTGGTATTGTGTTACAGTACTCTTAATAGGGAGCGGTACTCAACCTGTAGGGCAACTGAATCACCTCGTCTCTCACCAGGGTGTGCCGGGTTCGTTTCACTCTTGTTGGTATTGTGTTACAGTACGCTTAATAGGGACCGGTACTCAAGCTGTAGGGCAACTGAATCACCTCGTCTCTCAACATGGTGTGCCGGGTTCGTTTCACTCTTGTTGGTATTGTGTTACAGTACGCTTAATAGGGAGCGGTACTCAACCTGTAGGGCAACTGAATCACCTCGTCTCTCAACATGGTGTGCCGGATTCGTTTCACTCTTGTTGGTATTGTGTTACAGTACTCTTAATAGGGACCGGTAATCAACCTGTAGGGCAACTGAATCACCTCGTCTCTCACCAGGATGTGCCGGGTTCGTTTCACTCTTGTTGGTATTGTGTTACAGTACGCTTAATAGGGACCGGTAATCAACCTGTAGCGCAACTGAATCACCTCGTCTCTCACCAGGGTGTGCCGGGTTCGTTTCACTCTTGTTGGTATTGTGTTACAGTACGCTTAATAGGGACCGGTACTCAACCTGTAGGGCAACTGAATCACCTCGTCTCTCACCAGGGTGTGCCGGGTTCGTTTCACTCTTGTTGGTATTGTGTTACAGTACGCTTAATAGGGACCGGTAATCAACCTGTAGGGCAACTGAATCACCTCGTCTCTCACCAGGATGTGCCGGGTTCGTTTCACTCTTGTTGGTATTGTGTTACAGTACGCTTAATAGGGAGCGGTACTCAACCTGTAGGGCAACTGAATCACCTCGTCTCTCACCAGGGTGTGCCGGGTTCGTTTCACTCTTGTTGGTATTGTGTTACAGTACTCTTAATAGGGACCGGTAATCAACCTGTAGGGCAACTGAATCACCTCGTCTCTCACCAGGATGTGCCGGGTTCGTTTCACTCTTGTTGGTATTGTGTTACAGTACGCTTAATAGGGAGCGGTACTCAACCTGTAGGGCAACTGAATCACCTCGTCTCTCAACAGGGTGTGCCGGGTTCGTTTCACTCTTGTTGGTATTGTGTTACAGTACACTTAATAGGGACCGGTACTCAACCTGTAGGGCAACTGAATCACCTCGTCTCTCAACAGGGTGTGCCGGGTTCGTTTCACTCTTGTTGGTATTGTGTTACAGTACTCTTAATAGGGACCGGTACTCAACCTGTAGGGCAACTGAATCACCTCGTCTCTCAACAGGGTGTGCCGGGTTCGTTTAAATTGGGTGGAAGTGATGCATTTTACTGTTGTTAGCACCAGGGGAAGACAGATAGAGGCGCTGTGACGTCAGCTCCGTCAGCCCCAACCGCTAAATATGTCTCCCAACGAAAAGCAGGTTAGCGTGTGACGTCACTGCGCTGATTTCTTTCGCCCAAAAGGAAGGAAATATAGTGCGACCCATATAAATATGTACCATTTCAATAGGCCATGACTTTTGAACCAATAATACGACACACGTGCAACTTTGGGAGAATATAATACACAATTACATTGCATAAAATCCTCTACTGACAGAAGGAAATAAGTTCAACGAAATAAGCTTACCAAAAAAAAATATTACATGACCTTTTACTCATATTGCATCTCAAGATGCGTAGCTTTCTTGATCAATGCTACCATCTACTCTACCGAGGCGGACACAAAGTTTCAGTCATTTTGTACGTTCAGTTGTTATGTAACATCGTTTGAGTGAGTTGATGTGAGTGATTTTATGAACATGCACAAAATTGAGTATCAAGCTGTCATTAAATATTTGTTTTTGAAAGGCAGTACGTCTACGCAAATCAAAGATGAGTTGGATTCTGTGTATGGGGACTCTGCACCATTAGTTACCACTGTGAAATTTTGGGAAGCTGAATTTAAACGTGGCTGTAAGAGCTTGGGAGATGATGGACGTTCGGGACGTCCAATAACTGCAACTACCGACGAAAACATCGCCAAAGTTCACCAAAATGGTGCTGGACGACCGCTGAATTAAAGTGACAGAGATAGTAGAGGCTATGAAGATGTTAAAAGAACGAGTTTGTCATATATTAAATCAACATTTAGACATGCTAAAGCTGTTCGCGCGTTGGATGCCGCGTTTGCTCACGTTACACTAAAAACGTGTTAGAATGAACGTTACGAACGCTTTGTTGTAGCAGTTTAGGCGCAATAAATCCGAGTTTTGGTGCCGATTAATTACTGTAGATGAAACTTGGATACACCATTATACATCACAAACAAAGATACAGTCTCAACAGTGGAGGGGGAACTGGCTCCAAAAAAGCAAAACCTGTTTTTTTTTTCGGTTGGGAAAGTAATGGCGGCTTTTTTCTGGTATAGTCCTGGAGTTATTTTAATCGATTATCTTCAAAAAAAGAAAAAAAAACATTACAGGAGCATACTAGGCCTCATAGATTGACAAGCTGAAGGCAGAACTTGCGGAAAAACGGTCACATTTGCATAAAAAGAAAATACTGATTCACCAAGACAACGCACCGTCTCACACTTCAGCTGTTATAGTGGCGAAAATCCACGAATTACGGTTTGAGCTGCTTGACTCACCAGATCTAGCCCCAAGCGACTTCTTTTTGTTCCCCTATATGAAAACTACGCTCGGGGGACAGAGATTTTCGTCAAATAAAGAGGCAATTACCTTCGTGATTAATTATTTTGCAGAGAAAAACGTCGAGTACTATTTGGACGGGTTACCGAGAGGTGAGCACCCCTCGGAGAAATGGGTAGAGTTACAAGGAGACTATGTTGAAAAATAAAAAGTATATATTTTTTAAAGTCTTGTTCTTTATTAGGTTGGAAACGTTTCAGACCACCTATGTGCATTCCTATCAAAATAGCTCATGGATTTCATGTATAATTTTTATATTAAACACTTATAAATTATTTTACAGTTGTAGATTGGAATCATTTTCTATTTGAGTCCAGTCATTTGCCAGCTGGTATAGACCACAGCTTGACAGAAGCCGATCGGTTGGTAGCTTAATTGAAGGAAAGCTAGTAATTTGCACTAGACCAAGCCTCTATGCGGCTGTGCAAATGTAAATCGTGGCGAGCACCATCTGGAGGCTAATCGGCAGTCATAAAGATAACATCATGCTGCTGGGACATAACGTGAAAGGGCTCAAACCACACCGGGGTATTCCCTACAGTTTGCAAGACTAAAAAAATGTAATAATTTCAGGTACAGTTTGCCTGCTACCATCTGTTGGCAAACCAGAAACTATCTGCGGCTGTTTTACATTTTGTAGCGCTACACGTAACAAAAGAAGTTCTCCATTCTGCTTGCTCCTGTCCACGGAAACGACGCATTTAGCTAGACTTTAAAACAGCACATTCAAACACATTCTTAGAGGAGGACTACGTGCTTTTTTTAGATGATTTAGTATTCATCTATATAAAATAGATATGGGTCCTTGCTACATGCGATATCTCGATACTCAGGTACTTGCATGGCAACCGCATCGATCGATACTTCAAAAAATTCGTTCGATACTTTTTCGATAGTTCGATGGTGTTCTTGCTATTTTTATATCGATCTACATATTTCCGTCCAGTCGCTCTTACCCATTGAGCTACCATGGCCAATTTTCTGGCATGACATTAAATTCTCTATTTGACTTGCATATTTCCCCGGTAGACCACTAGGGGCTCTCGCATCCGAGATACACCGTTTGTGGCGACTTACTATTGTAAGTACTTGAGTCCCAGGCTTCATCATTTAACTCTTATTATTTTAGTTAATTGATGGAAATTAATCATTTCTTCACACTAGCCGTACATAGGTAAGTCGCCACAAACGGTGTATCTCGAATACGAGAGCCCCTCCTGGTTTACCGGGGACATGTACGAGTTAATTGGAGAATTTAATGCCATGACGGCAAATTGACCATCGTAGCTCAATGGATAAGAGCGACTGGAGAGGAACCAGTAGATCCGTGGTTCAAATCCGGGCCACGGCATTGAATTTTTCATGTCGACAGTATCAATCAAAAATTATCTATTTCACGTACAACAGTTTTCTGTGAAAGACTGTTTAGTACAGCAGGACTCATATGTGACAGAAAAAGAAGTAGACTTGACCACGAAACAGTGAGAATGCTAGTATTTTTGAACAAAAACTTATAAAAAGTCGACCGCTTTGCTTTTAAATGTCTAAGGTAGAGTTTAAAATTAAGAACACTGATGGTTTTAAGTGTTTTCTCATTGAATATGTACACCTAATTAATTTTATTGGCATTTCACAGTTCTCCCAACATTTTATTGTGTATTAAAACTAGAAGTAGAAATGAGGCTATCGAATTTCGAGTAACCAGGTATCGAGAAAGATATCGTGCACTTTATCGAGAATCGAATATCGAAACTGCTATCGACCCAACCCTAATATAAAAAATTGCATTCCAAACAAAAATGGATACTGTAGTTTCGCTTGAAATACACTTTTGATATTCCCTGAATCCAAGTAAAGTAAACCACCAGTAATTTCAAGATAAACTGCAAACTGCCTTTAACAATTTTCAGTAAAGTTTAATTTTAGCCTTAGTGATCAAGACGCATATCCAAGCCAGTTAGAAATTAGTGGAAAATCTGCTTCCGTAGCAAAACATTTCGGGCAATAAGGGATAAAAGATCTGCTATAGAAACTCGGAATAAGATTCATAAGGGCTAAGTGTCGATGAGCTGTAATATCCAGTTCTGTTCCTTAGATATTTATTATTACACATTTACAGAATGAAGACTACACTTTGTTCACTAGCTTTTTGAAGGCATAAGGACACATTCTGCAGAATACTTAAAGATATGGGATGTCGATTTAGTAAGCACGGATATACACGTCGTCTTACGTACGCAATACTGATGGTCAGACTGTACTGTACTATATTCCCGTCTTCTCTAATCTCTCTAAACCGAGCGATCTCCCATAACAACTCTACTCATTCGTCAGACAGGTAATACAATATACGTCGTGTTACGTACGCTGTACTGATGGTCAGACTGTACTGTACTATATTCCCGTCTTCTCTGATCTCTCTAAACCGAGCGATCTCTCATAACAACTGTATTCATTCGTCAGACAGGTAATACAATATACGTCGTGTTACGTACGCTGTACTGATGGTCAGACTGTACTGTACTATATTCCCGTCTTCTCTAATCTCTCTAAACCGAGCGATCTCCCATAACAACTGTACTCATTCGTCAGACAGGTAATACAATATACGTCGTGTTACGTACGCTGTACTGATGGTCAGACTGTACTGTACTATATTCCCGTCTTCTCTGATCTCTCTAAACCGAGCGATCTCTCATAACAACTGTACTCATTCGTCAGACAGGTAATACAATATACGTCGTGTTACGTACACTGTACTGATGGTCAGACTGTACTGTACTATATTCCCGTCTTCTCTGATCTCTCTAAACCGAGCGATCTCCCATAACAATTGTACTCATTCGTCAGACAGGTAATACAATATACGTCGTGTTACGTACACTGTACTGATGGTCAGACTGTACTGTACTATATTCCCGTCTTCTCTGATCTCTCTAAACCGAGCGATCTCCCATAACAACTGTACTCATTCGTCAGACAGGTAATACAATATACGTCGTGTTACGTACACTGTACTGATGGTCAGACTGTACTGTACTATATTCCCGTCTTCTCTCATCTCTCGAAACCGAGCGATCTCACATAACAACTGTACTCATTCGTCAGACATGTAATACAATACACGTCGTGTTACGTACATTGTACTGATGGTCAGACTGTACTGTACTATATTCCCGTCTTCTCTGATCTCTCTAAACCAGCAACTTTATTGTTTTAATAAAGATATATGTATTTCACTGACGGCATTGTGCATACATTATACTGTTTTAAATAATAGCTACCTCTCATATTTTCTGGCTTATTATCAAAGTACCTTAGTGCGATGTTTTCCGTCTTGGATCGCATTACAGCCGGCTTTATTTATCAAAGCACATGTATAACGTGTACTTTGTGGTTCTTACAAGCATATTACAGAGAAGTTAGTCGTTTATACCTGACAACATGTATCCAAGCAACCATTATCTTTTTGTGCTCTATTCTTGGAATAGGAGCTTAATTCCGCATAGAATCACGGAATAACTTATTCTCTTGATGGACTCCATCGTACGACACAATTTAGTGACTAACAAGGGAATAAGATCTAACAAGCTTTATTCCGAGAAAGGGTTCTAAGATGTTTTCATGACAAAATGCATATTCTGGGAATAGCGTTTAGGATACTCTTCATTCTGAATGACTGTGTTAACGTATAAGCCTCAAGAGCTGCACAAAAACTTCCTGCACAAAGAGTGTAGGTTGGTCTCGTTAAAGCAAGTGACCTCAAATACATTTTTAGGGTGAGCAGTTAACAATATATTATTTACTATTAGTATGACTTGTCAGTAATTTAGAATAGTAATCGTTTTTCACATTTTTTTCGTGGATATATAAGGATCGTGGAATTTTAAGGGTGTCAACTAGCAGTTGTCTTTTCAAAAAGGTTGACTATCGCTTTGATGTACTGTATCTTTCTTGAACGAGGTGTGTCCATAAGATAAGGTCTGCAAGGGGCTGGAGTCCTGCGGAACGCTATTACGCCAGATCCAGCAACACTACCGAGTAGTTTGGTTCCTCCCCTTCAAATTCCAACCACAATGACTCCTTTGGAACCATTGCTCTTGGCTGGGCAGCCGGTTGCGATTGAGCTTCTTATTACTTCCGCCGCCAAGTGTGAGTTGCGTGCAGTGATCCGTTTGTTGAGTGCCTACTGAAATTCATCGTCAGTTATGCAAGTCTATGGGCCACAGTGTATGGACGTCAAAATCGTGCAAAATGGGTCAGAGAGTTCAAAGACGGACGTACAGACGTCCATGACGAATAGCGTTCTAGTCGGCCTTCGGTTTCAGCCGAATAAATTACAAAAGTGTGGCAAGAAATGCTTAAAGATCGGCGTGTGACAGTTGGCGGGCTGTGTGAACTTATCCCTCAAGTCAATAAGATTACGACTGACAAGATAACAAGCGGTAAGCGTAAATCTCAAGAGCTGCACAATGTAGGATGGTCCTCCGTAGGGGAAGGGATCCGTCCCTTTCAGCTGCCAAAGTGCGGGCGCTGCGGACCCTTAGCACTCGTGGTACCTCTGACGTTACTAGAGGAACCTCGGGCCGAACAGCCGAGTGTTTTAAGAACATTATATTCTAGAGAAGTTAATTAATAATGTCAATACATACAAATCCGCTCCTTCGGGAGTTGTTCGGATTGGGATGGCTTCGATGGGGCAGTGTGTTCCCGATATCCGTGGGAGATTGGGTACGTCTTTGGACGGGGTTGAGGGAAGCCATTAAGTTTCCGGGTACTAGCCTGCTAAGCTAGTAGAAGGTGTGCTAGATCACCAGGCGGCCCCACCGAGGTCATATCGGTAGTCTTCACCTTGAGTGTTGACGCGAGTAAGTGGCGTATCCACTTCCATCCCGTCTTGTGTCCCTAGGAGAAGATGGGGGGGGGGGGCTTGTTAGGTAACTAGGTCTTGCCCTAATGGAAAGCCCCACGGAGGATGCCGAGCGCCCTTTGGGACAGCTCGGATACTCCCTGGTTGAAGGAGGCCCGGGTCTTGTTCCTACGGGTTCAAGGCTAATGGGAGTAGAACCTCTGGATTCAACTCAATGTAGGATGGTCATGTTAAAGCAAGTGACCTCAAGTACATTCTTTTTAGGGTGAACATTTAAACAAGGAGTTGTTTGCTATTAGTTATAATTCTCATAATGTTAGGTAATTAGTTGCTGTTCATTTTTTTTTTTTTTTTCACGCGGATAGGTATACATATAAGGGCCGTGGAATTTTAAAGACGTCAGCTAGCAATTGTCTTTTTAAGAAGATTGACTATCGCTTTGATCTACCGTGTCTTTCTTGTACATATAATGAAATGTTAAAACGGGTTATGAACCAGGCTGTTTCGGGTATACCGCATGGCTTGCGGGCACCCGAGGTAACCCAGGAGCTAATCCTAACAGCAGCTAAAGCTGAGTTCTACACAATTCTTCTAGGCTGTTTGGCATTAAAATTAGAACACGAGGGTGCAAGAATTTGCATCCATTCCAACAATCTGAAAAATTTCTACCTCAAAACCCACAGTCCACCTTACAAAATTCCATACGGCATTACCTGCCGTAAAACCCTTAACGGGTGAGCACGCAGTAAAAATCTTCTGGCTTTATACAGCCAGTCAGCACTTCGGTGAGTCGGTCGGGTTATGAAAGATTATTTCAATTTTCTCTCTCTCGAGCCCGCCTCGGTGGCGTAGTTGATAGCGTTTCTGCAAGATCCAGTGATAGGGTGATAGCGAAGATGACGGTGAGGCGAGTCGACCTACAGTTTATACAGGAGACTCCGAACCACGTTGGGCATAGGGGACACTTCACATGAGCTACACAGGCGCGGATAAAGCCAACTTATAGTCGCCATCCCAGAGCCAGGAACTCGTACCCTCAGTACGGGAGTCGCGAAGGAAAGCACTGTGCGCCCACTGCATTATTATAAAAGTGGAAAATGCAGTTTAGATTCCCTAACCACTGAACCACGGCGCGGCCTGGAATCGAACTTGAGCCTCCGGAACGCGGGCTACAGACGTAACGGCCTGAGCCATCCCGCTCGGTCTGTGGACCAGAACTCTTCCTATTTGTAAAACATAATAACCATGGGTATTTTAGAACCACCATGTTTAACAACTGAGTGCTTTTAGCGTGTGATTACTGTACCAGCTTTGTTACGCAGTTCACGTGTTACTAAGGAAGCATGATAGGGGTCAGATTATCAAGATCTCAGGCCCATTCAATTAACACTGCTCTATAAATTAAAAATGTTGATCTCTACTGCCTTAGTATTTTGAATTAAGTAATGCACAGGCATCTGTATAATGAGGTTTCTTTCTTTCAGTAACATCCTTTGAGATTTTAAATTTGTTAGTTAAGAAACTCCTTTACTATAATAGAATAAGAAGAGTAAAATTTATACCTTTGTGAAGCCCAAACATTAGTGAATTAGTATCCTAATTAATTACGTACTCAAGAAGCAATAAGATAATTAACTGTATATATCTTGATGTGGTTTGTCATTAGCACATTGGTATACAGCACATTGCAATTACTCAGGCAACACTTACCTCTTTCTCCTTTCTCGGTTCTTCCACTTGAAGCTCTTTAAGTTGCCGAATTCATCTTTATCTGAGAGGCATGTTCAAAGCCATCTGTTTGTTCATGTATTCCAGATGCAGTGACTCGTTTACTAAAAAGCAGTGCATTATCATAAAATCAAAAATACTCGTATTTATTTCCAATTGGTGGTATTTCGCTATTCTTTTGTCTGTGATTGTAGAAATACATCTATTATAAATCATGGCATTCTTTGTGTAAACATTCTGATAAATCTTAGCTTCTTTCAGTTGATTGGCGTATTAAGAACATATGAATACACAATGAATAAGTTTGAAAGGGTAGAGCCAGAATGAAAAATTCAATGCCATAGCCGGGATTTGAACAGAAGATCCGTTGTTCAAATCCCGGCTATGACATTGAATTTTTCATGCTGACTCTACCCTTTCATAGTGCGTCCTACACACGGCTAGTGTGAAAGAACAATTAATTTCCATTAATTGTACCTAATAGTGGTCCGAACTATAAAACCCGGGCCTTAAAGTACTTACAGCATAGTAAGTCGCCATTAGGTAGTTGTCTCATGTGTTTATGAGAACTCCTAGTGGTTTACCGGGAAAAACATGAGTCAGTTGTACCTAATAGTGGTCCGCACTATAAAGCCCGGACCTTAAAGTACTTACAGCATAGTAAGTCGTCATTAAGATAGTTTTCTAATGTGTTTATGAGAACTCCTAGTGGTTTCTCGGGAAAAACACGAGTCAGTTGTACCTAATAGTGGTCCGCACTATAAAGCCCGGACTTTAAAGTACTTACAGCATAGTAAGTCGTCATTAAGATAGTTGTCTCATGTGTTTATGAGAGCTCCTAGTGGTTTACCGGGAAAATCACGATTCAGTTGGGGAATTTAATGTCATATCGGCACGTTGGCCATAGTGGCTCAAATGGTTAGAGCGGCTGGACGGAAACCAGAAGATCCGTGGTTCAAATCCCGGCTATGGCATTGAATTTTTCGTTCTGGCTCTACCCTTTCATTGCACATCCTACACACGGCTAGTGTGAAAGAACAATTAATTTCCATTGAATAAGTTTGTTGCTTATTTCATTTTCTTCAGTTTTTAAGGCTAGTAGTCCTTTCTTTTCCACTAGTAAGCTTTGGAGCAGTTTTCTTTTCGGATTCCTTGCCTTCCTCGCTTGTTGAAACTTCTGATATTCAAATGGATTGTACTTTATAGACGAATAAAATGAAAAGAGGTTGTCAAAAGACATATCTATTCTCAGTATAAACGGCGTTGTTTTTTTAAACAAATTAGAATCGATTTTTCACATTTCGCTATTGTTTTATCTCTACGGTAATAGAAAAAAGTCATAGGGGGCCATGTCCAGTTCCTACATGGATGAGGCAAGTTCACGGTTTTGTTTATTGACTAAAGATCATTAACAACAGCGTTAGCATTAATATTATGCAATTTCCATTGCTTTTCTGTAGTTCTGGTCTACCTCTCAGTGTTTCGGCGAGTTGCCGACAGTAATGTTTGGGAGGGCGTGGTCGTCGTTTCGAAACATTTCGACCACTCGTAAAATGTTGTATTAGTCGTAGTAAAGCCGTAGTCAATATTTCAAATGCAATGTTCACTCTTTATTCCATTTTTTAAGCCATGTTTAGTGGAAATTATGTAAAAATTACCCGAGCACTCAGTTTTAAGTGTATAAATATTTTCTCGATGGAATGTTACACAACGAAATGAGCTTTTTTATGTTCAAATTTACTTTGCACAGAAGCAACGTTAGGGAACTGAAAACAAAATTTGAATTCTGTGCTCCGAAAATCAGGCACATTATATTGCTAATATTTAGCAACTCTTACAATAATAGTTTTTTTCTCGTTTAGGAAGCATGATATGGAATCTGTCGTGTTTTATTGAAAATTGGCAAACATAAAGCGAAGGGTAATAGCCGTATTGAAAATGTGTTTCCACGCGCGTGCGCATCACTCTTTCCGTTACATCAGTTCGTAGGCCTTTAATTCATATTCAATATTTCACATGACCGCAAAACATTTGTTGTTTCAGGCACGCTACGTAATTGGATCTATGGCACAGATAATTACCCGGAATGCCGAACCTTGTCCAGGCACGGCGCTCTAAATTGCACACGATAAATCGTTTGTTGAAGTGCATTTGTATTTTGTTCACTCTTGCGACCCAATCAATTTTTGACAATCCCGCTAATCAACGCACTTAATAACTAACTTAGTGACCGGCGCTCCCTCGGGTTCACGCTCTACCTCCTCCCTTCTTTCTAATCTCTCTATCTGTTACTGTCTGCGCCGCCGCGCTCGTTTAACAAACCTTAGCAGTAAATGCTACACTCTCGTCGTGTACCACTCTTCACCAATACTCGTGGGCATTATGGTAGTGTACCCGTACTCTCGTCGTGTACCACTCTTCACCAATACTCGTGGGCATTAAGGTAGTGTACCCGTACTCTCGTCGTGTACCACTCTTCACCAATACTCGTGGGCATTAAGGTAGTGTACCCGTACTCTCGTCGTGTACCACTCTTCACCAATACTCGTGGGCATTAAGGTAGTGTACCCGTACTCTCGTCGTGTACCACTCTTCACCAATACTCGTATTGAAAATTTTGTACTGATAACTTGTTATAATTGTTTAGTTTTTATAATGAAAGCACTGAAATTTCAGATAATTTTATTTTTTTAAAAAAGTGTTATGAATTTCAGAGAAAAATCTGTGTATTATTATTGTGACTTTGTGGGTTGGTGAAAATAAAAGTCCGATTGCACCACTCAAAAATGTTCTTTATTTCCACCGAATTACAGTTGAACACTTGCCGATTACACCGAATTACGTAATGCACACAATTACAATTCACCAGTTCGTCCTTTACAGCTCCACTTGCACTCGCAATTACGTACACACCTCCGACGCACGTACGCAGTCCGTCCCCTCACAGGGCGCTCCTCACAGCTCGCCAAGAACTGACTCCTCCAGCCCGACGCGTTGCTTATATAGAACCAACTGGCCAATCTAGAAGGTTCCGGATTAGATGAAATACCCTGTATGTTCGAGAACTCAGGGAAGGGGAAAGAGACGGCACAGTGATGTTTTTTCAGCCACCCCTCGTTACCACTATAAGACAAATGTGTGGCCGTGTCCGAACGCCTCCCGTCCGGACCCACCGGCCGACTCCACAGGAAGTCCCGAAGTTCGGGTGACATTATTATTATTATTATTATTATTATTATTATTATTATTATTATTATTATTATTATTATTATTATTATTATTATTATTATTATTATTATTATTATTATTATTATTATTATTATTATTATTATTATTATTATTATTATTATTATTATTATTATTATTATTATTATTATTATTATTATTATTATTATTATTATTATTATTATTATTATTATTATTATTATTATTATTATTATTATTATTATTATTATTATTATTATTAATCTGCTTAATACACACAAGAATTCATATGTTTTGTTTGATTAGTTTTTAAAAAAGTGTACTGGAACCTGAAAAACTGAGAAAAATAGTTGTATAAAGTATAAAGTTGGAAGAAACGTAGGGACAGTGAAGCACAAATTAATACAAAATTGAATCGACAATATATTGACACGTTGCTTCACTCACACTGTTTATTCACAGAACATGTTTCAAGAGCTCTTGCTCCTGTCGTCAGCTGATACTCGATTAGTGCAAGTTGTAGTGGTTTCCTCTTTCTCCGTTTTGTCAATAGATGGTGTGATGTACTTGTCAAAGATGTCCGGTGGTGGAGTTTCAAAATTCATGACTCTATGACGATTTTTGTTGATGAAGATTTTTTCCCATACGGAAAGGTCTATGGGGTGATTAACATATTTTATTAGAGATGTTTCCAAGTTGATGTCATGTCTAGTATTCAAAATATGAAAAGCCACTCCTGATTTTTCTGTTTCACCATTTTTAATGTTTCTTAGATGTTCTTTAGTTCTGATGTTAATATTTCTTTTTATTTTTCCTATATAAATTTTACAGCAAATTTCACATTTGATCTCATAGATTCCTGGTTTTTCTTTGGTAGTGATTGAATTTTTGGGAGGGCCTTTTAACAAATTTCTGATATTAAACCTATTTTGAGGTGCAAGAGTTATGTTGTGTTTTGAGAAGATTTTTTGGAATTTGTTATAGGCTGATGGGTGGAAGGTGAATTTTTTAAAAAGTTTTTTTCTCTTTTTCTCCTGTAGGTTCTAGGGTGGTGGTTTCTTTTATTTTCTTAGCTTTGTTGAGTCTGTTAACAGTTTTGTCTACTAAATTTGGGTTGAAACCGTTGGATATAGCTACTTTTTTATGTGTAGGTATTCTTCTTGATAATCTTCTCTGTTTAGTGGAAAGTTGATCATCCGAAAGATTAAACTGTTGAAGCAATGTGTCAATATCTTCTCGATTCACTTTTGTAATAATTTGTGCTTCACTGTCCCTACGCTTCTTCCAAGTTTATACTTTAAGTGTTATGAAATTTAGAGAAAAATTTATTATTATTATTATTATTATTATTATTATTATTATTATTATTATTATTATTATTATTATTATTATTATTATTATTATTATTATTATTATTATTATTATTATTATTATTATTATTATTATTATTATTATTATTATTATTATTATTATTATTATTATTATTATTATTATTATTATTATTATTATTAGTCTGCTTAATAGACACAAAAAATCATTTCTTTTGGTTGAACAGTTTTTTAAAAAGTGTACCGGATCCTGAAAAAATGAGAAACTGAGAAAAACAGGTTTATATATTGATTGCTGACATCTCACACGAGTCAGAACATTCCTGCTACATAGTCTTGACCCTCTGTATTCTCACTTGTTCTTTTCAAATTGTTCATTTGTCTTGCCTTCTTGGCCAGTTCTTCAACTGTTTTATCTGCTTTCAGGACTCGCAGCTCAATGACTACTATCATGATTAGCACATGTATTGTGTGAACTGGCCCTACTAACCTCAATATTACATGTGGTTTCTGTGTCTATTCTATTTATATTTTCTACTTTTCTATGTTTAGTAAAACGATTGTGTATAAACTTTCTCTTTAGAAATGTTTTTGAACTACCCATAACATATATTCACCAATAACTAGTACAAAATATTATTCTTAACAAATAACTGTTCATATACACAGCCAAAGACAAACGAAAAGCTACCATCATTGTAGTTACAGTGCTATCAAGAAAAAGCTCTAAAGATCGCTTACAAAACAAGGCTTAGTTTAGAAATATCTGTTCAGTATTACAGAAGTTATATTCGATTTTCTGAAAGCTTACAAAAAGGGAAAAGTTTTTCCAATATAAATTTAACTACAGTCACAGCATTCAATTTGATATATACCAGATTTTTTGTTAGATGGAATGGCATCCTTGATGTTTGAGCAAATTAGGTTTTTTAAGGGGTAATGGTTCACTGGAGCTAGTTGAATGTTTTGTTTTTTGAAGAATTTTTTGAATTTATCAAAGGCCCATGGATGGTAAGTGAATTTTTTGAAGATAATTTTAGTTTCTGTAGCTGAGAGGGTTGCTCTCAGGGTAGTCTGGTATATATCAAATTAAATGCTGTGACTGTAGTCAAATTTATATTGGAAAAACCAAAAGAAATTTAGAAACAAGAGCAAAGGAACACTTTAGGAACATAAAATACAAACAGTTAGAAAAATCAGCAGTTGCCACGCATTTTTGGGGAAAAAACCACAACATAAATCCCGAAGCAAAATTACTAAAACATAAAACAGGAAAAGAAGAACTGTCCACATGGGAACAAATCTTTATTTCAAAAAATAGGAACAAAGTATTCAATTTCGACATCCCCCAGAAAGATTTGTTCAGCAAGTTCCCCGAACCGCCACCAGAGGAGACCGATGACAAAATATTGCCAGCTACACCAATGAGAACCAGTCGATATCCGGCTGAGGATAGAGGGAAGGCCTCTGAAACTAGTTCCGGGAAAATTTAAAAGTAAGTGTTGTTTTGTGTCATTAATCGACTCCCAATTAATTTAATTAATACATCTAGTTCGTTTATTATCTTCTAGATATTCCTTTCAAATTAAAAGTCAAACAAAACACAGTAAAAGGAGGTCTTTCAGGAACATTTTCCAAGTCAGAAATGCTGCAACCATGCAACAACTATGTTATTTATGTCTGGGCTCGTACACAAAAAAGCAACAATATGGTATAGTCCACACGCGAAAATGTTGGTAGCTTTATGAGGCACTTCGTGGGGGACGCAGTGCCAGGCCAACGTCCCATCACCCCACGGGGAATAAAAAACTCTGGGCTAGAAAACGAATAATGAATGCTATGTAACTTGTGAATTTTACACATTCTCTGTGCTCGTGTAAAGCTAGCGCCACATTAATAAATTACTTTCAGACTCCTGCATGCTAAAAATTTCTCCACCGCCCTCTTGCTCTGCCCGCCCCTTTCCTTAATTCTCTTCTTTCTCTACAGAAACTAAGTATTTCTGTGAGTACAAATCTTGGTTACTTTAAATGAAGTTAGGGACGAATGAGTAGGCGTGACGGGATTTCACGAAATGCGAGCCAAGGAAAAAAGGAAGAGGAATGAATAGTGGAAGAAACAAAAATGTAAAATTTGGTTACTCAAGTGTACCATAGTGTTTTTATCAGGGTCGTGTGTCCTACGACGGCTGTTCAATAAATAATGATCATAAGTTTTTTACGATTATAATTTTTCGCACTCTAAATTGTTTTAATTTACGTCCTCCAACATTTAGTCATATCGGACGATGAACGAAATGGGTTAAATGATGCTCCAATGAGTCCGGGGTCCATGCAGCTTAGAGTTAGCCGACATTCGTCTTTAAGGATATGCAACCATCTACGCTATTTTCGCATTAAAATTCAATCTTACTATATTCTGTTAGCTTAATGTGAAACAAAGACGTCGTTGTAGTTTCATTGTTGGTACTCCTGGTTCCCGCGTGTGAGAACCAGGCAAGTTCAGAGATGTTCAGTATCGCCTACAGCTGCAATGGGGGTAACACGCGAGGAACAGTATGTGGCTTTGAAATTCTGCTTTCATCTCAACAAATCTTCAGTTGAGGCCTATACAATGTTACAGGAGGTCTATGGAGAGTCTGTTCTTCCCTACAGCAGAGCTCGAAGATGGTTTAAAACGTTTAAAGAGGGGAGACAAATAATTTCAAAGGCAGGTGGACCCGGTGCTCCAGTTACTGCTCTTACGGAAGAAAACATCAACACTGTTGCTGCCAAAATGAGAGAGGATCGACGAATTACCTTAAGACCACTTTCTGAAATACTGAACATTTCATTGGGTGCCACCCACACGTTGGTGACAGAAACATTACACATGAGACGTGTTTGTGCGCGATGGGTTCCAAGACTGTTGATTCCCGAACAAAAGGACATGCGCATGCAGGTCTGCATGCAGTTAAAGTTGATGTTAGAGGAAGATCCGGAGTCTCTTTCAAACGTAATCACTGGTGATGAAACTTGGATACATCATTTTGATCCTGAGAGCAAACAACAAAGCTCAGTGTGGAAATCGCCTTCATCACCAACCCCCAAAAAAGCAGAGGTGCTCGCTTCTGCTGGGAAAGTTAACGTTATCTCATTCTTTGATATTTATAGAATGGTTTATCAGCATGGTGTACCTGCACACACATCAGTAACAGGACAATACTACAGGCATGTCCTGAAAACATTGCAAGTCCGTATCAGGCGCAAAAGACCATATTGCCGTGAAGCAGGCTGGATGCTGCTCCACGATAGTGCACAGCCACACATTGCCAATGTTGTTGCTGAATATTTTGCAAAAATCAACGTGAAGTGCATCTCTCCCCCTCCGTGTAGTTCGGATTTAGCCCTATGTGACTTTTTTCTATTCCCTAACTTGAAGAAACGCCTTCGTGGGAGGCATTATCCATCATCAGAAGCAGTGGTGAAGGCTGTGGAGGTGATTTTGAATGATCTCTCAAAAAATGGTTTCTAGCATGTCTTTGAAGACTGTCAAAATTATGAGGATGAGTAAGGGTACGTTTAAAAAAAAGTGTCATCATTTTTGATTGAATAGCCTCGTATTAAAGGAAACAATGCATTACCGTACATTTAATTGTTAAGAAATCAATATTTGGTTGCCATTGTTATGATCTGTGTGGAAACTTTAACAATG
Organism: Mantis religiosa; assembly: GCA_030765055.1. Classification (NCBI taxonomy): domain Eukaryota; kingdom Metazoa; phylum Arthropoda; class Insecta; order Mantodea; family Mantidae; genus Mantis; species Mantis religiosa. The sequence goes on along the minus strand of CM060953.1, from coordinate 11,916,664 downwards.
CTATTTTCAAAATGTGTGCAGCAGTTCATTCTTGTTTAATCATAGCCATGGTTCTACTCTATTGTTTATCACCTTATTTGGGTAATGGCGTCACCTTTTATAAATCTCTGAACAAGTTGAACTATCAACTGTTACTGACAGCGCCAGAGCTATGTCCATACGTGTTGCTAAGAACTAAAGTACTTCAGACACGCCGTGCTATGATTCCCACGTGTTTACTTACACTGAAGCCGTCATTTAGGTAGTTAATTTGAGATCTACTTGTGGTTTACCACATCCGCTAAACAGTCCAGACCTGGCCGACAGTGATAACCACATGTTTGGTCCGCTCAAAGAGACGATGAGAGGAAACAAAACTTGTGGCAGAACGACAGGAATATGTGCACTTTATATTTGTGGTAACTATTTTGAGAAATAGCAGTAGTTGTAATACTCCGACTTACAGATTGATCCAGAGCGTGAGGTTTTAGAACGGCATATAGATTAAGGTACGAAAAAATACAGTAACAATTTGAGAGACATACAAATTGAGATATGGTACGATAAGTGTTTCATTTTCAAGCCTACATGGCAAATATATTTTTTATAACGTAAAGAAATTCTGGTACATATACAGATTTCCAAAAACGTTCTAGATTCCGATCTGATCTTGCAACATTTGCAGTTAAAATATTCATATTTTCTCTACATACTTTTAAACAAAAGTTTTATATTATATTGTTTTTTATAATCTTAATCCTTTACTTTATATTACTAATTAGTTCTACATTCCGAAATGCGATTTGTAATTCTATGTCTGGAAAATTTGTTCTGCTGTAAAGTTGTTCAAAATAAGTACAAAGAAATAACTTTTACTATTTGAAAACAGGTTAGTATGTTACAATATTTTTTATATTCTTTTCTATTGTTTTTAGTTGCCGTATGAAACCACTACAACCGTGTATTTAATAACAAAAATGGTATGTAATTGGATAATGTCCTAGTGAAGATAAATGCAGGAGTAAACATTTTTAATGATCATTTCTAGCACTTTGGAAAATACTGGAATTAGAGATATTGGACGATAACTAGGACAATTTTTATCCCCTTTTTTATAAATTGGAACCACTCTAGAAAGTTTCATTGAATCAGGAAAAATTCCATCAATTAGGCATTTGTTTAGACAAAATGTGAGTGTATATAAAATATATTTGATTACCTTTTTAAGGAGACTACTAGATAAATCATAAATGTCCACACTATCTGATGTCCTAAGGTGAATAACAATGTATAATACATGCTCAGGGGTGACTTCATGAAAAACAAATCTACTCTGACAGTACCTAATATTACTGTGTTCAACAATTTGTGCCATTGATTCCTTTGGCTTTACAATGTTTCGACTAATTACATCAACTGAGTTTATAAAGAAATCATTTAGGTCATTAGGGGTTAACTCAATGGTGTTTCTATTATTAGTTTTAGCAACTGAATTAATCACCTTCCAAGCCGTCTTGCATTTGTTAGAGGCAGATTCAATACAGTTCATATTATGCAGTTTTTTAGCTTCATTTATCATTTGTTTATATTCTTTCCTAACTTCAGTATACAAAAGTTTGACCCTAGCTGATTTTTCACTTCTGTATAAATCCAAATACATCAAGACTTTATGTTTCATATAATGGTTGGTTGGAACTGAAAAAGGGAGGGCTACGGTTAAAATGATCTGCCCTGGGCATGTTTGCCGCCCGCATTTGTTTTATAAATTTAATTCTTAAAACACTTAAGATTTGTTGTGGACAAATGGGCATCTGGACGGCTTTTTTCCTGTTTCCACCGCCATCCATTCCACCTTCTGCTGCATCACCATTCCTTACATTAATTCTGCTCTTATTTTATATTATTTCTTTCTTCATTTTGCAATGTGCACCCATCCTGGGCATTCTGTCTAATCTAGAGCCTGTCTGGTCACTTATATCTGACCCCAGGCATCCATTTTAATTACTTGTTATATAAGCATGTCACATGACGAGTGAAAACAGAAAAATGTCTCCACTTTTCGTATGAGTTTACTCCCAGTAAAATTCTGTTGTACTATACCTGTACAGCTCAACTGTTTGCCAGGCCCTTAACTGTTGAGTTTCAGTTGTTTTGTAATCAAAGCTATTTGCATAACAAAAGACATCGCACAGGTGATAGAAACTTGTACGCACTGTTGAATATATTGACGAGTTTGACTTGATTGTTGCCTAGATAAATTCGCTTGTTTTTATCGCACGGTGACATAAATTGGAAAACTTGTTGCCAACTTCTGCTGATATTCATTACAGGGAGTCAAGTTTGTCCTCAAACAAGGCATAAAATTAGTTTCTTAGCAAATTTTGAAGTTTGCCATTAAATTAACTGCCGTCTTAATTACTCTGAGAGGTAATCAAATTGATGGCGCATCTCGGATGTGATTTTACCATTATAATGTAAACAGAAGCTAAAAGATCCAACGTTACCTCTACGCTGTGTGTGTTTTGTTGGATCTGTGGAGTTTGCACAACTTTAGTTTTGTAAAGCTAGCACAAATTGTTTTATTCAGTATTTTTACCAGCAGATGGTCTATGATACTCACAGGAGAGGTACAGGTGCGTTTAGGACACCCAGTAAAGAGTTTTTTTTTCTTCTCGTTTTCCAGGATCGGTAGAATAATTTAGTGGTGGTTTGCCTGTTACCACTAACAAACCTTACCGACATTCCCTCTCGTCACTTTGATAGAGGCAGACACGGCGGTAGGTCTCTTGCGGCAGGACGGTTGAATTTGTGATCTTTAAGAATTTCTCTATCGTTTTGTTGAGGTTATGGACTTTGTTCCGCAATAAGAAACTGTTATATGGAAGTAAAGATGACGTCGCGTCGTAGGTTTACGGCACGTGGAAGAATCTTAATCCTGATACGAAGATCTCTGAACAAAATGAAGCGGTCTGTCACACCCAATGTAGAATTGGACGCAGAGGGCCATAGAAAAGCTCCAAAATAAGAAACTACAATTATATGAGGTATGTCCAGAAAGTAAGTTCTGTTTGTAATAAAATTAAATTGTGTATAGATACAGAAAAAATATTTATTGCACAAAATTCTACAAGTCTTAAACTACTTTACCACATAACTGCCGAAATTTTTTGCATTCATTTGTCATAGCGAGGCACATGTTTTTGTATACCTTCTTCATAGAAGTTTGCCGCGCGTGTCTTCAACCAGTTGGAAACATTTTCTTTTAGCTCTTCGTCATTGTTCAAGTGTTGACCGCGGAAAGATTTGAGATGCAAAAATAGATGAAAGTCGCTAGGATCAAGGTCAGGGCTGAACGGGGGACGTCAAACACGTCCCAGCCAAATTTCTGTAGGATGTTTTTCGGTGCATTTGCAGTGTGTGGTCGTGCGTTGTCGTGAAGAAACATAACACCTTTTGACATCGCAAATTTGCCCATAAATTTCAATTGGTTTCACTTTCCTAGCATTCAGAAAACGAATCACAGATCTGATTTCACAAGCGGTGGGATTTTCAATCAACACCGACATTGTAAACAAGCACAACAAAGCGTACGTGGCTCACAGCGATCTCACAATGGCGCACGTTTCTTCTCCTCTTCCGCGCATGTGCGGAACTGCGATCGCAGCGCTGCAGCGGAGATAAATTGAAACAGAATTTACTTTCTGGGCGCCCTTTGTATTTTGATCATTTCAAATCTGCATTATCATTAATTTTAATAAGATCCTATTGCAATCCTTAAGAGGGCATAGGCTCAGATACTCTTATAGGTATCATGTAATCCTTAGAGAGGCCCTTCGCCTCGCGTCCCGGGGAAAACTCCGAAAAAGTTCATGGGTGAGGACAAGATCTTACTGTACAAAAGCCATAGGCCTGTTAAAACACAACTTATGTTCATACAGTTTCGAAATATTCCAGTTTATTATTTAAATTTTTCAACACTTACACTTTTGTGAAATAAGAATTCCTTATTCGTCTTTTGTTTATAAATTTACGTCCTCCAACGTTAAGTCATATCGGACGATGAATGGAATGGGTGAAATGATGCTCAAATGAGCCCATGGTCCATGCAGCTGAGAGTTACCCGACATTCGTCTTTCACGATAAGGGAAAACCCCGGGAAAATCTTATCCAGATAACTCAGCCTGACCAAAATTCGAACGTGGGACCTCTTGAACGTAAGGTAGACACGATATCATCTACGCTACGGAGGCAGGCATTCGTCCTTTTGCCTCCTCATGCAAAAAGAATAGAATTTCAAAAGGTGCACATAGCGATGTGTTCGTAAACAATGTGTCTATTGTTTAAGCCTATTGAACTCTCATATTTTGACTTACTAACAATAAAATATTTAACAAGTCATTTCTAAACAAAACAAGAAGGGATACCATATTAAAGTTTTATAAAACTATGGCTGTGCCTGTTAGAGCCGAGACTTGGACCTTGAACAGAACTGATAAAAAATAATTGAAACGGCTGAAATGAAATTTTTGAGGTACGTAGCTGGCTGTAGCCTTAAAGATCACAATAAAAGTGAAACAATAAGAGAACAACTAAAAATATTTACTTTAAATGACAAACTCAGGGAGTACAAACTGAAATGGCAAGATCATCTCCCTCGAATTCCAGGAGACTCACCAAACAGGCCTTGCAGTATAAACTAGTTGGTATTAGAGATGTTGGAAGACCACGGAGACGCTGGGAATATCACTTCTGAGCCGAAACAGGCCTATCTTGCCTATCTTGAAGGTTGATATTGATGAAGTCATTTCTGCAAAGATTTTTATCGATTAAAATGAATTAGATAGAAGCATTGGCGTGTTAGAGACTAATTTTTAGAAGAATGACTTGTGATACTGTTGTGAATGCACAGATTAGATGTTTGTTATAGCATACACGCACGTCTCATAGTTAGGGTCAAGGCTTGCTTTACGCAGTAAACTACAAGGAAGTAAAAAGTAAGGTTTGATTAAAGGGGTTAAGGGTGTTATTAATAGCGCGGTTTGCAATGGGCCGTGTATATGTCTTGCTTGTTTGTACGGAACATTGAGTCCTAATTGGCAGATTACCTGTTGCCATGCGGCATGCTAAAGATGCTCGTTTGTTTCGTTCCGGACGCGACGCCTTCCAGAGAAGCTTAGCTCGTGAAACAACGGCATGAGGGATGATAATGTCAGTAATCACGCTTCCTCACCTTCTTTTGTCTCTCACCTATTCTCTTTGCAAACAAATGTGAGGCCAGATCTCGCATCTTTTGTTACATACCTCTCTCACCAGCTTCTACGTCTTTACGCTACGATGTATGTCACAGACAACTACAAAAGGAGTATTTTTCTATTAGAATTGATGTAACTCCAATGTGACACCGCAATTATTAACTGGCAGTAACCCATTATTTAATTTAAAATTCCAGCAGTATAAGGAAACAAATGCAAGAATTCTACAGAATATAAATCTAAACTATAATAATATACTCTAAATTTTACAGAATTTATATCACATGTTATCATTTCGCCGATTATCACGTGGTTAAAAACCGTATTTTGCAAATTGCAGACATCAGTACTGTCGGGAGGCATTTTTATGCCGACGGCCGCGGCCGGCGCGTGTGAAAGAAACAAATAGTGTCATAACTAGTGCGTATGTAAGTTTCTTCTTTTTTGATGACATCTTGATTGTTACCGAGCGTTACACTAATTTCTAGAATAATGAGTGGAGTAACAAAAGAGCCGCGGCTTGTCGGACAGGCAGTTTTTTGTGCAGTGCGTGAGCTGTGTGGACAATTTGAATTGCACCGCAGTTGCAACTTGAGAACTGATAATCTGTAGTGATTTGAATGTGAATTCTTTTGTTTGTTACCTTTGGTGAAGCAACGAGAGACTGCGTTGGTATATGTTACGTCATCCTGCTGATGTCAGGGCTGTCCAACGTAAAGCCATATCGGACGATGAATGAAATGATGTACAAATGAGTAGAGGGTACATAGAGCTTAGAGTTACCAGACATTCATCCTTCAGTATAAGAGAAAACTTCCAACGTTAAGTTATATCGGACAATGAATGAAATTATGTTCAAATAAGTACAGGGTACATAGAGCTTAGTTACCAGACATTCATCTTTCAGTATAAGAGAAAACCTCCAACGCTAAGTCATATCGGACGATGAATGAAATGATGTTCAAATAAGTACAGAGTACATAGAGCTTAGAGTTACTAGACATTCATTTTTCAGTATAAGAGAAAACCTCCAACGTTAAGTCATATCGGACGATGAATGAAATGATGTACAAATAAGTACAGGGTACATAGAGCTTAGAGTTGCCAGACATTCATCTTTCAGGATAAGAGAAAACCTCCAACGCTAAGTCATATCGGACGATGAATGAAATGATGTTCAAATGAGTACAGGATACATAGAGCTTAGAGTTATCAGACATTCATCTTTCAGGATAAGAGAAAACCTCCAACGTTAAGTCATATCGGAAGATGAATGAAATGATGTTCATATAAGTACAGGGTACATAGAGCTTAGAGTTACCAGACATTCATCTTTCAGGATAAGAGAAAACCTCCAACGTTAAGTCATATCGGACGATAAATGAAATGATGTTCAAATAAGTACAGGATACATAGAGCTTAGAGTTACCAGACATTCATCTTTCAGGATAAGAGAAAACCTCCAACGTTAAGTCATATCGGACGATGAATGAAATGATGTTCAAATAAGTACAGGGTACATAGAGCTTAGAGTTACCAGACATTCATCTTTCAGGATAAGAGAAAACCTCCAACGTTAAGTCATATCGAACGATGAATGAAATGATGTGTAAATGAGTACAGGGTACATAGAGCTTAGAGTTAGCAGACATTCATCTTTCAGGATAAGAGAAAACCTCCAAAGTTAAGTCATATCTGACGATGAATGAAATGATGTTCAAATAAGTACAGGGTACATAGAGCTTAGAGTTACCAGACATTCATCTTTCAGGATAAGAGAAAACCTCCAAAGTTAAGTCATTTCTGACGATGAATGAAATGATGTTCAAATAAGTACAGGGTACATAGAGCTTAGAGCTACCAGACATTCATCTTTCAGGATAAGAGAAAACCTCCAACGTTAAGTCATATCGGACGATGAATGAAATGATGTTCAAATGAGTACAGGGTACATAGAGCTTAGAGTTACCAGGCAGTCCTCTTTCAGGATAAGAGAAAACCTCCAACGTTAAGTCATATCGGACGATGAATGAAACGGTGTTCAAATAAGTACAGGGTACATAGAGCTTAGCGTTAGCAGACATTCATCTTTCGGCACAAGGGAAAATATCGATAGAAACCATTTCACTCTGACGGAGGTACAAACGTGTTGTTGTTGAACGTGTTGCTTACTGTTCACAGATACACAGAAATTGACAGTTGTCTAAAAGTGCTTTTTTTATTTTTAATTCAGGGGGCATTATCTAACGTATATTTCCATAGAAGTCTCTGTATTAACTTTAGGGTGGAGTGCCAAGTTTCTTTATTTCCTGTTCAGTTCGTTATGCTGCAGATTTCTGTAGATGTAACAATAGCAGCAGTTGAACGTAGCTGTGCAATTTTCCAGATGTTTGGACCTCCCATCTCGTGCAGTTGAGCGGGCTTTAATATACACGCTAAATGTTTAACTTACGCAAGGCAGCTCACAAATAAATAGAGTCAGGAGCCATTCGGTACGGGATTGTTAAAGCAATTATCACGCAGGGCAGGCTTCCAGACCCACCCACCCTTCCCTAAGGTCCAGGAGGGGAGAAAAGGCCAGACGGTGGCCTCCGAAGTAATAGAATCCCCAGCACGTGGTAGTATGGGGCTTCCAGTAACTCTGTCATTAATGTCTATTTATGTGCGTGTGTTCTCAGCTGTTGTACATTCTCATCATCAACATCTCAGCTGCTGCAAAGCAAAAAAGTATTCTTATTTAAAACACGACATTAATTATTAAGAAACCTTCCAGCAGTCTTCAGAATTACGATGGGAAGGGTGAAGTGCAAGAATAGGAGATAAGAAGACGTGCCAGTTATTCACTTGTTTCTTTGTATTTCTTATATAATTCCTACAACCTAGGGAAAATGACATTACTTCACACAGTCACAGAGAGTCTGTCCATCAGTACAGCGTACGTAATACGACGTATATTGTATTACCTGTCTGACGAATGAGTACAGTTGTTATGGGAGATCGCTCGGTTTAGAGAGATCAGAGAAGACGGGAATATAGTACAGTACAGTCTGGCCATCAGTACAGCGTACGTAACACGACGTATATTGTATTACCTCTCTGACGAATGAGTACAGTTGTTATGGGAGATTGCTCGGTTTAGAGAGATCAGAGAAGACGGGAATATAGTACAGTACAATCTGACCATCAATACAACGTACGTAACACGACGTATATTGTATTACCTGTCTGACGAATGAGTACAGTTGTTATGGGAGATTGCTCGGTTTAGAGAGATCAGAGAAGACGGGAATATAGTACAGTACAGTCTGACCATCAGTACAGCGTACGTAACACGACGTATATTGTATTACCTGTCTGACGAATGAGTACAGTTGTTATGGGAGATTGCTCGGTTTAGAGAGATCAGAGAAGACGGGAATATAGTACAGTACAGTCAGACCATCAGTACAGCGTACGTAACACGACGTATATTGTATTACCTGTCTGACGAATGAGTACAGTTGTTATGGGAGATCGCTCGGTTTAGAGAGATCAGAGAAGACGGGAATATAGTACAGTACAGTCTGATCATCAGTACAGCGTACGTAACAGACGTATATTGTATTACCTGTCTGACGAATGAGTACAGATGTGATGGGAGAGCGCTCGGTTTAGAGAGATCAGAGAAGACGGGAATATAGTACAGTACAGTCTGACCATCAGTACAGCGTATGTAACAGACGTATATTGTATTACCTGTCTGACGAATGAGTACAGATGTGATGGGAGAGCGCTCGGTTTAGAGAGATCAGAGAAGACGGGAATATAGTACAGTACAGTCTGACCATCAGTACAGCGTATGTAACAGACGTATATTGTATTACCTGTCTGACGAATGAGTACAGATGTGATGGGAGAGCGCTCGGTTTAGAGAGATCAGAGAAGACGGGAATATAGTACAGTACAGTCTGATCATCAGTACAGCGTACGTAACAGACGTATATTGTATTACCTGTCTGACGAATGAGTACAGATGTGATGGGAGAGCGCTCGGTTTAGAGAGATCAGAGAAGACGGGAATATAGTACAGTACAATCTGACCATCAGTACAGCGTATGTAACAGACGTATATTGTATTACCTGTCTGACGAATGAGTACAGTTGTTATAGTAGATCGCTCGGTTTAGAGAGATCAGAGAAGACGGGAATATAGTACAGTACAGTCTGATCATCAGTACAGCGTACGTAACAGACGTATATTGTATTACCTGTCTGACGAATGAGTACAGATGTGATGGGAGAGCGCTCGGTTTAGAGAGATCAGAGAAGACGGGAATATAGTACAGTACAGTCTGACCATCAGTACAGTGTGCGTAACACGACGTATATTGTACTACCTGTCTGACGAATGAGTACAGTTGTTATGGGAGATCGCTCGGTTTAGAGATATCAGAGAAGACGGGAATATAGTACAGTACAGTCTGACCATCAGTAGAGCGTACGTAACACGACGTATATTGTATTACCTGTCTGACGAATGAGTACAGTTGTTATGGGAGATCGCTCGGTTTAGAGAGATCAGAGAAGACGGGAATATAGTACAGTACAGTCTGACCATCAGTACAGCGTAAGTAACATGACATATATTGTATTACCTGTCTGACGAATGAGTACAGTTGTTATGGGAGATCGCTCGGTTTAGAGAGATCAGAGAAGACGGGAATATAGTACAGTACAGTGTGACCATCAGTACAGGGTACGTAACACGACGTATATTGTATTACCTGTCTGACAAATGAGTACAGTTGTTGTGGGAGATCGCTCGGTTTAGAGAGATCAGAGAAGACGGGAATATAGTACAGTATAGTCTGACCATCAGTAGAGCGTACGTAACACGACGTATATTGTATTACCTGTCTGACAAATGAGTACAGTTGTTGTGGGAGATCGCTCGGTTTAGAGAGATCAGAGAAGACGGGAATATAGTACAGTACAGTCTGACCATCAGTACAGCGTACGTAACACGACGTATATTGTATTATCTGTCTGACGAATGAGTAAAGTTGTTATGGGAGATCGCTCGGTTTAGAGAGTTCAGAGAAGACGGGAATATAGTACAGTACAGTCTGACCATCAGTACAGCGTACGTAACACGACGTATATTGTATTACCTGTCTGACAAATGAGTACAGTTGTTATGGGAGATCGCTCGGTTTAGAGAGATCAGAGAAGACGGGAATATAGTACAGTACAGTCTGACCATCAGTACAGCGTACGTAACACGACGTATATTGTATTACCTGTCTGACAAATGAGTACAGTTGTTATGGGAGATCGCTCGGTTTAGAGAGATCAGAGAAGACGGGAATATAGTACAGTGCAGTCTGACCATCAGTACAGCGTACGTAACACGACGTATATTGTATTATCTGTCTGACGAATGAGTAAAGTTGTTATGGGAGATCGCTCGGTTTAGAGAGAATTCAGAGAAGACAGGAATATAGTACAGTACAGTCTGATCATCATTACAACGTACGTAACACGACGTATATTGTATTATCTGTCTGACGAATGAGTACAGTTGTTATGGGAGATCGCTCGGTTTAGAGAGTTCAGAGAAGACGGGAATATAGTACAGTACAGTCTATCAGTACAGCGTACGGAACACGACGTATATTGTATTACCTGTCTGACGAATGAGTACAGTTATGGGAGATCGCTCGGTTTAGAGAGTTCAGAGAAGACGGGAATATAGTACAGTACAGTCTATCAGTACAGTGTACGTAACGCGACGTATATTGTATTACTTGTCTGACGAATGAGTACCGTTGTTATGAGAGATCGCTCGGTTTAGAGAGATCAGAGAAGACGGGAATATAGTACAGTATAGTCTGACCATCAGTACAGCGTACGTAACACGACGTATATTGTAATGTCTGTCAAATCTTATGGGAGGTGGGCGTGTACCGTCACATACCGCGACACTTCATGTTGGTGAAAGATTGCTTTCAGTTTGCATTTGTTTAATGTAAGCAGGTCGTATTATCACACTTCTACTTTACGGACTTTGTCGACCGCACTGCGCAAGACAAAACAGAGATGCAAAACAAATATATGTTTATATAGGAGAGCAAGTAGAGAGATGCAGCCGCTGAATTGGATTGTATTATTCAGAGGCTGTTAAGCTGGAAATCCGCACAGATGCAATGGCAGGGGTAGGGCAGTCCAAGGATCCTAGCTTTCCTTCTTTCTTTTGTTTAGTAGCAATCGATTATTTAGAAAGATGTCAGGCGCGGGTCCGTTTAGAAATTCTTTACATGCAGTGTTTCTATTTATCCTCTCTATTGCGTATTTATAGAAAAAAAGATGTATGTATCACTGCAAATACATGATTGGAATGATCAGTGTCCTTGAACACATAATTTAAAGAGAAATAAGGTCTTCTTCTGACTCGTCTGTCGTCCATAGCAATATCTTCTTTGACTCTCTTTGCCAATCGATGTTCTTCTATTCTATGTGCTTTCATTTTTTTCCCTTCGTTCCTTCATAAATTTAGTTGTCTGTAATTACTGTATTGCCTATTCTGCAAAATGATTATTTTCCTTGAATTTTTCTTAATATCCTCATTTCACATATTAACGCAGGCTGTTCAATAAAGAATGATTATAATTTTTTAGGGTCATAATTTTTCGCAGTAAAATTCAATCTTATTATATTCTGTTAGCTTAACGTGACACAAACACGCCGTAGTAGTTTCATTGTTGCTACTACTGGTTCCTGCCTGTGAAAACCAGGCAAGTTCAATATCGCCTACCGCTGCAGTGGAGGTAACACGCGAGGAACAATATGCGGCTTTGAAATTCTGCTTTCGTCTCAACAAATCTTCAGTTGAGGCCTATACAATGTTACAGGAGGCCTATGGAGAGTCTGTTCTTCCATACAGCGCAGCTCGAAGTTGGTTTAAAATGTTTAAAGAGGGGAGACAATCAGTTTCAAAGGAAGGTGTACCCGGTGCTCCAGTTACTGCTCGTACGGAAGAAAACATCAACACTGCTGCTGCCATTGTGAGAGAGGATCTACGAACTACCTTATGATCACTTTCTGAAATACTGAACATTTCATTGGGTGCCACCCACACGTTAGTGACAGAAACATTAATCATGAGACGTGTTTGTGCGCAATGGGTTCCAAGACTGTTGATTCCCGAAGAAAAGGACATTCGCATGCAGGTCTGCATGCAGTTAAAGTTGATGTTAGAGGAAGATCCGGAGTTTATTTCAAACGTAAACACTGCTGATGGAACTTGGCTACATCATTTTATTCCTGAGAGCAAACAGCAAAGCTCAGTGTGGAAATCTCCTTCATCACCAACCACAAGAAAGCAAAAGTGGTTGCTTCTTCTGGGAAAGTTACCATCATCTCATTCTTTGATATTTATGGCATGGTTGATCAGCATGGTGTACCTGCACACACATCAGTAACTGGACAATACTACAGAGATGTCATGAAAACATTGTAAGTCCATACCAGGCGCAAAAGACCACATTTCCGTGAAGCAGGCTGGATGCTGCACTAAAATAATGCAACGCCGCATATTGCCAATGTTATTGCTGAATATTTTGCAAAAATCAACGTGAAGTGCAGCTCTCATCCTCCCTATAGTCCGGATTTAGCTCCATGTGACTCTTTTATATTCCCTAACTTGAGAAAGCGCCTTCGTAGGAAGCATTATCCATCATCAGAAGCAGTGGTGAAGGCTGCGGAGGTGATTTTGAAGGATCCCTCAAAAACTGGTTTACAGCATGACTTTGAAGACTGGTAGAAACGCTGGAACAAGTGCATCGCAATCAGGAGAGACTATTTTGAGAAGGACCATCAAAATTATGAGGATGAGTAGAGGTACGTTGTCAAAAAAAAAATTGTGATCGTTCTTTATTGAACAACCCTCGTATGGTGCTAAATCCGGACTATAGGGAGCGTGAGTGATGCATTTCACGTTGACTTTTGCAAGATATTCAGCAACAACATTGGTAATATGCGGCCGCGCACTATCGTGGTGCAGCATCCAGCCTGCTTCATGGAAATGTGGTCTTTTGCGCCTGATGTGGACTTGCAATGTTTTCAGTACATCCCTGTAGTATTGTCCAGTTATTCATGTGTGTGCAGGTACAACATGCTGATAAACCATTCCATTAATTACAAAGAATGAGATGACCATAACTTTCCCAGCAGAGGCAACCACTTTTACTTTTGGGGGTTGGTGATGAAAGAGATATCCCTACTGAGCTTTGCTGTTTGCTCTCAGGATCAAAATGATGTAGCAAAGTTTCATCAGCAGTGATTACGTTTGAAAGAAACTCTGGATCTTCCTCTAACATCAACTTTAACTGCATGTTACATCCATTGCAGCGGTAGGCGATAGTGAACATGTCTGAACTTGCCTGGTTCTCACAGACGGGATCCAGGAGTACCAACAATGAAACTACTACAGCGTGTTTGATGAACATTAGGCTAACAGAATATTGTCATAATAACTGGCATTACAATTTTAAAATTTGAGCGTAGCTTTTAGTCTATTAGTAAAGATTTTACCATAATATTTAAATATTCTTATATAAGAATACCCTCCAAGAGTGCAAAGTAACAGCTACTTTCAATTTTAAGTCACTTCAGCTGTATGAAAATAGACATATAGAACACAGTGATCTATAAACAAAAGTGTTATCACCCTAAACCATTATACAGTGTAACGCATCCCTTTCATATGTTTTCTTAATCTATTATCTTTCTTGTACTTTGTTGCTAAGCCTTGTGTAAAGTCATACAATGTTTTACTACATTCAAACTTTTGGCAACGTCGGTTCTTCAGAACGCCGGAAGGCTTGCATTCAGGGAAGTAATTTCGTCTGTGGTTCAAAGGAAACATCAAATAATAACAATAATAATTAAGTTACACCTTTGAGGCGTTGCTTGTGGCTAGTAATTAATTTGAGTGCTACAAGAGAAGAGAAACATGTAAACGACTGACTGTATTGGAGTATTTTTGCACTGATGAACGCTGAAAGCAAGGGTGTGTTCACAAGGCCATTATCGCCACCCTAGCTCCACTAATGGATTGCCTCGTGTGGTTTCCCTGGAAACAAGATGCAGTACTGACCTCTGGTAATAAACTTGGCGTAAGAAGGGGAAATAATACATTCCACTCAAACATTTCAAAACTGAGATATCACAGAAATGTAAATTTTGAAACTCCTTGTTTCTAAAATTAACGACATGCAGCACTGACGTTAGTTTCCTACAAACTTTGATTGCTCTATCTACTTCATGTTAACAGAGATAAACATTATCTTATTGTGGTTAGAAGGGCATACAGTAGACTTTAAGTGATAGTCAAATGTTTTGGTCGTTATGTGATGTATACATGACTTTCTCTACCCTTGTACAAACACTTATTGCTCTATCTACTTCAAGATAAACATTATCTTATTGTAGTTACAAGGGAATATAGTAGACTTAAAGTGATAGTCAAATGTTTTGGTCGTTATGTGATGTATACATGGCTTTCTCTACTCTTGTGCAAACACTTACTGCTCTATCTACTTCAAGATAAACATTATCTTATTGTAGTTACAAGGGAATACAGTAGACTTTAAGTGATAGTCAAATGTTTTGGTCGTTATGTGATGTATACATGACTTTCTCTACCCTTGTACAAACACTTATTGCTCTATCTACTTCAAGATAAACATTATCTTATTGTAGTTACAAGGGAATATAGTAGACTTAAAGTGATAGTCAAATGTTTTGGTCGTTATGTGATGTATACATGACTTTCTCGACTCTTGTACAAACACTTATTGCTCTATCTACTTCAAGATAAACATTGTTATTACAGATACAAGGGAATATAGTAAACTGTAAGTATTTGTTGACTTTTCGTTTTGAGAAATATTGATAATCAGATTAACTGATTGACCTTGTTCAGTATTACTTTTTGTTGATTTTGATGCCTCAAAAATGTTTCCAATGAAATTCCAATATCCCGCATTCTTTCCCACCACAGGCGAGATCTCTTCCTACAGCTCTTCCTCCTTTTTCACATAGCCAAATTCCGCTGCTTCTCCTTTTTGATCACAAGGAATTATTCTGCTAACCATTAGTAGCAGTCACACTTTGTGTCCCAATCAGCTGTTTTTGGGGGTCGGATATAACGTCGTTGTATTTACTGGAACTTGCAGGTATGTTTGTTAATTTGAGTTCGACATCAGTGAGGAAGGAAGGACGTAGGGGCTTAGCATGCAGCGGAGAAAGACTGATTTTTGATGAGATGAAAGCGAGAGTAAACTGGATCGATTCTAGTACTCAATTGAGCACTAAGCAGAGCTAAGAGTTTGTATTATTGCCTGATGTGGGGCCCAAGGCAATACTTTCCTTCTTGTCGCTGTATTTCCTACTGCTTTTTTTTTCCATTCATTTTCGCTCGGGACTACGAGTACCGTGCAGAGTGGGATTTCTTGTAGAATGCATTTCTTTCTCTTCTCTTTATATGCCTTTTTTGTTTTGCAAATGGAAGGAGGTGAAATAAAAAGAAAGCATAAATGTATAGGTATGAGAAAGTGGATCTGGTCTTGAAGGAACAAAGTAAGACAAAATAAGAAGAATAAGAAGCCTTACTCCACCCACCCTCTCTCCGTGTGCTGCTCTCTCTCTCCCTCTCACTTTCTGTCCCTGCAGGTATAAATGTTCCTTTGTTTTACTCCTCTTTGCACATCCTGCTTGTTTTACTCCTTCCATTGTTCGTTAACGAGAAAGATATAGAAAGTTTTCTGGGGTCACCCTTTGTTATAAACGCGACAGGAACCATTTTCATTGTCTCCTCTCAAATATTGCTTGGTACACAAAAAAAAAAAAAAAAAAAAAAAAAAACCTGGTTATGCCTAACTTGATTACTTTCTCTTTGCGGAGACACTATTAAAAGAAAGCGTTTTTCTTTATAGGCCAGAATCACCAAATTTTACCTGTAGCTAGAGTATACAGACCTAGAACTTGTAGAAAACTTTAAATATACTTCAGGAAAAGCATTTCATTTGAAATTCTGTTTTGATGCAGTCTGTACCTAGCTTTGAACGTGCTGTTGGATGCTACAGTGGTAAACTATGTGATATTTATCTTAAGGGTATGTATGACTGAAATTTTCAAATTCTGAACTAATAATGCTAGCTTTTTCAAATTTGCACCATATGTGTAGTATAATGTAAACATGTTACAACCTAAATTTAAACCATTTTTCTCCAGAAGTTTAGAAATTATGATAAATTTTGTATGTTTTTTGTTACGTCACTAAAAAAGTCCCTTGCGACAAAATATTTTGAATTTTGGTCTAATATTTTAACCCTATGTTCATAATACACATACTTTTTGAAATTGCTCTGGGTTTTTCTGTGTCTCTTTTAGTTTAGGTCACAAAAATTTTTACTTTACAAATATTCTTTTTTTGTCTAAAAAATTGTAAGTTTTGTGTTTGAAAATTAAAAATATATGCTTATATACAGTTCACAATAAAACCTAGGGCAATTTCCATTCCTCATGATATTCTGAACCTGTGTAGGAAATTTCATGAATGTAGTACAAAAACTGCATCGCAAGGAGCATTTTACAGGAAGAAAAATGCTGAAAATATGAACATTGAGAAAACAGCGATTAAAGATTTGATTGCATAACTCACATTAAAATCCACCAGGCTGATAGGTTGGATCCTCAGATTTCTTTTTCCTCTCCTCTGTTGCTGCTTTTTCCGCCTTTTTCTTCTTTAGATGTTGCTTTTCTTCTGCACAACTTCGCTTCTTGCTTTGCAGGATACGAGTCTGATCTCGCTGCACTGAAGTTTTCCTTGCTGAGTCTACTACACTTTCACCTCTGATATTTTGCTGCAGCTCCAATGACTTAAGACTACCCATGTTAAACTCACTGATGCTTTTAATAACAGCAAGATCCAACTTTTGTTTTGATATGAAAACTTCCTTTGGGCACTTATTCCATATGACATGATGCAAAGATCCATTTGCATTCTGTGTTTTTCCTGTTTTGCACCTCTTTAGTAATGTTGTAGAAGCCAGCCTCTGATATATTGGCAACATTTTAGAAACTATTTTGTCTGAAAGCCTTATTTTTCTTTTCTTGAATTGAAAATTTAAGAACGGAAAACAGAAAGAATGTGGATGTAGGCAAAAGAGGGCGTGACTCTGACAGAGTTTAAAGGCCACCGACATTTAAATAAGCATTTAAAAATGGCGTCTGGAGGCAAATTATGCATTTTTCACATTCGGGAATGTCTAAATTATTTTATAGAATTAAAATAAAAAAAGTCGTTATTTTCACGATTTTCATGAAATTTCAGTCATACTAGGACGTATGGAAATTTTCAGGGTCTTACATAAATAGCCATAACATCCAAAGTTTTCAAGTTAGAGAAGTGAAACTTAGTATACTCATTTAAGATAATACAGTTAATATGCACATTTTTTTCATAATTTTCCATTGTTTATAACTAATGCTACATATTTTTTTTTCTATATGGAGAGATATTTACAAACTTAAGCCCATGTATTTCAAAATTCACATATGCTATCTTACTGAAATTTGGTATGTTATTTTAAAACACACTAAAATGAATTTGTTGGATTTAGATTTCTTATTGAAACTGTACAGAATTTAAAAAGAAATGTTAATTATATGCATCCTTTAAAAATTAAAATAATTTCATATATTTTGTATCTTCACATTTCATCTGGAGCTTAATCTTAAATTATAGAACCAACAAAATGTTCATTTTGGCATAAGAAAGCTGTGTGCTAAATTGCATCACTGTAGATGAAGTAGTTTGAGAGAAAAATGGGTTGAAGTTGTAGAAAATGCAAGTTACGGGGAAAGACAATTAAAAATACAATAAGTATTATTTACTTTGCCTTTTAATTTTAGGTCAGAACTTCCCATATCCATAGTCTGTATCCTCATTCTGGTCTTCTTCAGCCTTTCTTTTTAAATTCCTCTTCTGTCTTGCTTCTTTCTGCATTAATTTCATAGCTCTTTCTGCACCAGCGATGCGAATGTTCTCGTTACGCTCTAAAATTGTTTCCATAAACACACCAGGTTGATACCCTAACTGATGCATAACTTTCTTTCTCCCATCATTATACACTATTGCAGCATCAAATGTAGCAATTTTCACCACTATGGAAGACACAAATGATGTTTTGGGACACCTTTTCCATATCAAACTGTTGAGGCTTTAATTTGGGTTCTCTGTCTCTCCATAGAGACATTTTTTAAGCAAGCCTGGTTGTGCTAAGAATTGGGAGGTGGGCTTTATAGATTTCAAGACAGCTAATGGAAGACTATGTGTTGCTACTATGCAACACTAGGGCATTTAATGTTTTTAAAGGTACATACAGACCACGTACAGTCATAATATTTTGCTGTTTGATAGCTAACACTATATACTGTTTTACAAAACAATAAAAAATTAGATTTTTTGAACATTTTCTCGTACGTTTCCCCTTAAAATAAACGTAAATATATATTAACTGATACAATTAATGGAAGAGACTAATAACTGAGTTATTTAAAGTGAGTTGTCAACTGTTTGGCAAAGTTGAATTCAATTGTTTCTGAGTCTTATGACTAGAAATTATAACTTGCGTGTAGGCGCTACGGATTTACAATATTCGGTCATTGAAGCGCTTCTATAACATAAAGCAACCTCGGCTGATTCGGACTGGAGACGTCGCAACCTGACATTGAAGATCTGAATGTCAGACCTTCGGTCTCAAGCCAGATCAGGGCTAGCCCCTTTACTGGCAGTAGAGTGTTTTGTAAGGATGGATAATATACGGCAGAAGATGAGGTTCGAGTTATGTATAAGCCATCTGATGTATTGTTTTATGTGCCTAGAAGCAGCCTCAGGCATTTGTAGAGCTCTCCAGGTTCGATGTACTCACCTAGACCGTGGATGAGGGAGATGAAGTTGTGGAAGAGGTTTTGATAGAAGGAACGTGAAAGGGTATGGATTTTGAAATTAAGGTTTGCCATAAGTGAATAATCATGATGGATGTCAAAGGAATGTTGGTTCTTTGTGACAATACGTGTAAGGCCAGTTAAGTTGAATAGCATTTTTGGGGAAAGTTGTTATAACAAAAGCAATGTAAGAAACAGTGTCCTTAGCAGTTTTCTAAAGGGGCTCACTTGACTTGTATGAATTGGGTATTCTTTGGATCATTAAGAATGGCATGGCAAAACAGCCACAAAGGGATCTTTGGGTTGAAAAGGAGTTTTCAGAAAGGGAAAGTGATACACCCACGCGCATCTGTGGTCATTCAGAAGAGTCTTCGGCGTAGAGCCGATTAGAGCTGTCCGAGGCGTGAGGGCGATTAGGGCAGTCCTCTTGTTCTGTCTTGGATATTTGTCGGTTCATATATATGTGAGGAACGAATAAAGTTTATCGAGTAATAAACATTCTGCAGTCAGTAACTCTAAACAGGGATATGGGTAACCCTTGGTCGACAACTTCAATTTCGATGTTCTAAAAAAAAAAAAAAAAAAAAAAAAAAAAAAAAAAAAAAAAAAAAAAAAAAAAAAAAAAAAAACAGTGAATAAATATCCTTCTCACAAACATCTACGCATACCCTGATAGAAACCTATTGTTTTACCCTGAGCTAAACAAAAGTGCTTCAAACTGTATTGTCAAGTGGAACATTGTTCGCCACATATATATTGTTGCTTCAAATTGGCGTCCACAACGTGGAATTGTGTGACACTCATAAACATTATTGTATCAATTTAGTGTGTTATTGTGGGGATACGTAGGTCTCGCTGGTTAACTAGATTGGGGATGTACCACGGGGAGTCTGTAGCAATGCAGAGGAATCGAGATTTTAGAATTTGAAGGGGTGTAGGTGAGACTTGGCTGCTACTCCCCATATTTCATTGGCGTATGTGATGGCTGGCCGTAGTGCTTGCTTATACAGCAGCAGTTCTGTAGGCAGAGACATCACCGATCGTCGGTTATAGAGAGGGTAGAGCATGCTCATTCTTTTGTTAACTTTATTAGCCACATATGTAACGTGGTCTCTCCACGTCAATTTGATGTCAAGTAGAACACCAAGATACTTAACGTATGTTTTCCAATGGACGACCTCACCAGCAAGGCGAATTGGTAGAAGGTCCGCTATTCGTGTTCGAGAGAAGGTGACGGCCTGGCTCTTCTGTGGGTGGACGTGTAGGCAAGGCAACTAGAGTACTCAGGTAGGCCATTCCGGAGAGTCGCGGTGCCATTGGCTAACGCGCATGACGTCACTGAGAATACAGTTCAGCCGCAAGAGTTAAACACTAGCCCCTCAGTATGTGTTATTTAAGCTCTGCTACGTGTAAAATCGGAAGGAATAAAATTCCACTTGTGTATTATAATGAAGGTTCTTTCTAGCAGTTGTATTAAGAGTTTAAAACATGTTACTATTCATATGTACTTAATCAGTGTAGCTCAAGAAAATGACGAAGCAACCCATTGAAGATTTTTCTTTGCTGCAAGTTTCCTGATCATTTCTGCCTTCGCTCTTTTGTTTAAGTGCCTAATTCTAATGAAGGTTTTTGTCCTCACATTAAGAGAGATCACTTTGTGATGAATTTCGGGAAACTTGGAACTTATTATAGAAATTAAGTTTTGCATCACTCCATTACACTTCGCAACACTTTGTCCATGGAAGCTTCAAAATATTACTTCTGTACCTTGTTCTGCCGTTTCAAAACACTGTTTTTTTTTTCTTCAGGGCTTGCATCTGAGTCTTTAGTCTAATTATTTCCTCTTCAGCAACAACAGAGTGATCAGGAGCTACCTCCGTGCTGGTCGACGGGTCAAATTTTTTTTTGGGAGATAAAGATACTATAGTAGACAGCGCCCTCTTTCGCACGGTCCTAACTTCGCATCGGCGATCTCTTGCTGATATTGTCTATTAATAAAAACAGTATTATTATTATTATTATTATTATTATTATTATTATTATTATTATTATTATTATTATTATTATTATTATTCCACGCATCAAACTTTTCTTATAAAAAGGAGCGAATAAACTCAGTGTACACATAGAAACAAATACATAAATGGAATGTGTATCTGATAATTACCTGCAAATTGGTTTTGCTGGTACTTGCTGCTACCGCCTCAAATACATCCCCATGCCAATTAGGAATTTTCTATGACGGTACAGCGTCGCCCTTTAATTTTCTTTTCAGCGGCAAACCTAACAGCTCGTTTTTTAAATCCCGTTCATAGTTTTCGGGCAGGAAGTGATCGGGAGAAATCCTTGCATTATTCACATTAACCGGATCAGCCCTTTTACAGCGTAAAACCCACTTGCGCTGTAGTTCTCGATCTTTAGGCAAACAATGGAAAATCACATTCGTAGTTTTATACGAAGCATGTTTGCTTTCAGCAACAGCGCAATGGTTTTCATAATGTTACGACAAAAACTACAATAGCTCATAATCAACTGCATCTCGTTTATTTCATCAGAAGGATTGTGGAATTTGCATGCATCAGCGCCTTATCTTATCTTATAATGTGCAATCGTAATATTGTATTACGCACATTCACGTGTAAGCGATCTTGCGTTGTATTCTCAGTGACGTCACGCCCCTCAGTCAGCATTGACAGTGTTTTGCGCGGGAAGGCGGGAATGGCCTGCACTGACGTGTAGGCGCCAACATTTGAACCAGGTGGTGAAGAGGTTGGCGTATTGTTGAATCCTGCGAACACACAGGTTGATCTCTAATGACGTGGAGGGGACAGCCGTATCTTCAGCAAAGAGATACAGCAAGCAGCGTGGCAGGGATTGTAGGGTGTTGAGATGTAGAAGGAAGAGAGTGGGTGCCGGTACACTACTTTGGGTAACGCCAGCTCTTATGGCATGGTATGAGGATAAGATTCCGTTGTGGGAGACAGCAAAGGTTCTGTCAGTGAGCTAGGAGTGAATGAGATGTATTAAGTAGGAAGGAGTTTGGTAGGTGACGAGACGGGAGAGTAAGTCTTGTTGCCACACGCTGTGGTAATAATTAGGAGTAGTGATGAAACGAACTGTTTCCTGTTAAAGGCTATGTAAACGCGTGCGTTTTAAAACCGGGAAAAAATCCGGTCTTCCCTTCCAGTTACCGTTCCATCTGCCTTCTACCAGTTTTGTCGAAGGTTTTCGAAAAACTGCTCCTCTCCCGGATCCTACCTCACTTAGAGGAAAGGGACCTAATCCCGAAACACCAGTTTGGCTTCCGTTCTGGCCACTCCACGACCGAGCAACTACTGCGGGTTGCCGAGAAGGCCTCCCTGGGATTCCAGGAAAGGTCTAAAACGGTAGCAGTCTTGTTAGACGTGGAGAAGGCATTCGCCACTACCTGGCACGAGGGGCTTATTTACAAACTCCTAGATCATGAAGTTCCCCGTCCATACATTTCCTTGCCCAGTGGTGAGCCTCTACGCCGAAGCAGCAGAACCTCCTGTGCAATATCTCCGCGAGGTTTTGCTGGGGAATTATGGCTGTGGACTAAATAGTATGCCTTCGGATCCGACGTATGCACCGTTTTTCGACACCTTATTTGACGGACGTTATAGGGACACGAGTATAAACCCGAAGCCGCCAGGTTTTCGGTTCCGGGAGCTCCTAGGGAGCCATGCACTCGAAATGCCTAGGATGTTACCCAAGGGCGAAAGAGTGTATCCTCCATGGTTGCGTGTAGGATCCCACGTAGATCTTGGGATGACGGTGCACAGGAAGGCTACGACGCCCTCGTGTAGTATCCGCAGTAGTTTTTTTTAGAGTTTGTAACTTATTATAAGGACCATACTTTAATTTATACAGATGGATCCAAAAGCGATACAGGTGTTGGATGTGCTTACATCCATGGAGCCGAACCCTATACATTCGGTTTCCATGGCAGTACCTCCATTTATAGTGCAGAGCTCTATGCAATATACCGAGCCGTCATACATGTTCGCCGAAGAAAGTTAGGTAATTGTCTTATCCTAAGTGATTCCTTAAGCGCACTTCAGAGCCTTCGTGAGTTGTACAACCAACACCCGATTGTGCAACGCATACAGGATGCACTCCACGTTTTACACGTCTCTGGCGTTAGCGTGGTGTGCGCATGGATTCCTGGCCACGTAGGCCTGCATGGGAACGAACTGGCGGATTCGGCAGCAAAGGTGGCAAGCGTAGAACCGAGTGTCAACATCCCTTTTGTCACCGCGGAAGACTTTAGGCTTGTTGTGCGTAGAGCGGCACTGTCACGCTGGCGTGATGAGTGGTCTGCTCTGCGTCATAACAAGCTGAGAAGGGTAAAAGAACTTCCGGATAACTGGGCGACCTCCTATCGCTTATCGCGTCGGGAGGAGGTGAGTTTGGCTCGGTTGCGTATTGGGCACTGCTACTTCTCACACAGTCACCTGTTGAGGAGGGTCACTGCTTCTATTTGCGAGTCATGTGGTCAGGCTCTCTCGGTCCGTCATGTGCTGCTCGAGTGTATTCACCTAGCAGACCTGCGGGAGTCTCTGCAGCTGCCGGTCAGCTTGACGGAGATCCTAGCAGACAATAACTCTGCGGTGGAAAAAGTCCTGAAGTACATCGCCAGAGTTCAGTTAAGAATTTAATAGTTTATGCTTTTATCGTCTGTTATTTTATACGTTTTTAGTTTTATAGTCTATTCCTGGTTTCGGCCGCCTTTTGTTATAAATATATTTTTGTTTTATTTATACATGTTATATCTATTGCGTTTTTTGTATTTTAGCAATAAAGAGTGTTTTGTTTTTGTATTTCTTTTAAATGTTTATTTTTATAGATATATTTTTACTTAGTGTGTAAGTTTTTTAGTGCCATTCGCACAATTGTCTTTTCCGAGTAAAGGTGGATGGAAAGCTCTCAACCGAGCGGCCCATTGGCGCTGGAGTACCGGAAGGCAGCGTGCTGTCACAGGCACTCTTTGCAGCTTACATGACCGACATACCCACACACCACAACACCCACACCTGTCAGTATTCGGACGATCTCATGATCTTCGCGGTAAACAGAAACCCGAGGTATAGCTTTCGCCAGATCCAAGCCCAGCTCCGGACCATTGGCGAATGGAGCGCAAAATGGCGAATGGCAATTAACCCTGAGATGAGCTCTGCAGTTCTCCTGGCGAAAACCAGAGCCAACCAGTTGCAGCAGAACTTCGTTTTACGGCGCCGTGGAATCCCATGGGTGCAAACGGTGAAGTATCTCGGAGTGACGCTGGACCGGAAATTAACTCACGCTCCGCACGTCAAAGGCAAGGTCCAGCTTGGACACGTCGCGCTCAGGAACCTATACCTAATATTCCGTTTAACCATGTCCCTCCGTGTCAAACTCCAGCTGTATCGGGCGATCATCCCGCCCATGATCTTGTATGGCTGTGAGATCTGGGGAACAGTGGCAAATACCACTTTCATCAGACTCCAGACGCTGCAGAACAGGGCGCTCAGAGTGATATACGATACAGATTGGAGATTTCCAGCCCAGATCCTTCATGAACATTCAATAATCCCGTACATTGTCGATGTCATCCGAGAGAGGGCACGATCAATGTACGTAAAAATCCAAACCCATGGCAACCCTTTGGTGAACTCCCTGGGCAGATATGACCAGAGGGAGCAAAGACGCTTGCCATCATACAAACTCCCCAGAGACGTACTTAGGGCCCTTGGTTAACCCAAGGTAAAACCCATTAAAATTCATTTTACGCCTGATGGCGCAAGCGTTAGAACAACGGTAATCAAAACGGGGCAAAAGCACAATGGGAGAGTGCAATAAAACCGCTAAGTTGCTCCCTTCTAAGATTACTCAAGGGCTTTTAAACAAAACTACAACCTACCCCCAGCAGAACAATAAAAAACATTCCTGACTCACTTCGGAGGTTAAGCCGCAAAGCAGCTAGGTTCTACGGCAGAAGACACCCTGACGGGGAAAATGAAAAATTGCCCCGCCCGACCAGGACTATCTCTGGATCTCGACCAGACGAAGTAGTTGGTGTTGAGTGGAATGCTGAGAGCGAAAATCGAATTGCTCCGCTGTGACGATATTGTGGCGATTCAAGATAATCCTTAGTTGACTTAGAATAAGTTTTAACATCAGTTTACTCAGGATTCAGACTGGCGGGCGACTAGGAGTAGTTATTCAAAATCTATTTCCTAGGTAACGGTAGTGTATTGTTTTGTGTGAACGAAGAGGTTAACTACATGAGACAGTTGAGTGTGTAATACGATTGTGTTTTGTCTAAGTGACAAATAGAGCTTCTTTTACGGAAAGGACGATGTCACTGCTCTATTACTGGCATTTTATTATCTTTTAACTTAGTTTAAGATAGATTTATAACAAATGTACATTAAAATTGCTCCAGAAACCTACACAGTAGAAAAATACAGCCTTTCTTACGTCCATAATCCTCCTTTTTGTTCTAATAGTTATACTATTATGCATACTTTAACTCTATTATGAAATATGGAATATTATTTTGGGGCAACTCAGTAGAAAGTAAAAAAATATTTCTTATGCAAAAGAGGGTTGTAAGAATCATTACTAACACCCACACCAGATGCTCCTGTAAAGATCTTTTTACAAGATTGAAGATATTAACGCTTCCTTGCATGTATATATTCTCGATCCTAAAATTCTTTGTATTCAATCGTGTCTTATTTGCAACAAATAATGTAATTCACAAAATAAACATTAGACAAAAGTATAATATCCATTATCCCAGTGCTAAACTTTCTTGCTTCCAGAAAGGTGTGTATTATAACACTATCAAAATATTTGGCGCACTTCCTAATGTTCTTAAAGAAAAAGTTGATAATTTCGGTGCTTTTAAAAAAGCTGTTAGAGAGTACCTTTGCTCAAAATCTTTTTATTCTGTACAAGATTATCTGAATGACAAATTGGACTGATAATGCTTCTGTAGCTCTATAAGTAGTATCTAACTGCACCAATGACAAATCATTACTTATAAATATTTGATGCAAGTTGAAGGTTTATTTTTAATGTATATGTATTTAATAAATAACAAGAATGGTATCCATTGCAAAAAGGTTGAGACGTACTGGCATAAGCCAAGTGAAAGCTGGTTTAAAAAGTGTTTCATTTTGTATCATATATAATTATCCTTGCTTTGTTTTCCATATTGTTGTTCATATTGCCTGTATACCATATGTGTCTTATGTTAACTTTTCAAGTACATATATATGGTATTAAACTTTATACCTCTGGACATGCTCAATGTTCACAGCCTTTTCTGGCTACAAGTGAACCTACTGAACGCAAATCAATCTAATCTAATCTAATCTAACTTAATCGCTACAACAGCGCGCGAAGCGGATGAAGGTAAGGCGGAGGATTCGGTTTTTTTTTTTTTTTTTATTTACGTTCTCCAACGTTAAGTCATATCGGACCATGACTATAATGGGTCAAATAATGCTCAGATAAGTCCAGGTAAATGGAGAATTGTACCAGAAATCTGTGTGGGCGCTGTGGGGAAAGAAGCAATTAGTAGAAATGTGTTATTATGTTCTAATGATTACATTGTGTACTGAAATTGAATCTTTTACCGTTTTATTTTTTTCCATTCCGACTCGTGCGCTTTGCCAATCCTGTTCCTCCTCCAATTGTGGGCGATTAGAATTAGTTTACACTCGGAATAAAAATGAAAACAAAAGTATACAGCAAATCGTTCATTGCAAAACGTATCATGTAACATAACCTAGAACGTTCAAGCTTCAATATAAGTTAAAGGCTTTTATATTGTGACTTTGGTGGGTTCGTGGAATAAAAAGTCCAATTACACCACTCAACAATGTTCTTTATTCCCACCGACTTACAGTTTAACACTTGCCAATTACACAAAATTACTTGCTGCACACAATTACAATTTACCCGTTCGTCCGTTACAACTTCACTTGTACTCGCGATTACATAAACTCCGATACTCATACACAGTTCGTACAGTCTTCCGTTGCACAATCCTTTCGTTCATTAACACGTCACTGACTAACTCTTACACCAAGAACTGCGACTGTCTTCTCGCTCACACTCACTAACCAACTGATTGACCAACTCAAACCAACAACTGACTGACTCACTCTGTCTGTCTGTAACCCTCTTTATATCGGAATATCGCCGGTTTCTAGTGACCAGGAGACTGTTCCAGTAAACGAAAGATCGAGAAACAGGGTTAGAGAAAACAGGCGACCAGTCATGTTTTCCCCTAACCACAAGCCTGTCACCACTACAAGACAAACGAGGAGAAGGTGTGGCTAACGCGGTCCTCCCCCCTGCCTTCCGTTCGCAGCTGGTACAGGGTGCTCCAGAGGTCCCGTTACAATAT
The DNA here is from genome assembly GCA_030765055.1 of Mantis religiosa. NCBI lineage: Eukaryota > Metazoa > Arthropoda > Insecta > Mantodea > Mantidae > Mantis > Mantis religiosa. Next base: position 11,889,019 of record CM060953.1, on the reverse strand, counting down.
TTACCTGAAAAATAGTGCTTTTGTGAAACATTTTCAAAATAATGATCCAATTCACCCGCAGTTACCTCAAACCTTCTAAGATACGAGATATTAATTTTAGAAGCACACGGTATTTTATCAAGTAGATACTGTCCACTTAATTGCTACCTTATACAGTGTGACCCATATAAACCTGAACTACTTCAATATGCCATAACTTCTAAACCAATAATAGGACACACGTACAACTTTGGGAGAATGTAATACACAATTGGGAGATTACATTACACTATTTACATCTCAGAGAAAATGTTGGAAGTGTCCTCCACCAGCATCTATACATGTTTGTACTCGTCTCACTATATTCTCTGAAGTTTTACGTAGAGTATCCTCGCCAATGTTACTTATTTCGGTTCGAATGGATTCCTTGAGAACATCATTTATACGTGGCCTATTCTTTTACACTCTATTTTTAGATATGCCCACAAGAAAAACTCCGGCGAGGTTAGGTCAAGGGATCTAGGAGGCCACAAAACTTTTGTGATCATTCGATTATACTGGGCAACAATGAAAACGTTTTTGGCTTAAAAATAGTGAATTTACATGTATTTCCATCTGCGGAATTCAAAAATCGCCATAAAATGATAGACTACCTCTTGTTTGGACGATAAAGTGACATTTCATTTTTTAGAGTGGAGACTTTAAATTTGGAGGAATTTTTTTGGGGGGGAGTTGGCATACCTGTCAAATAACAAAACACAATCAGAGAGAAATTTTGAAAATTAAGTGATACAAAATTTAAGGAAGACATTTTTGTTGGACCACAAATAAGAGAACTTGTAAAGGATCCTGCATTTGACCAAATTTTGGAGGGAAAGGAAAAGGAAGCTTCGGAAGCCTTCAAGGGCGTTGTTCATGGATTTTTAGACAGCAAAAGAGATGAAAACTACAAGCATTTGGTGACAGTGCTCCTGCAAAAATACCGTAACCTTGGATACAACATGTCCCTTAAGATCCATTTTCTCCACTCCCACCTAGACTTTTTCCCTCCTAGTTGTAGAGCTGTTAGTGATGAACATGGGGAGATGGAACAAAGATATCGGGGTCGTTGGAATGTAATAATGCTTGCGGATTACTGTTGGTCTGCGGAACTCCATCACAAGAGGCAAGTCAATAGGCCAGCACATGATTCTCTTCAGACACGACTATCTGCGAAGTATTTTTCCAGCAATTTAGAACTCTTAGCATGCAATTACCAGTTAAGAAATCAAATGCACTTTCATTGTTAGCATGTAATTAAAATGTATCCTTTTCTCTCAATCCGTTAATATACAATACTTCCACCTTGTGTATATCATAGAAACTAGAGCTAATAAAAATGTTTCATTGTCATCTTTGTTTTTCTCAACTCAAAATTAGTAGGAATTGTCTGATGAAGTGCTCGAAACATTCAATTTGTTGTTGTTGTTGTTCTTGTTGCTGCTGTTGTTGCCCAGTGATACCAAAGAAACTGTTTACGAGTTCCATGGTGTCATTAGATGTATGGCGCGTTGCTGCATCTTGCTGGAAATAACCTTCTCTCAGTTCGATATCATCCAGCTGCTCCACAAATGTCTTGAAGATACCCATATAAACTTCAGTGTCTACAGTCGCATCAAGTAAACTGGTTACAAGTTCCATGGTGTCATTAGATCTATGGCACGTTGCTCCTTCTTGCTATAAATAAGCTTCTCTCAATTCGATATCATCCAGCTGCTACACAAATGTGTTGAAGATACCCATATAAACTTCAGTGTCTACAGTCGTATCAAATAAACTGGTTACAAGTTCCATGGTGTCATTAGATCTATGGCACGTTGCTCCATCTTGCTGGAAATAATCTTCTCTCAATTTGATATCATCCAGCTGCTCCACAAATGTCTTGAAGATACCCATATAAACTTCAGTGTCTACAGTCGTATCAAAGAAACTGGTTACAAGTTCTATGGTGTCATTAGATGTATGGCACATTGCTCCATCTTGCTGGAAATAACCTTCTCTCAATTCGATATCATCCAGCTGCTACAGAAATGTGTTGAAGATATCCATATAAACTTCAGTGTCTACAGTCGTATCAGAGAAACTGGTTACAAGTTCCATGGTGGCATTAGATGTATGGCACATTGCTCCATCTTGCTGGAAATAACCTTCTCTCAATTCGATATCATCCAGCTGCTACACAAATGTGTTGAAGATATCCATATAAACTTCAGTGTCTACAGTCGTATCAAAGAAACTGGTTACAAGTTCCATGGTGTCATTAGATGTATGGCACGTTGTTCCATCTTGCTGGAAATAAGCTTCTCTCAATTCGATATCATCCAGCTGCTACACAAATGTCTTGAAGATACCTATATAAACTTCAGTGTCAAATGTCTTGAGGATACCCATATAAACTTCGGTGTCTACAGTCGTATCAAAGAAACTGGTTACAAGTTCCATGGTGTCATTAGATGTATGGCACGTTGTTCCATCTTGCTGGAAATAAGCTTCTCTCAATTCGATATCATCCAGCTGCTCCGCAATTGTCTTGAAGATATTCATATAAACTTCAGTGTCTACAGTCGTATCAAAGAAACTGGTTACAAGTTCCATGGTGTCATTAGATGTATGGCACGTTGTCCCATCTTGCTGGAAATAATCTTCTCTCAATTCGATATCATTCAGCTGCTCCACAAATGTCTTGAAAATACCAATATAAACTTCAGTGTCTACAGTCGTATGAAAGAAACTGGTTACAAGTTCCATGGTGTCATTAGATGTATGGCACGTTGCTCCATCTTGTTGGAAATCAAATAAATAAATGGGACCAAAGATTCATAGAATAGCTACGGACAATTGATGTTCTCAAGGAACCCATTCGAACCGAAATAAGTAAGATTGGCCAGGATACTCTCCGTAAAACTTTTGAGAATATGGTGAGACGAGTGCAAACAAGTATAGATGCTGGTGGAGGACACTTCCAACATTTTCTCTGAGATGTAAATAGTGTAATGAAATCTCCCAATTGTGTATTATATTCTCTCAAAGTTGTACGCGTGTCGTTTTATTGGTTCATGAGATATGGCCTATTGAAATCGTTCAGGTTTATGTGGGTCGCACTGTACTTATCATTCCAACTTAAGTAAATTTTTTGTTTTATTATATGAATGCAAAATTCTAACAATTCTTTCATAGTTCTAATTTTAAGAACTGGCATATGTGTAGATATGTTTAACTTGCCATTGACGTTACCATTCTATGTATGAACAAATCTCAGTGGTTTGTTTCCGGTTGATCCATTTCGAATGAAACACATCTTCACGCACTCAAGTACTTGAAGAAACAGAAGCAGGTAGGCAACAGCAGGTATAGCGAGTGAGCTCCACGACAGAGGAACGAGCACGAATTTCGTGCTCAAGTGTCGAAAACAGCGTTCCCTCTTGATCTGTCCTCACCGCGAGCTACACACCTGCTGAAAACAAAGCTGCCTGTTACGCCTGTGATTGTGTACCTACGCGAAAAATATCTGATGTCTTACTCAGTGCAGGTAAACCTTTGTGGAATACAATAAGAATATCTGGTAACTCTAAGCTCTATGTACCCTGTGCTCATTTAAACATTATTTCATTCATCGTCCGATATGACTTAACGTTGGAGGTTTTCTCTTGTCCTGAAAGATGAATGTCTAGTAACTCTAAGCTCTATGTACCCTGTGCTCATTTAAACATTATTTCATTCATCGTCCGATATGACTTAACGTTGGAGGTTTTCTCTTATCCTGAAAGATGAATGTCTGGTAACTCTAAGCTCTATGTACCCTGTACTCATTTGAGCATCATTTCATTCATCGTCCGATATGACTTAACGTTGGAGGTTTTCTCTTATCCTGAAAGATGAATGTCTGGTAACTCTAAGCTCTATGTACCCTGTACTTATTTGAACATCATTTCATTCATCGTCCGATATGACTTAACGTTGGAGGTTTTCTCTTATCCTGAAAGATGAATGGCTGATCACACTAAGCTCTATGTACTCTGTACTCATTTGAACATCATTTCATTCATCGTCCGATATGACTTAACGTTGGAGGTTTTCTCTTATCCTGAAAGGTGAATGTCTGGTAACTCTAAGCTCTATGTACCCTGTACTCATTTGAACATCATTTCATTCATCGCCCGATATGACTTAACGTTGGAGGCTTTCTCTTATCCTGAAAGATGAATGTCTGGTAACTCTAAGCTCTATGTACCTTGTACTTATTTGAACATCATTTCATTCATCGTCCGATATGACTTAACGTTGGAGGTTTTCTCTTATCCTGAAAGATGAATGCCTGGTAACTCTAAGCTTTATGTACCCTGTACTCATTTGAACATCATTTCATTCATCGCCTGATATGACTTAACGTTGGAGGTTTTCTCTTATCCTGAAAGATGAATGTCTGGTAACTCTAAGCTCTATGTATCCTGTACTCATTTGAACATCATTTCATTCATCGTCCGATATGACTTAACGTTGGAGGTTTTCTCTTATCCTGAAAGATAAATGTCTGGTAACTCTAAGCTCTGTGTACCCTGTACTCATTTGAACATCATTTCATTCATCGCCTGATATGACTTAACGTTGGAGGTTTTCTCTTATCCTGAAAGATGAATGTCTGGTAACTCTAAGCTCTATGTACCTTGTACTTATTTGAACATCATTTCATTCATCGTCCGATATGACTTAACGTTGGAGGTTTTCTCTTATCCTGAAAGATGAATGCCTGGTAACTCTAAGCTTTATGTACCCTGTACTCATTTGAACATCATTTCATTCATCGCCTGATATGACTTAACGTTGGAGGTTTTCTCTTATCCTGAAAGATGAATGTCTGGTAACTCTAAGCTCTATGTATCCTGTACTCATTTGAACATCATTTCATTCATCGTCCGATATGACTTAACGTTGGAGGTTTTCTCTTATCCTGAAAAATTGATGTCTCGTAACTCTCAACTGTATGTGCCCTGTACTTATTTGAACATCATTTCTTTCATCCTCCGATATGACTTAAGAATAAGAAGAGATGGTGACAATGAAATAAAAGCAAGAGAGGTGCCTGTCAGAGACGTCAGGAATCAAACTCGTTACCTTCCACAATCATGGTGGCTTGAGACATTCCGTTCAGCGCTTTTAAAGTTGCGAGTGAAATATTTCAAAGAGAGGTAAATCGACAGAGCACTTGTTGCAGTTATGTGTACTCACGCGGCTGGTAGTAAAACAAATGGATCCCCCATTTATTACGCTTGCTTCCCTCATCACTGTGAGGGGGTGCACTGAATACCAGCAAATAAAAATCAGAGTGGGGAATGTATCACCCAGAGGCGGACCCTTTTGTAAGTTTCTGGAAAGACTAAAACGATAACAAAGGAGGCCCTCACACACAAATATTATAGAGAGGGAACCGTTAAATAAAACATGCATATAAGTTGATAAATGTCAGAGAACCTATGGAGCAGGCAGATATATGTACCAGAGACAAAAGCACTGCCCCCTAACCAGTGTTTGCTTTGCTAGGGTCAGGCCAATCAAAGTCGTGATGGCGATGTAGCGTTTTAGCAAACCTACCTGTCATTTGTTTTTTCGGAGATATCCCTGGTTACTAGGGAGTTTTGGGAACAATAGTTACATCCGTTTGTCTATTATTTCTAATTTTACTTCACCGTTTGGCAGTTTTACGGTTCTAGTGTCGAAGGAAGTTACGACGAACTTGGGATACGAGTTTGCTGTCTTTAAGTCCTCGTCACGGGTGTTCCTGGCCCCCTAAATGATGGATATGCTCGCAAGGGGGTAGTGGAGCTGGTAGCAAGCCACTACTACCCAGATAAGACCGCCACGTACGAGGGGGTGTGGTAAAGTTTTAATTATAACCCTATTAAAAATTTGATAATGTTTGTGTCGATATGTGCTTGTTAGTTCTTCTCTAGTAGTCACCTTGCGAATACATTGATTGTAGAAGTCTGCAGAACTCACTTTAAACCACTCGTCTACTTTATTAATGACGTCATTTCGGTTGTCAATTCGGCGACCACGCAAAGGATTCTTCATTTCCGGGAACAAGAAAAAGTCACTTGGTGCGAGATCGGGCGAATAAGGCGGATGCTGTAAGATCTCAAAGCTACATTCACTTGTTTTGTCAACTGCAATTTGAGATGAATGAGCTGGTGCATTGTCAGACAGAAGACGAACAACTTTGGAGAGCATACCGCGTCGTTTCTTAATCAGAGCTGCTCGTAACTTGTCCAGAAGATTGCAGTAGTATCTGACAGTGATGGTTTGACCCTTGGCAAGATAATCTGTAAGGATGACTCCACGACAGTCCCAGAAAACTGAAAGCATGACATTCCCAGCTGACTTTTACACCTTTGCCCTTTTGGGAAGGGGAGAATAGGCATATTTCCATTCCGTTCCAGATTTTGTCTCTTGGTCAAACTGATAGGTCCAGAATGTATCCATGGTTAGCGGACGATCAGAAAAAATCATATTCATCCTGTTCAAACAGCATCAACATCTATCTCGAAAGGTCACGCCGTCTTTGCTTTTGGAAAGGGGTAAGTAAACGTGGAACCCACCGTGCAGACACCTTAGACATGTGCAGTTCGTCCACACACTACCATAACTAAGATGTGTCTCATTCATGATCATTTGGATGTTTGCTGTTTTTCTTCCAGTATTAAACACTCCACTTTCTTCACTGTGACAGCTGACGGTCTACCAGCTCTTGGCTCATCTCTCAGGGACATGTGACCAGTTTGAAAATTTCTTTTTCACCTCACAATAGTGTCATACGATGGCAGTCATTTCCATAAACAGCCGTCATTTCATCATGGATTTCCTGGGCTGCTTTGACCTTCAAATGCAGGAACTTGATCATACTACGAGCCTCAATTTTTTCCATCTTACACGTCAGTCACTTCTGGCACTCACTGTAAAAGACTGTAACTGTTTTGGTTGGCTTTGTCAGTCTCTCTATTGAAAAGACGCTTCTCTTTTGATGCCAAAATTGCCGGTTCCATGCGTTTTAGTGTACATGTGAAATAACTCTTTCGGGACAAAATTTCGGTACCCCAGAGACGTCGATATTATCTTAGCAATTGACAGCGTCATTAGCACTCACCCCTTAGGTCCAGATGCTAAGTTCCTCCCGACCGAGGCGTATAGAAACAAAGACAACCCCCTAACCGTGTTTGCTTTGCTAGGGTGAAGCCAATCAAAGATACTTCTGTTACGTGATGCAGCAGCCAACTTGCTTAATTGCTTCCAATTGCTGGCCACCAGCACGCTGCGCTTTATATACATTCATTATACAGCGGCTCGAGAGAGAGAGGGACCGTTACGCACTCTGCACAAAACGTGGTAATGGCCTTATGATGTGCAGATCTCGATGCTCAATTTTCTTGTCTGCTGTTCCATTGGGAATGACGATACTGGTGCGCCGGCAAATGTTCTTGTGAACTTCCCTATAGACATAAAGGAAACGTGTGGAAACTCAACTGTTTTATTTTGTAATAACGAACTGAATGGAACTAAAACGCATGTGTTTATATAGAATACCGTGGAAAGGAGCATTTTGATTATTTCTTCTACTACCAGATAGTAGCGAAGATGTTATATCGTACTGAAAGGTTTCATTGGAAATACACTTTTTGAATTCAAACGACTTTTAGTAAAAGCTGTGTATTGACTGTCTGTGAAATGCTCTTGACATTGTAGTTTTCTAACTTTAAAAATGCCCACAAATATTTTGAAGAAAGCCCTCCCACTATAAATTACCCTTTTCACAGAATATGTTTTAGAAAATTATGTATCCCTCAAAATTACTTAAGAATTTTGTATAAGGAAACGCACGGTTAAACAAAATAAAATTATATTTTGAATTTTCTAAGGATTGCCTCTGATGTCTTCTTCTGAAGGAATATAAAGTGCTTAAGCTTAAGGTACAGACAAAAGTGCAACGTACAAAAGCATCGCGAGCCGTTAAAAAAGTGAAATTATTGTTTTTGTTGCACTAGCTTTCACATAAAAGCATATACGCTGTATGCACTCTAGAAGTCTATGTATTTGTACTGTGTATCACTTATCTCTCATCCGCTTTAACATTAGAAGTTCATTTGTCAATGTTTCGACTTGACTCTCGAAATAAAGCATCAATTTCTCTATGTTTGTTACTGCTTGTACGTGGGTCATGACGGCAGTGAGCTTCTGTTGTCTCAGCTTAGTGTATTACTTATCTCACATCCGCTTTAACATTAGAAATTCATTTGACAATCTTTCGGCTTGACTCTGGAAATGAAACATCAATTTCTATATGTTTGTTACTGCTTGTACGTGGAGCATAACAGCAGTGAGCTTCTACTGTCTCAGTTGAGTGCATCGCTTATCTCACATCCGCTTTAACATTAGAAGTTCATTTGTCAATGTTGCGGCTTGACTCTCGAAATAAAACATCAATTTCTCTATGTTTGTCACGTCTTGTACGTGGGTCGTAACAACAGTGATCTTCTGTTGCCTCAGTTTAGTGTATCACTTATCTCACATCCGCTTGAACATTAGAAGTTCATTTGTCGATGTTTCCACTTGACTCTCGAAATAAAACATCAGTTTCTCTATGTTTGTTACTGCTTGTACGTGGGTCGTAACAACAGTGATCTTCTGTTGCCTCAGTTTAGTGTATCGCTTATCTCACATCCGCTTGAACATTAGAAGTTCATTTGGGAATGTTTCGGCTTGACTCTCGCAATAAAACATCAATTTCTCTATGTTTGTTACTGCTTGTACGTGGGTCATAACAGTAGTGAGATTCTGCTGTCTCAGTTTAGTGTATCACTTACGAGAAGCGTTATCTCGCATCCGATTTAACGTTAGAAGTTTATTTGTCAATGTTTCGACTTTACTCTCGAAATAAAACATCAATTTCTCTATGTTTGTTACTGTTTGTACGTGGGTCATAACAGCAGTGAGCTTCTGTTGTCTCAGTTTTGTGTATCACTTACGAGTAGCGTGATCTAACATCCGCTTTAACATTAGAAGTTCATTTGGCAATGTTTCGGCTTGACTCTTGAAATAAAACATCAATTTCTCTATGTTTGTTACTGCTTGTACGTGGGTCATAACAGCAGTGAGCTTCTGCTGTCTCAGTTTAGTGTATCGCTTATCTCACATCTGCTTTAACATTAGAAGTTAATTTGACAATGTTTAGGCTTGACTCTCGAAATAAAACATCAATTTCGCTATGTTTGTTAATACTTGTACGTGGGTCATAACAGCAGTGAGCTTCTGCTGTCTCAGTTTAGTGAAATCCTTATCTCACATCCGCTTTAACATTAGAAGTTCATTTGGCAATGTTTTGGCAAAGAATTATAGTAATGAAAAGCAGTCTTTAGTTAATACGGTAAACAACTCTTTACTTTTTTTAAAAACCAGTCCCTGTTTTGGAGGTTTGACTGTACTTTGAGTTCTTCAATGCATTTGTAATTTTTTAACATTTGTCGCTATTAATTCCTTTCCAGTAAGAATTATAGAACTTTAAACTCAGCGTTTATCGGCCCGATGTATACATCCTATTGTCTACGTGCAAGGGTGATAGACATGTCTGCAAAGTTTTATTTATAAATAATTAGAAACCTATACAAAATGGGTTTAAAAACATCCTGCCAAATGATTTATTGTGGTTTTCCCTGTAGTTCTTAATATACATGAGATGTGGTTACAAGATTTTAGACTAGAGATGTCATTGAATCATATCTGACTTGCATCTTCGAGCACGACAATTTATAAAACTGTAACAGAGAGAACATATTACCATGGGAAGAAACAGTACTTCAGTAAGCCGAATTGGACCTTATCAGATCAAGCTGCCTTCTTTTAGAACTTCAACACGTGGAAAAACAAGAAATAAAGCGATGAAATTAAATGGGAAGGTAGCTTACTGAATGAAAGCGATTGAAAGAAGCCATTGTAATTTGCATGTTAAGATAGAAACATTGGGCAGTGATCATTGGATTTTGTGCAGTATAGAACAGGGGTAGCCAAAGTACCGGAGCCACATAAACCGCCAGAGAATTAATCTCGAATTTAAGAAAATGGGGTGATCCATGATAAGGGAACTCATATGCAAAATATATTTAGACCTTCGTAAAAAATGCTTTTAATAACAGTTCATATTTAATAAAGAGAAACAAACAAATCTCCCGGGATAAAATCGCATATATTTGTGCTTGTAATTTTGTAATAAACCAAACTACTGCACAAGCGTGTGCACTAGCTGACCCCTGTAGACTGACTCGCTGTTGCAATTTAAAACACTGCGATTTAGGCGTGGTGCTATTTACGCAACGTTACCCTATAGTCTTTCTTAACACTGGGCAGAAGTATATATATAATCAGCCTTCTCTAATTACTGTAACAATAGGCGGCAGTATATCCCCAGGACGGGGAAACAGTGTACCTGAGTGAAACTCCGGTTAGGAAGGAAGATAAAGCCTGAAGCACATCCCAATGTCACGTTTGGGCTATAATCAGGGCAGTTTTAGAGTAGATTACTGACAACCGGACCCTAAGTAAACAGTCTCTTTCCTGCCAGAAAACAAACTCATATTTCACTTCACTCTACGCCTAAATGCGGAAAAACAACTTCCCTGCGGCTCTCGTCTTTTGTTTTGGAGAATATCCTTATATCTTCAACGATACTGTCTTTTGTTTCATTCGTTTAACCAGGGGTCCCCTAAAGCAGCTTTTACAATAGTAATCGACACACATACATTGTTATTTTCTTATGCCCCTTACAATGTAATATTCTAAACTATTTTTTCTCTTTTTCAGATCAACATATTTTTATGTTGCTCTTTGTTATTGACCATACCGTATTCTTTCATATACTGCGTAGAATATTAGCAGCTCATTTCCTGTTCTTCTTTGTGTGGCCCTCGGCATTAAAACTTCCGGAACGAAATAGGCTGCTTGGCCTTTTGATTTGGTGTTCTGGATCACACTTTGATCTTCCTATTGAGTTATAAGGACCTCAAAGCGCCACATGTGCTGTAAAAGATGTCTTGCAGGAAGTTTCAGGGACATTTTGATATTCCTGTGTTCAGCTTATGTACTGAGTCCTAACATTTGGAGTCTAATATACGAAAACTGTTCAGTAAAGAATGTACATAATTTTTTACCGTCATAATTTTTCACACTAAAATTCAATCTTATTAAATTCTGTTAGCTTAATGTGAAACACACACGCCGTAGTAGTTACATTGTTGGTACTCCTGGTTCCCGACTGTGAGAACCAGGCAAGTTCAGACATGTTCAGTATCGCCTACCGCTACAATGGAGGTAACACGTGAGGAACAATATGCGGCTTTGAAATTCTGCTTTCTTCTCAACAAATCTTCAGTTGAGGCCTATACAATGTTACAGGAGGACTATGGAGAGTCTGTTCTTCCCTACAGCACAGCTCGAAGGTGGTTTAAAATGTTTAAAGAGGGCTGACAATTTCAAAGAAAGGTGGACCCGGTGCTCCAGTTACTGCTCTTACTGAAGAAAACATCAACACTGCTGCTGCCATTGTGAGAGAGGATCGACGAATTACCATAAGATCACTTTCTGAAATACTGAACATTTCATTGGATGCCACCCACACGTTGGTGACAGAAACATTACACATGAGACGTGTTTGTGCGCGATGGATTCCAAGACTATTGATTCCCGAACAAAAGGACATTCGCATGCAAGTCTGCATGTAGTTAAAGTTGATGTTAGAGGAAGATCCGGAGTTTCTTTCAAACGTAAGCACTGCTGATGAAACTTGGCTACATCATTTTGATCCTGGGAGCAAAGAGCCAACCTCACTGTCGATATCTCCTTCTTCACCAACCCCCCCCCCCCCTCCCCAAAAGCAAAAGTGGTTGCTTCTGCTTTTAAAGTTATGGTCATCTCATTCTTTGATATTCATGGAATGGTTTATCAGCATGTTGTAGCTGCACACACATCAGTAACTGGACAATACTACAGGAATGTCCTGAAAATATTGCAAGTCCATATCAGGCGCAAAAGACCACATTTCCGTGAAGCAGGCTGGGTGCTGCACCACGATAATGCGCGGCCGCATATTGCCAGTGTTGTTGCTGAATATCTTGCAAAAATCAACGTGAAGTGCATCCCTCACCCTCCCTATAGTCAACATTTAGCCCCATGTGACCTTTTTCTATTCGCTAACTTGAAGAAACGCCTTCGTGTGAGGCATTATACATCATTAGAAGCAGTGGTGAAGGCTGTGGAGGCGATTTTGAAGGATCTCTTGAAAATGGTTAAAGCATGTCTTTGAAGACTGGCAGAAACGCTGAGACAAGTGCATCGCACTCAGCGGAGACTATTTTGAGAAGTGCCATCAAAATTATGAGCATGAGTAAACGTACGTTGTCAAAAAAAGTGCCCATTCTTTATTGAAGAGCCATCGTATATTCAAAGCAAAGTTTAGTATGGTTTCAGGGATCTTTTAATCATTTTTGACGCTGGAGTTTTTGGATATGTGGTTAAGAAGCATAGCTGAGTTAGATTTCCATAATTGTAATGAAGCCTAACTTCTGTTGGCATCTGTTCTCAGATCCTCTCAGCTCACTCCTCTCTCCAGATAAGTGTCCCTTTAGAAACACAGACGCAAAGGTCGGGGTGAATGTGTAGTGTTTAACGCCCGCTTTTACTTCATACGGCACCGCAGGCGGCGACACTGATGATGCATGAGATGGAGATGGAGCACCGGTGGAATGAGATGGCGGGGGAAACCGGAGGTCCCGGAGAAAACCCGCCCCAACGCCGTGTTGTCCAGCGGGGTGATAAATCCCTATTACGAACCTTAGCGTATTTGTCAGACATGTTGTAGTGCATCACTAACGAAGCGATATTCCGTAGGTAACAAAAGACGACGCAGAATCTTGGTTTATCTGGGAAACAAAAATGAAGCAAGCGAGTTAAGGAAGGAAGGCTGGATAAGCACAATGAAGGCGCTACAAACTGCCAAACTGCACAAGTTGGTACGGCCAGCAACAATCAGGGAGCGCTCTCTGTCATCCATTAGTGTTGATATGCGGCGCTCTGGAACTTGAGCGACAATAAAACACTCTTGCGGAGTGGGAACCCATTCAGGGAACCTCAATCCCACACAATGGGTTCCGGAACCGCCCGCTGCCTACCTTTCGGATTCCTCGCCTCTTCCATCATCATATTCTCCTCTTCCTTTTCTGCCCTGGGAGATCTTCTTATTCAAAAGAGCTGCGCTGATGACGATAATAACGTCAGCGTTCTTTACGCCCCCTCCCTTACCCTCCGCTGCAGTTTTTCAATCAATTTCCCTTGCTTCACTGGACCAGTTGTGTTATTTACGTGCGTCCTTGTGCAAAACTAATTAAGAAGATTAATAGTTAGGTCTCTGCTGGATGTCATAATAAATGTCCCCTGGAATTAAAGCGGAGGAGCGGGGAATAGTGAATGAGTTTTCTTCTCTAGGAATTTCCCTCATCGAAAACTTTGGGAACCCGTTCGTGCAGAACCAAGAAAAGAAATTGCGATGAGATGCTGGCAAGAGAGACAGAGAACAGCCATCTCAGTGGAGTTATCGCTTCCTTATTTTCTCTGTATTATAACCAAGTGATACTTTTTAAGGGCTGTTCAATAAAGAATGATCATAATTTTTTACGGTCATAATTTTTCGCATTAAAATTCAGTCTTATTATATTCTGTTAGCTTAATCTGAATCAAACACGCTGTAGTAGTTTTATTGTTGGTACTCCTGGTTTCCGCCTGTGAGAACCAGGTAAGTTCAGACATGTTCAGTATCGCCTACCGCTGTAATGGAGGTAACACGCGAGGAACAACATGCGGCTTTGAAATTCTGCTTTCGTCTCAACAAATCTACAGTCGAGGCCTATACAATGTTACAGAAGGCCTATGGAGAGTCTGTTCTTCCCTACAGCACAGCTGGAAGGTGGTTTAAAATGTTTAAAGAGGGGAGACCATCAATTTCAAAGGAAGGTGGACCCGGTGCTCCAGTTACTGCTCTTACGGAAGAAAACATCAACACTACTGCTGCCATTGTGAGAGACGATCGACGAATTACCTTAAGATCAGTTTATGAAGTACTGAACATTTCATTGGGTACCACCCACACGTTGGTGACAGAAACATTACACATGAGACGTGTTTGTGTGCGATGGGTCCCATATTGTCACCCAATTATCGGGAAGCACAACAAACGACAGCTGAGTAAGGGATCAGAGGCCGCGCCACGGCTACCTCATTAGTCTCTGTCACTAACTGAGGGGCATGATTAGGGAAATGTCATTTGTCGCTGGCCGCCTCTTTTCCCCCTCCCACTGCCATCTGGAACCTTCGCGTGGATTCACGGAAACCAGAGACTTCTAGAAGACTGTGATATTCTTATAAAAGGGCTGCAGTGACTGAATCGAGTCAGTCAGTCAGTGCTTGACGAGCTAGCGGACGGACGAGAAGACTGCGTACGTGCGTCGGAGGAGTTTACGTAATCGCGAGTGCAGTGGAATTGTAACGGACGAACTGGTGAATCGTAATTGTGTGCATTACGTAATCCTGGCGTTAGCGTTGTTTGTGCTTGGATTCCTGGGCACGTTGGCTTGCCTGGCAACGAGCAGGCGGATTTAGCGGCAAAGGCAGCAACCACAGCACCCCAAATTCGTACTGCTTACGTCACCCCTGAAGACTTCAGGCTAGTTATTCGGAGAAAAGTGCTTTCGCGGTGGCACGAGGACTGGCTGACTCTTCGTTGTAACAAACTGCGAGAGGTAAAAGGAACTCCGTCTCCTTGGAGGACCTCGCAGCGTTCTTCTCGTCGCGAAGAAGTGATTCTGGCCCGGCTACGCATTGGACACTGCGCTTTTACACACGCGTACCTTTTAAAGCGGGTACCGCCACCAGTTTGCCCGTTGTGTGGGGACAGTCTGTCAGTCCGTCACATACTGTTGGAGTGTGCTTCCCTAGGACCCCTTCGTGACACCCTGAACCTGCCGGACCGTCTTGCAGCAGTACTAGCGGATGACTCCCAGGCTGTCCACAAGGTTTTTAAATTCCTATCGCAGATACCCTTCGCACTGCATATTTAGATTTTAGCTATAGGGTGGGGTAGTACTAGCACTAAGTACACTCCACTTCTTTATATACCATGCTTCTGTGAAGCTCCGTGAGTTGTTCACTTGAGGCTGTGCGACCATTACCGTGATTTTAACTTTTTAGCGCGCTGTTTTACTCCCTGACTTTTACAATCGTTTTTATTGGCAAGTCCCCCTGCCTTTTGTACCATCGTTTCTGTTGAGGCGCTAATGACCTTGCAGTTGAGCGCCCTCAACTCAATCAATCAATCAATCAATCAATCCATAGTTCCAATGGCTATCCTCCAATGGAACATGTGGGGCTTAAGAACACATCGACCAGAACTGGAACTTTTGCTCAGTAAGCATAACACCTTGGTGGTATGCTTACAAGAGACTAAGCTACGACCGCAAGACAAGTTTAAAATCCGACGCTACACACCACTGCGGTGTGATATTGACACAGAGGAGGGCATTCCTGCTCACGGGGGCACTATGATGCTCCTCAGGGATGACATATTTGTAGATCCGGTACAGCTGCAATCTGATATACAATCTGTAGCTGTAAGGATTAAGCTGTCATCAATCGAATTTTGCATTTGCACTGTATATCTCCCGCCATCAGATGACCTCTCGTTAATTGACCTTGAAGATCTGGTTTCCCAACTTTCAACACCATTTCTAATAGTTGGAGACTTTATTGCCCATCACCCACTATGGGGCTCAACTCGGGCATGTTCGAGAGGCCAGATTTAGCAAATAGAATTTATGGCATTTTAGATGACATTTCTATTGTTTTTATTTTATTTTTTTCTATTTTTATTTATTTTTTTAACGCGTATGTATTTTTTTTCATTCTATTGACATATTTAGAGTGTTTTAGAATAATTTATATCTGGCTTTTGCCATGACCAGTTTCTTTTAAAAAGGGCGCTGATGACCTCTGCAGTTGAGCGCCCTTATACTCAAACATCATACGTACCCTGTACTCATATGGACATCGCTTCATTCATCATCTGATATGCATTAACTTTGGAGGACGGAAATAAATAAAATGGACGAACTAAATCGAAACTATTTGCCCTTGTTCTATGGATTGTGGTATACAAATTTCTGACTTGACTGAAAACAGTGACAGAGAAACGTTGGCTTGGATACACTCCTTAAGTTACATTGTTAAAAAGTCGGAAGTGAAGTGTGTTAATGTTCAGTGAAGAAAGGTTAACCTTTTCCACAGTTTTGATGATTTGGTTGAAGTGCTCGTAATGTGAAACGTTTTCTTTTATGTGCAGAAGTGCTTTGATGGAAAGCATGACATTCCGGGAACGAGGAGAAAGAAAGAAGGTCTCAAGGACTTAATGTTTAAACTAATTATAAACGTGCTCTTAAGCCATAAATGTAGCTGGTAACATCAACATTTCCTTTCACGAGTTTGAATTTAATTACGAATGAACAGCCTAGGGGTGCGGGGGTGTGGGACAACTTCTGGAAGCGCTCTTGATGGTGGTGGCGCCACGCAGTTTACCACGACTAGGCACACAGGCAAGCAAAATGTTGCCTTTGTGCCATTTCTCCATTTCATTAACATCATCATCCTTCAACTTTCGTTGCAGGAGTTCTGTCTGTTGCTATAGAAACATGTTTTGTAGTTGCCTGAATCAAAACAGAAAAGTTTTAGAAGAAATTCAGATATGTTTCTGCTACTGACAAAGTTTTAGGAACAAACATAGAGGATGCTGAAACTCTTTTGTTTTTTTCTTCTCACTGTTAAGGAAACTGCCCTAATATATTTGTAGAACTATGGTGCGATGCATACATACCTGAACAATTCATAACTCTTGAACCAATAATAGACCACGCGTGTATATTTTGGACAATATAATACACACTTGGGAAACTACGTAACACTATTTACATCTCAGAGAAAATGCTGTAAGTGTCCTCCACCAGCATCCATACATGTTTGTACTCGTCTCACCATATTCTCTGAAGTTTTACAGAGAGTATCCTCGCTAAAGTTACTTATTTCGGTTCGAGTGGATTCCTTGAGGACATCAACTGTCCGTAGCCAATTCTTGTAAACTCTGTTTTTTATATGTCCCACTAGAAAATATCTGGTAATGTTTGGTCAGGGGATCTGCTGGGCCGCAGAACTTTTGAGATTATTCGATGGCACTGACAACAATGAAAATGTTTCAGGCTTAAAAATAGTGAATTTACGTGCATTTCCATCTGCTGAATTCAAAAATCATATTCAAAATGATAGATTAGCCCTTGTTTTGAAGATAACGTGATATTTCATATTTTAGAATGAAGATTTTAAATTGGGGGGATTTTTTGGGAGTTGGCACACCTGTCAAATAACAAAACACAATCAGAGAGAAATTTTGGAAATTAAATGATGCAAAAGTTAGGGAAGGCATTGTTGTCGGACCACATATAAGAGAACTTGTAAAGCATCCTGCATTTGACCAAATTTTGGAGGGGAAAGAAAAGGAAGCTTGGGAAGCCTTCAAGGGTGTTGTTCATGGACTTTTAGGCAACAAAACAGATGACAACTACAAGCATTTGGTGACAGTGTTCCTCCAAAAATACCGTAACCTTGGATGCAACATGTCCCTTAAGATCCATCTTCTCCACTCCCATCTAGATAGGCCGCGCCGTGGCTCAGTGGTTAGACCGCTTGGCTCTCACCAAGGCGGCCCGGGTTCGATCCCAGGTGACCGCAAAGTGAGATGTGTGGTGGACAACACGGCGCTGGGGTGGGTTTTCTCCGGGACCTCCGGCTCCCCCGCCATCTCATTCCAGCGGTGCTCCATCTTCATCTCATGTACCAGCAGTGTCACCGCCTGCGGTGCCGTATGTAATAAAAGCGGGCGTTAAACACTACACATTTCATTTTCCACCTAGACTTTTTCCCTCCTAGTTGTGGAGCTGTTAGTGATGAACATGGGGACAGATTCCATCAGGACATTTCTGTTATGAAACAAAGATATCAGGGCCGTTGGAATGAAGTAATGCTTGCGGATTACTGTTGGTCTTTGTATAGGGATTCTGCGGAGCTCCATCACAAGAGGCAAGCTAAAAGACGACAAGGTCAATAGGCCACCACATGATTCTCTTCAGACACGACTATCTGCGAAATATTTTTCCAGCAATTTAGTACTCAGAGCATATAATTACCAGTTTATAAAATCAGATGCACTTTCATTGTTGTTAGCATGTATGTAATTAAAATGTATCCTCTTCTCTCAATCCATTAATATGTAATACTTCCACCTTGTGTATATCATAGAAACTAGAGCTAATAAAAACTTTTCATTGTTATATTTGTTTTTCTCAACCCAAAATTAGCAGGAATTGCATCACGAAGTGCTCGAAACATTCAAAAAATATTTCTTGTTGCCCATTGTTATCAAAGAAACTGGTTACAAATTCCATGGTGTCATTAGATGTATGGCACGTTGCTCCATCTTGCTGGAAATAACCTTCTCTCAGTTCGATATCATCCAGCTGCTCCACGAATGTCTTGAAGATACAGTCGTATAAAGAAAATGGGACCAACGATCCTGGAAGCTGACACCGAGCAACATACTCCAAACTTTTCATCTTGCAGTAGGTTTTCGTGGATCACTTGGAGGTTTACAGCAGCACAATATTTGGTGTTTTGAATATCTGAAGTTTTATGGAGGTGATTTACCTAACTAATTTGAAATCTGTTTTAGTGTAGTAGAACTTTTAATGGAAAGAGAGCCTTGTCATTGTTTACTTATAATTTCATTGTTTCTTTTCAGGTAAGTGAGATCATGGTGTTCATCTTCTATAGCTGAGCTGTCTTCGGAGGTATGTACGGGCATGGAATTTTATGCAATGTAAAAACTCAAAATGTGTTTGGATAGTGATTATAAAAATGCTTCCTAAACTGAAATATATTTCTAAAATTGTAATAAGTAATACAAAAATAATGTTCTATGATAGACTTTAAATATTGTGACTTTGTGGGTTCGTGAAATTAAAAGTCCAATTGCACAAACTCAAAATGTTCTTTATTTCCACCGAATTACAGTTGCAACACTTGCCGATTACATAGAATTACGTAGCGCACACAATTACTATCCAATAGTTCGTCTGTCACAGGTCCAGTGCACACTCACAATTACGTACAACTCCTCTGATACACATACACTGTCTTCCAGTTCATTCGCTAGCACGGCGCTCTTCACGGCTGCTCGCCAAGTACTGAACTGAGGTAATAACATTAATTCTCGACTCTGAGTG
The DNA here is from genome assembly GCA_030765055.1 of Mantis religiosa. Classification (NCBI taxonomy): domain Eukaryota; kingdom Metazoa; phylum Arthropoda; class Insecta; order Mantodea; family Mantidae; genus Mantis; species Mantis religiosa. The sequence goes on along the minus strand of CM060953.1, from coordinate 11,869,592 downwards.
AAATTTGTACTTTCGAAAATATCTTTAATTGACAACTGTTTGAAAAAGCAATACACTTTAACAAGAATATTTCTAGCCTACTTATGTAAACTCTTATAAGTTGTTTCGCAGCTACTACTAGACGCACCAGTACTAGACTTGCTAAGCGATATATTTACTAACTTTGAAAAGCACGTGTACACTCTTAAAACATCATCACTTTACCACTGGTATCCGCCTTGCCACAGGAGCTTTCCGCACCAGTCGAGTCGACTGCCTGTATGCAGACTCAGGCGAACCTCCACTCCATATTCGTCGCTCGCTGTTACTCTGCTCGTACGTCTCGAAGTTGGCAAGTTATCCCAATCATCCTTGTTTCAAACCAGTTCTGTGTCCAGATTTAGTCCACCGTTATATGCGCCCTGGTTCTCGGACACGCCCCATGGGAATAAGATTTCGTGATCTCCTACATTCGCATGGCCTCCGAATGCCTCGCGTGGAGAGGTCGTCCATCAGCCCTTATCCTGCATGGCAGCATAATCGTGCGCGGTTCGTTCTCGCTCTTTCCAGCAACTCTAGACTCGCTACCCCACATTCGGTGTTCCAACAACTTTTTGCCGAACTACTGGGCCGTTACCCTAACTATGTTCCGGTCTTTACAGAGGGTTCTCAGTTGGGTAACGCTACGGGTTGCGCGTTCCTCGTTAACGGTGAGGCTCACAAATTTCGAATTCTGGACTCAACTTCGGTCTTCTCAGCAGAGCTGTATGCCATCCTCTATTTGCTCCTTTTTATTTGCAAGTTAGTTCCTGGCTCTTTTATCGTCTGCACTGACTCTTTAAGTGCTCTTCAGGCCTTGCAACAGCACACTGCCGCTCACACCCTTGTTTTAAAAATACAGGCCCAGATCTCGCAAATACTTAGTCGCGGATACCATTTTGTTTTTACTTGGACCCCAGGCCATGTTGGGATTTCCGGGAACGAGGAGGCGGACGCGGCTGCTAAGTCCGCTTGCCGTTTGCCCCGGAGTTCAACAACTACGGTGCCATACCAGGATGTGCAACGTCTTTTCCGTCGCCAACTCCTATCTGCTTGGCAGCACTCCTGGACAGCTTTGGAAGGCACACAACTCCGGGCGATAAAGGAGAGCGTACAACCCTGGCCAACTTCCTGCAGGGATAACCGGCGGGCCGAGGTGATACTCACCCGGCTGAGAATTGGGCACACACGTGCAACGCATGGCCATCTATTAAGAGGGGAACCGGCCCCTGTGTGTGCTCCGTGTGCAGTACCTCTCACCGTGCGGCATGTATTGCTGGATTGCCCGCAGTACTCCCGCGTTCGCCAGTCTTTGGGCCTAAGAGCTAACTTGCACGGTATTTTAGGGAACGACCCAGTGGCCGTGGATAAGGTTCTGCGGTTCGTTTTTAAAATCGGTTTTAACAAACAAGTCTAACTTGCATTTTATATTTATTAATTTTAGAGATTTTAAATTATAAGTTTTAGATGGTTTTTATGTCCTTTTAACAGTTGAGTGGTTTTATTACATTTTACCTTTTTAGCTAATTTTTTATAGCTTTTAGGTTTTAGTGTTGACTTGGGGCCAAAATGACCTTGTTGTCGACGGGCCCTTAAACACCACACACTCACTCACTCACTCATCACTTTACTGAATGTAAGGTACAAAATACAACTGCATGTGTGTGGTTTAATTCACTGACAGTTAATGATTCTTTTGTTTCTAGTCAGGCCTTGTGTCTGCTATAATGCTGTCACCCGAACGTCGGAACTTCCTATAGAACTGGCCGGCAGTAGGGCCAGGCGGGAGGCATGCGGTCACGCCCACCCATTTGTCTTATATTGGTAACGATGGGTGGCTGGAAAAACATCAATGTGCCGTCTCTTTCCCCTCCCCCTGAGTTCTAAAATATCCAGGATATTTCATCTAACCCGGAACATTCTAGATAGGTCAGTTAGTCTTATACAAGCGACGCGCCGGGCCGTGAGTTGTACAATTGGACTTTTAATTTGACGAACCCATAAAGTCACAATACTTAATCACACCGCGTTCAAAATTTAACTCCGCTACTACCTCTCCATCAGACACTAAACCTACGCAACTATTTTAATTTAAAAACATAAAATGTGCAAGAAAAGACCTCATTTCAGCAAAAAAGCATTTATAAGCATTTTCCTTAGAAATCAGGGCTCTAATCCTTGTTTCACGTAAGCTTGCCCCGTATCTCTTAACGGCCACATGACCTTATCACATCTCATTGGCTGTGTTGTAGTATATACGTTTTGCGGTGAAAATTAGTTCGTTATTTAACATGGTGATATATCTTTATATATTGGAAGAGAATTGTAAACTTTATATTTTCGTAACTGTTTGAATTAAATATATTACGTAACAGAGTTGATTTATCTGAAATGCATGTTAACTCTTAAACGAAGTAAAGAGGAGGTTCCTTTGCTCTCAAGCCCGCCTTTCAGTTGACAAGTGATTTAGTGGTAGTGGTGACATATTTGTTTATATGACTTTTATCACTGACTTTGTTTTGAACTGGATTAGTCATATATCGCCATTCGACGGTGTGCTATGTCGAGTGTGAGAGCTAAATTATTTTATTGATCGTTTATTGCGCGTGTAGTTATTATATGTATAATGGCAGAGTCTACCGCCAGTTTTTCGCTGAAGCATCGAAAGAGAAAACCTTTAGAAAGCGTTGGAAAAAGAATAGTGCTGCAGTGTTTAATACACTCACAGAGAAGAATCCGTCTTTGTCAGTGAGAGAAGTCGAACAGCTGTACTCTGAAGTTACAGGTGGTAGTGTTAGATGCGTAGGAACATCCCGACATGAAATTGAGACAACAGGAAAACTTAACACTCCAGGGGCGATATTGCTGTGTGGTGAAGACGTTATTTAAGGACAATCAGACTGTACCGGGATACAAGTCGCAAAATATACTACCTTGACGAGATTTGGGAGAATGAAGGACATACAAGTATGGCGAGACACGACTTTTAAGACTGAAAGACAAGCATTTTTGCAAGGTATGTGTGCTGGTTTAAAAAAAAATCCCAGGGGAAAAGGCCGAAGGCCTTTCATTATAAACTTGTTCCAGTTTCGTTGCTCATTCATTGAGTTTCAGCTTGCTCAGTTTTATTATAAACTTCATTATTTTTGCATGCCTTCATAGTCTTATTTCTATCTTCCTGGCAATTATTATGATGTTTACTGCAGGTTTCAATGTGACGGGAAGGCACCGCCTATGGCCTATGGCGCGAAAGCATTAGCCAATTAGGATGAGGGGGAAGTTAGTTGCACGCGGAGTGATACATGTCAGCGGGGCAAGGTTATATGAAACAGAGATTAGTGATGAGTCTGCAGGCAGTGTGAACAGTTCACGAGCGAATATCGGAGTTACGCGAGAGTCGGCAAATGTAAATGGAAAACGTTCTGTGTACCTCAGAGAAATTACAAGCAGCGCAAGTTCACACATCTAAATGTGCATTAAACGGACGTATTTACAGTGTGTATTTGTAGAAAAGAGATAAAGAAACAAAAAACAAATGCAGACTCGAGATGTTATGTCACAAAACATTTGTAAAGTCGAACTAATATTCTTCTTTAAACAAATGAATACTTCTGAATCCTCTAAGGTATTGCTAAGTTCACAAATAATTTCCTTGGACACATAATACAAATAAAATGTGACTTTAGACCAGGATAAACAAAGCGTTTTAAATGTAAACTGCGATATGTTTGAATTACAGAAGCTATTTGCTCAGAACGTAAAAGAAAATGGAATATAAACAGATTTATTTCCTACTATGAAGTTATTTGCCTTGTTTCGTATTTTTCTGGTATATGAGTACATTAATTATTGAGATAAAAATCAATCTTTGATCATGAACTCACTGCAGAACGAAGCAACAACCGTGCGTGAAACACGAAACGCTTTGTGTCAACTCACGCTATGTTTGGTAAACAAGATATTTTCTCTCGTTGCTGCATATTCCTTGTTATTTCCTCTATTACATTCTACAGTAAGCAGAGAAACTAGCTCGTTCGAACCATCATACACGTTTTTAAACCTTCATGAATAGAATAAACAAACAAAACAGTGTTTTGAATGACGTGTGCTTTAACATGTAGCAAGCTTTTGTTTATATCTTACCGTTCAGCTGTTTTGCAAAAGTACTCCAGAATGTAGAGGATTTTGAGATTATTCCGGTAAAATTTCATATATGCATTTTATTTGCGCAGAAAATATCTTACAGTTACGCCAACTTTTCAAAGTTGTTGTGTTCCCAACTGTAGCTTATGCAGTAGCGTGCCTTGTCACGTTCAAGAGGTGCCGAGCTCAAATCTCGGTTACGGTGTTATCTGGATACGTTTTTTTCGGGGTTTTCCGTTTTCCTGAAAGATGAATGTGATAACTCTAAGCTCTATGTACCCTGTACTTATTTGAACATCATTTCATTCATCGTCTGATATGACTTAACGTTGGAGCCTTTCTCTTATCCTGAAAGATAAATGTCTGGTAACTCTAAGCTCTATGTACCCTGTACTTATTTGAACATCATTTCATTCATCGTCCGCTATGACTTAACGTTGGAGGTTTTCTCTTACCCTGAAAGATGAATGTCCGGTAACTCTAAGCTCTATGTACCCTGTACTTATTTGAACATCATTTCATTCATCGTCCGATATGACTTAACGTTGGAGGCTTTCTCTTATCCTGAAAGATGAATGTCCGGTAACTCTAAGCTCTATGTACCCTGTACTTATTTGAACATCATTTCATTCATCGTCCGATAAGACTTAACGTTGGAGGTTTTCTCTTATCCTGAAAGAAGAATGTCCGGTAACTCTAAGCTCTATGTACCCTGTACTTATTTAAACATCATTTCATTCATCGTCCGATATGACTTAACGTTGGAGGTTTTCTCTTATCCTGAAAGATGAATGTTTGGTAACTCTAAGCACTATGTACGCTGTACTCATTTGAACATCATTTTATTCGTCGTACATTTTTGTGTGGAATATAATGTTTCATTTAGATAGCGTGTGAGAAAACAGAAAAGCCACGTATACATGTTTTGCACTGTGTTGGGTTGACAATCCGCCGAGCTTTGAGGTTTACTGTTATGTGAAAGTGCAGTATGAAAAGCGCTGACAGAGAGATGTGTGCCGACAAAGCACACAGAGATAACCGAGGGAACATCCTTTAACCATAATTATCATACGAATTAGCCAACCTATATACCGCTAAGGCAGCACAGTCAGACAGCAGGATTTTCACAAATAAATATCTCTCTACAGCCACGGAAATAAAGCATCAGCCACATGTTACAATGAACTGGGAGTTGGAACTTTGGCAACTAAGACTTCACGTGGAGTAAACATACGACTGTCATTTCCAGAAAATTGGTCCTCAACGATAGTGTTCCATTTATGAGGCGTGGAGATATATTTATGACGGTCATTTTAGTGGGCTGTACGGTGTGTTTCCTTTGAGGGGCAAACTGCACAGGCGTCGACTAGAGAGACTTTATAAAAGGTGTGTACAAACATGACAAACACAAAAGGTAATAAACTGACGGCAGCGAAATCATGGCAAAGACATTTCCCAAAAGCAGCAATAATGTAACCAGGGATCCATTAATTATAGATGTTTTTCTTAATGTTTGTTGACTGCGCCAGGCGTTTACAAAGAACTAATAGTCACAATTACATGGATCTACTAATGGAACTCCTAATGGTCATTTCCTTTGCAAGAATGACGTCCGTAATATCGCGGAATGAATGTTTCTTTTGTCCGATACATTGGCCTTTGCCTTGAGCTGCCAGATTCCATCAACAATGTTATTACAGTGGAACAATAGCAGGGAAAGAAGCGACTGCAGGCGGGGTTTTAGTGCTGTACCCTTACATAAAGCCACATGTTTACAACGCGTGCATTGTAATTAGAACCACGCTTAGAGTACTAACATATACTTAACAACCTCTCCTGCAATGGAAATGTGTTTCCATTACTAACGACCTCCTACACCAAGGAGAGAAACTGCGAGGTAATGGAAACAAGCGCAGAACCATCGGGGTCACGTGACACATTCCTCCCAAACTATTGCTACAAAGTGTCAGGATAAACTTTTAGGAGAACTGTTTTATTAGATACTGGGCTACCTAACCCTCAGTAAAGTGGCTCTAATTTTAGAAGGCGAATACATTTAAGGCAGCCACAAAATAGGAATGAACATAAGGCGGGGTTAGGTGTGGCTGGTCTATCGCTACTAGACAATGCGGTGCGTGCAACGTTCTACAGTTAAGCACGCAGTATCCTCGCTTTGCCCAGCCATACGATTAATTTCTTTCGGCGCTCTAAAGATACCAATTAAAGAATAAGTGTGTTTTCCCCATTTTTTTTTTTAATTTACGTCCTCCAACATTTAGTCATACGTGAATGTGCGTCTTATCTGTCTCACTTAAAACTGCAAATCCCGGAGCACGTTACCACAGCAGGACACCCATCAAGTTTTGTAACCTGTTTAAAGGAAATATGTAATTTTCATGATTATTACATATATACAGACGGTTCGCTTTACCAATTTGAAGATAATATATCTGAAATAGGATGTGCTTTTGTTGTTTAGGAAAACCAAGCGGAACTAACTCACTCCATGTTTAAATTTTCACGTGAAAGTTCTGTATTCCAGTCGGAGCTCTTAGCAATTAAAGAAGCTATAAAATGGTGTACTGTTAATGGGAACAGTGATTCACAATCAGCTCTACTCGCTATTAATGATAAATACAATTTAAATTCATTAGCACATGAAATCAGAACCTTGCTTCAAAACCATCCAGGACATACTTGCATGGGATGGCTTAAAGGACACAGTGGAATTTTAGGTAACGAGAGAGCTGATTGTTGCAGAATCCAATCTTCCTGTGACATACTCTTTATGTCCTACTTCTACTGTAACGAGAATAATACATCAACACATTCTTAAAGAATGGAAGAAACAATGTCTATCAACTCCAAATGGAAGTTTAACAAAAACATCATTTTTTCCTAGTGTATATGACAGAAGAAAATGTGAAACTCTTGTACCAAATTTTGTTTTGACACAATTTTTAAGTGGACATGGTAAATTTGGTGAATACTTATCACGTTTTCACTTAACATCTAACCCCGACTGCATGTGTGGTGAGGAATTTCAAACTGGGGTTCATCTCCTTTTCTGTTGTCCCATTTTCTGGAGAGAAAGACAAGAATTAATATTCAAGTTTGACTCTCTGTGAACTGAATTTTCTGCTCCACTCACATCTTTGCTAATGAAGCCACAACAGTATAAGTACTTCATGATGTTTATAAACTCAGTATTTAAACGTCTGAAATAGTTTAAATTAATATGCATTAGATTAAAACATCATTTCTTCTTTCTAGTATTTAAAATATTTTTGTTAAAATTGTATATTTTTCTGTAACAACTCTAACCATAATATACCACTGTGTAAAATAGGGTTCAATAAATCTGGATAAACTAAAAAAAAAACCATTTAGTCATATCGGACGATGAATGAAATGGATGAAAAGATGCTCAATGTGTCCAGGGTCCATGGCGCTTAGAGCTACCCGACATTGGTCTTTCAGGATGAGGGAAAACCCCGGAAAAACCTTATCCAGGTAACTCACCCTGAGCGAGGTTCGAACTCGGGACCTCTTGAACATGAGGCAGACATGCTACCATGTACGCTACCGAGGCGGGCGTGTTTTTTCCATGTTACACAGCTATTTTTTCTGAAGACTACTTTTCAAACCCCATGTTTGTAATACATCTGGTTTCGGAAAGATAAGACGCCTGACTAGAAACAAAAGAATCATTAACTGTCAGTGATGAAAAGCACACACGTGCTATGCTACTGTTGCATTTTGTACCTTACATTCAGTAAAGTGGTGTGACTTTGTGGGTTCGTTAAATTAAAAGTTTATTTAAAGCTTGCCTCTTCTTTTTCTCTATAAGGCCGAAGTAACGATCACAAGGTACAAATGTATGACCCGGTACTAGTTCTACCATTGTTTGTTTACATTCACAGTAGAGTTTACCAACATAACGCGTTATTGAAGCACTACGGTTTGTGGTAGTTATTACTTATGAAGTGGGCTAAATACTTGTCTATTTTCCATGTATCGCTTTATTCTTTTAACTAAAACTATACTGGTTTCATAAAATATAATGATATACTGAAAGGATACAGTCCTTTAAAACGTTTGTAGCTTTGTTGGTTATCCTGTTTATATGTTAGTTACCATGAGTGCCACTAGATGACAGGCACAGGTTAACCCGTTTTTGACATTATATGAAAAGGATATCACGAAACGCAAGAACTTCACCTCTCTCTATTTAGCGTTATATGATTGCTGGGGGATAGACCAACACAAGAAAAGGTAGCTCTCTGTTGCGGCAACAGAGGGCAGCACTAATCGCAAACTTTTTTATTGTATGCTTTAGCCCGTTTTTCCGGGCATCTATTCAATTCCACAAACTCAAAATGTTCTTTATTTCCAACGAATTACAGTTGGTACACTTGCCGATTACATAGAATTACGTAGCGCACACAATTACCATCCACGAGTTCGTCTGGCACAGGTCCACTCCGCACTCACTATTATGTACAACTGTCTCTAGAGCTGACTAAGAAATGACTCTGATACACGTACTCAGTCTTTCAGTCCGTTCGTTAGCACAGCGCTCTTCACGGCTGCTCGCCAACAACTGAACTGAGCCAAGAGCCAAGAGCGAGAACAAGTCGTCCGGGTGCTCCCGGACGTTGGGTAGATCGCCACGGTAGCTATCCGCTGTGCGGATTTACCCGTGCGGTCTTATAGAGTTTGTCCCTTCTTCCAATGCTTGGATGTCCTGGTTAACTGATGGACCTGATTCGACCTCTGCTAGTGCTCCTGGCGGCGGGATGAGCTTCCAAGTAGGAGGCCAGTGCCCTAAACCGCCACGCTAGGGGCGGCCTGCGTTGCAGTGTCCGTCCAGCTTGGCGGTTCCATGAGTGAGACGTCGGGTGGTTGGGGACCGTTTAGGTTATGGTTCTTATCGAGGTCACACAGGGGGGGGGGTCCGCCGACGGGCCAGATCCAGCCCCAGTGTGGCCGGGACAGAGTGTAGAATTGAGGGAACGAGAGGCTGGTCTCACCACCTAAGGGCGTCCTTGGGGAGGCGGTAGCTCTTTCTCCTCCTGGGTACACGATGGTCATACTGCCCTAGTGTGTTCACTAGGTGGTTGGGATGGGATGTAATCCTGGCATACAATGTGCGCGAGCGTTCACGGACAACGTCCTCAACGTAAGGTATGCCAGAATGGGTGTGCAGAATGTATGAAGGAAACATACGTTCGGTATCGTAGATCACCCTAAGCGCCCTGTTCTGTACGGCTTGCAGTCTGTGGATGGTGGTACGAGCCACCGATCCCCAGACCTCGCATCCATACAGGATCAGGGCGCTTAGGGTGATCTACGATACACCCGTAGTTTCAGGCAAGTGGGCATGGTCGAACGGAATATGGGGTACAACTGCCTAAGCGCTGCATGGCCGAGGCTGATTTTTTTCACGGACATGTGGGGTGAATGTGAGGCCGCGGTTCAGTCGGACACCCAGGTATTTGGCAGAGCGGACCCAAGGAATGCTCCTCTGCCTCAACCGCAGGTCTCCTTCCGGGCGTCAGCGGAGGACCTTCTCCAGCAGAAGGGCAGAGCTCTTCTGTGAGCTGATGGCCATCCTCCACCTTTCACTCCACGTGCCGATGGCTCGGAGTGATCGTTGCAGCGGAGGGAGGCAGTAGCAGACGTTTTTGTTCTGGGCCAAGATGAGGACGTCGTCAGCATATTGGCACAGAACAGTGCGAGGCTCTTTAGGGAAGTTAGACATGTAGGCAGCAAAGAGTAACGGTGACAGTACACTGCCTTCCGGGACTCCCGCCGCTATGGGTCTGACGGAGGAGAGTTTGCCTTCGACCCGCACCCTGAAGGTTCGATCTCGGAGGAAAGTACCGATGAGGGTGAGGTATGGGGAGGGGAGTTGTGCTTCCTTGAGATTGTATAACAGTTCCTGGTGCTACGTTGTGGCGAAGGCATTGTCCACGTCCAGGAGCACCGCGACGGGTTTGAGGTTGTCCTGGAAACTCAGGGCAACCTTTTCTACCAATTGCAGTAGCCTCAGGGTCGTGGAGCGGCCCCGACGGAACCCGAACTCGTGATTCGGTAGGAGGTGCCTTTCCTGGAAGAGAGGAGTCAGGCGGGCCAGGAGCCATCGCTGGAAAACCTTTGAGACGATTGGGAGAAGACTTATGGACCGGTAGCTGGAAGGGAAGAGTGGATCTTTGCCGGGCTTCAAAATGCAGACCACGTCTACTGCAGCCCTTATATAGGAAGACCGCTTTTCCTGGAAGCTTCGCGGCTCGGAACATAATCCCGACTGTTCCAGACGTCAGGGGAAGGGGAAAGAGACGGTACAGTGTCTGGTGACACGTTCCTAGCCATCCCCTATGTTAGCGCTACAAGATAAATGGGTGGGCGTGGCGTCAATGCCTCCAGTCCCCTCTACCCAGCCCCAGTTGGGCGTGCCTTCCGATAATTGGGAGACAGCGGTGATCTTTTGAGAGTGCTCATGTGCTTTTCAAAGTTAGTGAATATACCGCCTAGCAAGTCTAGTACTGATGCACCTAGTAGTAACTGCGAAACAAATCATAAGATTTTACATAAGTAGGCTAGAAATATTCTTGTTAATGTGTATTCCTTTTTCAGACAGTTGTCAATTAAAGACATTTTCGAAAATACAAATTTCGCTCAGAGTTGAGAATTAATGTTATAGGCTTGTGACGTGAATGCTCATTCTGTGACGAGCATTGTTAAAGAAGGCAAACAGTTCACCAAAGTAGGAGAAGTTTTCATATTTATATCTCCAGGGAAACATCGCGTAGTGCTACCAACTTAGACAATTTTGAAAAGTGTGTTTTACATAGAACAATTTATTATTTATATGAGAAGTGTGAATACCTGCCAAAAGGCTGATCAATTTAATGAGGGGGAAAATAGAATATTGTGACGACGTAACCGTGGAAGAAAAAGGACAAATAAACACATGGCTCAATTGGTATGGAATGCATGCTTGGCGAGAAGTTGCGATTTTGTATTAGGATTCATTTCTACAACAGGTATGGTAAGGCTACTTAAATATATAATTCACTTAATAAGCATATTTACTACAAATAAGAAGATTACAAAGGTGTGGAGTGTTTAATACTGGAAGACAGACGAGCAACAATCCAAATGATCATGAATGAGACACATCTTAGTTATGGTAGTGTATGGACGAACTGCACATGTCTAAGGTGTCTGTACGGTGGGTTCCACGTTTGCTAACCCCTTTCAAAAAGCAAACACGGCGTGACCTTTCAAGACAGATGAGATCATTTTTTAGATCGTCTGGTAACCATGGAAGAATCCTGGTGAATCACTATAATTCAGAAACAAAGACCATGAGTATAGAATGGAAACATGACGATTTCCCCACCTCCCAAAAAGGCAAAGGTGCAAAAGTCAGCTGCGAAACTCTTGCTTTCAGTTTTGTGGGAGTCATCCTTAGAGATTATCTTGCCAAGGGTGAAACCATCACTGACAGATACTACTACAATCTTCTGGACAAGTTACGAACAGCTCTTATTAAGAAACGACGCGGTATACTCTCGAAAGTTGTTCGTCTTCTGTCTGACAATGTACCAGCTCATTCATCTCAAGTTGCAGTTGACAAAACAAGAGAATGTGGCTTTGATACCTTACAGCATCCACCTTATTTGCCCGATCTCGCAGCAAGTGATTTTTTCTTGTCCCCGGAAATACAGAATCCGTTGCGTGCTCGCCGATTTGGCAACACAAATGACGTGATTCATGAAGTGGAAGGTGGTTTAAAGCGAATTCTGCAGACTGCTACAATCAAGGTATTCGGAAGGTCAAGAAAGGTTGGAAAAGTGTGTAAATCTGGAGAAGAACAGAGAACCACCAACAAGCACATATCAAAACAAACTCTCGATCACCTTTTAAAGGGTGATAGTTAAAACTTTAGGACACCCACTCGTACAGCTAAAATAATTCAAATTTGTAAGAACAGTTTGTACTGGAAGGAATTCAAAATCTAACGCGAATGCATTCCTTTAGTTGTGTAAATACCTTAGCTTTGTTCCTGTCTGTATTTTACGTGCCAGGTGGTTGATTAAAATGCGCGACCATAGATTTAATTTTGTTTGTTGATTTTGAGAAACCTTGTTGGTAAAGAAAGCTGAACATGCATGAGAGAGTGAGTTAACGAGGTTACACCTACACGTCTTATAGTAGCTTCACGCACGGATACCCCAGTGCGACGGCATCGTCCTGGTTATCAACGACCTGTTGAACAACACTCCACGTAGGTGTGGGCCGGCCAACATTTTCCTATTTTCTAATTGCATTAACAAGGGAACATTGCCTGGTCTCGCCAGCAGTTATGTGCACAACCTCCGCTCTACGTGTTATTCGATTGTTTATTTACCACTTGTTTATACAGAAAATAGAATCTTACTTACACCTAGCTTTTGTTATATGCTTCAGATTTTTCTCCTCTTTAACAGTTTACTGTCGTCCCCAAATCCTCACGGACTTGTAAAAGCAATCAAGGTACAGCAGAAATTAAGAGGTTTTTTAAATCACGTTCTCTAACGTTAAGTCATATCGGACGATGAATAAAATAATTTTCAAATAAGTACAGGGTACATAGAGCTTAGAGTTACCGGACATTCATCTTTCAGGATAAGAGGAAACCTCCAACGTTAAGTCATATCGGACGATGAATGAAATGATCTTCAAATGAGTACAGGGTACATAGAGCTTAGAGTTACCAGCCATTCATCTTTCAGGATAAGAGAAAACCTCCAACGTTAAGTCATATCGGACGATGAATGAAATGATGTACAAATAAGTACAGGGTACATAGAGCTTAGAGTTACCAGACATTCATCTTCAGGATAACAGAAAACCTCCAACGTTAAGTCATATCAGACGATGAATGAAATGATGTACAAATAAGTACAGGGTACATAGAGCTTAGAGTTACCAGACATTCATCTTTCAGGATAAGAGGAAACCTCCAACGTTAAGTCATATCCGACGATGAATGAAATGATGTTCAACTGAGTACAGGGTACATAGAGCTTAGAGTTACCAGACGTTCATCTTTCAGGATAAGAGGAAACCTACAACGTTAAGTCATATCGGACGATGAATGAAATGGTGTACAAATGAGTACAGGGTACATAGAGCTTAGAGTTACCAGACATTCATCTTTCAGGATAAGAGAAAACCTCCAACGTTAAGTCATATCGGACGATGAATGAAATGATCTTCAAATGAGTACAGGGTACATAGAGCTTAGAGTTACCAGACATTCATCTTTCAGGATAAGAGAAAACCTCCAACGTTAAGTCATATCGGACGATGAATAAAATGATTTTCAAATAAGTACAGGGTACATAGAGCTTAGAGTTATCAGACATTCATCTTTCAGGATAAGAGAAAACCTCCAACGTTAAGTCATATCGGACGATGAAGGAAATGGTGTACAAATGAGTACAGGGTACATAGAGCTTAGAGTTAACAGACATTCATCTTTCAGGATAAGAGAAAACCTCCAACGTTAAGTCATATCGGACGATGAATGAAATGATCTTCAAATGAGTACAGGGTACATAGAGCTTAGAGTTACTAGACATTCATCTTTCAGGATAGCAGAAAACCTGCAACGTTAAGTCATATCGGACGATGAATAAAATGATTTTCAAATAAGTACAGGGTACATAGAGCTTAGAGTTATCAGACATTCATCTTTCAGGATAAGAGAAAACCTCCAAAGTTAAGTCATATCGGACGATAAATGAAATGTTGTTCAAATGGGTACAAGGTACATAGAGCTTAGAGTTACCAGACATTCATCTTTCTGGATAAGAGAAAACCTCCAACGTTAAGTCATATCGGACGATGAATGAAATGATCTTCAAATGAGTACAGGATACATAGAGCTTAGTTACCAGACATTGTTTCCATAAACACTATTGCAGCATCAAATGTAGCAATTTTCACCACTATGGAAGATACAAATGATGTTTTGGGACACCTTTAACATATCAAACTGTTGAGGCTTTCATTTGGGTTTTGTATCTCTCCATAGAGACATTTGTTTAGCAAGTCTGGGTGTGCTAAGAATTCGTAGGTGGGCTTTATAGATTCCAAGACAGCTGATGAAAGACTATGTGTAGCTACTATGCAACATTAGGGCATTTAATTTTTTAAAGGTACATACAGGCCACGTACAGTCATAATATTTTGGTGTTCGATAGCCAACACTATATACTATTTTTCAAAACAATAAAAAAAATTAGATTTTTTGAACATTTTCTCGTACGTTCTCCCCTTAAAGAATGAAGAGTATTCAAATTTTTCTCTGAAAAGGTACACAAGAATAATCTTTAGAAATTGTAGTTTATTGAATAATGATTAAAGAAAATTATGACAAAGGAACTCACCAAAATCATTTCATTTGTTCGTTATTATTGCTGTGTGTAACATAAAGGTTAAGAGGTGACAGTCTAATGTTTTGGCCCAAAAGCTGATGCTTAGAGATACAATCTGTGTATGTTAGGCGGCCCATTAGCTGCGATTATGTTTTGTTGATCTCATAAATCTCTCTACCAATATGAAGAAAATGCGTGCTTTCAGAGGTAATTAGCAGATACGTAATTATGTATTTGTGAAGATAATATCTGTGATTAATGCACAGTATCAGGCCAAAATAGGGAGGTTTAATGAGCCTACACCTGTTTAGCTTCTGGCAAAGAAGCTTTATGTGAAGCGAAATAGCTCAGGTGGTGCTATCTGTGTACCGCATGTGGCAGGCCGTTTGTTCGGATCTTGTAGCCGAGTTTTACCTTACTTTCGTTGTGGTTACCTGTTTGCGTATTAACATGAGTTTATAAGTCCTCATTCTCCGTAACCGTGCAGCTGTCTGTAGCCAGGAACCTCCGGCGGATGTGTAAGCTCGCAGGGTCAGCACCGGGGAGTTTAGATCGGTAGTTTTGGGCTCAGTCCTTTCCTGCTGTTTGTCCTCAGTCCGGTCGTCATCTCACCTGGTGCCTGTTTAGCGGCCGAAGTTCGAACTATTTCACCCTTGAACCTTGTCATAGTATGATGGTCAGCAGATACAAGAAACTAACACAAACGAATGGAAATAGTTATACGGTAGCCATCAGAGGATGCTAAAGGGTGGGCTTAGACGTCAGCTGGTTATACGCGGGTTGTTCAGTAAAGACTGATCTTGAATTTTTTATGGTCATAATTTTTCGCACTACTATTCAATCTTATTATATTCTGTTAGCTTAATGTGAAACAAACACGCCGTAGTAGTTTCATTGTTGGTACTCCTGGTTCTCGCCTGTGACAACCAGGCAAGTTCAGACATGTTTAGTATCGCCTTCCGCTGCAATGGAGGTAACACGCAAGGAACAATGTGCGGCTTTGAAATTCTGCTTTCATCTCAACAAATCTTCAGTTGAGGCCTATACAATGTTACAGCAGGCCTATGGAGAGTCCGTTCTTCCCAACAGCACAGCTCGAAGGTGGTTTAAAATGTTTAAAGAGGCGAGACAATCAGTTTCAAAGGAAGGTGGATCCGAAGCTCCAGTTACTGCTCTTACGGAAGAAGACATCAACACTGCTGCTGCCATTGTGAGAGTGAATCGACGAATTACCTTAATATCACTTTCTGAAATACTAAACACTTCATTGGGGGCCACCCACACGTTGGTGACAGAAACATTACACATGAGACGTGTTTGTGCGCGATGGGTTCCAAGACTGTTGATTCCTGAACAAAAGGATATTCGCATGCAGGTCTGCATGCAGTTAAAGTTGATGTTAGAGGAAGATGCGGAGTTTCTTTCAAAGGTAATGACTACAGATGAAACTTGGCTATATCATTTTGATCCTGAGAGGAAACGGCAAAACTCAGTGTGGAAATCTCCTTCATCACCAACGCCCAAAAAGCAGAAGTGGTTGCTTTTGCTGGGAAAGTTATGGTCATCTCATTCTTTGATATTTGTGGAATGGTTTATCAGTATGTTGTACCTGCACATGCATCAGTAACTGGAAAATACTATAGGGATGTCCTGAAAACATTGCAAGTCCATATCAGGCGCAAAAGACCACATTTCCATGTAGCAGGCTGGATGCTGCACCACGATAATGAACGGCCGCATATTGCCAATGTTGCTGAATATCTTGCAAAAATCAACGTGAAGAGCATTCCTCACCCTCCCTGTAGTCCGGATTTAGCCCCATGTGACCTTTTCTATTTCCTAATTTGAATAAACGTCTTCGTGGGAGGCATTATCTATCATCAGAAGCAGTGGCGAAGGCTGCGGAGGCGATTTTGAAGGATCTCTCAAACAGTGGTTTCCGGCATGTCTTTGAAGACTGGCAGAAACGCTGGGATAAGTGCATCGCATTCATGGGAGACTTTTTTGAGAAGGACCATCACAACTATGAGTTGAGTAAAGGTACGTTATCAAAAATAAAAAAAAAATAAAAAAAAAAAAAAAAAAAAAAAAAAAAATTGTGATCATTCTTTATGGAACAGCCCTCATAAATAATTTTAAAAATGGTGGTAGAGACTGAAATAGTGTATTGGATAGAAGTTTGGGGCTGCAAGCATTATGGTAAACTATGGATTCTCTTCTCAGGATGTTTTGCAAGGAAATATCAGGTTATTCTGTTCTATCGTAAGGCTGGTAGATTAAAATGGGGGCATGTAGAGTTGAGGAAGCACCGATATATTGGCGCAGAATGTAAAGTAGCTACAAAATAGGAGTAAGCATAAGGCGTGGCTATGTGTGGCTGTTCTGTTGCTACTAGGCAATGCGGTGCGTGCAACGTTGTACAGTTAAGCACGCATACTGGCTCACTTTGCCGAAGTATACGGCGCACTCTAAAGATACTAATTACAGAATTACGAGGGCCGTTCAGAAAGTAACCTCCGATCGGTCACAGTGCGGGTAGTGGGGGGAGTAGCGACGACATCTGTGCATTCACGCACTCAGCAGGTCAGTCGGCATCAAGCCGTGGTCGAGTGAACGTCGTATCTCCGCTAGTTTAGTGTTTGTGGCCGTTTGAAATGTGTGCTGCATTAGAAACCCCCGCCAAATGTGAAGTGCGTACTATTATAAGGTTTTTTTTTACAGCCAAAGGATATTCTGCAGCAGCTATTCATCGTGAGCTTTGTGCCGTGTACGGACCAAGAGTTATGAGTGAAGGAGTGGTCCGTGAATGGGTACTTTTATTTAAAAGTGGACGGGAAAACGTTCATGATGAAGAGAGGAGTGGTAGACCATCATTGGTGACGGACGAACTCGTTCAGACAGTTGATGCAAAAGTTCGTGAAAACCGACGTTTCACAATGTCGAAGTTGTCTACTGATTTTCCACAGATTTCTAAGACTCTCTTGTACGAGATAGTGAAAGCTAGATTGGGTTACCTTTAAGTTCTGTGCTCGATGGGTGCCCAAAATTCTTACCGACCACCACAAAACTCAAAGAATGGCCTCTGCATTAGACTTTCTGTCACGTTATGCGGACGAAGGTGAACCATTGTTATACAGAATCGTGACCGGGGACGAAACCTGGATTAAGTACAAGAACCCTGAGACAAAAGAACAATCAAAGATGAAGACATGGCTCGGGTCCCAGCGGTTTGATGACGACGAAGAGCTCAAAGATGCGGTCACAGGCTGGCTCCAGGCACAAGCGGGTGATTATTATGCAGAAGGAATTTCAAAGCTTGTGAACAGATGCGATAAGTGCCTCAATCGTTATGGAGACTATGTAGAAAAATAGTGCAAAGATGTAGTTGTAAGATGTATATATTAAAATATTTTTATTTAACTTGGTGAATTTTTTGCAGTCAACGGCAGGTTACTTTCTGAACGGCCCTCGTTTTTTCCATGTTACAGAGCTCTTTTATCTGAAGATTACTGTTCAAACCCCATGTTTATAGAACATCTGGTTTCGGAGATATGGACGGATAAGTTGCCTGACTGGAAACAAAAGAATCATTAACTGTCAGTGAAGAAAAGTACACACGTGCTATGCTGCAGTCGCATTTTGTATTCTGCTTTCAGTAAAGCGGTGATCTTTTGAGAGTGTACACGTACCACTGGACTGGTGGTTTAAGGCGAATTCTTCAGAGTTCTCCAATCAAGGTATTGTGAAGATCAAGAAACGCTGGGAAAAATGGTGACTATGATGAGAAGAACTAACCAGCAAATATCACACAACCTCTTCATCACATATTTTAAATACTGATACTTAAAACTTTAGGACACTCCCTCGTAGTAACTTGTGGTTAAGAACTGATTTTTGCAGATTAAAAGGTTTTAGAAAAGCTATGCCCCAGGAATATGTCCCTTTCCTAGCGGGAGGGGTTTTATCCGGCAGTCTTTTCCAGGGGAACTTTCCGTTATCATTTCAGCTACCCTTAGTGCTTCGCATTGTTACTACAGAAAGTTATTTTAAAGCATAATCTTACTTAGTGCCAGTAGGTACTGTTTACGTTAAGCTTTGCCCTACACGTTGAGAACGCAGCCACATTTAAAATGGCACGCTCCACGCGTTCGCTGGAATGCAAAGTGTTTCTTAATTCAAGAGCGCAGGTCTCCACATGCCTAACTGCTTCTGATTTCATAAAGTGTGAATCTGGTGGCAAGCGAGAATTGCAGTAGAAAAAAGTCCTGTCTTTAGAAAGCGGAGGCCTGTGTGAATTTAATGAAAATATTGAAATTTGAAGTCTTACTTTATGGTATATAGAAGGTTGATCCGGTATGGGCTTTCTCAGTGACAGTGCTTCAGTTATTCATTACAGGAACACACGATTTATCTCAAATAGGCAACTATTTTCTGAAGTTAGTATTTCGCAGATATTTTTTCTGAATTTGTAAACCCGGCTAATGTCGTGGTTCTAAGATAGTGACTTCAGAACTTTTTGTAAATAGAGCTTGTTGTGGAAAATCACACTATATCATTCTTTGATATTCCTTGGCTCTTTTCGTGAAACTGCTCATAACAGAAGCTGGCAGAGAAGCAGAAGAAAATAGACGTCAATTCACACATGCAGTTCTCGTACCGATAAAACTTTAGAGAGATGAAACTTGGTTTCAATTATTACCGCTGAAGATGCGAGAATCGCCTTCAGTGTGGAAATCTGTACGGTACAGCATACCCAGTCTGTTGGATACTTTTGTAACATCACTGTCCAGTAGTTTAATTATCAGCAAACGAAAAAGTTCCACGAATTAACTGAATATACCTTACTTACAATTTTCTCAAATCGCTGTTCTTTTTTTATTCCTTGTCCGTACAAAGAGAACAGAAATTCAAAGTCAACAAATTGCAATCACCTATTTAAAACATTTGACTATCACTTAAAGTCTACTGTATTCCCTTGTAACTACAATAAGATAATGTTTATCTTGAAGTACATAGAGCAATAAGTGTTTATACAAGAGTAGAGAAAGTCATGCATACATCACATAACGACCAAAACATTTGACTATCACTTAAAGTCTACTGTATTCCCTTGCAACTACGAGGGTGGGTCAAAAAGTAATGCCTCCTTTTTTTTCTCTCTCTCTTTTAGTTTCCAAGAACATTGAATGCAATTTACATAGCTTGAAAACTAAAACATTGACGCTTAATTTGTCGCTATTCAATATACTCACCGTTCTTTTCCACAGTTTTGGTCCACCTTTTAACTAGGGCATGTATTTCAGTGTGGTAAAACACACGGTCTTGCTTCCTAAGCCATTGACGTACGGACGTTTTCACAGCCTCCTCATCTTCAAAATGAATCCCACGATGAGCTTCCTTTAGTGGCCCGAACAGATGGAAGTCTGATGGTGCCAGGTCAGGACTGGGGGGGGGGTGATAAGACTTGCCATCCCAATTTCTCAATTTCTGCAGTGGTGTAACGGCAGGTGTGTGGTCTTGCATTGTTATGCAAAGGAAGAACATCCGCCATAGTTTTTGTTGGGCGAACTCGGCGAAGACGTGCTTTCAGCTTTTTGAGAGTTATTGGACAGAATTTATTGTGCCTGCCTGCTTCAAAAAATCAATCATAAGCACACCCTCTGCATCCCAAAACGCTGTCGCCATAACTTTCCCTGCCGAAAGCCGAGTTTTGATTTTTTTTCTCCTTCGGTGACGTTGTGTGATGCCATTCCATTCACTGCCTCTTTGATTCAGGTTCAAAAAAATGAACCCACGTTTCATCTCCAGTAACAATTCACCTGTTGTTACCCGGCGATCACCACGAATGATATCGACTCGCTGAATGTTGCATGGAGTCACTGCAGTCACCGGCCTGCCGCTTCGCTTTTCATCTGTCAATGGTGTTTGCCCTTCAGCTTCGTTACAGCGACGAACCCATCGTCTAACAGTGCTGACATCTACCGTTGCATCACCATACACATTTTTTAGCCTTTCGTGAATGCGAATTGGCGTTTCACCTTCCGCAGTCAAAAATTCAATCACAGGACGCTGTCTAATGCGAATGTCGATGACAGCCATTTTGCAAGAGAATGCAGTGCTGCCACCTGTTGACTTAGGAAGTCACCACTGCAGGGGATTGGAGAAGGAGATTTGAGGAATTGCTCCAAATTCAAAGTTTGAGGGGGAAGAATAGGAGGCATTACTTTTTGATCCACCCTCTATCTTGAAATAGATAGAGCAATACGTGTTTGTGCAAGAGTAGCGAGATTGTACGAGATTTTTTCCTTCAAAATCTCTATTCGTGGTAACTGAGTTATACTCTAATTATTCCTGGGCCAAAAGAAAAGAAAAAAAAGTGAAGATCTGAAATGCTTAGCAGGATGCTTCAAGATCAGGAAGTGGTTTTAGTATGCATTTCGGAAGTTGCATTTTGGAAAAAATTTACTTAGTTCCACTTGTAATATCCTTTGAGTGGTGATGTGTCCTTCATTTATCAAGATCTCTGATCTGGATGGGAGGGGGATAGAATAGAGACATGACTTCCAGGAGTACAAATTCCCTGTCCAAAAAGAAAACCTCTTCTCTACGTAGGACAGTACCTCCAGGTGAATGTGCATACGAAGCATGCGTACCTCATACCTCCTAATTATGACTCGAGTTTATGGCTGTAATGCGTGACAGATCTCCAAAGAAAATATAATAACAAAGTACGGCAGCCATGCTTACTTCCTTTGATGATGAACATAGGTACGTCGCAAATGAATTCAATATCCTTTGCTATATGAAGTTATGTGGTATTTTCTGTTTCCGGGAAAACTCCGATGCATGGAGAGGCTGATGTTAGTACCTATTTAGGCCGCATCTATCGATTAACCTGTTCTCGAATGGATATTGGAAACCCGGAAATGTGACATTGGAAGATTTCAGAAAGCGCAACGGAAATCGAATTCTGACATGGGACATGGAGTAAGAAGGATGGGGATAATTACACTTGCTTCCTCATTAACTTGTCATAGAGTTATTAAAATATCTAACGAGGCTAATTCTAAAAGAGTAGCAGAGAGTCTGCGTGCGTGACTCTAAAACGTTGGATATTGCCTTTTAAAATGTTTTACAACTAGCTTCAACTACAGAGATGCCTAATTCCCTTGCATTTCGAGTAGAATGAATAGTAGTCACGTGAATTACCTCTTTGATCTAGAGAACTATAGGGAAGATGTGCCCAGTACCGCATACCTAAAGTTTTTTTTTTTTTTTCAAAATTCAAAGAAAATAGCGTGTCACTATTATCATGAGGCTAATAACAAACTGAAACAGCATTAGTAATGAACATTCATGAACACGAGTCATTGACTGTTAAAAACTAAAGTAAATACACTCGTGGAAATGGAAATAAGAACACATTGACACCGGTGTGTTAGACCCACCATACTTGCTCCGGACATTGCGAGAGGGCTATACAAGCAATGATCACACGCACGGCACAGCAGACACACCAGGAACCGCGGTGTTGCCGTGGAATGGCGCTAGCTGCGCAGCGTTTGGGCACCGCCGCCGTCAGTGTCAGCCAGTTTGCCGTAGCATACGGAGATCCATCGCAGTCTTTAACACTGGTAGCATGCCGCGACAGCGTGGAGGTTAACCGTATGTGCAGTTGACGGACTTTGAGCGAGTGCGTATAGTGGGTATGCGGGAGGCCGGGTGGACGTACCGCCGAATTGCTCAACACGTGGGGCGTGAGGTCTCCAGAGTACATCGATGTTATCGCCAGTGTTCGGCGGAAGGTGCACGTGCCCGTCGACCTGGGACCGGACCGCAGCGACGCACGGATGCACGCCAAGACCGTCGAATCCTACGCAGTGCCGTAGGGGACCGCACCGCCACTTCCCAGCAAAATAGGGACACTGTTGCTCCTGGGGTATCGGCGAGGACCATTCACAACCGTCTCCATGAAGCTGGGCTGCCGTCTTCCGCTCACGCCCCAACATCGCGCAGTCCGCCTCCAGTGGTGTCACGACAGGCGTGAATGGAGGGACGAATGGAGACGTGTCGTCTTCAGCGATGAGAGTCGCTTCTGCCAATGATGGTCGTATGCGTGTTTGACGCCGTGCAGGTGAGCGCCACAATCAGGACTGCATACGACCGAGGCTCACAGGACCAACACCCGGCATCATGGTGTGGGGAGCGATCTACTACACTGGCCGTACACCTCTGGTGATCGTCGAGGGGACACTGTATAGTGCACGGTACATCCAAACCGTCATCGAACCCATCGTTCTGCCATTCCTTGACCGGCAAGGGAACTTGCTGTTCCAACAGGACAATGCACGTCCGCATGTATCCCGTGCCACCCAACGTGCTCTAGAAGGTGTAAGTCAACTACCCTGGCCAGCAAGATCTCCGGATCTGTCCCCCATTGAGCATGTTTGGGACTGGATGATACGTCGTCTCACGCCAGGGCAGGCCATTCCCGGCTTCCCGCGCAAAACACTGTCACTGCTGACTGAGGGGCGTGACGTCACTGAGAATACAACGCAAGATCGCTTACACGTGAATGTGCGTAATGCAATATTACGATTGCACATTATAAGATAAGATAAGGCGCTGATGCATGCAAATTCCACAATCCTTCTGATGAAATAAACGAGATGCAGCTGCTTATGAGCTATTGTAGTTATTGGCTGTGTATTTTGTCGTAACATTATGAAAACCATTGCGCTGTTGCTGAAAGCAAACATGCTTCGTATAAAACTACGAATGTGATTTTCCATTGTTTGCCTAAAGATCGAGAACTACAGCGCAAGTGGGTTTTACGCTGTAAAAGGGCTGATCCGGTTAATGTGAATAATGTAAGGATTTGTTCCGATCACTTCCTGCCCGAAAACTATGAACGGGATTTAAAAAACGAGCTGTTAGGTTTGCCGCTGAAAAGAAAATTAAAGGGCGACGCTGTACCGTCATAAAAATTAGTAATTGGCATGGGGATGTATGTATTTGAGGCGGTAGTAGCAAATACCAGCAAAACCAATTTGCAGGTAATTATCAGATACACGTTCCATTTATGTATTTGTTTCTATGTGTACACTGAGTTTATTCGCTCCTTTTTATAAGAAAAGTTTGATGCGTAGAATAATAATAATAATAATAATAATAATAATAATAATAATAATAATAATAATAATAATAATAATAATAATAATAATAATAATAATAATAATAATAATAATAATAATAATAATAATAATAATAATAATAATAATAATAATAATAATAATAATAATAATAATAATAATAATAATAATAATAATAATAATAATAATAATAATAATAATAATAATAATAATAATAATAATAATAATAATAATAATAATAATAATAATAATAATAATAATAATAATAATAATAATAATAATAATAATAATAATAATAATAATAATAATAATAATAATAATAATAATAATAATAATAATAATAATAATAATAATAATAATAAAACTGTTTTTATTAATAGGCAATATCAGCAAGAGATCGCCGGTGCGAAGTTAGGACCGTGCGAAAGAGGGCACTGTCTATTATAGTATCTTTATCTCCCAAAAGAACAAAATTTGACCCGTCGACCAGCACGGAGGTAGCTCCTGACCACTCTGTTGTTGCTGAAGAGGAAATAATTAGACTAAAGACTCAGATGCAAGCCCTGAAGAAAGAAAACAGTGTTTTGAAACGGCAGAACAAGGTACAGAAGTAATATTTTGTAGGTTCCATGGACAAAGTGCTGCGAAATGTAATGGAGTGATGCAAAACTTAATTTCTATAATAAGTTCCAAGTTTCCCGAAATTCATCACAAAGTGATCTCTCTTAATGTGGGGACAAGAACCTTCATTAGAATTAGGCACTTAAACAAAAGAGCGAAGGCAGAAATGATCAGGAAACTTGCAGCAAAGAAAAGTCTTCAATGGGTTGCTTCGTCATTTTTTTGAGCTACACTGATTAAGTACATATGAATAGTAACATGTTTTAAACTCTTAATACAACTGCTAGAAAGAACCTTCATTATAATACACAAGTGGATGTTTATTCCTTCCGATTTTACACGTAGCAGAGCTTAAATAACACATACTGAGGGGCTAGTGTTTAACTCTCGCGGTTGAACTGTATTCTCAGTGACGTCATGCGCGTTAGCCAATGGCACCGCGACTCTCCGGAATGGCCTACCTGATTACTCTAGTTGCCTTGGTCTCACGCGGTCTGCACGTCCAGCACGAACGCTGGTCCAACTGAGGCGCCAGCTGGAAATGGCATGGCAAGCCGTTCCACAGGACTACATCCAGCATCTCTACGATCGTCTCCATGGGAGAATAGCAGCCTGCGTTGCTGCGAAAGGTGGATATACACGGTACTAGTGCCGACATTGTGCATGTTCTGTTGCCTTTGTCTATGTGCCTATGGTTCTGTCAGTGTGATTATGTGATGTATCTGATCCCAGGAATGTGTCAATAAAGTTTCCCCTTCCTGGGACAATGAATTCACGGTGTTCTTATTTCAATTTCCAGGAGTGTATAAGTGATAACTGCGCATCTCAGAAAATGTTTGCCAGTACCGGACAGACGTAAATAAATACATATTTATAAATAAAGGAAGAGGAACTGCTTAATAAATCACAAGATAATTATTCTTATCATAATTATTGTATTCTTTAGATAAAAACAAAACACGGTAACATGATAATATATTTTTGAACAGTTACTCTAGAGATTATGACAACAAAATATAAATGTCTTAGAAATAATGAAACGTTTTTTAAACACAGTGATCACATCTGTAAAAGTCAACCTTCTTTTGTCCTGTACATTCAATATGTGTCCAACTCTTGCACGATACACATTGAACTCAAGCCTCGTCTGTGATTTCTAAACAAATGATACACTCTGTTAGAACACTTCAATCGACACTGGTTTTGATACCAAAATTTAATTTTCTCTTAGTCTTCTAAGGCTCTTCACTATTTCCAGTTTCTCTTGGCACAGAGTTAGAGCTATGTTCTCTGTTTATAGTTTTATTAATGTTAGTCTTGTGTCCCTTTGCTATTGGTTTGTTCTTCTGTTTTTGTGCCTTTTCCTGCAACATCAACTTATACAGAGTCGATGTTAATGTTTCAGCAATATATATTGCTACTCCCAGGCTGATTGATCTTCCTATCACATTCTTTATTGCTTGTTTCACATTTCCTTCTAACCATCTCCTTTTTTTTTTTTTTTGGCCTCCATGTTGACAGGAATGCTTATAAACAAAAATTAATCTAATGTCAGTGCAAGTTCAGGGGATAGAAATATACCTTCACGTACGCACCATGAGCTTCTACTATCTATCGGCGACGACGAGATACTGACACTGTGCGGTACTGGGCACTGTGCGGTACTGGGCACTGTGCGGTACTTAGCACTGTGCGGTACTGGGAGCTGTGCGATACTGGGCACTGTGCGATACTGGGCACTGTGCGATACTGGGCGCTGTGCGGTACTGGGCACTGTGCGATACTGGGAGCTGTGCGGTACTGGGAGCTGTGCGATACTGGGAGCTGTGCGATACTGGGCGCTGTGCGATACTGGGCTCTATGCGGTACTGGGAACTGTGCGGTACTGGGAACTGTGCGGTACTGGGCACTGTGCGATACTGGGCACTGTGCGATACTGGGAACTGTGCGATACTGACACCGTGCGGTACTGGGCACTGTGCGATACTGGGAACTGTGCGATACTGACACCGTGCGGTACTGGGCGATGTGCGATACTGGGCGCTGTACGGTACTGGGCACTTTGCGATACTGGACACTTTGCGATACTGGGCACTGTGCGATACTGGGAACTGTGTGATACTGATACTGGGCACTGTGCGGTACTGGGAACTGTGCGATACTGGGTACTGTGCGGTACTGGGGACTGTGCGATGCTGGGCGCTGTGCGGTACTGGGCACTGTGCGATTCTGATACTGGGCACTGTGCGGTACTGGGAACTGTGCGATACTGGGTACTGTGCGGTACTGGGGACTGTGCGATGCTGGGCACTGTGCGGTACTGGGGACTGTGCGATGCTGGGCGCTGTACGGTACTGGGCACTTTGCGATACTGGACACTTTGCGATACTGGGCACTGTGCGACACTGGGAACTGTGTGATACTGATACTGGGCACTGTGCGGTACTGGGAATTGTGCGATACTGGGTACTGTGCGGTACTGGGGACTGTGCGATGCTGGGCGCTGTGCGATTCTGATACTGGGCACTGTGCGGTACTGGGAACTGTGCGATACTGGGTACTGTGCGGTACTGGGGACTGTGCGATGCTGGGCACTGTGCGGTACTGGGGACTGTGCGATGCTGGGCGCTGTGCGGTACTGGGCACTGTGCGATTCTGGGCGCTGTGCGGTACTGGGTGCTGTGCGGTACTGGGCACTGTGTCGTACTGGGCGTATCTCCCCTATATAACGCGAGGGTATCTACCAGGCAGTCATCACAAAGTGATCGACCTCAGCCTTCTCAAGACCATGTAGTTACCGAGCTTTCCCCGAAGGGTGCCCTACGCCTCCGTGGGGCTTTTCATAGGGCAAGGCCTAGAGAGTAACAAGCCTCCCCCCATCTGGTCCGAAAACACAAGACGCTATGGAAGTGGATACGCCATTTGCCAAAGGGGAAGGTTACCGAACAACCTCGGTGGGGGCGCCAGGTGATCTAGCACACCTTCTACTAGCTATGTAGGATAGTACACGGGAATATATGGCTTCCCTCAACCCCGTCCGGAGACGTACCCGATCTCCCACGGGTATCAGGAACCACTGCCCCCTCGAGTCCAACACAATCCGAAATACTCCCCTACGGGAGGGGCTCGGAAGTTTGGGCCGAGGCTCCTCTAGTAACGGCAAAGGTACCACGAGTGCTAAGGGTTCCGCAGCGCTCGCACCACAGCAGCTGAAGGGGACTGATGCACCCCCCCCCTCGACGAGGGATCTAGGGAACCACTGTTCTTTGAAAAAAAGATACTAGCTTATATATTCCTTCTGCTAACTACTTGCTCAATTGCACCTTGGTATCATTGGAGGAGGGTGCAAGTTTTAAGTCCCGGATATAGGACTCAGCATAATATGGAATTTGTATGTAAGTTCAGCATATCTTAGGAACATGACACGAAGAGTTCAAGAGAAACCCCCCAAACCTTAGATTACCCGTTAATTAGACACATTTTTAGAAAATTTTGCCTCTTTCAGAAGTATCTCTATGTTCAGTTGGACCTTGTCCAGAACTCTCTAATTTTCTCTGCAAATTAGAGCAGACCCATTCAGAAGAGAACTACGAGGACATTTTCCGACACTTTCTGTTTTGGTTTTCTTTAACTAATTTATCAATGTCAGGACGTAATGTCTCGGAAATTTGTAACCGAAGGCTGCATGTTAGATTGTGAACCGACAAGGTACTTCGGGGTTTGGACTTACCTAATTTCATAACATATGTTGTGACAAACAAACACGATGTTCGCCCGCCTCGGTAGCGTAGATGGTAGCGTTTCTACCTCATGTTCAAAGGTCCCCAGTTCGAATTTCGGTCAGGGTGAGCTACGTAGATAAGGTTTTCCCTTAAGCTCCATGGACCCCAGACTCATTTGAGACCCATTTCATTCATCGTCCCATATGTCTTAATGTTGGAGGTTTTCTCTTATCATAAAAGATGAATGTCTGGTAACCCTAAGCTCTATGTACCCTGTACTCATTTTAACATAATTTCATTCATCGTCCGATATGACTTAACGTTGGAGATTTTCTCTTATCCTGAAAGATGAATGTCTGGTAACTCTAAGCTCTATGTACCCTGTACTCATTTGAACATAATTTCATTCATCGTCCGATATGACTTAACGTTGGAGGTTTTCTCTTATCCTGAAAGATGAATGTCTGGTAACTCTAAGCTATGTACCCTGTACTTATTTGAACGTCATTTCATTCATCGTCCTATATGACTTAACGTTGGAGATTTTCTCTTATCCTGAAAGATGAATGTCTGGTAACCCTAAGCTCTATGTACCCTGTACTCATTTTAACATCATTTCATTCATCGTCCGATATGACTTAACGTTGGAGGTTTTCTCTTATCCTGAAAGATGAATGTCTGGTAACTCTAAGCTCTATGTACCCTGTACTTATTTGAACGTCATTTCATTCATCGTCCTATATGACTTAACGTTGGAGATTTTCTCTTATCCTGAAAGATAAATGTCTGGTAACTCTAAGCTCTATGTACCCTGTACTTATTTGAACGTCATTTCATTCATCGTCCTATATGACTTAACGTTGGAGGTTTTCTCTTATCCTGAAAGATGAATGTCTGGTAACTCTAAGCTCTATGTACCCTGTACTTATTTGAACGTCATTTCATTCATCGTCCGATATGACTTAACGTTGGAGGTTTTCTCTTATCCTGAAAGATGAATGTCTGCTAACACTGAGCTCTATGTACCCTGTACTTATTTGAACATCATTTCATTCATCGTCCTATATGACTTAACGTTGGAGATTTTCTTCTTATCCTGAAAGATGAATGTCTGGTAACTCTAAGCTCTATGTACCCTGTACTTATTTGAACGTCATTTCATTCATCGTCCTATATGACTTAACGTTGGAGGTTTTCTCTTATCCTGAAAGATGAATGTCTGGTAAATCTAAGCTCTATGTACCCTGTACTCATTTGAACATCATTTCATTGATCGTCCAATATGACTTAACGTTGGAGGACGTAAATTGCAAAACACAAGGTTTTGAATTAAAGTCAAATTGAAAGTTTTACTCACAAAAAGTCATTTTGGAAAGTTGTCTATAAAGGGAGAAGGAGGTCATCTTGGAGGAGTGATTTGTGTGTGTTAAAGCGAAGGTTTGAGAGCAAACGGAAGTCGACCAAATGAGTTATTGATTCAAGTTGGTTGGACCTGACCGTTCTACCTACATGCATCTACGCAAACGGTCACATTTTTAAAGCAAAGGGAAAAAACTCTCTTGTGGAATAAAGGTTTATTAATGGAAAGGTAGGGTAGGAGTTGTGTTCCTTTTGTACATTGTTCCTTCGCTTGATTCATTTCCGTCATTGCGGGGGTAAGAAACCAGGGGTGGAAAGCGCCCTACTAATTAAAATAGGCTCTGTAGACATCCCGGGACAATGGAGATTATTACGTCGGTGCTGGTTGTCCACGATATTCTCTCCCCTTTCCTTGCTGCCGTTTTCTCCGGGCGTAGTAGATATTTTCTGGCGATATTCCAGGAAAAGATTGGGCTTTGGTTTTTCAGTGCACGCTTATCTAGTGAATTATCAAAGTTGGTATAAGCGAGAACTGCAATGCGGTTTTGATTTCGTAGTATTGCAATGTGGTTAAGTCGAAAAAGATCATATGTTCCTATTTTTGCTACTGTACCCGATTATTTCCTTTCACATATATGCCACAAAACTCATAACTTGTATTCCCGTTTAGTTTTTCGACTCGGTATTCTAACTAGAGAAAAGTTGCGTTCACTCAAGAATTCGATTGCGGGATTTCATCAGAAATACTCCCTGTAAGGAAATACTCCCTATAAGAAAATACTCCCTGTAAGGAAATACTCCCTGTAAGGAAATACTCCCTGTAAGGAAATACTCCATGTAAGGAAAAAATTGTGTGTGCTTAAGACCATACGGCAGAAATGCAACATTAAAAAATATTCATTATAGATTATTCTTAGAAATTATTTGTGGATATTCCGGCAATCTGAGAGTTAGGAGTCGTAGTTTGTTGATTTTTAATACGAGCGGTGGATTTTCATGCATAGTTCCGGGAGTTTGTGAATCATGAACCACATCTTGAACAGCTCGTAGTGCATTCAGACATTTCTTCTCACGATATCTTCTCGAACGTTCCTTCGGCATTGCTTTTTTCGTTCGGCAATTTTTTCTTGTACTCGCATGCTTTCCATTTCCTCATTCTTCCTGCATCGAATAATTCACCTACTGAGATTCCAATCGCTTGCTTTTACGGTATTTTTTCGTGCGCGCATTGGACTATCACTTAAAGCCTTTGTAACTAGAAGGGTTTTTAAATAAAGAATGATCAAAACTTTATGGTCATAAGTTTTCGCACTAAAATTCAGTCTTATTATATTCTTTTAGCTTAATGTAAAACAAACACACCGTAGTAGTTTCATTGTTGGTACTCCTGGTTCCCGCCTGTGACAACCAGACTAGTTCAGACATGTTCAGTATCGCCTACCGCTGTAATGGAGGTAACACGCGAGGAACAATATGCGCCTTTGAAATTCTGCTTTCTTCTCCACAAATCTTCAGTTGAGGCCTATACAATGTTACAGGAGGCCTAGAGAGTCTGTTCTTCCCTACAGCACAGCTCGAACATGGTTTAAAATGTTTAAAGAGGGGACACAATCAATTTCAAAGGAAGGTGGACCTGGTGCTCCAGTTACTGCTCTTACGGAAGAAAACATTAAGACTGCTGCTGCCATTGTGAGAGAGGATCGACGAATTACCTTAAGATCACTTTCTGAAATACTGAACATTTCATTGGTTGCCACACACACGTAGTGACAGAAACATTACACATGAGACGTGTTTGTGCGCGATGGGTTCCAAGACTGTTGGTTCCCGAACAAAAGGACATTCGCATGCAGGTCTGCATGCAGTTAAAGTTGATGTTAGAGGAAGATCCGGAGCTTCTTTCAAACCTAGGCACTGCTGATGGCACTGCTGATGAAACTTGGCTACATCATTTTGATCCTGAGAGCAAACAGTAAAGCGCAGTGTCAAAATCTCCTTCATTACCAACCCCCCAAAAAAGCAAAAGTGGTTGCTTCTGTTGGGAAATTTATGGTCAACTCATTCTTTGATATTCATGGAATGGTTTATCAGCATGTTGTACCTGCACACACATCAGTAACTGGACAATACTACAGGGATATCCTGAAAACATTACAAATCTATATAAGGCACAAAAGACCACATTGCCGTTATTCAAGATGGATGCAGCGCCACGATAATGCGCGGCCGCATATTGTCAATGTTGTTGCTTGAAGTGCATCCCTTACCGTCCCTATAGTCCGGATTTAGTCCCATGTGACTTTTTTCTATTCCCTAACTTGAAGAAACGCCTTCGTGGGATGCATTATCCATCATCAGAAGCAGTGGTGAAGGCTGCGGAGGCGATTTTGAAGGATCTCTCAAAAAAGGTTACCAGCATGTCTTTGAAGACTGGCAGAAACGCTGGGACAAATACATCGCATTCAGGGGAGACTATTTTGAGAAGGACCATCAAAATTATGAGGATGAGTAAAGGCACATTGTCAGAAGAATTGTGATCATTCTTTATTGAACAGCCCTGGTAAAATGCCAAACATGGCTGCGATAGATTACGAGGTGCGTTCAAGTTATAACACCTATTTTTTTCAGGACTGGGACCAGATAGGAACTTCTGTTTTTTTTTAAATGATACACGTGCACTCTTTGTGAATGCGTGCTTGAGATGGCAGCACTGTACAGTGCATAGAACTCTAGTGGCAAAGACAAGAGTAAACACTGCTTTTGATACTCAAATGGCGACGTTTTCATTGCAAGAACAGCGTGTAATCATTCACTTTCTCCATTTTCGTGGTGTGACATCTATTAAAATTCATCGCCAGTTGAATGAGGCATTGTTGATGGTACCATTGATGTATCTAGTGTGCTTTCCTGGGTACGACAGTTAGGCAGAACATCGTGTGACAAAGAACGAAGACAGCCATGGCCTCGCACCAGCCGGTCTGACGACATTCCAATTTTGGAGGCGATGCCTGCAACGTCAATCGGCGGTCGTCCAAAACAACGTTCCCAACTCGCTGGATCATGTCGTCAGACCGGAACTGTCTTGGTTTTTTGTCACACGATGTTCTGCCTTCATTAAGGACCATCTGTTAAAACAATTGACTATCACTTAAACTCTACTGTATTCTCTTGTACCTACAATAAGATAATCTTTATCTTGAAGTAGATAGAGCAATAAGTGTTTGTACAAGAGTAGAGTAAGTCATGTATACATCACATAACGACCAAAACATTTGACTATCACTTAAAGTCTACTGTATTCCATTGTACCTACAATAAGATAATGTTTATCTTGAAGTAGATAGAGCAATAAGTGTTTGTACAAGAGTAGAGAAAGTCGTGTATACATCACATAACGACCAAAACATTTGACTATCACTTAAAGTCTACTGTATTCCCTTGTAACTACAATAAGATAATGTTTATCTTGAAGTAGATGGAGCAATAAGTGTTTGTAAGAAGACTTTGTGTAGAAATTAATGATATTAAGGGATATTATTATCTTTTTCTTAAATTTATTTTTGGATTAAGCGAATGTTGAAGTTTCTATTAGAAGTGAACTTACGGTAACAAATTCTTGAATATCATTAGCTACAATTTCGGTTGTAACAGAGTTATTACACTGGAAGTTCATTTCATTTGTTTTATTGGCTGATATTTGTAAGATAGATTCAAATCAACCAGCTTAAATTATTGTCATATACATGCTTAAAGAATTTGGCTCTGATATGTTGAATAGCTTTCAGATAATGGCTTACTTATTCAGCAAGTGTACCGTTGGAGATTTGGTTCTATATTAACGTGCCATAAGTCTCGGGTACTAGCCTGCAGAGCTAGTAGAACGTGTGCTAGATCACTAGGCTACGGCCGCTCGGAGGGGGTAGAGGGTTGCCTAATAATTCCCGGGTACTAGCCTGCAGAGCTAGTAGAAGGTGTGCTAGATCACCAGGCTACGGCCGCCCGGAGGGGGTAGAGGGTTGCCTAAAAAGTCTCGGGTACTAGCCTGCAGAGCTAGTAGAAGGTGTGCTAGATCACCAGGCTATGGCCGCCCGTAGGGGGTAGAGGGTTGCCTAATAAGTCTCGGGTACTAGCCTGCAGAGCTAGTAGAAGGTGTGCTAGATCAGCAGGCTACGGCCGCCCGGAAGGGGTAGAGGGTTGCCTAAAAAGTCTCGGGTACTAGCCTGCAGAGCTAGTAGAAGGTGTGCTAGATCAACAGGCTACGGCCGCTCGGAGGGGCTAGAGGGTTGCCTAATAATTCCCGGGTACTTGCCTGCAGAGCTAGTAGAACGTGTGCTAGATCAACAGGCTACGGCCGCTCGGAGGGGCTAGAGGGTTGCCTAATAATTCCCGGGTACTTGCCTGCAGAGCTAGTAGAACGTGTGCTAGATCACCAGGCTATGGCCGCCCTGAGGGGGTAGAGGGTTGCCTAATAGGTCCCGGGTACTAGCCTGCAGAGTTAGTAGAAGGTGTGCTAGATCACCAGGCTATGGCCGCCCGGAGGGGCTAGAGGGTTGCCTAATAGGTCCCGGGTACTAGCCTGCAGAGCTAGTAGAAGGTGTGCTAGATCACCAGACTACGGCTGCCCGGAGGGGGTAGAGGGTTGCCTAAGAAGTCCCGGGTACTAGCCTGCAGAGCTAGTAGAAGGTGTGCTAGATCACCAGGCTACGGCCGCCCGGAGGGGGTAGAGGGTTGCCTAAAAAGTCTCGGGTACTAGCCTGCAGAGCTAGTAGAAGGTGTGCTAGATCACCAGGCTATGGCCGCCCGTAGGGGGTAGAGGGTTGCCTAATAAGTCTCGGGTACTAGCCTGCAGAGCTAGTAGAAGGTGTGCTAGATCAGCAGGCTACGGCCGCCCGGAAGGGGTAGAGGGTTGCCTAAAAAGTCTCGGGTACTAGCCTGCAGAGCTAGTAGAAGGTGTGCTAGATCAACAGGCTACGGCCGCTCGGAGGGGCTAGAGGGTTGCCTAATAATTCCCGGGTACTTGCCTGCAGAGCTAGTAGAACGTGTGCTAGATCAACAGGCTACGGCCGCTCGGAGGGGCTAGAGGGTTGCCTAATAATTCCCGGGTACTTGCCTGCAGAGCTAGTAGAACGTGTGCTAGATCACCAGGCTATGGCCGCCCTGAGGGGGTAGAGGGTTGCCTAGTTAGTATCGGGTACTAGCCTGCAGAGCTAGTAGAAGGTGTGCTAGATCACCAGGCTACGGCCGCCCTGAGGGGGTAGAGGGTTGCCTAGTAAGTCCCGGGTACTTGCCTGCAGAGCTAGTAGAAGGTGTGCTAGATCACCAGGCTACGGCCGCCCTGAGGGGGTAGAGGGTTGCCTAGTAAGTCCCGGGTACTAGCCTGCAGAGCTAGTAGAAGGTGTGCTAGATCACCAGGCTACGGCCGCCCTGAGGGGGTAGAGGGTTGCCTAATAAGTCTCGGGTACTAGCCTGCAGAGCTAGTAGAACGTGTGCTAGATCACCAGGCTATGGCCGCCCTGAGGGGGTAGAGGGTTGCCTAGTAAGTCCCGGGTACTTGCCTGCAGAGCTAGTAGAAGGTGTGCTAGATCACCAGGCTACGGCCGCCTAGGGGGTAGAGGGTTGCCTAATAAGTCCCAGGTACTTGCCTGCAGAGTTAGTAGAAGGTGTGCTAGATCACCAGGCTACGGCCGCCTAGGGGGTAGAGGGTTGCCTAATAAGTCCCGGTACTTGCCTGCAGAGTTAGTAGAAGGTGTGCTAGATCACCAGGCGGCCCCACCGAGGTTTTCGGTTGTCTTCCCTGCGGGATTGACGCGCATAAGTGACGTATCCACTTCCATCCCGTCTTGACGTTGTGATCAGCCGGGGGGGGGGGTTTAGACTCCAAGTATTGCCCTATGGAAATTACCCCGGAGTATCCATCGCTCCCGGGTAGAAGGGGACCCGGGTTCTTAGTCTTACGGGTCCAGGATTAATGGGAGTATAACCTCTACACTTAACTATCTCTGAAGTCTGTAAGACATTTGCATTATCGCAAGGTGTGTGCGAGGTGGGTCCGCAAAATGCTAATGACAACGTGTTGAAGCGGCCCACCGATTCCTGGAGCGCTATGTAGAACAGGGCGAGGAATTGTTGGTTTCAATTGTCTCAGGTGATGAAACCTGGATGCACTACACAACACCAGAAACTAAAGAACGTTCCCGTCAGTGGCGGCATTCGAATTCGCCGAAACTTCGAAAGTTCAAACATACAATTTCTGTCGGCAAAGTGATGGCCAGTGTGTCCTGGGACAGAAAAGATGTATTGTTGTGCGAGTTTATGCCTACCTGCATAAAAATAAACGCCGCTAGCTACTGTGAGACTTTTAAAAATTTGCGAGATGCCATTCAGAGTCGAAGGAGGGGAATGCTGGCCAAGGCAGTGATTTTTCTTAACGACAACGCTCGTTCCCATACTTTACATGCAACGACTGATCCCCTGGCCCAGTTTGGAAGGGACATCCTCTATTACCCTCCCTACGGTCCAGATGTAGCACCTGGTGATGGAAGTCACACCTGGGTGTAACACATTTCCAGACCGACGATGATTTGAAAAACGAGCTTGTGCGCTACCTGCGCAACTTGGCGGGAGAGTGCTATGACAAGGGTATACAAAAACTGCCACAGCGCATGCTAAAGTGCATCGATCCCAATGGTGATTAGGTTGAAAAATAGCTATCAATGTAACATTCATTGATAATAAATATGTTTTCTATATTAAATAAAACTGGAGATGGCTGGCCCCATAGCCCAGTCGGTGGAGCACCTCCCTGCCGTGCTAGAGGTCCCGGGTTGCATTCCCGGCGATGGGGGTGGGGATTTTTCTCCTACCATGATAATTCCTCATCTTCCCCAGAGGCTGTAAGTATGAATGGGATTGCGAATGTGTGCGTGATGTAATGATTAAATCCAACCGAGCAAGAATTAACACTTTCGATATGTTCCAAAGGAGAACGGCCGCCGATATGACCATTGCAGTTAAAGGCGAGGTATAAATGTGTACGTGATCTAATGATAAAAACCCAACGAATACGAGTTAACACCTTCGATATGTTCCAAAGGAGAACGGCCGTCGATATGACCATTGCAGTTAAAGGCGGGGTATAAATGTGTACGTGATCTAATGATTAAAACCCAACGAATACGAGTTAACACCTTCGATATGTTCCAAAGGAGAACGGCCGTCGATATGACCATTGCAGTTAAAGGCTGGCTATAAATGTGTGCGTGATCTAATGATTAAAACCCTACGAATACGAGTTAACACCTTAGATATGTTCCAAAGGAGAACGGCCGCCGATATGACCATTGCAGTTAAAGGCTGGCTATAAATGTGTGCGTGATCTAATGATTAAAACCCAACTAATACGAGTTAACACCTTAGATATGTTCCAAAGGAGAACGGCCGTCGATATGACCATTGCAGTTAAAGGCGGAGTATAAATGTGTACGTGATCTAATGATTAAAACCCAACGAATACGAGTTAACACCTTCGATATGTTCCAAAGGAGAACGGCCGCCGATATGACCATTGCAGTTAAAGGCGGAGTATAAATGTGTACGTGATCTAATGATTAAAACCCTACGAATACGAGTTAACACCTTCGATATGTTCCAAAGGAGAACGGCCGCCGATATGA